>JALIZH010009582.1:0-697500 GCA_030522465.1 Rhipicephalus appendiculatus | reverse complement strand
GTTGCTCTCTTAGAGTACAGTGCAAGGCTCAGAATTCCCAGATACCACACTTGAGACACGTTAGAACTACTCATAGCAGTAACTTCTCGTGCTCTTTCCTGCAGCTGCCAGCTGGCGTTGAATCATTGTGAAGGAAATAAGCATATTCAGTGCGTACCTTACCAAATCGCTAGTCCTCAATGCAAGTACTTCTGATTTAGTCATTTTTTACACCCGTTAAATTTGTTTATAGGTGATGTCTGAAAATATATGCATTGTTGGTAATCTGGAAGCCACGAATTGACGTCAGCAGTTTGCTAGCTATACAAGAGTGGTGACCACGGATGCTGCTGTTGTGACGGCTTCTGGTTTCGTCAACCGACGCAGCATACCAGCAGTGCGAGGAAAGAAAAGCCTTGGCTCAGAAGGCCGCAGACTTTCGACTCCTTTTCTCTGTGTGTTTAGCCAAATATGTCATGTCAATTTTCTTCTAAACAATACACAATGCGGTATAAGGTTTTCTTAAATTCTACGCGCTTGCCTTTTATACGAAAGCGTAAACGGAGGCTTTCCGTATTCTGAGGCAGCTTAAAACATGTGTTTACGCTTCGGTGTTGGAGAATGATAAATGAAGTGACCGGAAGTATCTTGGGGAGCAACGCTTGCTGCTTCTATCACAACCTTCAAAAGGCGAATAAAAGTATTGTCTATCCACTAGCGCTATCAGACCTGTGCCTTCCATGGTCGATCAACCGACATTTTTTTTTGTTTTTTTTTGTTATGCGATGCATCAGCACATGGCAGTCATCTCATGCTGTTAGATGAAACGAGTCGACTGTGATAAGATGGATTACGGATGGTAAGTAACACCCGGCTGCAGAGTACCCCACACGATCGTCGCCAAAAGTGCGAAAAGTGCAGAAACATTCAAATCATTGCAATCACAGTCAAGTGTGTCGTACAGGGGAAAAAGTTTAAACCCCGAAGCATGAAATGTTAGGAGAGCACAAATAGAGCTGCTGCATCGCCTGGAATCAACAATCAAAGTTTGAGATAATACATCGTTTACAAAATCATCACAGCACACGACTCAAGGAAGACGCCATGCTATGCATTGAGTTCATATACGACACGTGTTGCGAAACGGAGAATGCGCCAAAAAGACGCATCTTGCTTCAATACAAAACTTGAATGAAGCACACACCGTTTGTTCCGTGGTCAGCTGCGGCAGATGCATTCGCAAGCACGCATCTAAGCGAACTTCCTTGGTTGCACAGGCTATCCGCACAGGCGGTCCTTTAGATAGCTGCGGTAACTACATCCGTTCTCATCCGTGCATCGCATACACGCGCCTGCGTAAGAAGGACTAGTCTGCTGGCCTTGCCATACACAGCGCTGAAGCCACCCCCAAGCTGCTTCTACGCAGTCTGAATTCCTGCCATAAAAGCTCTCCCAGCGAGAGCATCATGGTCGTAGCAGCAGAAGTTGCATTCGCAACCACGCATCTAAGCGCATCTAGATACACCATTAAAACTTGTGAAACTTACAACTTGCTGCTACTGTTGCTGCTACAGTTTTTTATTGCGTGTGCTCGCCTTGTATTCACTACTTAACAATTTTCACCATGCCGACAAATTCCGAACTCTGTAAGCGAATGGACGAGCTGGAATCTTTATTCAAGCATCGATTGAATGAATTAGTTGGCCGGCTTGTTGTTACTATACAAACCTAGCTTCAGCACACAGGCTTCGAGGTCGGTGGACTGAGAACTGAAGTTGGTCGTAGGGATGACAGTCTAAAGCTCCTCAACGAGACGGTCGAGTCAACTCGTTTTGAGCAGGTCGAGCTGTCTACTTCAAACCGCGCTTTCAAAGCAGAAAATGAAACCCTTCAAACGAAATTCACTGACCTTGAGGAATACTCAAGGTGAACAAACTAGAAAATGAAAGGGGTGCCCTGCACCCAAGAGGAGGATCGTCCCGCAATCTTGACTGCCACAGCGAAAAAATCAGCTCTACGTTCTAATACCAATGACGTTGACAAAGTGCATCTGCGAAGTCTGGTCAAAAGAAAATAATCGTGCGGTGTTGCTATCGTAAAAAATTGCCAGGCCGGCGCAGAACACGCAGCACTGTCGCAGAGAAAGCTGGAGCTGCGCGCTTTTGAGAGTCCGTTGCGGACTTTCTTGGGGCAATTAATACAAGTACACATGCAAGGTACCCACTACGCTATAAACCGCCTAACTTCAGGAACTAGGGAAGCACCCACTACGCAATTATTCCTTATTCTGCGCATAAGCGAAGTACCCGCTACACACATGTAAGGCATTATGCACACTTTGCTTGTGTTGAGGCTGATGACGATGAAGAATCATGGCTGAATTTTTATAACAAGCAACCGGAAGGTTACGCTGCTAGTGTTGCCGACCGTTGAAAAAAAAAACATAATTTTTTCCTATCTTTATTTATAGAAATTTTTATGATCCTTTTACCTATCTGACTTTTCATTTACATTGCATTTTATCCTCTTTTTTTTATGTTGCGCAGCCTTTATTTTTTCCCTATATAACAGTCAGTGTGGCCAATCCCCCCTTGTGGGTATGAGCCAGCCTCTCGTACGCGACAAAACAAACAAAACATAATAGGTTGGAAGCATTCAACGACCGACTCGCTGCCCAATTCGCACTGTGTGACACCTGGTTGTTATTTTACAACCAGGTATGTAACATACGACGCTATATTACACATGTTAACACGTTTCCTTGCTCGACATGACATGTATAGGGTGTTTCTGCGAAGAAGTTTCAAGAACCAGCGTGGCTCTGTGGTAGAATACTCGACTGCCACGCTGAGGTGCCGGGTTCAAATATCATCCATTCCTAGAAACTTTTAGATGCGAAGCATCTTATGCTCGGGGCTGTGTCCGTCCATCCCACGTCCCGCGTCCGGTCACTTTCATGAAGTAGGGAAGCAGCCACTATGCGAACCAGACACTGTAGGCCGTCAACCACCATCGCAGTCATGAGAATCATGGCAGAGAGCAGAGCGTGGCTGCTTAGCAATGGCTAGGCAGGTGTTGGGTGCAAGCAAAAGATAACACGCTCGACCGGTGGTGTCTGTCGCCCACATTGACTCCATTTCTTGATCTTGCTTGCATGTGCTTGCGGGGCTATGTCCGTCCCTCCTTCCCGCGTCCCACACCCCCTCTCTCTCTCCTCTCCTACGCTCCCCACCTTTCTCTTCTCTAGGAATCCTCTACTCTACGGAGCGGCGCCCGCGTCCCCTCTCCCTCTCTCTCCACCCCTACGGTCCCCCCCCCGTCCTCTCCTCTAGGAATCTTCTACTCTACGGAACGGCGCGCACGGACAAGTGGTGCGACAGCTGCATGCTCGGCTGGGGGGCGCCACGGTAGTTCCGCGGTATGAAAATGACGGAGCGCGCGCGCCTCATTCTCCTGTGCAGCGCCGCGATGAGCGCCCGGGCCGCTGCCGCGAAACGGGAGCGGCGACGTTTCTCCCGCTGAAGCTAACCATCTCCCCGCTGCTTCGCATCCACACATGGTTCCCTTTAGCGGGAGATGGGGAAGTTTTTTTTCTAATTACATTTCTCGCGATAGCGTAGGGGTTACGGACTCCAGCGTTGGCGGCGGCGTATAACTACGGCGCCTCGATCTGCTATTGTTGCGACCTCAATACAACTTTCACTGTAACATATTAAGGGCCTCAACCACCACCACTGGCACCAGAGTCATAGCCGAGACCACAGAGTGGCTGCTTAGCAATGGCTAGGCAGGTTGTGGGTGGCAGCGAAAAACAACAGCACCCACCGGTGGTATCTGTGTCGCCCAGGTTGACTCCAACGCTTGATCTTGCAAAGCGAGGTTGAGGGCACGGGACCTTACCCGCTTTTATAGGTGGTCACGCTTGATTGATGATAGTCAGTAAGAGTGGCCAATGTTCTTACAAATTTTTTAATCGTTTCATGTTTTTTTTTCTAATTTTGCGCGATAGCGGTTACGGACACCGGCGGCGGCGGTGGCGGAAAACTACCCCACTTCCGCCGCCGTTCTGATCTGATAACAGCTTTCACTCTAAAAAAAGAAAGACAGTTCATGAAGAAAACGAGAAGGGCCCAGCTGAAGAGCGGAAGCATAGGGTATTCAGGGCAGAACATATATGCAATACATGTCAATGAGCATCTATCGTGAGACAATGAGCGTTTGTTCTCTAGGACACTTGCCTTTAAAAAATTACCAGGCCTGCGCGGAACACGCAGCACAGTCACTGCGAAATCTGGAGGAGCGGCCTTTCTAGAGCTCGTTGTAGACTCTCTTGGGGCACCTAGTACAAGTACACATGCAAGGTACCCACCAAGCCATACATCAACGTAACTCTCATGAAGTAAGGAAGCATCTATTGCCATTATTCAATATTCTGCGGAGAAGCGTGGTACCCGCTCCACATCTCTAAGACATTATGTGCACTTTGTAGTGTGTCTGATGACGACGAAGAATTACGGCTCAGCGTTCTGTAATGTGTTGGATGCAATAAATGACCGGCTCCTTGTGCAATTCCCGTTTTGTGACGTCTGGCTGTTATTTTAATCTATACTACGACGGAATATTACATATGTTAACACGAATTATTGCCTGACATGACACCTGTAGAGGGCGTTTTTGCGAAGCAGCTTCAAGCACTGTCGTGGCTCTGTTGTAGAATAAAATGACACTTTGGGCGAGTTGGTACATCTTCATCATGCTTAAAGTGCAGCGCGCACGGGAACGACGGAAGAAGCAACGCTAGTCCTGTTCGCTTCTTCCCTTTCGTCCATCGTACCCATGCGCGCTGGACATTACACATGGTGAATCTGTGGTAGAATACTTGACTGCCACGCAGAGGCCCGGGTTTAAATCCCTTCCGTTCCTAGATTTTTTTTCTTCACTTTTTTCTTCTTTCGCGATAGAGCAGTTGCGGACAGCGGTGGCACCGGCGCCGGTAGCGGGCAACTACGGCGCCGAAATCGGCTCTTGTTGTGATCTCATAACAGCTTTCGTTATATGTAAGGGCCCGAACACCATCACTGTCACCCGAGCCATGTCTGAGAGCACAGAGTGGCTGCTTAGGTGACTACTGTAAACCAGATTACACCCATATGGGTGTAATATGGTGTCTATAACTCACACCCCTACACCCCACAAAATGGGTGTAACAAGCAGGATTACACCTATACAATGGGCGTATTTCCAAATTTTCACCCATGGGTGTGAACATTCTTGTTCACATCCATGGGTGTGTAATAGCAAGATTAAACCCATATGGCAAAAAGGGTGTAGGGGTGTTTATGCACAATTACGCCCCAACGCCCATGCGAAAAATTCCATAATTTGAGCGGTACCCCTCTCCCAGTTGGCTCCCATGGAAGCGCTAGAAAGCTGACCCTTTAGAGCTAAAAGGCTCTAGTCCTTTTACGGCCACTAGACTAATCATAGTGGCTCCATGCCACAGTGGGAAAATCCTGGCCCCAGCGCTGTTCTTATGGTGCATATGACGCACGGGATATATGGCCCTCACATACACAAGGTAATCGTAGCTGAATATGAAGGCATGACTCAAAATGTGTTGTCACATATTTATTTATTGCATACCTGCATCGCCCCATTGGGTATTACGGCAGGGGGGTTACATACAAAAATATACAAAGTAATTACACTCACAAAGCACCACGTTCACATAGTTATCCATAGTGCAAAATGAAATCAAGCTTTATTAAACACAGAGCTCGTACAGGATTCAGAGACAAATTGTAGGCTGTTCAGAGACCTTCTTCGAGTGCGCAGAGCGGCATCGCATTTGCGGCCAAAGAAGACATGAAATAGGATGCGAATTGCATGGCATGGAGCACTAACGAACAAGGTATGTGTATCAAAATATAACGAAAGAACCTTTATTTGCACTTTAAAATGAAGAACTGGTTTTAACATGCTTCAGTGCAACTCACAAGTACAGTGCAGTGAAGCATACAAACAGCAAGAACAGTAGTGCAGTGCAGCATGCCTTATTTCTTTAATATACTGAAGTAGTTGCAATCACATCGCCATCTCCACATTGATACGCCACAGTTCGCGCGTCTTATCATAACACATGACAATACACATGTCATGTGGTATGTCATGTCCCCCCTTGTCCTAACACATGAAATTTAACGCGAGGATTCCCTCCTGTTCAGGGAATACAGTAAAATCATGCGTATTTAATAAAGCATTTAATTAGGAGCACAGGTGTGCATTTTTCTTAGAGGCTCTTCCGCCACCATCTCGAATTTCGGTTCGCGACCGAGCAAAGGCCGCCCTCCAAATTTTGTCCAATTATCTTGCACTATGTGTGGGAGGGGGGACGCTTGTTTAAATTTGATAGTAGAGGTTTTGGAACAGCAAAAGAGTTTCTGCATAGAAGGAACTCGCATGTGGTTTTTATACATCATGTGTTTTCAGGCTACGTGTTTGCATTTGTGCATACAGTAGGCCTATCCAGTAGAAGTTGCTTTCATGGTTGCAGAATAGTTGTAAAAGCTAGTGTGGATATTTAAAGCGCAACCAAGCCTAGTACTGGTCTATAGTCCGCTCTCTCATTAAACCACTGCTTTCACGTCTCGTTGTGGCCCCACCTATCGTCAAAAATTTCTGGAAGCTCTGTGATTAATGTGCTGTGAGCAAAAAGTGGCAAGTAAACTGATATTCTTTTGGAAACGGTAGGTGCAATAATGAAATAGACCGGGTAAATCCCCTTTCAGAGCAAAGCTTAATGACTGACTTTGTACATCCTCCCGAGATTGTAACCTACGTTTCAAGAGTGCTACAAACATTAAAGATGTACTGTAAATAGATATGAATGCCACAGATGCCCATGTAAAGAATTATAGCTCGCGCAGCAGGCTTAGAACTGTTAAAAAAGCAGGGTCATACCAGTGCCCAAGAGGAGGCACTTTCAATAGATTTTGTGGTAAATAGAGGGCTTAATGAACAGACGACCTTCTGCTGCATTCATGACACACTATTTGTGAATCGCCCTCTTAAGTTGCATACAGGTAGGCTGTCTACACTTCACCATGCAATGCTCTTAACATTATGCATCTGTATAGTTTTCTACATGCATCGCGGTTAATCTTGTGGCAAACTGATGCTTGTTTTGGGAAAATAAATAGGCAGGTCACATAGATTGAGATGGAAACTTTCGCATCACAGGAATGTTCTAGAAATGTACAAGGTATTTGCAGCACCCTTCGAGGAGCTTCCACCACTGCTGCAACCCTTTGAGTGAGGTCGTGAACCCGAAACAGCAGTTTTCGGGATGTCATGAAGTGTGCACTGCATCGTCAGCACCCAGTCCATCGAAGACGATGTAGTGCGCTGTCCTTTCAACAGTCTGCATACAAGACATGCATAACATTAAACTAAATATTTAAAAATATTGGGAACAATCAGAATTTCATTATGAGGTACCCTATAATAGAAAGCTCTAGTACTACTTCACCACTTGAGGTTTATTACAGTGCACATCTACGTACGCAAGCATTTTTACATTTTAGTCTACACCATGGCTTACTCAATATGTTAGCGAGGATACATGGTGGGGAAAGAAAATGCTTCTCCAATCATATCATGCACCTCTCAAAAGGTCTGAAATGTACCAGGATACTCAATTTTCAGCCTTTATACCAAGATTTCTTGCTTAGCTTAGAACGCCATAACCAGTAAGCCACTACAATGGGTGATAAACAAAATATAAACCATGTTAACAATTCAGACAGAAGAGTAGCATTATTCATCATTTACCTTGAAGGATCCAGGATTTTCGTAGACATGTACCCAGCCCAGATGTTCAATCTACTAAATGAAACCTGCACTAGCGTAAAACGCCAAGCAAGCACTCCCCTCCCTCTTAGGGAGATTTCCCATATGCACCAATGACCGAGCAAGCCCCCATGTGAGCAGATAAATAGCGCTTATACAATGGTCACTGCTGCTGGAAACACAGCACAGTGTATTTGTTGAAGCTCACCTGTAGGCTTCTACTCCCGAGATCGCGCGCCGGCGCATGATCTCGGAGGCCATGCATGAAGCAACAATCGAATCCGAAAGGAAAACATTAGCACGCAATTAGTACGTTGTTGAAAGTAGCACAGATAAATGTTATTTCAACATGCCCACATTTGCCTCATTGACATTTTGATAATTAGGTGAGTATTTTTGGAGTTACAAATTTAATTAGGACTAATTAATTCACATTAACGAAAAAAAATAGTAGCGGCTAGCGCAGTATGCTGGGAATAATATGCACAAGGCCTGCTTCGCGTAACATCGTCCCGCTTTTTTTTAAATCATGCTCCGTCATAAGTGGGACACCCTGTATATGTGCATTTAAACGTGGGAGCGATGACTGACGCTCCCACGTGTGACTGACGCCCTTTCTGTTCTGTTTTTAATTTTCTTCCTCGAAGGTTCGCGTCTATTTGTATTTCAGTAAAATATTTGATACGTGGAGGAGTGTTAACACTGCATGCCAAGGAAACGATAAATGTCAGTTTTGCGATGGCTCGAAATCGTGTCACTACTACTTAAACGATTCAAATACAAAAATGGCAACTGAAAACAGGAGACAGCCCATGCTCTTAGCAAATGTTGCTGCAAGCTGCTGGCAAATAGACACGTGATTAGTGCACTGCAAAAACAAGGACGCGCACTAAGTCGGAGACAGTCACATGAGGAAGGCGATATACTAAGTGGTGGCCTGGGCGAGTTGGTAACTCAATATCGACATGAATGAAGCAAATAAAAGTGTCATAATTAACACAGCAGCACATGAGAGGCCTGAAAGACACACTTGCGTACTGAAAACGGTAAGCGCATCAAGAAAAGGACAACGAAAACAAACACAAAGAGTGGTACTTCCAACTGGTACAGTGAAATTAACACGCCATATGTGTAGTTTTCTTTGCTATGATATGGTAACATCCCATGCCTCAGAACAGAGGCCACTGAAAAATTTTTGCAATTTTTTTAGTCTAGCTTATTTCGCTAAATATTGTAAATCTTTACATTTGCACGGAACCAGGATGACAAAGCTATGATCTCTTGCTATCATGCAGGAAAAGTTTTTTGACCGAGCGCTCTAATGTCGCTCTCGAAGAAAGTGTTTGCGTTTTTTGCAAAACCAATGGATTTCGTTGCTATCTTCTGACGACCTCCCTTTTTTTTTCAGTTAGGTTTTACCTCTTAAGCCGGCCCCATAAATTGACATAATAGGTAGGGGGGGGGGGGGGGCGCTGCGACGAACCTTCGCTCCCACAGAAGGGGAACCCTGCGTACACGGATGCTGTTGCTTGGCTGCTTTTCGTTATTGCTTTTGAGGAATGCAGTAACCTTACATACAGCTAATAATGATGTCCAGTAAAGTTCTGAGACGTCAGCTATCGTACTGGTACACGCAATTATACGGCGCGTGCCATGAAGGGACATAGTTTGCCGTGTTCACCTCACAGCAGTAGCCCCTTCCTAATCTTAGTACGTACACCCGTCGGCAAAATAAGTCGGGACGCGCGACTGGCGACCACAATCCGATAAAACTGCATCGCCGCGCCGTCTGACGTCTGCCGAAACATCGCAGTGCGCGTGCGCGTCCTTTCACGCTCGCAGCGATGTCTTTGTACGCGCTTGCAGCGCATTATCTGAATAAATGCAGCGTTTTGCGGTAGGGGCGCTTTCTATGTTCAATCTGTCACGCGCTCAGTTCGACGGGGGGCACGGTTGGCGCGAAGCGCATGGTGCTCACTTTCACGATTTATAAGATAACATATCTTGTCTCAGTGACAAACCGGTGCCACATATGCAGAATTAGTTTCCTTCTGTGCATGTTTTTTTTTTTATCGTACTGAAATGCGAACCGAGGGCACCAAAAACGAACAGACGTCGAACCGAAAACATGCTTCACTTTACTAGCATACTATTACAAGACAAGGTCCGGCTGCTACGCGTGATCTGTCGATAAATGCGAAGCGAGCGGTGTACTACTCACTGCCAACGTGCAACCGGCGAACTTTGCGCGTGATGAACTGAACAAAGAAAGCGACCCCTACCGCAAAACGCTACATGTAATCACCTAGCCTGCTGCAAGCTTGTAAAAAGAATGGCTACGAGCGTGAAAGGACCCGCACGCGCACTGCGATGTCTCGTCAGACGTTAAACGGCGCGGCGATGCAGCTTTATCTGATTCTGGTCGCCGCTCGCCCGACCCGACTTATTTGGCCGACGCGTGTACGTTCTTTCGCACGACAACAAGGTACCATGGCGAACACCATAGAACAACGTTCAAAAATTTTAGAACCTCTCTCATTTGTCATCGTTGTTTTCTTTACGTATACGTAGTGAAGGCTATATTTCGGGAGACTTATCGCCGCGCCTGTACTACCATAGTTCGCCGAAATGAAGGAGTCCCGCGGACAAATCGGGAGAGTTGGCAGGCATGCACTTGTAGCGTGTCGTTGCTCGCAAGCACGAAAGCTTACCTTTTCAGCAATAGGACCAAATCCAAAAGCGCTCTCCGTGTGGCTCCCAGCGTACACTTCGTTGAATGCTTGATCGGAAGTACTCAGCTTGCGGCGAGCACTAGCTTCAACGGAAGCCGTTGACAGAGGAGACGCACTGCGCCGCACCGAAGTCGCTGTTCCGTACTTGCCGATCCACTACGGATTCGGAGATTGCAGTGACACGCACTATATCTTTTGTACGCGTGAACTACGTCACCGTGGAAGCCGTGGAAGTACACATCCAAAAGAAAGCAGGTGAATCGAAGAACAATCCGCCACCGTTAACATGCAGCAAACGCGCACACGACATGTCAACAACAGATTCAAAGGTCTCCTGTTGATGATCGTGATGCGCAGTTGCCCGGAGTCCGAAACCGAAATTCATCGCCTCCGAGATTAATATAACTATACCAGTGAATTGACTTTAGCAGCGCCGTTTTATGATAATCTTTCAAAACAAAAAGCCAAGACATATTGTAATATTTTATCTTTAACAACATGTTTGCACTAGTAGAGCTTTAAAGCGTGTTTTTTTTTTTCAGCTACGGCTGACGTGTGCAGGTGGCAAATTCGTAGCCTTCGAGATTCACATTTTTCTTTTTCCGAGTAGAGCGTCGTCGGGGCATTGTTTCGACGAGTTGGAGCTAAATTTCGTTACCTGTGCATCATATATATAACAAGGAAGCTAGAGCAGGGCGGGGGGGGGGGGGGGGGGGGAGGGAGTGGTGTTTGGTATTCGACTCACCCCTGCCCCTTTCAACGTTTATTTGGACCCGCATGTGTGCAAGCACTGGCAAAAATGTACTTACATACAGAGGGATCGGACCCCCCTTATCTCCCCCCCCCCCCTTCTGCATAAAGTCTGGCCACGCCCCTGTTTTTAAATAACATTCCACCATTCAGCAATCGCTGATAAGATATCTTGGAGAATACGCTCTTTTTACCGACGCAGTAGCAATGAAGCTTGCTTTTATTTCATGTGGTGAATTTCGTGCAAGCATACGAATGTGCTATCACTGTGTGCATTGTAAAGGCAATGGTAAGGGCTGTCAATCACATTTAGCAGAGCGATGAATTGGGCTAGTTGGTGGTGTTTCTTGGTTTCTTGTTGCGCTGCGAATGAGTTGTGAGTTTGCGCACCACCTGTCCTGTAGTCCCTGTATCGTCCTCGTCTCGTCATTCGCAGCCCAACAAGAAATCATGAACCTGTCAATCACAATGCCACAAGTCAACTGCGGTTCCTCCTCCTTGTGGCGCTGGTAGATTGTACTATTGTCGTCTGTGATCGTTCACGCGTACAATGTACGACCCACGAGGGTGCCTCGACAAAAAAAATAAAATAAAAAAATAAAGCGCCCGCAGAGTGATGCGTCCCATTGGAGAAGTTCACTTGTGGTGCTTAGAGGGTGTGCGCCTAAAATGTGCTGCGGCGTGCCGTGCGTGTACAGCAGCTGCAGCAGAGTGAGCTCAGACAGTTCAATGTAAACATGCCTAGTTTCATGGTAATACGTACGCTGCATACTGTCACTTTCAGCAAATCCGTGATCATAAGTTTAAATATAACTCACTGATAAAATCAGCGACTTGTGAATTGATGTGAAATACTTCAATGTACAGCAATATGTGCACCCCACGGTAAATAAAACAGGTGTTCTAAAAGAAAAGCTCACTGTGATTTCAAATTAGAAAACGCGCATGATGACCTGTCGAAAACAGTGTGTAATCGTTTCATGATATATGTTTAAGCGCAACACCATCTCTTTTACCATCCTTTCAGTGAGAATGATGAATGGTTACGAGGGGCTGCAAAATACTTTTTTAGTATGAATCACACAAAGTCAACCCATGAAGCCGTTGAACGTGTGAGGAATCTTGTGAATAATGCAAACAAGAGAGTGGTACATTAAATGTGGTGTATAGCGCGGTATATGTCGGCGAATAAAAAGTGAAATGAAAACACAAGCCGAAACATCATCTTTTCACCGAAAAGTTGCTATGCGGTTTTATTGTATCCGTTGGCATGTGATACGTATTGATGCTTCTAAAAAAAAACAATAGGTGTAACATTCAAAGAAACACCCTTGGGTGGAATTTGTGAACATACACCCTAGGGTGTAATTTGTGATTACACACCTATAGTACACCCAAAAATGAAAAAAGGGTGCACAAAGGGTGGTTTACGTGAAATTCAACCCTTTTGGATAATGTTGGCACAAAAAAGGGGTGTCCGGTGTGTGTTTTATCGAAAATCCACCCTTAAGGGTGTGAAACGGTTTACAGTGTACGTTGGTGGTAGGTGGAAGCAAAGAACACGTACCACACGTGGTATCTGTCCTCCAGGTTGGCGCCATCGTTTAATCTTGAACAGTGAGGTTAAGCGCATGGAACCTTACTCGCTGTTAGAGGTGCTCATGCATGGTTGATGATTAAGAGTTCCTGACGTTCCTAGAATTTTTTATCTGTTCATGTTTCTTCTCTTATTTCCCGCAATAGTGGTTACGGACATCGGAGGCGGCGGCGGACAGCTACCTCACTGCCCCTGCCGTTGTGCTCTGATAACGGATTTCGCTGTGAAAGGAAAAAGGTTGGCAGTTCCATCTGGGCGGAGTATTGTCAAATCAAGGTGCGGAAATCTCCGCACAGGAGGGTATTTCGCATTGCCTCTGTTTCCGATTGATGCAATATTGCCTAACCACGGTATAAACCATCAAATAGTAAATTTTACAGCCTTCGAGCATTTTAGCAGTAAAATGCTTTCGAGAATTTAACCTATTCTTAACAGCCCTGTTGTTCACTAATTCATTTCAATGCACGCAGTCCAAAAGAAGCAGGGATGGCCTCACAACCTTCCTATCACCGACCAATAAGTTCTGTGTTATTTGCATCACTGAAACATGGCTCTGCGCATCTCACAATGATTTGTACACGTTCCCTTGCTAGTTCACTGAATACTGCCACCGTGATAACAGTAATCATGGTGGTGTGGGTATATTGGTATCCTCTGAGCTGCGTTTTCATAGGCGAGTTGACTTGACACTCAACGTGGCGAAATGCGAATCTCTTTGGATCGAATTTCACGATTCATTTGTTTTACAGGACAGGAAAAACATAATACTTGGTGTTTCTATTGTTCACCTTGAGCATGTGGAAATGCGTATTTCTCATCCCTTGGTGATGTTTGTTTTCTTACTTACAATACTGCCAGTCTCCTTCGAGAGCGTGGCAGTTGGGTAGTACGATGATTTTTCACACACATTTCAACAAAAACAAACAGTTAAAAGCAAACACTTACAAGCATAATGAGAGGACATGAATATCATCAATACTATCAAAGAATGCTGAAGTTAATACTACTAATACGTGACATACACAGTGACTCCATATATAATGGAAAGTATATATATTATGCAATGCTAAGATCATATTGAATGGCAAAAGAGAAGAAAATATATTACACTTTAATGAAGAGTGGACTGATGTAATTATGATAACATTAGTATCATAATTACATTATGATTTGCTGTAAAAATATCATTCGAGCAGAAAAAATGTCATTATTATGGGCGATATTAATATTAACCCTCTAGATACATTCAACTTACTCTTTCATGATTACATTAACTGCCTAAATGACTTTGGGTATGAAAAATCTAATTGCGCTTCGGGTTCGCTGTGCCGCAAATAAAGGTGGACTTATTGACCACGTATTTTTTAATCTTCTTACGAACCCTCCCTGTGGTTCTGTCCGAATTTCTATTACTGATCACTATCCAATATTTGCGCGTTCAACGTCTACTTGTAGTGCTACTGATACAGGCTTTATAAGTAAAAAATATAGTCGACGAGCGTAGCGACGTGGCCTTGTTGGTGCATAATGGAAAGGCAGTTTCTTAGCGCTGGCGTGGACGAGGACAAATAAGAAGAGACACTAGACACGTGGGCGCTACTCACAACAATAAAGTTTATTCCTTGATCGCGTCGAACTAAAGTGCCTTCATATACACGTCACAAAATCATGTGATCTTCGTAAGATACGTGAACCAGGAAAACCGGGGCGAACAGAAAAAATTTACTACAGCAGAATCAAAGAAAAATGATAAAGTTTTTTTTACGGTTTGCGCAGGAAACTAATCTCTTTTGTCAGAGAGGGTTAGCGAAGTCTTGCTGATGCAAGAGTTACCGTAATAGTCAATTTGCTCACTTTCTATTATCAATCGGGTGACTTCGCAGTTGCTCTTTCTAACGATAACAGTTTTGTCAAACAATGGTACACACGCGCATTGTTGGCAATGAATTGCCAGAAAACCATCCGCGGGTGTCTTATTACATTTGTAGTGGTGTTCTCGAAGACGATCATTCACGCACCTTCCCGTTTGTCCGATATAAAAACGCTGGCAAGATAACGGAATATGATAAACAACACCTGATTTGCACTCAACAAACTTTCTTTTGTGGTTCTTATTGCAGTTGTCATTAGTCTTCGTTGGAATAGTTTTCCTTCACAAACTTAACAGTTTCTTAGGCGCTGAGACAACAACCTGTACATTGTCCCAGAGCCGCTATTTTCTTTAAGTTGTGCGATATCTGGTGGATATACGGAATTGCACCTACATTGCGTTTGTCAACAGAAGGAATTATATTGGTGCTACGTACGGCACGACTAGCTTGTAGGCGCCGCAGTGCACCTTCAGCCACCGATACTAACAAATCAGTGGGATAACCTGATATGAAAAGTCACGACACTTGTTCATTGAAGCTGCTTTGCATCAGGTGGCAACATGACTTATCGAGTGCATTATTAAAACACAGCCTGGTGATACCACGTTTTGTCAATTTGGAATGGCAAGAATGATATGGCAAAAGCGCCTTATTAGCCCTCGGTGTGTAGCACCAACAGGTGCGCTGATCTTTGAACAAGAATGATACATCTAGGAACCTTAGGGTTCCGTCAACAGGTGTTTCGACAGTCAAAACAAGGGGTTCAAGACACTTATGTATATTCAATACGATGTCATCCCACTCATGCTGAAAAAGCTGAGTGCAATGAGCTGAGCTTTTTCTTTGCGGTGGTGGGTCAACGGGGGCACGGGACAGGCAGTCGGCGTGAGAGTGCTTTCATCCGGACTTGTAATCGACGGTGATGTCAAATTCTTGAACTCTCAGACTCCATCGTGCGAGACGACCTGAAGGGTCCTTAAAGTTAGCTAGCCAGCACAAGGCGTGGTGGTCGCTCACAACTTTCAATGGCCTTCCATAGAGGTAGGGGCGAAACTTTGACGTAGCCCAGATAAAGGCAAGGCACTCTTTTTCTGTTGTGGAATAGTTGCCTTCTGCTTTGGATAGCGACCGGCTAGCATATCTGATAACCCTTTCTTCTCCGTTAGTCTTCTGCACAAGAATGGCGCCGAGTCCTACGCTGCTTGCGTCGGTGTGGATTTCCGCATCGGCGTATCCGTCGAAATGCCCAAGTATCGGAGGCTCTGCAGGCGTCGTTTCAGTTCCTCAAATGCTTGAAGTTGCGCCGTTTCCCACCGGAACTCGACGTCGGTCTTCGTGAGCTGCGTTAGTGTATCTGCGATGCGTGAAAAGTCCTTGACAAAGCGTCTGTAATAGGCACACAAGCCGAGGAATCGGCGCACGGCCTTCTTGTCGGTGGGTGGCGGGAAGGCGGCGACGGCAGCTGTTTTGTGTGGGTCTGGGTGCACTGCAGTCCTGCTGATCACGTGACCTAAAAACAGGAGCTCCTCATACGCGAAGCGGCACTTTTCCGGCTTCAGGGTGAGTCCGAACCTCTTGATTGCTTGAAGTACGGATTCAAGGCGCTCGAGGTGTTCGTCGAAGTTGGAGGAAAACACGACTTCGTCGAAGTAAACGAGGCAAGCTTGCCACTGCAATCCTGCCAGTACTGTATCCATAACCCGTTAAAAAGTCGCAGACGCCGAGCAAAGACCGAATGGCATGGCCTTGAACTCGAACAAACCGTCTGGTGTAATGAAAGCAGTCTTTTCTCGGTCTCTCTCGTCGACTCCGATTTGCCAGAAGCCCGTCTTGAGGTTCATCGAAGAAAAGTACTTCGCGTTGTGGAGTCGATCTAGAATGTCGTCTATTCGTGGGAGAGGGTACACGTCCTTCTTCGTGATTTTGTTCAGGCGACGATAATCGACGCAGAAACGTGGGGTCCCATCTTTCTTCTTCACTAACACCACAGGTGACGCCCACGGACTCGTTGAAGGCTGGATGACGTCGTCGTGCAGCATTTCGTCGACTTGTTTCTTTATGGCCTCACGTTCTCGCGTCGAAACTCTGTTCGGGCTCTGACGAAGTGGCCTGGCACTTTCTTCGGTTATGATGCGATGTTTTGCGACCGGTGTCTGCTGAATTCTTGACGACGATGAAAAGCAGTCCTTGTATTTCAGGAGCAGGGTTTTGAGGTTTTCCTGCTTATGCGTGGGAAGGCCCGCGTTAACGTCGAAAGCTAGTTGATGATTTTGGTTCGTCGTAGCAGGTTCGGTAGACTCGGCGAGGGCGAAAGTGTTGCTGGCTTCCACAATTTCTTCGGTATAGGCAACCGTCGTGCCTTTGCTCACGTGCTTGTACTCGTTGCTTAAGTTCGTGAGCATCACTGCTGTGTTCCCTCCTCGCAACTCGGCTATTCCTCTGGCGACGCAAATATCGCGGTTGATCAGCAGGTGTTGGTCGCCTTCAACGACGCCTTGCAGGTCTGTTGATTTCGTAGTGCCGACGGAAATGCTGATGCTAGAGCGTGGGGGGAATGGTGACGTGGTCTTCCAACACATTCAAGGCGTGCTTTCCTTGCGGCGTGTGCGGCGGTAGTGCTTTTTCTGTGGATAGCATTATCGACTTAGATCTCAGATCGATGACTGCATGGTGAAGGCCTAAGAAGTCCATACTAAGGATGACATCTCTCGAACAGCGCTGTAGGACTAGGAAGCTCGCGGGATAAATCCGGTTGTTAATGGAGACTCGCTGTGCAGATTCCTGCTGGCGTTACTAGGTGGCCTCCCGCTGTCCGGATTTCGGGTCCTTCCCAAGCAGTCCTCACTTTCTTCAACTTCACGACGAATGGTCCACTGATGACGGAATAGCCGGCTCCAGTATGGACGAGAGCTGTGACGCTGTAGCCGTCAATAAGAACGTCGAGGTCACTTGTTCGTCGTCTCGCGTTGCGGTTAGGTCGTGGCGTCGGGTCACGGCTGCGTCGGTTTGTTCCGCTAGTTCCACTTTGCGTAGTCATGTCTTCTTCGGGCTGCGAAGTTTGCACGACAGGGCCCCGTTCTTCTTGTAGCGGGTTCTTTAGATTTCGTTGCGGTGTCGTCGTCGTCGGCGGTGGAGGATCTTCGGTAGTTCGTCGTACAGCAACCGCACCTCTATCGGTTGCTGCCCTTAGTTTTCCGGGTCAGAGCTAGGAGATCGGCTCCGAGCAGGGCCGGCGTGCTGCCTGCGATGCGTTGAGGTGTAGCGGCCTGGCGAAGGCGATCGGGAAGATAGTCGGGGCGTCCACTGCCCTCCTGCGAGGTAGTCGGCGATGTCGCGTGGTTTTTCACCCCGCTGTGGAAGCGGAGCGTCGATGGCGAACCCACGCAGTCCCATCTGGCGGTATTGGCAGCGTCCGGGACGTGTGGCCGGCTTCTCCGCAGTGGTAGCATAGTGAGCGGTGGTCGGGGGGCGCGCCACACGTCGTTCTTCCGCGGAGCATAGCGATGGCCAGCGGGTGGGTGGTATGGTGAGGGTGGCGATGCGGGCTTGTTGGTCTGTCATACTTCTTGGATGTAGGCGCTAGAAGACGAGGACGAAGGGAAGAAGGACACACACACTGGCGCTACTGACAACAAATAAAGAGACGAGGACGAAGGGAAGAAGGACACACACACTGACGCTATTGACAACAAATAAAGTAACACTTTATTTGTTGTCAGTAGCGCCAGTGTGTGTGTCCTTCTTCCCTTCGTCCTCGTCTTCTAGCGCCTACATCCAAGAAGGTGATATGGTATCGGTGCCGGTGGCGGCGGTGTCTGGCGACGGATATGCGGCGGTGCGGCCTCTTGACGTGGACGTGGAGGCGGAGCGTAGCGTCGGGCTGCAGCAGCGTAGCTCATGGCTTGGGGTTGCGGCTGCGCAGACGCAGGGATAACCAGCGATTGCTGGATTTCCTCTCTGACGATATCTGCAATCGACGATACTTGAGGCTGGCACGACGGGAACATACGGCGAAGTTCTTCGCGCACTACGGCCCTTATGGTCTCCCGCAGGTCGTCGGAGCAGAGTGGCTGGACATCTGCATAGCCTGGCGTAGAGCGGCGGTGGAATTGTCGTGTGCGCATTTCCAGGGTCTTTTCGATAGTTGTCGCTTCCGACACAAATTGTTGGACACTGTTTGGTGGCTTCCGCATCAGTCCCGCGAAAACCTCCTGTTTGACTCCTTGCATGAGGAGGCGAACTTTCTTGTCCTCGGGCATTTCGGGGTCGGCGTGGCGGAAGAGTCGAGTCATCTCTTCCGTGGAGAGCGCCACGTTTTCGTTTGGGAGCTGCACACGGGTTTCGAGGAGGGCTTCGACCTTTTCCTTGCGCACCACACTTGCGAAAGTGGCCAGGAACCTGGCGCGAAAGACGTCCCACGTTGTGAGGTTTCGCTCTTGATTCTCGAACCATGTCCGAGCGGCGTCTTCTAAGGCAAAATAAACGTGCCGAAGCTTGTCGTCGTTGCTCCAGTGATTGAAGATGGCGACCCGGTCATACGCTTCTAGCCGGCTTTCCGGATCTTCGATTGATGATCCGCGGAATGTTGGCGGCTCTTTGGGCTGCCGGAGCACGATTGGTGCAGGCGGCATGGGGGTGGTCATCGTGCCTGCGGTTCGAAGTCACAGTCTTGGTTTGCTTGGGTGTTTTCTGGCAGAAGTCCGTGTTCCGGCTGAAGTACCTGCTGCCTGCGGCTGGTTCGACAATGAGGGTTGTCCTTTGCGTCGTCTTCTTCGCGGCTTAGGCTGGGTTCACGGCTTGACGGGGGGCGTCTGGTACATGAAAGAAGCAGCACCTCCACCAGATGTCACGTGGTCGTGACGTTGATGAAAGCGGAAGGCGGTATGTCCAAGATGAAGCTGTTTATTTGGCCAAACTTGTGGCCGGTAAACGGAAAGCAATACACACTGGCACTGAGAGCGGCGAACGGAGCGTCGGCCGTCGATCAATTGATCGTTGTTGGAACGCACCGGCTTTTATACATTAAGCGTCGAACATTCTAGCCTTATCACTGGTCGTCGCGCAAGCTCTGGGATAAGCTCGAGTGTTTGTGTCTTGCGCGCAATCTTTACAAAATGATCTGCTACAACCGAGAAGCTTCTGGAACACAAAGGCGCGGTCTGCGCCGAGCAATGCTGTCAGTCTTTGTGGGCGTAAGCGAAGTTGAAACAGCAAGCGCGCGTGGCAATATCAGCTTACCGCTTCTGATGTTGGTAATACCAATGTTTCTGTTGGCATCGTTACGCAACTGTAAAAAACTGGTTATATGAAACATATGCGACTGTTCAACATATGTCTCTGCGTACAACATTTGCACATATCTTTAGCACCATTTCGTAACGTTTCTCTCAATAAAAAAAAAAAAAACTACAACCCAGTCACCTTGCCTCCGTATGCTTCGCATAACATCGATTCCCATGGTACTTGGGATCTGTCAAATTTTTTGTTGTTTTGACATGCAAAAAAAAAAACGTTCATTCTCCCCTTGGAAGCACAGAAAACGCGCCTAGACTCATTTCTGACAAAATAAAAATGTAACGAGATACCCGTGCCCTGCATAGTATCGCGATCGAATCGATACATCGGAAAAGTATTTCGCTACTCAGATACAAATACATTTTTCAAATGTATCTTGATACGGAAATACAGATACTCAAAAGTATCTCTGAAATACTATCGCGATACTCTTGTATCGCGATACTGCCCAGCCCTGACAGGTAGCACCTGAGAAGGAGGTTTTCCGGACACTGAAGGCGGGCGGCGACAACCGCCGCAAGAATCCCAGTAGCAGCACCAACAGCTCGCGCTCGGCTCTTCTCGCTGAGGTAGTGGCCTACTGCGGCACATGATTTCCTTCCTCTCTACACAGGGATCAATATTAGGACATATGAGGAGGGTTCGGTGCGGGAGAGGAGGGTTTTTACAGCAAAAGCTGTAATGAGATCACAACAAGGGCCGTTTTTTGCGCCTTAGTTGTCCGCCGCCGCCGCCGGTGTCCGTAACCACTATCGTGCGAAATAAGAAAAAGAACTAAATAAATTAAAAAAAACCTATGACAGAATGGGAATCGAACCCGCGCCCTCTGCGTGGCAGCCCAGCGTTCTACCACTGAGCTACGCCGGGGCTTGAAACTGCGCTGCAAACTTACCCTATGCAGGCTTTATTTCGGGCAAGGAATCGCATCAAAATATGTTCTAAAGCGTTTTAGAACAGAGAGATAGAGACTCTTTATTAGAAAGAGAGATATTTTTGCCGGCGTCTATATAGCGCTCACATGCTACTCTGGATAGGGATGGGGAAGGGGACTAAAAGACTTAAGAAGAGAGGGAATAAAAGAATGAGGAAAAAGAATATAAACAAATAAGAACGGTGCATGTGAACCTGATAAAAGGAAAATGACAACCAGGCTTCACACAATGCGAATTGCGTTACGAGTGGGTCGTTCAATGCTCCAACCCATTGCAAAAGCCTCAGGCATAATTCCTCATCGCCGTCAGCCACAGAATCAACAAAGCGCACATAATGTGTTAAAATTGTGTAACGGGTACCGTGCTTTTCCAAAGAATGACGACTAATAGCATAGAGGACGCTTCCCCACTACACAAAAATTATGATAATTTATGGCATAGTGGGTACCATGCAAGTGTGCTTGTAGTAGTTGCCCCAAGAGTGTTTAAACAAGGCTATAGAAAAGCCACTGTGCCAGCTTTCGCTGTGACTGTGCTGCGCGTTCCGCGCAGGTCTGGCGGTTTTTGAAACACCGTCACCGGCTACGCAGGTTACGCAATACAAGCTTCGCTTTAAAACACCGTCCTCACGCACACCTGGCGCGCACTGAAGCAAAAAAGTTGACAAATCCCAGTTATTCTGGGAGTCGATTTCATGCGAAGAAGTAGGCGAGTACAGGTTTCTACTATGTTCTTTTTTATTGATTTGAGTAAACCCACGCATCCTGCCCCGCAGGATGCGTGGGTTCGATTCCCGCTCTAAATGCGATTTCCTATCTTTCCGTTACTCCAACTTGTTACACCAACAAGGCCAACAATCTACCCGTGCTAAGTTCATTCCAACTTTTCCTTCACCTACGATCCTGCCGGTGCCTGCTCCGATTTTCTGCCACACAAGCTTCATCAAGCGATCGCGTAAGGACTTTTTTGAAGTTCTGTCATCGCCGTTCCTGATTTGATACAAACTGTCAATCACCTGTGGCTCATATCCGCATCCTATGGGCTGTGGCACGGATGTATGGGCCACACGTGACTGAAGGAAAGGGTGTCAAGAAGTACACGTCAAGTATCTCCCGCAATTGTTGTAGTGACTTGTGCATCATGTTTGTCATGCACTAATGACCTCCCGCGCAAACTTTGGTATGCGTCAAGTTAAGGAGGCGACCAGGGTAGCGCCCAGAAGTAGGCGGCTAGATAGATAGATAGATAGATAGATAGATAGATAGATAGATAGATAGATAGATAGATAGATAGATAGATAGATAGATAGATAGATAGATAGATAGATAGATAGATAGATAGATAGATAGAAGCACTCAAAGTGTTTTAGGTTCGCAAAGGAATGTTTCGTATTTGAAATTAAACGACGATTACGATACTGCCTAATGGAAATTCTGAGCGCACGTTCTTGTTGAGGCAAGACCAACTGTGTGTGAAGTCTTGGTTATATGCAATTGTAGCAATGTAACATTCGTGAGATATTGCCCCAGAAACTACCAGCGCTCCAGTGCGACGCACACCACTCTGTGCATTGCAGGCATCGCAAACCAAGCGAAAGCCTGACAGCCCCTGTGGGACAGCCCCTGCCCTGCGCAATACCGTCCCAACATGGCGAACGTAAAACAGCCCAAACAGTCCAGCCTTCAGTCCAGCCTCCGTTCCACTACCCTTCTTCTTCGTCTTTCTGTGCGCGCCACGAGCAATTTCCTACATGCACGCCGCGGCAATTTTACTTCCACATTTCTAGTGAAGACAGTAGTGCTATCGGCCCCGCAATCTCCGTGCTGTTTGCTAACCGGATTTTGCATGCTCTAACGTGTACATGAGTACCCTCGTATACTTCACAAATCTATTTCATTTTCCAGACTTATTGGTACTGTCATTGAGTGTCAATACAGTGTCATCAAAACTTAACTTCATTTTCTGTCCTTTCTTTCCTGAAGTGGGAACTTCTAAGAGCCAGCAGGTAGTCTTTGTACCAGCGGTTCTAGAAACCGGTTAGCCTGCGTTGACGGTCTCTCTGAAGGCGCAGTGTGCCTGTGAGTTTCATTGCCCGTTACAGGAAATTCATGGTGAGGAAGGGCTGTTTGTCGTCCAAGTGCCAAAAAATGAGCAAGTGTAAGAACTTCAAGCTCGTTGCTGACTGGAGTTCATGTGCCCAGCCGAAATGGCTTCTATTTATAGTTTAAACGTGAAAGGATACACCGACCAAAAAAGAATACAAAGTTTACTTACGTTTCAGCACCCCATACGGGAGCCTTGTTCACAAACTCCTTTCGCGTTTACACTATTCTTTAGTATCAGCAGAAAAATACGCTAATGGTCTAGAATTGACCATGCATCGACTTCTGCTACAACTGTGCTCAGCTGCTGAAACTTGAAGACACCTTTCCCAAACGTTCTCCGGAGGCAGACTTTAACCTTTCGTATCATCTTGTACGAGAACCCTCCCCTCCATAAAGCATGCTCAGTAATACATTTACACGTAATATGAGTCATCGCGCAAAAGTTCTGAACTTGTACGTCTCGTGAAATCTCGTATATGGACTTAAATTCACTACTTTAGAGCATTGTCGAAATATAAGACACTTGGTATCCCACGCCACGCGACAAAACGACGAAAAGCAAGCAGAAATGAATGAACAGTCAGATAACTGCATAGTTATAAATGAAATGCTCTGTACAGGTAAAAACAACAGTGTAGGCTTTGACGCTAAAATCCCCTGTCACAAACACAGGCCCCGCAAAGTCGACGCCGCTGACATGAAAAGGCTGTGGTCGGGACACTGCGTGGAGGAAGTGATGTTGGTGTTCAAGTAGCATGAAGTTGAAATCTCCCGCACACATGCATTTACTGATCGCCTTCTTAACACACTGGTGTCTTCTGAGACGCCAGCAGTTTTCACGTAACTGAACGAGTGTAGCCTTAACACCACCATGAAGAATGCGTCAATGCATGTCGTATAAAACACGGTGTGCGCTATGCTTAAATGGGGTGGCTAAGCGTCGTCCAAAGCTGTTACGATAGCGAGAGAAAGTTTAACACAAGGAGCGTCTCGGCCCACAACTTTCCTCCTGTTCCGTAAAACTAAGCGTAAAACCCAACTAGGATTCTTGTTGTCATTAGATGCCTCACGGATTACTTCTTCGGAGCATTTATCTTTGGCGACCTCCTCGGCATGTCTGTCTTTCTTGTGTTGCCTCATAGTTTTATCGTAAGGTTCAACTGTTTCTTTCTTAAACGAAATGATGACAGTGCGATGATCAATCAAGTTGCCCTCTGTTTGGTGTTCTCGCAAGCAGAACTTCATCGCGACCTATTCTTAAACTCATTGTTCCATCCAACCTCTTTAAGACGACGTCTCCTTGCTTCGGGCTTGTTTCCTGGACATTCTCAATGGCATCAAGCTGCGAAAACCACTGCGATGGGCAAGAGAAGTGCGCGTCTCCTCCTTGTGCACGTCTGTTCGTAGGACGCGTTTTCACTTGACAGATGATGATCCTTGACGAGCCCATCGCATTCTTGTGTTTATGGCGATTAAAGCTGTGTTATCATAGTTCCACCTGGCTTCGCTGTTATTGGGCATTAGCTTCCAAAACTGGGCCTATCCGATTAGGAGGCTTACTCCTGGTTCATAGGTCACGCTAAGGAAACTAACTGTATCCGCCATTGGCTTGCCTTCTCCAAAAATGACTTCAGGAAGTTCGTTCATTTTTTGAGCTTCAATTGTGTCGCGGCAGATGAAAGGAACGATGACAGCTTCCATGTGTACTGAAGTGTTGGCTCCTTAGCGTAACGCCGACAACCTTTGCGCGCCAAGTAAGTTGAGATCATCCTCGTCCAAACGCGCTGAAAACAAAATCCATCTTCCGAATCGGAGAGAGCTTGAGCGTCCTGTAAACGTGTTCTCGTATACACTTTCTTTGGCTGCCGTTGTCCACAACACCATGTACGTAGCAGCTATGTGTCGATGCCTTCAGCCAAGCGCGAAAGGTCTCAAGAAGACCGTTGGAGGAGAATCGTCAACTCGCGGCAATCGTAGGTACTTGCACAGCAGCATCAGAAGTCCCAGGACGCACACAACGTCGCGCCAATGTTGGCTTTTCGGCGGCTATGCGAGGCCCAATTTCAGCCCAATGTTGCCGGCAGTGCGCCATTATTGGCTGAGTAGTTGAATTTGACCGGCAATAGTGGGCCAAGTTTTGCCCCCTTCATCCTGTATTGGTTTTTCGCCGGTAATACTGGGCCTGGTTTACCGCCATCCGGCCGATATCGGCTGAGCCAATGGCTTTTATCGGCTCATATTGGGCCAGTTCTGCCGTTCTTCAGCCGGCGTTGGCTTAGCCGATGACTTTTAGCGGCTAATATTGGGTCCATATTTGCCGTCCTTCAGACATCGTAGAGCTCAGTGACAGTCTCCTGCAGAAAATATTCCGCCCTTTTTACGACCCGTCTGCGCTTGTCCTGGTAATTAAGGTCCAATCGAGGTGAGCATTACCAAAATTCTATTCATTTATCTATGCATCGATCAGACGTCGTGCGTCCCATGTATGCGTTTCATTGCCGGAACATCACGCGCACGCCCTTTTTAGTAGTTTTGTTACCCGCCACGGTGGTTTAGTGGTTACGGTTCTTGACTGCTGACGCGCAGGTCAAGGGATCGAATCCTGGCCACAGCGGCCGCATTTTCGATGGAGGCGAAAATACCCGAGGCCCGCGTACTTAGATTTTGTCTGCAACAAGAACATGTTACGAGGAGGGCAGGTGAAAGCTTGAGTATCCCTTGACCCCCTAGTACACCGGGTAGCACAGAAGCGTTCGGCCAAGCATAACCTAATAAAAGAAGGGTCTGTTTCATGAAAAGCGTGTGAACTTGAGCTTGTTGGTACACATACACCGTAAAAAAACAGCGCGAAAACAAGGACAAGGCAGAAGAAACAGGTCTAGTGCTCATTGCCAACAACTGAGTTTATTTTTGCAGTGCAAATATATACGCTTCTGGAAATGGGAAAAAAACACGGAGGGGAGGGAGATAATTTTCCTAGCACATGCGCACATGCCGTGCTTTGTCAAGGAGCGTGGAACGCTCAACTGCGGAGATAGTTAATCTCTTTGCCAGTTAGTGTGTTAGATGGGGAGCTGATACATGACTGGCCTGCAACATGAATGGGGAAGGCTTCATATATTTCGTGCGCACGATTATCACGGCACCGGCGCACGATGTGCGTCTGGTGAAAACTCTGGGTGCATCCACACTCGGCACAATGGATTGCCAAATTGCTACCTGTTTTGGTTCTCATGCTGTTGGAATGTTCACGCAGGCGATCGTTCACACAGTGACTCGTCTGTCCAATGTAGGTGCTGCCGCAGGATGTGGGACCCTCGTAGGTAACGCCCACCTTGCACGGGACGAAGCAAGGTGACATGATTCTTCTTGCACTCCTGACTTGCAGGACTTGAGTTGTTCACTTTCGTGCACAGCGAACCGAGTTTCATGCGTGCCGAATAAACGACGTTGACACTGGCGCCATGTAGATCTGCGCCATGTAGATAGGGTGTCACCGCAAATTTCGCTCCTTGGTCAAATGGCTGGGGTGTAGTCGAGAATCGCCACAGCGCCCTTTAGGATGACTTCCGCTAAAACAGATAAAAGCTGTTCGGGAAAGCCTGCCATAGTCAATCGCTGGACTTGGTGAGTGAAGCTTCTTGCAACTTGATGGGAGCAGGACCTAATTAAGGCGTTTTTCATTGCAGACAGCGCAATGGCACGCTTGACGAGCTTGGAATGGTGAGACGTGAATGGAAGAAGGCCCTTCTCTGAGCGGAGCGCATACTGCCAGCACGTGTGCACTGCACCGAAGTACAACTTGAGGTCAAGGAAGCGCAATTGACCATTAGCGGGGAGCTCCTTAGTGAACGAGAACCCGGGGAAGCACGTAGAGAAGTGGGCAAAAGTCTTGTCGATCTTTTCAATGGTCTTTTCAGGAGTCGTCCGGAACAAAACCAGAAAATCGTCCACATACCTAGGGTCCTCACGACGCCAAACCTCTCGATGCCTTTCTGCAGCTTCCTGTCTTAACGAGCTAGAAGCAGGTCACTTAGGATCGGGGCTATGCAGGACCCGATGCAGATGCCATCTCGCTGCACGTACAGGACATCGTCTTGCTTGATAACGGTGGAGGAAATGTAGAGCTGCAGCAGATTCATGAACCTGGCGACACTTGTGCCAACCGCGTTCTGAAATCGGCTTACACCGTACATTTCGATGCCTTCGTGGACGGTGTGAGCAACGGCTGCGTAGGGTAGTGAATAAAAAAGGTCCTTAATGTCAACTGATGACATTTTACTCCTGGTGAATATGTGTCAAGCAGATACTGCGATACGTCTGATGGTTTCCGAATGATGAAAGGATCATTCACTTCAGGTAAGTGTAGGTCATTCTGCAGGTATGTTCCCAAACATTTCTGCCAGGATCCTGCTTCGGAGACAATAGCTCGGAAAGGTGAACCATCCCAATGAGTCTTCACTGTAAAAAATGCCGAAAGGCATAGCTCCTTGGAGCCTTTAAGGGAAGCTGCAAGCTTCGAAAGGCCAGCTTCTGCGCATTTTTCAAAAGCCTTTTTCTTAGCTGTCGCAGAATGAAAATCCTTTGCCACTCGGCAGTTGTCTTGTAGGGCTTTGTGGGCGTTTTGGCGGTAAACGTCAGACGCCAAGACCACGAAACTGCCCTCTTTGTCAGACTGAAGTAGCTTGATGTTGTCCTTTCGAAGACACTGCACAACGCTCGCTAGAGGTTGGCCCGCTTGATACCGCTTAGTTCAGACGGAAGACCCTCTACGCACTCGAGAACAATTCGATCGCTTAGCGCCGGGGTTGGCCTGCTAGCGGCGCTGCGGACGAGCGCTAGTAGCTCAGTTTTGTCGATTTTTGGGGCAACCGAAAATTTTGGACCTAGTCCCAAGACCTGTTCGGCGCTTTCGGTGATGGCACTACCACCTATCTTTTGCAGTCTGCGGTTAGCAAGACGCCCTAGCCTTCTTTGGAAGGTTGAGGAGGACGTTCCACAAGGGGAGCTCGCTCATTTGTGAAGCTGTACTCAGGTGCTCATTCAATTCAAGATTTGCGCGTCCGGGCGAGGTCCGTTGAGAGCACGCGAGAGGAGGGCCTTTTCGATTAATGCGATCGGCCTCCAGGTTTCAGACCTCAGTATTCGGCATATACACAAAGCATGCCCTTTGGATGGCTGGAAGAAGCCAGCTAACTGGACGAGCGTTGGAGGCAGGTATGAGTTCTTGATGGCGTAGGAAAGTAGCCGGGCACTGCACGGGGCACGTGCCAGGAGGGCGGACCACGCAGAAAGATCGAAGAAGGTGTGGGGGGGGAACAGAGCTCGATGTACTAGAAATGAACTTGAGAAGCGTATGAAGTTGAGCTTGTTGATACACATACATCGTAAAAAGCAGAGCAAGGACGAGGCAGGAGAAACAGGTCTAACACTGATTACCAATAACTGTGTTTATTTTTGCAGTGCAAATATATTCGCTTCTGGAAATGGGAAAAAAAAGCACGGAGGGGAGGGATAGGATTTTCCTAGCACACGCGCACATGCCGTGCTTTGTCAAGGAGCGTGGAACGCTCAACTGCGGAAGATAGTTAATCTATTTGTCAGTTAGTGTGATAGATGGAGAGCTGAATGGCGAAGGCTTCATATATTTTGCGGGCGCAATTATCATGGTACGGGCGCACGATGCGCGTCTGGTGAAAATTTGGGGTGCATCCACACTCGGCACAATGGATTGCCAAATTGCTACCTGTTTTGGTTCTAATGTTGTTGGAATGTTCACGCAGGCAATCGTTCACACAGCGACTCGTCTGTCCAATGTAGGGGCTGCCGCAGGATGTGGGAACCTCGTAGGTAACGCCCGCCTTGCACGTGACGAAGCAGGTGACATGATTTTTGTAGCGTTAGCTACACTGGCCTAGCCAAACCCGTTTCGCGTGGCACATCAAGAGCCGTGCTGCGCATGCGCGAGGATCAGTGATGTCACACAGCTGGCGCGTCGGAGCCGGCACCTCCCGCGCACTCCGCCGCCGCCGCGCGCAACTCACCGCCGCCGGTCTGTGCATTCCAGAAGAGTGACGTCGTAGCCGTGGTAGACGCACTGGCGACGGCGCGCGCGCGCAGCTATTCACCTTCGCTGTGCAGTCGCCGTCTGACACTGCGCTAGAGCCGCTGCGCTTTTCACTGCGCCAGTGTGGCTATACCACACTGGTATAGCCATGGAGAAGAAGAGCGCAAATGCTGCTCAACGGCGGAGAAGCGTGACTCATCGGATCCCGAAGTAGTTGCCTGGCAATTAGCGGTTGTGGGTAGGAAGAATGAACAGAATACTGTGTTGGGGCCATAGAGACGGCAGCGTGTTACTTCACTGATCACCAAGCCGTCTTTGTGGCAATAAAGAAGCAACCTGACGTTGAGCAAAATTATACATGTGCCACATAATACGTGTACCGTGTTTGTGTGTCATTGGAGCAGCAGTAAGCATGATAATCAAGCTAATCCTAGACAATCAGTAAAGCTAAGAAAAATCATCTGAACCTTTGCTAACGCTACGTATATCCTGGCCTAGCCGAGCTAAGCCACTGCAACATTTTTTTCTTGCACTCCTGACTTGCAGGACTTGAGTTGTTCACTTTCCTGCAGCAGCGAACCGAGTTTCACGAGTGCCGAAACAGAAATGGTCCCAGGATGCTTCATTGCGGCACGCCTGTTTGAATGGTTTTGATGGCGGAATGATAACCTTCCATTACGACGAATTAAGTGCGGTGTTACTAGTCAAACGTGACTTGTGCACAATGCCTCTTATACCATAACGATCGAACCGTTTGTAGGATAATTTTATGATTAATGAGGTCCAAAGCCTTTGTGAAGCACAGAAAAAGACCTAGCACCATATTTATGTATTCAAAATATTCTAGAATATATTCCCTTTTGTGCCAGTAGCGTGACCTCGGTAGAGTTAATTTCTCGGAAGCCATACTGTGTTGAACTGATCAAGTTGAACTTGTCAGTAAAAGAGGTCAGGCATTTATAAATAATTTTCTCCTAACCCTATGAGAACACAGGTAAATCGATATAGGATGGCAGTTGGACATACTATTTCTAGGACCATTTTTATAGATAACTGTCACTTTTGCTATTTAGAGGCACGTTAAAGAACCCCAGGTGGCGGAAATTTTCCGGAGCCCTTCATAATAGCCCCTTCAGTCGTTGCGTACACAATTGTGTAAGTGAACTTCGAAGGCGCGTCACATGCCGCTTGTTTCTCCAAATGGCCTGAAACTCGGTGTGCACATTCCTGCAGGCTTCCTGAGTTGACAACTAGCAGTCATTTAATTTCATTCTGCTGCGTATTGCTGCTGAGGATCATTTTGCCGGAGACAATACCGTGTTCGACGATCGTTCGACGTACCGCGCTCCAGGACCAAGGTAAAAAGTATTTTTTTCTCCACTGGAAGCGAATACAACCAAAAAACACAATGTGCAAGCATTTCGGGCCTAATAGATGAATTTATTTATGTAGTACTGAAGCTGACTGGTGGCAGACTAATTAGATAATTAGTTACACACTCATTTATTTAAATTACTAAAACCCACACAAAGCCGCACATTGCTTCATCTTCTTTCTTGGAATGTAATACTGAGTGCCTTGGAATTATGCCATGCAAATTTGACACGATTCTGACAGTGGATCATAATTCGCGACTGAAGGGGATAGGTTGTCTCATAATCATATGGTGGTCTGGGACGTTAAAAACCAATAATATCATTAGTATTTTTGTTCATGTACTTTTTTTTCCCTTAAACTCACGATATATTTGTAATTGCATAGAACATTAAGCCCTTGAATGTTAGTCGCCTAAGCTGCAGAAAGCTGTTACATGTATTGGTGTACTTGCAAAAATAAGAAAGTGCATGTATTGTATCGTGCTAATTCCGCACGTATGATTCGGGGCGCGAAGTATCGCCGACTCAATAGCTTGCATTCTCTTGTTAGTTTTCGCCATGACAATGACTAACCATTATGACTAGTACTGTCGCTTTTCTTCCCACAAAGGTGACCTTCAGAAGAATGGCTTACTCACATTACATGGCCACTTCGTCGACGAGTTGTTCAACGCTAACAAAATGTTGAAACTTTAAACACATACCATTAACTTCATAGGCCAAATTCAAAGTGCCACTCTTTCGTGAATGTTTTTGTCATGGGTCGGTGGACTTCACTAATATATCCAGCGTCAGAATTCACCCAATCATTTCCGCACGAATACTTTTAGTGGAAGGAAGCTTACTGTGAATACTAATTCTGTGCATAAACCGAACTCTACATTATATTTATAGCGCTATATTCATACATTCTTTATGCCACTGATTGTGTGGCGCTAGTGTCTCCAGAATTTCACACAACGAAGTGAAAAATCAATAAACTTTATGTGGCTCGAGTGCTCCTAAACCCCCCCCAAAAAAACAACAAAACAAAACAAAAAAGATTGTTTCCTCTCTGCGCGTGTGCCCATATTGTCACGTGGTTGTGACATGGAAGAACGCAGCAAGCGGCGTGTCCAAGCTGAAACTCTTTATTTGGCCGAACTTGTGACCGAGAAACGAACAGTCAATTTACAACAATACACATTGTATACTCTAATAGCTGCGAACAGAGCGTCGGCCGTCGATAAACTAACAAGCGGTCAGGCACGTCGGCTTTTATACGTGTATCATCGAAGATTCTAGCGTTATCGCTTGCGGCCGCGAATGTTCCAGAACTAACTCTATTGTTCACATTGTGCACGTAATGTCATCGGAAGTTTCTAAGATTATCTAGACAATTCCGTCAATCGGGCTCGCTTTGCGCAATGCAGCAGTTACATTGTAATGCAGCGTATTAATGAGAACTAACAGACAAAGATGCCAAGGAAAGTATAGGGGAATCTATTAGAAGTAATTGTAATGTAAATGTGAAGAAATGAAAGTGGACGAAAAGATAACTTGCCACCGGCAGGATCCGAACCTGCGACCTTCGAATAACGCGTCCGATGCTCTACCACTGAGCTACGGTGGCGGTCATCTCCCCGTCCACTTTATGGGGTATATATGTGTACTTAAACGTGGGAGCGTCAGTGAGCGCCGCCTGTTGCCATTACGGCGAGTGTGGAACACTCTTTTTTGCCTGTAGGCGTCACGTAGTACGTGATCTTATTACGAGAGGGCAGCTGACTAGTGAATCCCTCGCATACCACCTGAAGGCATCAAGTCTGCCAGAACGAGACCCTCGTTATGAATGAAGGAAGGAATTGTAAACTTAAGGGCTCGTTTGCTTTGTTAATACTATGTTTAACAAAGCAAACGAGCCCTTAAGTTTACAATTCCTTCCTTCATTGTAATGGAGCGGTAACATGAAAATAGAAAGAAAGGTAGCACGTGTGTCATTGCCCCCCTCTGAAAAGGCATCGTCGCGATGATTTAACAGAACATGGAAGTACATTAACAGAGCAAGAAAGTACCACAAGCAATAGATACAAGCGAGAAAGTGCAATAATAAAGCAAAAATTACAGTCTTAGGTGCGTTAACGCGCATAAAACGGGTTGAGGCGCACGACATGGACGACTTCACGTCACGCACGGCACCGTTGAGAGTTCGTAATACCGTCCGAGATAACCTCGTAGACTACGGCGCCAAGGGGACGTCTAAGCACCTTGTATGGCCCGAAGTACCATTGAAGAAGTTTTTCACTTAATCCACGTCGGCGTATCGGCGTCCACACCCAAACGTCCACAGGTGTTGGAAGTTAGTGCTCTGTCCTCTTGTGCCGATCTGCTCGGTAATTTCTTCTTTATCATAATGCGCTATACCAGTTCAAACACACCCAAACACTGTCGCCGGGCTGGTATTCCACGAAGCGTCGTCGAAGATTGCAATGGCGGCTGTCGGTCGGCCGCTGATTCTTGATGCGTAGGCGGGCGAGTTGTCGGGCATCTTCAACGCGCTGAAGGTAGACAGTCACGTCGAGCTTTTTTTCGTCGACGACATTGGGTAAACTACTTCTTGCACAAAAAATTCCAAGACAACGGACGAAACAGACACGGATGAGCGCAAACTTCCCACTGAATTTATTATCGAAATGTGACATATATATACAAAGTGTGATAAAACAAAAACACCACTGGCACAGGTGCGCAGTGTGTCAGCACGCATCCGCTAATCACTCCCGCAGATGTAGTGCTCCTTCCAAGCAGGCCATTTCCTTATCTGTCAATGAAAGTGATGTCATGCTCATGCAGTAACTGCCCTCCCGTTGCATTTCGGCTGCCTCCACAATCTCTCGCGTGCGCTGATCGCCGTCATGAAAAACAGTAGTGCACTTTTCATACACCGGTTTGCACCCACACTAGTGGCAATGAGTGGCCAAATTTCCATCCCTGTCCCCTTCCACCCTGTTCGCTTGCTCACGCAGGCGGTGGTTTAAACACCGACCTGTTTGACAACAAATAAAGTTTATTTCCATTACCAAGCCGACAGTTATACCTGTTTTTGCACACGACAATCACGTGGCTACTTGCGGAAAACATGAAACATTGAACAACATGAAAAAAATATGAAAAAGCAACAATGCAATCAACAACATGATGTGGCTGGAACCTTGATACTACAGAAATATTGAACGCTTCTAGATAGCCGGTAACTAAATGTATAACCATTTTTAGGTTTGTTGACGATTTTATGGTGTTTTTTAACAGTACAATGGATAGGTTCCATGATCAATGTGATGACATTGTATGCATTTTACGCAGTTGTCTTAGTCCCCTTGTCATGACTGTCGAGTTGCCAGTAGATGGAACTATTAGATTCCTCGACTTGAAGTTTGTTTTTAAAGATAATCACACCTGCTGGTCATATGAGCCCAGGGCTAAGAAGGCGTTACTTAGTTTCAACTCGAGCCACTCTAAACTCATTAAAAGAGGCATTGCCAAATTGTGCCTAAACAATGCGCTCATCAAATCATGTTCTCATTTGGTCGACGCAAGATTCAAACATCAAGTATCAAGGCTACAAACAGCCGGCTACCCCTCCCATCTCATCATTTCCGTAGCAGAAGGCTTACTTCGCCGGGCTAAAGGTACGCAAGATAGGTCCACCACCGTAGGTCCATCCGCCCCTAACAAAGAAAATGTAGCGGTGGTTCCTTACATTCATCAAGTTTCCCATAACCTTAAGAAAATTGCAGGCAGATCTAACACTCGTGTTCTGTTTTCCGCGCCATTAAAATTGGGTAACTTGTGCAAGAAAACTAATCCCGATAAGAAGATTAGTGTTGTATGCCCCAAGAAGCACACTAAGCCGTTTATTCCCTGTAGAACGTGCGTTATTTACCGGATTCCTTTGTCATGTGGCCGAGTTTACATAGGGCAGACCGGCCGCTGCATTAATGATAGGCTCAGAGAGCACAGCAACAAAGTGCGCAAATCGCCGCCTGATGGGTTTTTGGCGCTACATTGCCTTAAATGCACGTGCCAACCCAATTTTGATAAGACGGTTATAGTAGGCAAGAGTAAGTCTGAAATCACTAGATTGGTAATCGAAGCTGAGCAGATTGACTATTTCGGCGAAAGTTGTGTTAGCAAAACGTCACTGTCCCTCAGTAAAAAGGAATTAGACTACTTGCGCATGTGCTGAGGCCGTCTTGTTACCGGCTATCTAGAAGCGTTCAATATTTCTGGGACAAGCGCTAGACTTCAACTGATTTTTTAATCGACGTGAAGGGCACAAAACATTTCTTTGCGCACACGCAGGGGCCACGTCTCAGAAAAAGTTGATCCCCCCAAAGGAAAAGAAAAGGAAAAGAAACAGCAAACAAAAAAAAAATCAGCTGAAGTCTAGCACTTGTCCTGTTTCTTTCTATGTCGTCCTTTGTGCGTGTTCGCTGGCAATTATGGAAGCAGTCAATCAACACCAACGAGCCCAGCTCAATGCTTTAACGAATTATCTGCCTGGTTTACTTCAAGTTGCTGCGCGTGTACTTTCAGTTGCCCTTGTGGTACAAATGATTACGAACTTTACATGATTTGCACTGCACCCTCCAGCGGCAGTTTCGATCTAGATGTCCTTACGCTGTACACTTGAAGCACCGACCCTACGGAGAGCAAACTGCGTTTCCTTCCTATGCTCAAGAGGCAATTGCAATCTTCGGTATAGTGTTCAGTTGCGAGGCAAAAGACGCAGGGAATGAGCGAAATGTTTGTTTTGCTATCCAGCGTACTGGCCGATGGAGGTGCTGCGATCTTCCGGGAGCTCTGGTTGTCACGGGTACGAGTCTGCGTTAAGTCTGGAACCGTGATCTGCACGCTTCCCTCTTTTGGCATTCTAATTCTATCCGAGCAAAGAAAAAACTTAACATGTGCTCCAGCTCCTGTTGCAGACTGCTGGTGGCAGTCGAAACTGAGCCTGACTCCAGGCTCTCCTGTTTACAGTAGTCAACGATTATGTCTCCGGGCAAAACTTCGTGCAGTACCTTGCTCACTACAAGGCTCGAGAGACCTCTCTGGTTGACTTGCACTTCGTCGTAAAGCTTCCGCCAGTCAATAAGGATTCAATGGGGGGCTAGTTGGTACGGCATCCTTCTTTTGCTGCGCTAAAAATGCAACAGGGGGGACGACACGAGAACACAGAACTGCGCAAACTTGCAACTGTTTATTTGCGATCAAAGCACGTCAATATATACACAGACATGAAAGGGTGAGAGGCAGATACAAACATGACGTAGAACATGAAAAAAGCGTAAAAAAATGAGTGAGGGTGACCTGTGCAAATCTAAAGATTTCATGAAGACGCGTGTGGATTGACGTGATGGTTGTCTATGAAATTAAAAGCGGGGATTCCCAGAACCACAGAAGGGGAGCTTACGTATGTTGAATGATCATTTTTTTGCATGAAGTAGGCCTCCATGATCTCTCGCCCTTTTTTCGATTTGCTGTGTTCCAAAACCTTGGTATCGCTGAACATAGGCTTACACCCGCAACGTGCGCAGTGCGCTGCTAAGTGCCCTGGAGACTGTAGCATTTCAGTCGTGTATCTATGTTCTCTTAATCTGATGTTTATCGTAATCTGATGATCAGCCTTCCGCCAGGCTGATACGTCGCCCGACGAACTGGTGGATTTTAGTGTGCCAAGCCTTTCCAGATTCTTAACCTCGATTGACTTTGCATTTCCAAATTCGTTTTAATATTTCAAGTGCGTGGCGGTACGACGAACCTGTGACCTAAATACTGACGACTGCTTGAGCAGCCGCTTCGTCCAGTAGCGGAAATCAGATAGTGGATTTGATCCGCGTTGTAAATGCTGGGATGGAACATGTCTCAAAGCGCCTGCCATCGAGTTAAACTGCCGTCGAAGCGAAAAGTTCTAGCTTGGGCAATCGTGCGCCACACTCACATGAGGAAGTGCCATGTCCCTTGCCGAGGTCGTTGGCGGGTCCCCATCAGCGGTTCCAGGCTGATGCGCCGTTGAAGTCGGTGAGGAAACCTTGAGCCTGTCATGCGGTGCTCGAGCAGGGATAAAGTGCTGGTACCAGCGTCTTCTTATTCGATGATGGAATCGTAATCTTCTGCCACCTGCTCGTCTGACAGGAAGGTTTCCACCTCAACGTTCAGCGCAGCCAACTCCGTCTTGACCGCCTTTAGCGGGCTGTGGAGGACATGAAGGGTCGAAAGCTCGAACTTCTCTCATTGGATAAGCTTGTTCACCTTGTTCACAATCCTCGTACTCTGAGATCAACGAGACACCCGCTTGTTCTTGGGCTCGCTCCATGACGGTCTCGTTGCAGAAAGACGTCCGGGATTGGAAGCAACAGTTCGTGGTAATGAAGGCAGGCTTCCCGGGTTTCGGCACCAAACCGACACGGGAAAATCTCTATGCAGCCTATATGGCGCCCAGCGCAATACCGTCTCAACATGACGTACGTAGAACGGTCCGAAGATTCCACCCTCCGCTTCGCTACCATCTGTGTTTGTATTCCTGCCCTGCATGCGCACGAGCTCCAACCTGAGGGGCCAGCGCACGTGGCAGAGGAAGAAGGCGAGGTTAGAGGCCAGTGGCTCAGATATCGACAGACCTTGCATTCGCTTTCTTTCATCCTGATTCGCTCCACCGGTTACGCCAACACCGATGGCGACGCCGCTCAACGCCGAAACGGGCGCCTAAGAACTGCACTTAATAATAAATGAAACAAAAGAAATTTTCATTCCGGGTCTGGGGTTTGATCTCGCCTGCACCTGGTGCGAAAGCGTGTGGCTTGAACACTAGAAGGGTGGCGGATCGCGCTACTTGGTGCTTCATGGTCAGAATGGTAATAGCGCGGAAGCGACACAGGGGACAAGAACGGACGCACACAAGCGCTAACTTTCAACTCAGTTTCATTGTAAAACGAAAGCTACGTATATGCAGGCAGTGGTTGCCGTGACTAACAGAAAGAGTAAAGGCAAACGCGCATCAATCAAGCATCCACAGAATGAACAGCGCGTGTACGAACATGGCAAGTGCTCAGAAACGAAAAGAACCAAAACAAACCCCCCAAAAAAACCAAAAATGACGCGGGCGGTGTCTCCGCATGCGTGATCCCGCACTTTCCTAAAACGCAATCTCTTTCTCACAAGGTGATACGGACGGCTTGCTCACGCAGGAGCATCCCTCCTGCTTCATCTGAGTCGCTTCTACAATCATGCGGGGTGCCTCCATCTGCGTGCCCGCACAAAACTCAAGTGTTATCAAACACAGGACGACCACCCCACTGATCGTAATGAAGAGCCAGAAAACCACCCCCTCTTGTTCCGGAGGTAGTTTGGCATGTTCATGAAGTCGGTCGTTGAGGCACCTGCGAGTCTGCCCGACGTAGCAGGCACCACATGACAGGGGAATTCTGTAAACCACCCCCCAACACACAATCCACGAACTGGTTGCTGTGCTTCTCCTTAGATCCATATTCTCGTCTCGTAACAGGGCTGCTCTTCTGCGAGAGCGAGGCGAGTGTGTGCGGAGCCGAAGAAACATGTGCAACCACGTGCTGGCCTATCTTTTTCAGCCTGTGCGATACATCGTGTTTGAACGGGATGACCGCGTCTTTGTCGAGTGTTACCACGGTCTTATGGGCACCATGATCTGCTGTACGGCCTGCGTACTTCTGAGTTCTGTGGATGCTTTCGGCTACGGCAACCAGCAACGTCTCTGGGTACCTCTCTCCAACGCAGCATCCATAGCTGTGGTGACATGGACGTTCCTGAGTTCTTCCATCGCACCCTTTGCCTGGGCCCCTAGTTCACTATTGACAAGAAGTGTTCCGCGCCGGAGCTTGTTAGCATGGTGCCACGTGTCGCTGGCTGTGCAACCGTGAGTGAATCCGAGAGGTACATCTCTGAAGGTGTCGATGCGCTTCTTCGGTGCAAGTCTTCGAGGAACGAATTGCCGGTAAGAAAGGTTGTTACTTTCTTCAAAGGCAATGAACTATGCGTTGTTATTTCTGATAAGGAAGGTGGTTTCACGGTGGTACCGAATCGCCTGTTTTTTGAAAAGGCTCAAGGTGCTATCAGCTCTGTTTTTCGTATCTGTGCCGACGGCAACTTAGCAGAAATCAGATGCAGGGCAAAAGAAGCGTGCAGCAAGCTGAATTTAGTCGCACTAGCGCAACGTTTCGCGAACAGCAAGAAACTGGCTCTGGAGATGTTTTTTTTTCCGCGAAAACTCGTAACTTAAGATAGACGTGCTGTTTCGGGTAATTGGCTCACAAAGGGATTCGTGGAAAAAAGTGCTCTCTCTGTTTCTGCAGGATACGTTAAGATTGTTAACCACTAATGACTCGTTTTTGTTAAGATTCCCTAGAGGTGATCGACTTTTAGGGGCGAAGCTCCTTAGGGTGTGGTTCTGTCCCTCCTCTATAGTCGTAGTAGTAGTAGGTAGATAGGTAGGTAGCCACGTATAGTGGAATGTACCCACTGCACCGTGATAACGATGAAGTATAAGCGCGTTCCAGTATAGGGGAATGTACCCACTACACGTGATAAAAATGACAATGACGCCTGATGACCATGACGAATAAACGCGTTCCAGTTTAGTGGAATGTACCCACTAAACGTGATAACGATGACGATGACGCTGATGACCATGAAGTATAAGCGCGTTCCAGACTACACATTCTCTTTTTTCCATGGATGAAAACGATCGAGCTTCGCCCACCCATCATCATTCACTTCGTGCATATGGCATGATTTTTCAAGGTGGTGGACCGTCGCGAACTTCACGCGCTGTCCATGGACATTAAGGATATCTTCAATTCTATTCCTCACAAATACTTACTTGAGTGTGTTATGGAGGGCATCGAAAACCTTGGCGAACTAGGAATTCAAAATAACGCAGGCGTTAATGCTAGCGCTTAAATTTCCTTGACCTCTTGCACTTGCATCTAACTTCCACGTTTGTTGAGAGGAATCAGGAGGTGTTTTTGCGGAAAAAATGGCGTGTCCATCGGTTCCTGCATCGCGCCAATGTTAAGCGATCTTTTCTTGGCGAAAGCAGATAGGGCACTTCAGGAGAAGCTGTCGGGTACGGGCGTTGAAAAAACTTTCAGATATATCGACGATTTTCTTGTTATTCTGAATTGTAATGCGACTTCCCTTGGCACACATTTCTACAAAAGCACTTGACACATTTCAGACCTGCCTTCCATCGACAATCCCTTGCTCACAAAGTGCTTGCCGAATATTCCACCCGGTTGCTTGATTTCAAATTGGCTTTTTCTGCTGACCTTGTTTGGTGGCAGTACCAACCTCGCGCGCACAAACCCTTGCTGCCTTAAACCTCGTCCCACACTAAACTCGTCAAAAGGGCTATCATCCAAAGGTGCTTCATGAATGCCCTAGACAGGTCCTGCCACCGCGCAGTTGACACGAGCTTCAAGGCCCAGGTGGATCGCCTCAAGAAGTCTGGATACCCAGAGACGTTGCTGGTTGCCGCCGCCGAAAGCCTTCACAGAACTCAGAAGTACGCAGGCCGTAAGCAGATAATGGTGCCCAAATATAGCGCGGTAATACCCCTTGTCACACGGGCACCCGCGAACTTCGTTTAACTCCCTCGTCGTTATGTCAACGGAGATGCGGTTGGTGTCACACGGCCTCCCTCACCCCAAGGAAGATAAACAGAGCGTTTCTCAAACGAAGTTCGGCTTTCTCCGTTAACGGCGGAACAAAGTACTCTCGGTTCCCAGTAGTCTGTAGGTCAGAAAAAAAGAACTTGGAGCACAAAATTGCCGCATTCAAAACAATGATACATTTTGGCCATATTAAACGTTCTTTCGTTGCAGGACCCATTTAGGAACGTGCGTTTCTTTAAAAAGTCACAGTTTCACCGCAAGGGTGAAGCAATGAATGCGATAGCAAAAAATTGTAATGTTATACGAAGTGAGGCTGGCAGCTAACTCTTTTTGGATCCGATCTCACGCAACTCTAGAAAACGCTTGTTTAAGAGAATTCTCTTCGCGTTGAGAGCGCAGCACGTAGAAGGGTACACCGACCCCCCGCCGTCGGCCGCCGAGAAGGGGAGATAACGCGCGCGCCCGCGCCCGCGCTCGTAAATTCGAACGTCGCCCCCCCCCCCCCCACCCCGCCCGTTGTCGGCCGCCGAGAAGGGGAGATAACGCGCGCGCCCCCCGCTCGTAAAATCGAAGGTCACTCGAGGGACCCCCCCCCCCTCGCGTCTATTCACGCTCACGAACGACGGGCGGGGCAGGTTATATATATACATATACATATACGGCAAATGACGCCGACGCCGACGCGGACGCCGACGCCGACGGCGAAAACCAGCCGCGAGTGTCCATATAATTGCTATCGCAATAAAACGTGTCCTTACAGAAGTAGTCGAATGTTTACTGCACATTGATATAAGAGAGCTTGCACAATGTCTATTGGTGTGTTGACTCTTATAGCACCCTTTTACGTGGGGATGCATCCACGTTGACGCTTGATGGTACATCTGTATCCCGACGACTAACGTCTATGATGAATGATTAAAGAAATCCTTGTGGTCATAGATGCTTGTGGTAGCTGTACGGTGAGAGCGGAGTCATTGGAAGCGGTGTGACAGCCAGAAGAGCGTCAATGATTGGGCGCCGAACTTGGGCTAAGGTCGCCCACTCGCGGCATGTTCGAGTTATTGAACAACGCTGCCCAAACCAGAGGGAAACGCAACGCGCGTCGTGTCTTCCCCGTTGGCCGGCTGCGAATTTTCGCGGGGCGAGCTAGGAACATGGCTAGGGACGCGGAGTTACGGCCACGCGACGCACTCGCGCGTCGCACAGCTATTTTTGGTATGGACGGATGCTACGAGTGTGGATGCTAGGGGTAAGGTCACCACCTGGCGGTGTGTTAATGCGTCGGCAAAATTGCACGTTTACTACTCGAAACACGCCGAATGGGACGGACGCGGAGAAAAAACGCTTTGAAGAAACGAATCGTGCATTTCACGGTCATAATGCATTACTTCTCTTAGCAAGAGCACTGTGAGAGGACAGTGGTAGATATAAAAGGCTTGTTTTTAAAGCCTGCGAAGAATGTTACCGTGGCGCAGTGGATAGCGTGTCCGGCATCTCTTGTCGCGGACCTAGAGGTCGTAGGTTCGACTCCCGTTGACGGAACTTTTTTTCTTTATCTTCTGATGATGTGTATTTTTTTCGGCGTCATTTCCGTGACGGAAATACGTCACTCAAATCTTGGTGGACCCCGGCATAAAACACTTTCGTGTTAATATATATACGCCCGCCAGAGTGCAGCTACTCTCCACACCATGGCCTTGTCTTGCACCGTGCCTCGCGCGCCGCCATTTGAAATTCTTTCGTCCGTGCGTGCGTTGTTGTCCCCGTGTTTGCATTTGCCCGTGACGGCGTGACAAGAATGAGTGACTACGCTGCGTCGTCTTCACCTGCTCCGACGGCTGCAGGCACGGGTAATTAAACCCCACCGAATTCAAGGGTGACATGGAGCGAAAGCGAGACGTGGGTGCTCATCAGATTGTGGGAGGACCACCTTGGCGAACTCAGAGGCCAACTCCAGAGTGTGCGACTCGATTGTCGCCGCTCTTGCACAGAGGGGAATTGTGAGGACGCACCAGGCAAGTGCACCACAAAATTGACAACCTCACACAGAGATATTGGTGAGTTCGCACACTGTTAAGTGCATACTGCAGAGAAGCACGTGTGTCGCTAATAGCTTGTCTGTAGTGGTGTGTGCCAATAACCCGCGTAAGCTTGTTTTGGGGCTTCCTGTTGGTGTTGTCGCGCGCATTACATTTCGTTAAAAAGTTATTTTGAGGTGCTGGTTGTGTGTAGATGTTCTACCTTTGCATTGCGTGATTTCCACGTGGTATACATGCAACCTTATTTATCTGGAATGATCTGATTGCGTGTACTTCTTGCGCAGTTATCTGGCTTTATACAGAAAAAAAACGTACATTTGGGTCACCAAGAACATTGAAGTATTCGATGAGTACTTGCGTGAGCGTCCTATTCACTCTTTTAGAGTTCCTAGTATTTCTAAGCATTCGGAAAGGAACCCACGAAATCAGCTATATGGTCGAGCAAAATTGCGTGCACGAGCTACGAGCCTTTCTTTATTCGCGTCTTCATTGTAAAAAATCAAGCATACCTAGAGGTTGCCGTGCCTACATTGTTCAGAGTTTTCATTTTTTCAGATGTGAAGCATCTTATGGCGGAGCTTAATCCAGTGTGCGGCGTGACATCCCTTACTGCGTATGCGCAAACCCTTTCAAGAAATAAATAAAAAACCTCCTTTCCCCCCTCTCTCTCCTCTAGGCATTCCTCCTCGCGGCAACCACACCCTCACTGCGCATGCGCCTCCCCTCCTCTCTCCCCTCCTACGCTCTCCCCTCTCCTCTAGGCATCCCTGTCCGCGGCGTCCACACTCCCACTGCGCATGCGCGTCCCCCCCTATCTCTCCTCTCCTACGCTTCCCCCCTCTCTCCTCTAGGCATCCCTGCCTGCGGCGTCCACACTCCCACTGCGCATGCGCGTCCCCTCCTCTCTCTCCTCTCCTACGCTCCCCCCCCTCTCTCTCATCACGACGCCGACGCAGGCAGCGTCTGCTAGCGAGTTTCTTGGTTGAAAAAACCGACTGCTCGCGCTGCACAACCGTTCACTGGCCACTCCGTATATATGGCAATGGATTTCGACCTGCAAGGTGGTGCCGGTGGGAGATTTCTCCTGTGCGTTGTTGAACAATAAAAATTCGCAGCGTGCGCGTTAACTAAAAGCGGACTGCGGGTCTTTGTGTCCAGTCGGAGTCATCTGTCTCTCATTGCCCATTAGCAGCGATTGACATGTTCCAGTAGGAAACATCGCTCCATCACTGCGTGCTTTGCGCCTCCCCAGTTTTCTCTCCTGCGCAACGCTGCGATGAGCGCCAGCGTGAACGCCCCGCCAGTGTAAGCGTTAGCGCCCGCTGCTTCACATCTACACATGGTTCCCTTTAGTGGGAGATGGTGTAATTTTTTGCATGATGCGACAGTACAGGCTAGCGTCTCTAGGTGTACAGGCTGCTCCTTTTGCAAAGGGAAAAAAAAGGTTGCTAACCGTGACGCATAGCATGACACGAATGTATAATGCAGTGCACTCGCTTGCTAGGATATGAACCGAAAGCTTTGTACGCGAGTCCAGAAAGAATGTTCTTAATACATAAAACCACTGTTTTGCTAATCGTAAATTGCGTTATCAGGAAGGAATCCCGGGCAAAACTACAGAATCAGCACCCAGCACATGACCATTTTTCACGGAACTACACAGGTTCCTGGGGACTCTACCCATAAATTACCACTCTCTCGTCCAACAAAGTCGCCCTTCACCGAAGGGAAACGTCGACGAGGTATGTAATTCAATTGCATAAGATAACGTCAAGATAATAATCCAATTTGCCGTGCCACAACCTAAATGCTTTTCTCTCTGATACCATTAATGTGGGCAATTTGTTCTGCTTAACGCTGACCTTATTCAAATCTGTAATTGTGGCTTGAAAGTCTGCTAAATATGCCCTCAGCGTTCTCACTTTTGGAGTACAAAATATTGCTTATTGCAGAATGCAATCTGGGAATGTGACCCTTGAAAGAGCAGCCTGAATTGTATTGTACATCATGATTATGGACCCTGTTTATGGGCATTTGATATCTACAAGCAATGGTAAGAAATAAGACGCAGCATGGGACGAAACTGTTGCACTAGTATGCCCCCCAAAGAACAAGCTCTTTGTCACAACTAAAGTTTGGAGTGAATCTTTTTGGAGGCTTCTTCATATGATTAGTTCATTTTTCGTTTTGCATGCTTCATTGTTACTTACAGCAATTCAAGAATGAGTAACATCTTAAATGTCACATTAGGCTGAAAATAGCTTGATGTTATGGGAAGCACTAACACATAATTTTTGTCTTTCAGATTGTTCTGAGCATGGAGACGGGTTCGAGTCTCTCCTCAGATGAAAAAAGGGGCTACTGAAAGTAGCTCCGTGACAGAGGGTTGCAGCAGTGCCACGGAGGTGCAACAGGAACCACAGCCTGGCACCAGCACAAGCAAGCCACGAGAGCAGCGCAGAAGCGGAAGCGGATGTCCGCAAATGAAAAGTTCCAACAATGCGCTGCTTGAGCAGCAAGGCTCTCGAAAATGCCAAGTAGCTAGAACAAAAGCTTGCGTGAACGGCAAGTGGCAGCCCAAGAAAAACTTGTAGACTTGTTTTCAAAATATATTAATAAATGAATGCCACTAATTATCGCACTAAACGTGTGTATTCGGGGCCTCTATTGTTCAAGCAGTATACATACTGCTGTGCTTCGCTGATCGAACTGCTGACAAATAAGGATAGAACATGCCTTATGATTACAGAGACACTGCCAACATAAAGTTCCATGTAAGCATGATGCTGAATTCACAAGTCTGAGAAGTTTTCAAAATACATTCTCCACAATTTTTCGCAGTTTCAAAAGTTGACAGCGAAGGTTTGTTTGGTTTTCAGAACTGGTGGACATATTTTACAAGACCCAGAAAGGAACAGAATAATGGGGACAAAAATGTGCTAATATATGGGAACAGTCCATGAAAGATGCACACTTTAAAAATTTTATAGGCTGCAAAAATAAAAGGAAAGCATACACAGGTGTGGTACTTGGTGGGGGGCAGGGGGTTGGCACAACAAAGAATCAACATGAATACTTGGAAAAAGGAAACTGCTCGTGCATACAAAAGCCGGCAGATCCCACGCACTGTGGGAATCGATGTAATGCGAAGCAGCCAGGAAGGAGCAAATCATGCTATACATAATTTGCATGTCATGTTTTACATGTTAGGACCTGTCATTTATGTTCATGATACAGTCATGTCACTCAATACCAAATTTGGTGTATCTCAAGCTAACGAAACGGCCGCGAGCACGCCATGAGCGCGGCATGCAAGTCATGTCCCTCATGACATGTCATGATTTCCACATTGCAACTTGTCATTTATGTTCGCCATACAGTGACGTCACTCAATCCCAAATTTGGTGTATATCAAGCTAACGAAATGGCCGCGAGTGCGCCATGAGCGTGGCATGGAAGTCATGTCGCTCATGACATGTCATCATTTCCATATTGCCACTTCTCATTTATGTTCCTCATACAGTCATGTCACTCAATACCAAATTTGGTGTATCTCAAGCTAACGAAACGGCCGCGAGCACGCCATGAGTGTGGCATGCAAGTCATGTCCGTCATGACATGTCATGTTTTCCCATATTGCCACTTGTCATTTATGTTCGTCATACAGTGACGTCACTCAATCCCAAATTTGGTGTATATCAAGCTAACGAAATGGCCGCGAGCGCGCCATGAGCGTGGCAAGCAAGTCATGTGGCTCATGACATGTCATGATTTCCATATTGCCACTTGTCATTTATGTTCCTCATACAGTCATGTCACTCAATACCCAAATTTGGTGTATCTCAAGCTAACGAAACGGCCGCGAGCACGCCATGAGCGTGGCATGCAAGTCATGTCCCTCATGACAAGTCATGATTTCCATATTACCACCTGTCATTTATGTTCGTCATACAGTCATATCACTCAATACCAAATTTGGCGTATCTCAAGCTAACGAAACGGCCGCGAGCACGCCATGAGCCTGGCATGCAAGTCATGTCCTTCATGACATGTCATGATTTCCATATTGCCACTTGTCATTTATGTTCGTCATACTGTGACGTCACTCAATCCCAAATTTGGTGTATATCAAGCTAACGAAATGGCCGCGAGCATGCCATGAGCGTGGCATGCAAGTCATGTCGCTCATGACATGTCATGATTTCCATATTGCCACTTGTCATTTATGTTCCTCATACAGTCATGTCACTCAATACCAAATTTGGTTTATCTCAAGCTAACGAAACGGCCTGCGAGCGTGTCATGAGCGTAGCATGCAAGTCATGTTGCACATTACATGTCATGATTTCCATATTACCACTTGGCATTTATGTTCGTCATACAGTCACGTCACGCAATACCAAATTTGGTATATATCAAGCTAGAGAAACGGCAGTCAGCGGATCATGAGCGTGGCATGTAAATCATGTTGTACATGACATGCATGTCATGATTTTCATATTACCACCTATCATTTATGTTGGTCATGCACAAATGTCTCATCGTACCAATTTTTGTGTATATCAAATTAAGGAAACAGCTTTATGATCACTAACGGCCATGGCGTGTAAATCATACTTTTCATGACTAGTTAGTCATGGTTTTCATGATGTGACCAGTCATTCATGTTTGTCATGCAGTCATTTTACGCCAAACCAATTTTGGTATAAATCCCATTAACGATACGGCCAGGAGAGCTCAAAGTCGTAGGCGGCTAGATAGATAGATAGATAGATAGATAGATAGATAGATAGATAGATAGATAGATAGATAGATAGATAGATAGATAGATAGATAGATAGATACGCTCAAACTCGCCGAAGTTTGGTAAGAAATGCTTCGCATTTAAAACTAAATGACATACGGTTGTATAATATGGCACATATCATCATGGTACCGAAGAGAACAATATGTCCCCGTAACCATATGTTGAAAGTTTTATTGAAATTGGTGAATATCGAAAAAACGCCGGAGTTCTCCTTTAAAGGTGGAATGTCTTAATAATTTGATTTTTTGCACAATAACATGTAAAAACATAAACTATAAACTATGGCACAGAAACTTATAAACTGTATTTACTAGCAGTGGGGTGATGTATGAAAAGAGTGCTATGACATATTGTGCTTTTCTTGCTTACGGCTGCTCATACGTATGCCTAAAGACTGCACGTAGTGCACACGGTTCGTTATAATTTTTATCTAGTGCATTTACAACAAAGGTTCACACATTTGGCTCTTTTCCTATATGTCTCTTGCGGTGACAAGGTGCTGCTGAAGACAGGTGCTACATATCCAAAAGGGTGCGCGATTCGCTTTGTCGTTCGGCAAAGTGAAGAGAGAATTCTGTTCTTTTCTCCTCTCTTTCTATTGCGCTCCCTATCGAAACTGAACTCCTGCTGCAAATCACTTTCCTGGCTACAATATCTGATACAAAACGCCCTTGATAATCCTCATTGTATTTGCAGGAAAAATAGGTGCAGTGCACCGTTCAACGTACTCAGTGTGTCCGCTCAACTGTTTCCGCCGTGAGCCCCTTTTTACAGGAAATTACCGTAGGTTAAAGCATAAATGTTTGCGAAGCATGCGCCAACAAAGCGTAGATATTTGCCACTTAAAACGCCTTGCTGTCCATTAGATGTTCGAGCCAGCCCACCTAGAATATTGGCTCGGGCCCCTGTCGGGCCCGATCGGCAGCCGGGCCGGGCCGGGCCGGGTAGGCTAAATTTTTTCTGGGGCTCGGGCCGGGCCCGGGTCGCACTTTCGAGTCACCGGGCCGGGTTCGGGCGGGTAAACTTGAACGAGTTCCGGGCCCGGGCCGAGAATCACGGCCCGTGCAGTGCTCTAGCATACGTTTCGAAATTATTTTTTCGAAGATATTGTTAAGAACACTCAGTACAGATATCGGGCGGCAGCAAGAAGGATCAGACCTATCGCCCTCTTTGTAGACAGGAGTGACTTTGGCTATCTTGAGTATTTATGAATACTTACCGGCATGTAATGAGTGGTTAAATAGGTTGCATAATACTTCTCCAATTAAATCAATGTTCTCTTTTATAACCATAGGCGTGCGCAGGGTTTCCCTTCAGGGGGGGGGGGGGGGGGCGAAGGTTCGTCGCAGCGCCCCCCCCTCTCTATTAAGCCAATGTATGGGGCAGATTTTTCGCCCTCCCCCTCTTAAGTGACTAGGGGGGGCGGCCGCCCTGCCCCCCTCGTGCGCACGCCTATGTTTATAACGCGCGCTGGAATCTCGTCCTGACCCGGTGCTTTGATTATTACTAGTTTACTCACAATAAGCAGAATTTCATTGGTCTCTATGTTAATAACGGAGCTATTTGGTAGGGAATTTGGTCCATATAGCGCTTTCTTAGGAATAGGCAGCATTTTGGCTAATGAAGGACCAACATTTCTAAAATAAGTATTAATGTCAGTGACAGTATCCTCAATGACATTGTCAGGTAATGTTTCTTCAGTACAATTATGCCCGATTGCTTCGTTTATTATTTGCCAACATTTCCGCGTGTTACCGGAAGCTTGCTCAATAAGCTTTGGAATAATAGCCTTTTTTACATTTACGCGACAAGGCTACCGATTTGTTACGAGCAGTTTTATACTCATCTAGTAGATGAACATTGCGCTTATTGCGTTTCCAACTGTAATGCCAGTACTTAATGTACTATTGCGTTTCCACTGTAATGCCAGTACTTATTAGGGGCGCCTTAAGCGCCCCTAGTAAATCTTGGGTCATCCAAGGACAGATTGCTGCTTCATATGAGCGTCTACGGATGACTTTTTTCGAGTTATGTACGGATTCCGCAATAACATTGATTAGATTAGTAAATTCTTGGTCTACGTCATCATTATAAACCTCGTGCCATCCAAAAGAGCGCAAGAAATTACGCACTTTTCAGCAATCAATTGTACAAGAAGTAACGTTTCTCTGATGATTTTTTACAGGCCCTCTATCTACAGTGACAAAAGTTGGCATGTGATCAGTGATAGGCTCATTCAGAACACCTGCTGTTATGTTATTAGCAATATTTGTGAGGACATGGTCCAACATGGTTTCTGTTGTACTTATCACTCGAGTAGGCGCAGTGATTAGATTGTGAAAATTAAGTGATTGTATTAGGTAAGCGTAATCTTTGTAACTAGCACTAAAGGCATCAATGTTTATATCTCCAAGAATAATAACCCGAGTTCGACCATTCCTTGCCAGGGTAGAAAGAATGCCCTCAAGCTTATAAAAAAAACAGCCAGTATCTGCCTTTGGCGGCCGATACACCACACCAACAACGACAGAGCATTGCATCTTTACAAAAACCGCGAGAGTTTGATGCACGTGGCGGAGATATCATTTTATAGCCAGGTATGGTAACTGTTTCATCCTTACACAGCCACGTTTCTGTAGCTGCTATTACGTCATAATTTTTGCCATGCCGTGAAATGGACGAGAGAAGAAGATTAAGATTTTTTCTTATACTGCGTGTGTTGCAGTGGAAGAAAGTCATATTTCCGTTCGGATTAGATTTGTGAGGCTCAGCCATAAAAAGGTTAATTTATTTTATTAAGGTCATCAATACATGACACATGCAGTACTCGGGAGTTCTCACTTTTACCTTTCCATCGGATACCCATCGGATACCCATGCAAACTTCCAGTTCTTCTCTCGTTTTATTTACATGGCTTTACCAAGCAAGTCTTTGTTCTCTGCACACAAATGCTCGTTGAAGTACACCGGCGCATTATTTTCAAAACCAAGCATTGAAGTGTTAAGGCAGTGCTTTTTGGCTGCTCTCACAAAGTTGTCTCTGGAAGTCCGTGACACAAATCGGATGACAATATTTGGAAGCGCACCACTTTTTGTGGGAACGCTATGCGCAGCATCAATTTCTTTGCTCTAGTGTTCAATACGCGAGCATTTGGCAACCTTGCCAATCAATGTCGAGTATGTTTTCGTTTTCCGCAAGCGGAACACCATTAAAGGAGCAGTGGCATCAACTTTACGCATTTCGCGTTTTTTGCGTGAACGTGTAGTTATCGATCCTCTAGTAACGATTCGGTACTGATAATGCAACAAAGCGACGAATTAATATATGTAATAATGAATAGTATGACCAGCATCGTACGCAATTCAAAACGGGAGCAAAGCCCGCCAATGTTTATGGCTGCCAACGCTGCCTAAGCGGTCACCTCCCGCGGTCACGCCCCATCTGATCACGTGGCCGCACGAAATGGTGACGCGAGTTTCAGCTGACATTTCGTCTGCTCGACGCGCACGTGCAGGCATGTGTTGGCCAACCCCCATCGTCATCGCCGCCGTCAAGAGCGTCCACAGGCGACGATGAAAGCACTCAGGAATATGGAATCGCTGCGATTCGCGACGTGGTGAATCATTTACGGTTCGATCCTCTTCAGAGTAGTGATTCTGATATCGACGCCGGACCGAGCAGCGACGAGGAGGCAGCTGGAGACGCGCGCTTGGGCAATGCTGGCTGGCAAGACATGTCACAACTACGCATATGAACGCTGCGTGCTTGTTACTTGTTTGAAATAATATTAAGGCGAAAGCCTTTAATTGTCTCATGCTCACGTCCGTCCGGTGTCCGTCCGTCCTGGTGTCCATCCGGTGTCCGTCCATCCACACCCCCCACTGCGCATGCGCCAACCCTTAAAAAAATAAAAATAAAAACCTCCTCACCACCTCTCTCTCCTCTAGGCATCCCTGCCCGCGGAGGCCACACCCTCACTGCGCATGCGCGTCTCCTCCCTCTCTCCCCATTTCTCCTCTCCCTCTCTCCTCTAGGCATCCCTGCACGCGGCGTCCACACCCCCCACTGCGCATGCGCGTCATCCCCTCTCCTACGATCCCCCCCTCTCTCGCCTCGCGTCGCCGACGCAGGCAGCGCCTGCTAGCGAGTTTCTTGGTTGAAAAAACCGACTGCTCGCGCTGCACAACCGTTCACTGGCCACCCCGTATATATGGCAATGGATCTGACCTGCAAGTTGGTGCGAGTGGTAGATTTCTTCTGTGCGTTGTGGAACGATAAAAAATTCGCAGCGTGCGCGTTAACTAAACGCGGACTGCGGGTCTCTGTGTCCAGTCCGAGTCTTCTGTCTCTCATTGGCCCATTAGCAGCGATTGGGATGTTCCAGTAGGAAACACCGGTCCATCACTGCGTGCTTTGCGCCCCCCCAGGTTTCTCTCCTGTGCAACGCTGCGATGAGCGCCAGCGTCAACGCCGCCGCAAGTGTAAGCGTTAGCGCCCGCTGCTTCGCATCTACACATCGTTCCCTTTAGCGGGAGATGGTGTAATCTTTAAGACGAAAGCCTTTAATGTCTCATGCTCACGTCCGTCCGGTGTCCGTCCAACCTCCGTCCGGCGTCCATCCATCCGTCTGTCCGTCCATCCGTCCATCCGAGCTCTGGCACGGAGCCAGGTGGCCGCCGGGATGCGCAGACGGAACGCCGGTCGCGTCGGACTCTATAGCGCTCGCGCTTTGCTTGCGTAGCGTCGCTGTGCCCAGAGTTTGCAATCATTCTGACGGACGCCGTCTCAATGGACCCAGGCGTTCACGGAATACACTTTATAATTTACAAAGGGTCCGTCAATTTAAGAGCTGGAACGCGGATGGCGTTTGCACGATGCGCAAAGCGCGAGAAAATACTAACGCATGCGGCCGGAGGAAGGTGAGTCTCGCGTCTCGCTGCGATTTGTGGTGAAAAAATTGAAGAAGAAAACACGCACCCATTCGGTTTGTGTCTTATCCCACTGAGAGTGTAAAAGAAAAAAGACATGGCATAATCAGTGGAATGGCCACACGCTTTCGCCTAACACACTTCGGAATGTACAAAGTGTCCTTCAATTTTTTTCTCTGAACCATACGTCCCGTACTGGTGCACAATAACTGATCGGTTATTGTCATGTTTGCGTCTACCTAAGCATAACCAATGTGTCGTAATATTTGGTCAGCTAGTGAATGTTGCCATGTGCGTCAGTTTTAATGTATAATGCTCATAGACTGAAACGCGACAAGAAAAAAAGTGAAACGCGGAGGCCTGGCGTTTTGATTCCGTGAGCGCGTTGTGGGGGGTACCGTTTCGCAATAGTGCACCAAAATTTTCGCTTTTTCTCTTATTTGAAGAGCATGATTGCAGCGCACAACGGTTCCACGGCATGCTGGCACGTAATGCGATGGAGGTCGTAGCTTCGAATAATCACATTCGCGCTCATGAATCCACGACAGTCCACCCGAAGCGGCACAACGAAGACGCAGGATTCACACGAACGCGCTGCACGAACCAAGCAAAACAAAACAAGCGACGCCGTTGCCAGGCAGCCTGGCGTCGCCGCCAGGCGGTACCACAAGTAGGCACCACGATGAAAACATTAAACTTGTCGACGTCAGCTTTGCTCGCGCATCGTCACTCAGCGCCTGAGGCGTGGCCTAGGAGCTAGCTGAACACGTCAAAATAGTGTCGATGTTGCATGGCGTGAACGCGCCGTTGAGCCTTTGTACGCTCTTCGCGCTCGATATAGGAATAACTTCTACGTAAAGGACGCAATTCATACTTCGCTAAAAAAACATTCATACCAAGCAATCGAGTGAACGCCACATCTCGAGTTTGAAATTTGGTATCACTGCTCCTTTAACTTCAACATTGTTCCTCCTTCCGTACTGCTTGAGTTCTGTTAGCTCTTTCCTAATTACTTGTATTTCACTGCTGAATTTCTTATTTGTTTTCAGAGTCTCAAGGTCATCTTTCTTTACTTCTGCAAGTTCTTGTCGAAGCGACTCGAGTTCCTCCTTAAATTCTTCAAAACTCTTATTAACAAAGCCCATTGACATCATTACTGATGTCAGCTCAGCTTTTATGCCATTGTTCGAGGAATCAAGTTTCCTTCATTTCTAACCTGAGGTCATTCATTGCACCGGTAAATTTAGTGCTCATTTTCAGTAACACTTTTGCCACCTCCTTTATGCTGTTAGGATCTTTATCACCCAAAGCCTTCGTGAAGGTCGCTAACACATGAGTGTCAGTTTCCTCCACGTCGCTCTTTCCAGCCATGGTTAAATGCACAGCACGACGTTAAAATGACTACATCAATAAGGCAATGAAAACAGTGGATGGCACCAAAGCAGACTTACAGCCATTCTAGTCAAGGAACTTTAGTTCATACACAGGTAATGATACAAGATGCCTACCTGCAGCAAAAACAGAACAGCGTTAGCGAGCCTGCCCGCGCGGCTGCCGGATCTGCTCTGATGCCAGTCCAACGGTGCTGTCAGCTTTTATATGGCCTGCAGAAACACCCCCCCTGGCTAGCTTTGGTAGGACGGTGATCCTGCCATGCGTTGATGTGCTGATGTCAGTCGTCGACCTGCGCAGCCGCAGTAGTCACAGCTGCCGAACACCACGATGGCATGTGTACCATTGAAGACAGTTTCCTGGGCGTTGCCTGCAGCAAAAACACAACAGCGTTAGCGAGCGGGCCCGCGTGGCTGCCGGATCAGCTCTGATTGTGCGACAAGGGGGTCATTCTTTGTAAGTAGAACCTCTTTTCACAAATATGCGCAGCAAACGTTAGAAGTGTCGTAAAGAAGTGAGCTTTTTTTTTCGTGCCAAAGTAAACACAAAAAGCCGGCAGATCCCACGCACTGTGGGAATCGATGTAATGCGAAGCAGCCAGGAAGGAGCAAATCATGCTTTACATAATTTGCATGGCATGTTTGACATGTTACGTCCTGTCATTTGTGTTCGTCATACAGTCACGTCGCGATATACCAATTTTGGTGTATGTCAAGCTAGTGAACTGGACGCAAGCGCACCATGAGTGTGGCATGTAAATGGCATTGCAGATGACATGCATGCCAAGATTTTCATGTTACCACCTGCCACTTATGTTCGTCATACAGTCATGTCACTCAATACCAAATTTGGTGTATATTAAGCTAACGAAACGGCCGCGAGCGCGCCATGAGCGTGGAATGCAAGTCATGTCGCACATGACAAGTCATGTTTTCTATATTACGACTTGTCATTTATGTTCGTCATACAGTCATGTCACTCAATACTAAATTTCGTGTATCTCAAGCTAACGAAACGGCCGCGAGCACGCCATGAGCGTGGCATGCAAGTCATGTCGCACATGACAAGTCATGATTTCCATGTTACCAATTGTCATTTATGTTCGTCATACAGTCATGTGACTCAATACCAAATTTCGTGTATCTCAAGCTAACGAAACGGCCGCGAGCACGCCATGAGCGTGGCATGCAAGTCATGTCGCACATGACAAGTCATGATTTCCATGTTACCAATTGTCATTTATGTTCGTCATACAGTCATGTCCACTCAGTACCAAAATTTGGTGTATCTCAAGCTAACGAAACCGGCCGCGAGCGCGCCATGAGCGTGGCATGTGCAAGTCATGTCGCACATGACAAGTCATGATTTCCATATTACCACTTGTCATTTATGTTCGTCATACAGTCATGTCACTCAATACCAAATTTGGTGTATATCAAGCTAACGAAACGGCCGTGAGCGCGCCATGAGCGTGGAATGCAAGTCCTGTCGCACATCACAAGTCATGATTTCCATATTACCACTTGTCATTTATGTTCATCATAGAGCCATGTCACTCAATACCAAATTTGGTGTATATCAAGCTAACGAAACGGCCGCAAGCGCGCCATGAGCGTGGAATGCAAGTCATGTCGCTCATGAGATGTCATGATTTCCATATTACCACTTGTCATTTATGTTCGTCATACAGTCATGTCACTCAATACCAAATTTGGTGTATATCAAGCTAACGAAACGGCCGCGAGCACGCCATGAGCGTGGCATGCAAATCATGTCGCACATGACAAGTGATCATTTCCATATTACCACTTGTGATTTATGTTCGTCATACAGTCATTTCTTATGTTTCAGCGCAAGGAGACACGAATACGAGAGAGAAGGCACGAAGACACGGTTCTCGTGGTATTTAGTGACATAACTCTAGGACACGGTTCTCTCTCGTGTTCGTGTCTCCTTGCGCTGGAACATAAGAAATGCAGTACCAACTAGCCCACCAGTCGGTCATACAGTCATGTCACTCAATACCAAATTTGGTGTATATCAAGCTAACGAAACGGCCGCGAGCGCGCTATGAGCGTGGAATGTAAGTCATGTGGCACATGACAAGTCATGATTTCCATATTACCACTTGTCATTTATGTTCGTCGTACAGTCATGTCACTGAATACCAAATTTGGAGTATATAAAGCTAACGAAACGGACCGCGAGCGCGCCATGAGCGTGGAATGCAAGTCATGTCGCACATGAGAAGTCATGATTTTCCATATTAACCCTTCTCGTTTATGTTCGTCATAGAGTTATGTCACTAAATACCAAATTTGGTGTATATCAAGCTAACGAAACGGCCGCGAGCGTGCCATGAGCGTGGAATGCAAGTCATGTCGTTCATAAAGTCATGACTAGAGACCGGATTATAGGCAAATGCCTATTTTTTTCCTTGTGTTCCTATCGTGCCACTTTGATATATGAGCACGAATTAGGGGTTAGGGAGGGCTTTTATAGTGTTTTTATAGTGCCTATAAATGCCTATTTTTGGGGTTTGTGCCTAAATGTCTGTAAGTGCCTATAAATGCCTATTTTCAAAAACGGCGCCCATATGAGCACTATTTAAACTCAAATTTTGCTTTCGAGTACAGTTTGAGACCGTAATTCATATTACCGGGCAAAATTGACGCTTCGGAACTCTATGGAGTGCCACAACTTAGTTCCCTAGTTCAACAAACTTCCGGTAAGCAACCGAGCAGTGAAATGGGACGCGCCGGCCACTTCACCCCACCGCACTGACATGCCGCGAGCGGTTGGAGCAGGGTGAGTAGGAGGAGAGGAAAATGCGCTATTTCTGCAACCCTAAATGGGAGCACGTCCCAGCGTATACAGTGCAATGGGGAGAGGAAAATAAAGGTGGCAAGAGGAGAGGAGAAAAGAGGAGAGTGGCGTTCGGGGCCGAGGACGTGGAGGACGGCTTTTACAGCCGGTTTTCCAGTCCATTTTTCCCAAGGAATTGAAGCACCTCCTTGAATACGTGGGTGTGGTGGGGGGGCAGAAAACAGTAGGTACCTCTGTGCAGCAGCAGGAAGATGGAGAACGAATGTGAAACCATGCATGGAGTGCCGTCAGGGGAATGTAGAGTGCAGGTAAAAAAAATCAGATGTGCATTTGGCTTTTGTTTCGTTTGTAATTTACTTCTTAAAGGGCGCTTCACCAGGTCACATAAGAAACTTTAGTTAAACACTGGAAGTTGTTGCGTGCCCAATGAAGAGCTTTGTACCACAATAACCTTTTAATTGGTTCAATTACGAGCCGCGAAAGCATGATGCTGGTAGGTGAGCTTGAAACCTTTGCCACTGGCAAGCCAAATATCTTCCCTGCCCTCTTCGGTATTGGAGGAACTCGGAGCCGGAATATCACACGACGCAGACGCATCAACACGTCATGCGCACGCAAAGTTACACTGGGTGCGGTTGACATGCCCAAGCCAGGTCGTGCACACAAGCGGTGTTGTATCGTTTCGGCGTTCTAGTGTAGTGCCCGTTTGTGTGGGATGGATCCCTTTTTGCGCTTGCATGGAGAGGCTGGCATGGATGATGTATCCTTACCACGACACAGCGTGTCGCACCGCTGGAACTGCTGTAATAGACAATGTATCAAAAACACGCCAAGCGTTGTCAGGGCTGGCGCCGGCACGACGCGACAACGGCGAGAACACGGACGCAAATGAAATAGAAATAGCTTAGTCTCGCATCGCGCTCAATTCGAAGTAAAATAATAAATAAAAACGCACACAGATTTCATTTGTATGTTTTAATATTTCTACAACTTTCATTGTTCTATTCAAGCAACAGATTGCACAAATTACACATGTCGCCTCGAATCATTCTCGCAGTGCCACGTACTACTCTGACGTACGCAGAACCATATTCCTTATTGTACGTCACCTCCTCCATGGTGCGCGCGCCCGTGAGATCAAGAGCAAGCGGCGATTAGTCTGACATTTCACCTCTTTCCGGGGTGCGTAGCGTTGCAAATCTTGGCAGACGTGATCGTTAGCGCCCAGTGTATGCATTACGCTTGCCAGCTCGAAATGCTCAAACCTGGTAAGGGGGGCTTTTAAGGTGTTCACAGACAGAGGATAAATTGACCCTGCGCGATTACCCCAGGCCAATACGAGGCTAAAAGACCCTTCATGCCTTTTAGCGGTCTGGATATTGGCTCCTGGGCTGCCCTTCGCAGAAATGCCGAAAAGAAAGAGACCCAGGAGCGTGTTTATTAGACGGCGGACACCTTACTCACCAATGCTGGACAATAAAAGAAGAGAACGTGTTCTGGAAACCGTGCGGGAAAACGGACAATAGCATGGCTAGTTAAACCATTGACGCCTTTGTGCCATCATAAACTATAAAATTTGTTTGCTTTCCAGTTGTAGACACAGGAAAGCAAACCTTTCTTCGAAAATTTGAGTTTTTGTAAATATTTATTGTGCCTATATTTACGATTTTGGGGGCCTAAAACTGTGTTTTGTCTGCCTGTTTTTGGCGCCTAAAACGCAATTTTTTAGTGCCTAAAAATCCGGCCTCTAGTCATGACTTTCATATTACCACTTGTCATTTATGTCCGTCATACAGTCATGTCACTCAATACCAAATTTGGTGTATATCAAGCTAACGAAACGGCCTCGAGCGCGCCATGAGCATGGCATGCAAGTCATGTCGCACATGAGAAGTTTTCATGACAAGTTAGTTCATGATTTTCATGATATGACCAGCCATTTACGTTCGTAATAGAGTCATGTTATGCCACACCAAATTTGGTATAAATACCATTAACGATACGGCCAGGGGAGCACAAAGTCGTCGGCGGCTAGATAGATAGATAGATAGATAGATAGATAGATAGATAGATAGATAGATAGATAGATAGATAGATAGATAGATAGATAGATAGATAGATAGATAGATACGCTCAAAGTCGCCGAAGTTCGCGTAGCATTTAATAAACAAACAGAAATGCGCACCGCACAGTGCTGCCAAGGCCTTTGCAGGTGGCAATGTACCCAATGCAGGTGATCAGCATGGGGGGTCCTATGAGAAACGAAGAAGGAGACCCGGACCCGAACGTCTGGCTACATCCAAAGTCAACGGAACAACTGAGCGAGCCAGCGCCCGTGGCTGTCGCTCGTGCCCGCCGCCCCTTCTTCCTCCTTCATTAAGGCGAAAGCCTTTAATGTCTCATGCTCACGTCCGTCCGGTGTCCGTCCGTACACACCCCCCACTGCGCATGCGCCGACCCATTAAAAAAAATAAAAATAAAAAAGCCCCTCTCCTCTAGGCATCCCTGCCCGCGGAGGCCAGACCCTCACTGTGCATGCGCGTCCCCTCCCTCTCTCTCCCTTTCTCCTCTCCCTCTCTCCTCTAGGCATCCCTGCACGCGGCGCCCACACCCCCCACTGCGCATGCGCGTCATCCCCTCTCCTACGCTTCCCCCTCTCTCGCCTCGCGACGCCGACGCAGGCAGCGTCTGCTAGCGAGTTTCTTGATTGAAAAATCCCGACTGCTCACGCTGCACAACCGTTCACTGGCCACCCCGTATATATGGCAATGGATCTTGACCTGCAAGGTGGTGCGAGTGGGAGATTTCTCCTGTGCGTTGTCGAACGATAAAAAATTCGCAGCGTGCGTGTTAACTAAAAGCGGACTGCGGGTCTCTGTGTCCAGTCCGAGTCTTCTGTCTCTCATTGCCCATTAGCAGCGATTGGGATGATCCAGTAGGAAAAACCGGTCCATCACTGCGTGCTTTGCGCCCCCCCCCCCCCCCAGGTTTCTCTCCTGTGCAACGCTGCGATGAGCGCGCCAGCGTCAACGCCGCCGCAAGTGTAAGCGTTAGCGCCCGCTGCTTCGCGTCTACACATCGTTCCCGTTTAGCGGGAGATGGTGTAATCTTTAAGACGAAAGCCTTTAATGTCTCATGCTCACGTCCGTCCGGTGTCCGTCCGGCGTCCGTCCGGTGTCCGTCCAACCTCCGTTCCGGCGTCCGTCCGTCCATCTGTCCGTCCGTCTGTCTGTCTGTTCATCCATCCGTCCATCCATCCGTCCGTCCGTCCGTCCGTCCGTCCGTCCGTCCATCCGAGCTCTGGCACGGAGCCAGGTGGCCGCCGGGATGCGCAGATGGAACGCCGGTCGCGTCGGACTCTATAGCGCTCGCGCTTTGCTTGCGTAGCGTCGCTGTGCCCAGAGTTTGCAATCATTCTGACGGACGCCGTCTCAATGGACCCAGGCGTTCCACGGAATACACTTTATAATTTACAAAGGGTCCGTCAATTTAAGAGCTGGAACGCGGATGGCGTTTGCACGATGCGCAAAGCGCGAGAAAATACTAAGGCATGCGGCCGGAGGAAGGTGAGTCTCGCGTCTCGCTGCGATTCGCGGTAAAAAATTAAAGAAGAAAACACGCACCCATTCGGTTTGTGTCTTATCCCACTGAGAGTGTAAAAGAAAAAAGACATGGCATAATTCAGTGGAATGGCCACACGCATTCGCCTAACACACTCCAGAATGTACAAAGTGTCCTTCAATTTTTTTTTGCAACACGCTCCCGCGGCCGCAGAAACTTATGAAGTACCGCCTGCTTCGAGAAGGTACAGTTTTTGCACCGGACGCCTAATGATGGAACCGGACGCCAACCTCAGGCAGCACGCTTGTGCGATGTTGTCGCGGCTGGGAAGCAGTTCGGTAACGCGAGCAATCTTCCACATTATTGGCGGTGAGTCGTCGTGCACCTGGACAACGTCGCCGACCTGTAGTCGCGGTGGTGCCTTGGGTGCCGCTTCGTGGGCCGAACGCCGAAGCATTAAGTACTCCTTTCGCCAGCGTTTCCAGAGATGATCCGTCAGCGCTTGTCGATGTCGCGCTTGACGGTCGCACATCAGGCGCTCCTTGACTGTGGTATAGCCGCGCCGAAATGTTGCGGCAAGCATGTCGCGCGTTTGCCAAGCAGGGAAGTGCGAAGGTGTGAGTGGGCTTGGGTCCTCGGGATCATTAGATAGATAAGTCAGCGGGCGGCTGTTGATGTTCGCTTACCACCTTGCAGAGAACCGTCTTTATGTCTTCGAAGGACAGATGACTGCGACCCAGCGCACGTTTCAACGTATTCTTGGTGATGCCCACGAGTCGCTCCCACCATCCGCCCCACCAAGGGGCTCGCTCGACGCTGAACTTCCGGTCGATGCGAAGCTTACTGCAGAAATCTGCCAAAGTGGATCGATTTCCGAGTTGTTTCGCGCTGTGATGGAATGCCAGGGCGTTGTCCGAGTAGATGGTGGACGGTATTCTACGACGGGCGATAAAACGTCGAAAGGCGGCAATAAAACTGGTTGCAGTCGTGCCCGTAGTGAGTTCAAGGTGTAGAGCGCGTGTGTAAGCGCATGAAAAGATGGCTATGTAGGCCTTAGAGCAAATCTTTGCTGTATGACAGTAAAGTGGACCACAAAAGTCAACGCCGACGACCGCAAATGGGTTTCCTTCGGTGATTCGGTCTTGGGGTAACGGTGCTGTAGGTGCTGTTTCTGGTGTAATTTTGCGCCGCCGGCACATCAAACAACCTCTCAATGCGGACTTTACGGCTTTTCGACCTTTTAGTACCCAAAAACGCTCTCGCAACTCGATGAGAGTGAGCTCGACGCTTGAGTGAAGCATTTTCTCATGAGTGGACTGAATCAGTAGCTCAGTGACAGTATCGTGAGGAGGGAGTATGGCAGGGTGACGAACTGACATGCAGCCGTGCAAAAGTTGGAGACGCCCTTCCACTCTTAAAATCCCGTCGTCATCGATGAATGGGCGCAAGAGTAGGAGGTGCGATGAAGTAGGCAGAGGTTTTCCAACCGACAGCGCCGCAAGCTCATCCGGAAAGTGCGAATGCTGGACTTGCTTGATCCAGTAACGTTCAGCTCGTGCGATTTCTCGGACACTTAGTGGTCCGACTGTGGATTTTCGCCTTGTTGATGTGTTGTCGATGAAACGGTATATCCACGCAGTTACTCTAAGAAGGCGCGAGTACCGGCTGAAGTCGGTGACCTTGAGTAACGCTTGTTGTTGTGAAAGGGTGACGACACAAGCAGCCTCGGGTACTAATTCTTCAGTGGGTATTACAGGCTTTGTACCTCTTGTGTCAGGTTCCCAGGTGTGCTCGGGACGAGAGAGCCATGGAGGACCTCTCCACCACAGAGATGAACGCATAAGCGTGACCGCAGTGAGACCTCTTGTAAGCAAATCAGCCGGATTTTCCTTGCTTTTGCAGTACTGCCACATGTGACCCGCTGTGTGCTGCTGTATTTCTGCGACTCGGTTTCTGACGTATACGTCGCGATGTCCTGGGTCTTGTTACATCCAGTGAATGGCAATCTGGGAGTCGGTCCAAAAGAACGGTCTTGGTGTTTTGAAAACATGGTATGCTCTTGATGTGGTTGTAGATGCGGGCCGGTGTAAGACAGGCAAGCAGCTCCAAACGAGGCAGAGATATAACCTTCAGTGGTGCGATTCGTCCCTTGCTCATGAGACGGTATGTACTGCGTTCTTGCGAGTGCTCTGATTCAGTACATACGTAGACAGCTACACCGTAGGCCCGCGGGCTAGCATCCGCGAAGACGTGTAGCTCAGTGGTTCTGATTGGATAACCTGGCGCCCCGTTGACTTGTCGGGGTAGGCGAACCTCGTTTAGCGTCGGGAGCTCAGCACACCAGGCATTCCGTGCTGTGAGCTGTTGTGGTAGTGGGCAATCCAAAGCATGCTTTAGTTTCCAAAGATCTTGAAAAATCAGTTTAGCTCGAACAGTGAACGGCGTGAGGAAGCCGAGAGGATCGTACAAGCTTGCGAATCCTTGAAACGTTGTTCGTTTTGTAGTGAGCATAGTTGACAGTAACTTGAGGACGTGGTCGGTACTCACAACTGAGTCATCGTTTCTTTCGCAGCAGAGCCCTAGTACCTTCGTTGTATGTGGATGGCCACCATCATCTTCCAACGTCAATCGATCCGTTCGGAACTGTTCTCGTAGCAAGGACCTATTTGATGCCCACTTACGAAGCTCCATGCCGGCGTCCGCTAGAATGGTCTTTGCTTTCGAGTAAATCTGTTGGGCCGTCTGCAGGTTGTCCGCACCAACCACTAAATCGTCGACGTAAAATGACTGTCTGAGACACTCCACTGTTTCGGGGAATCGCTTTTCGGAGCGTCGGAAATGGTGATGCAAAGTCGCTGCGAGCAGAAAAGTGCTGGATTTGGCGCCGAAGGGCACGCGTGTCATTCGCCAGTGAACGATTGGCGGAAACGGGTGATGTTCCGTCGGAAGATGATCGGACCCATATGAAGCGCAGCGCATCTCTGTCGTCCGGGCGAATGCTGATCTTAAGGTAGGCCGTCTTGATGTCAGCCACCATGATGATTGGATGCATTCTGAAGCTGAGTAGGAGTTTAAGTAAGTCGGCATCCATCTTAGGCCCCTTCATGAGCACGTTGTTCAAGGATGGTTGATCGGGAGCGTGAGATGACGCGTCGAATACAACCCGAAGCTTGGTTGTGACAGCATCCCGACGAATTACTCCATGATGCGGCATGTAGTACGTGTTGGGCTTGGGCACCAAGTCTTCGTCCGGGACTCATTCAGCATGGTACTCGTTGAAGTATGCCTTCATGGTGTCGTCATAATGAGCAAGAAGATCTGGTTGCTGTTGGAAGCGGCGTAGCTGCATCAGGAGCCGCTGTTTGGCGAGGATGTAGTTGCTCTGGCCGGTGTCCAAGCCCGGGCTCCTGAATAAGGAGAGGGACTTCGTGGCGCTCTCCTATATTTTGGAAATGCCACTTTCGAATAGTTCAAGGGCAATGCTGTCGCCTTGGCAGCCATCAGGACCCTCCTGAATTCTGAGATAGTCGATCCGCCAGAAGGTTGTGATTCCCGCGTCCAAGGCGGCGTGTTCAGAGGCGTCTTCGACAGCAATGAAGAGGGAGGTAGTTCGCATGCCCGATCCCTGTGTTAGGTTGCGTACAGTACCCTGAATACCCAGAACGAAGGAGACCCGGACCCGAACGTCTGGCTACATCCAAGGTCAACAGAACAACTGAGCGAGCCAGCGCCCGTGGCATTCGCTCGTGCCCGCCGCCCCTTCTTCCTCCTTTATTTGTAACACACTCCCGCGACCGGCAACTTGGGAGTCACGTTAATCCTCTGTTGCTGGCGTTTCATCTCCAGCTTCTCCAGGTACTGCGCGCTTATGCGCTGCTTGGCCACTTCGGGAGTCAGGTAGTTCTGAGCATGTGCCTGGCTGATCTGCATGAAGACTGCGAAGTCGACGACGATTCTTCTTCCTCGCTCGACGAGGACGACGATGATCCCGAGGCATCTTGGTTCAGTTGTGCAGCGACCCCGCCACGGAGGGCCATCTTGGCCGCTTTCGAAGGCGTCGGAGATTTGTCCACATGCACTGTTGTCGGCAGAGGAGTGTCGGTGTCTGTCTGGACGTCTCGAACGATAACGTACATCGAGCTGACGTCTTCGGGTGCATGAGTCTGAGCTATGGCGGCGTCTTTGGAGATATCGCCGCGGGAGTCTCCCGACGACTTGTCGTTCACGGTGTGTGACGCTTCGCGAGAGTCGTCCTTTCCGCCGGTTTCCTGCATCATGTGCATGGCGTAGTGCTGGAGCTGTGCGGTGTAGCGATTGTAGATCCAGCGCAGGTCTCTGGTGTAAGCAGCCATCTTCTTGCGGTATTCGGTGGTGTCATACAAGTTCGTCGGGTGCATGTACCCGGTTGAGTGCGGCTCGTAGCAGCGCTGCTGCTCGCTGTACTGATCGTCGACTTGCTTGGGCTTCGAAAAAGACGAACTCGAGACCCTACCGCCTGGATCGGGCTTGAGGAGCGCGTAGGGCGAGAAGTAGGGTTCCGTTTGCTGTTGCTTCTGGGGCGAGTCCCGGACCCGAACGAGAGACCCGGACCCGAACGTCTGGCTACATCCCAAGGTCAACAGAGCAACTGAGCGAGCCAGCGCCCGTGGCTGTCGCTCGTGCCCACCACCCCTTCTTCCTCCTTTATTTGCAACAGGTCCCATGGTCTTCGAAATAGGTTCACCACGCGGTCGCGCTGCTGCTGGACGCTCAGGTACACCTGCAGCGTCGTCGGTGTTGTCATCATCCCCCCTTGACAGCAGGCTCATGTGCCGCCAACGCAATGTTGTGCAGAGCTGCGCAATCAGCTGTGCACAACATTGCGTTGGGCAGATGGTGGCTTCTCAATCGGGAATTTAGAGCGGATTCCGGTAATGCTGCAAGCACAACCTGCTCTTTAGGACCCCGATGCACCTCTCCACAACACTGTGCATGGCGGTGTGGGTCTTGTAGCGGCTCCCAGGGGTGCCACGAGCTGGTCGTCCGGGCGGTGGTATCAACAACCACGGTTCCAATGGATAGCCGGAGTCTCCTGCACAAGGGTACGTGAGAGCTGTAGTGATAACGTCATGTGGACGTGATGTTGACGAAGGCAGTAATTGCGTGTTGAAGACTAAACTTTTTATTTGGACAAACTTTTTATTTGGACTAAAGTTTTATTTGGACAAACCATGGCGCTGACTAACAACCAAATGTGTTTTATTCTACAAGTCCGCATTCATACTCCACCTCAATCTCAAGAAAACAGAAAAGCAAAAACAGCAAAAACAAAAAAAAAACGATGATCAGCCTGCACAGAGGCAATAAATATGCTCAATTGGACAGAAATGTTATCTCCTTCGGAAGAAGGGAAATCGAGGCGAGGTTAACACATGCGTCGCCGCCGCTGTAGATATGATACACGTCAGAAATCAGACGCGCGCGTTCATCATCATATTGTGACAGGAAAATCGAGTCTTTAAAAGATGGCTGGCAACCGCAATAATTACAATAAAGAGACAGTTGACTATCTCTAGCTTGTTTACGGACCTTGTTCGCGCGCTCGCGCATGCGGTCATTAGTGCACCGGCACGATTGACCAACATGTAACGCCCGCAAGGAAGAGAAATCTTACACACAACAGCATCGCAACATTCAACAAACTTTTGCCGGTCCTGCCTACTACACTTATTTATTTATTTATTTATTTATTTATTTATTTATTGATACCTCAAGGGTCTCGAAGGACATTACATGAGGGGTGGGCATCAGAAGTAAGAACAAAAAATAGAAAAAAGAAAAATACAATGATTAACAACAAACAACAATAAGAAAATACGAAATATAAATACAAAATACAAAAGGCGGCAATCAGAAAAAAAGAATCTATTTACAAAGGTAAGTCCAAAAACAGAAGTTCCATATATTAGGTTAAATGTTCGGTAGCCGATCGGAAGCGCGCTGTATCACGGACGAGTGCAGCATCTCCTGGAAGGCCATTCCAGTCTCGGGCAGTTCGGACGAAGAACGACTGATGGAATGTAGTGGTGCGGGTACGGGGTGGAATTACTGCGTTCAGGTGGCCTGTTCGGGATGTACGATGAGTCAGTTGAATCAACCGGCTGTCACGAGGCATGGTGTGAAAGAATCTGTGGTAGAGGCATAGGCGTCAGATGCGACGACGAGAGGCAAGAGGTACTAGCTCCAGTTTAGACGTTAGAGACGAAACGCTTGTGTGATACGAGTACTCGGAAGGAATAAATCTAGCGGAACGGTTCTGAACCGATTGGAGGGCTTTAGTGAGATTAGATTGGTGGGGGGTCAAAGATAGCACAGGCATATTCAAGTTTAGGTCGCACGAGCGTTTTATAGGCAAGTAATCTTACGTGTGACTGTGCCATGAAAAGATTACGGCGAAGGTAACCAAGCATTTTGTTAGCAGAATTGATAATGTGGGTTATATGATCCGTCCAAGACAAATCTTGAGACAGGTGAAGTCCTAGGTACTTGAAGGAATGCACATTAGATATAATGCAGTTATTAATCTTGTACGCGGAGGGTGCATAGTTGGGTCGACGATGGAATGAAATGTTCACGGTCTTACTGATGTTCAGTGACATGAGCCATGTGGTGCACCAGTCTTGAATACGAAAGAGGTCTTCCTGAAGAGTACAAACATCGGAGAGGTTATTGATAGGGCGGTACACGACGCAATCATCTGCAAAAAGACGTATTACAGAGGTTACAGTAGATGGCAGGTCGTTGATGTAGATTAGGAAGAGGAGCGGCCCAAGAACAGTGTCTTGGGGTACGCCAGACAGAACGGGCGAAGTGGATGATGTGTAGTTGTTAGCATATACAAACTGTTTCCGGTTGGATAAGAAACACTCAATCCAGTTGCGAACAAGCGGATGAATGTTTAGGCGTGATAATTTTAACAAAAGACGAGAATGAGGAACCTTATCGAAGGCCTTTTCAAAATCTAAGAATAGAGCGTCGGTTGGAATGTTACTGTCTAAGTTTAAATGAATGTCATGAGTGAATAGAGCAAGTTGGGATTCGCATGAGTGACCTCTCCTGAAACCATGTTGATTGGGATGAAAGAAGCCCACCGAGTCAAGGAAATGAGCAACATGAGAGTAGATGACGTGTTCCATGATCTTGGAGCATATGCTGGTGAGGGAAATGGGACGGTAGTTACCAGGGGAAGACCGATCACCTTTTTTGAAGACCGGAATGACCTTCCCTATCCTCTAGTCGTTTGGCACTGTACCTGTGTCAAGTGAGTGCTGGAAAATGATACATAGAATCGAACTGCACACATACTTCGTACTTTTTAGCACTTTCGCGTTAATTCCGTCTATACCACAGGATGACGAGCACTTCAGGGAGTCTATGACCTTAACAATGCCTTCTGCCCTGAATTCAATACCCTCCATTGGAGGAAAATTGAAATATGGAAAATGTGGTAATGCATCTGCACTTTCTTTTGTGAACACTGAACAAAACGCTAGATTCAAGGCATCGGGAACATCGGAATCGGCAATGGCTGCCCCCCGTGTTATCACATAATGAAATGGAACTTTTATCATCAGGCTTAATCGCTTTCCAAAAACGCCGCGGGTTAGACTGCAACATATTTGGTATGGTAGTGGAATAGTAGTCACGCTTTGCACGTGCTTTTAATGAGTTGTACTCTTTAGCGGCCTCATTATGCTTTTGCCAGGCAGAAGAAGAACCAGTTCGTTTAGCAACTCGAAATAATCGCTTTTTCTTATTATTTAGGCTTTTTAAAGACTTGTTAAACCAGGGAGAACGCGCTTTTTCATTTATAGTGATAGTTGGGATGTAAAGATTCATTAAACGCAGCATTTCAGCTTTGAATAGTATCCAAATTGCTCTCAGTTGATTGCTGCCGATACGTAAGGCCAAGTTTCTCGTGAAAAACAGAAAGTTCACGGTTAATGCTGGAATAGTCGGCCTTGTCGTACAGCGTAAGTACTTTTTTAGATTTCTTGCTTTTTAAGATGTTGCAAGGAAAGGTTGCATGGATGACGTTGTGGTCGCTAAAACCACTGATATACGTAAGGGGGGGGTACATTATCGGGGTGTGACGTGAAAAGGAGATCCAAGATGGTTGACGAGTGTTGGGTTATTCGGGTAGGTTTAGTGACCAGCTGCGAGAGGCCAAAAAGCAAACATGTGTTTACAAATTCGCTAGCCATGTTGTTTTGTGCAAGACATGACGCAACATTACTCCAATCTATTGTAGGAAAATTGAAATCCCCGAATGATAAGACGGGGGTGTTGGGATACGTCGTTGTTAGTTCTAACAATGCTTCGTGAAAAGACGAAAGAAAGGAGCTATCGGCGCTTGGTGGACGATAGCAACAGCCGATTAACATGCGCGGTGAAGTGGCGTGGCAGCACGTCCAAACCATTTCTAAAGAAGTTTTTACATTTACAGCAGAGCACTTAAGCAAACGATGTGTGGCAATAGCCACAGCGCCCCCCACGGTTGTCATCAAAGCGGTCTTTGCGAAAGATGTCAAAATCTGGTAGATCAGGAAGAATCTCGGAATCAAGTACGTTAGAGGTTAGCCACGTTTCCGTCAACAGTACGACGTTGCTAGAAGATGAAGAGATCAAGGTGCATAACGGATCTCGTTTAGGCATCAGGCTGCGAATGTTAGTGTAGAGCAGCGAGATATCATGCTTAACACTCTGATTCGGCCTTGGTGGCTCTTGCTCTCATTGCTAGGCTTGACGTTCAACAACCAACTGCTTAGCCTGATCATAAACGTATGTTTTACGGCCACAGATGAGCTTGTCATAACGGAGCTTACACGGGGACTGCTGCGCTTTACCAAATTCGATAAGGCGTCTTCTGGCTGAGCGAATTTCCGGGGGGAAGTCTTCACTGATGCCGTAATCTGTGCCTTTCAGCTTACTGCTAGATGAAAGGAGCGCTTCTTTATCTTTGAAGTGTGCAAATTTCACTATTATCGGTCGCCGTTTCCCCTCTCGATAAGTTCCGAGTCTATGGGCACGTTCTATGTCACGACTTTGAATAGTCATGCCCAGACTTTTGTGACAAAGTTCAATGATTAATTCTTCACTATCACGCCACGCCTCGTTTCGTACATCACTAAGTCCGTAAAAAATCAGGTTACACCTTCGGGATCTGCTTTCCATGTCGCTAATCCGGTCAGACAGCCTAGTTACTTGAGCAGCGCTGTTAGTGGCAACACTTTCAATGTTGTCAATTTGGGACTGTACATTTGGAAGTGACAGCAAGTCAGATTCTATCTTGGTCAACCGCGTATTTCCATATTTTCCGTGTTGGTCTCTGGATTTACTTGCTGACACAGGCTGCCAAGATTATTTCTGGCAGAAAACAACAACCTGACGCCTGCCCTGCTGACCACTTTCTTAAAGATTATGTGCCACCTTGCACATAAGGTATGAGCGCTACTGATTGCTACGGGTGTGTCGCCGATTGAACAAATGTTGATCACTTGTTCTTAAAGCCAGATACAAGAGGCTTTCTGCGATACTGGGTGCAAGCGTTTTTGGGAAACCTGCAAGCTTCAGACGTGCGACTTGAGAAGAAAAATTCGCTTCAACTTGGTGGTCACAGGACCTCGCAAGCGCCGCCTTTATGCAAGCCCTTGCAATGCCGCGCTTCACAATCTTCGAATGCGCAGAAAAAAAGGGAGAAGGCTCTTTTGTGACCTAGGCGCATACCCTCAACAGACATGGCTGTTTAAGAACGACAGTTCCAAGTCCAAGAAGCGTAGCCTATTTTCTGAGGGATGCTCAATGGTCAATTCAAGTGGATTTAATTCCGTGAGGAATATGTCAAAAATTCCAGCAGCAGGCTGCACGTCACGACAGTTAGTGCTATAAAAAATTAAAAATAGTCATCCACGTATCGCATCACCGTTACCGCGCTGGTCTGTCGGAGCTTGCTGTCAAGATTACGGTCATAGCTGGCTAGTAAAATGTCGCTGAGAACAAGGGCGATGCATGAGCCTATACAGACACCTTTCCGCTGAATAAAAAGCTTATCGTCTAAACGGATGAAGGTGGATTGCATATAAAACTTTAAAAACTAAAAAGACTTGTCGACAGTGATTCCACATGCATTCTGAAACTGAACAACACCGTATCGGTCAATGCAATTACTAACTTCGGCACACACATCATTCTGAGGCAACGTGTAATATAAGCGCTTGATATCGACTGAAAAAGCACAAACACCCACTCGACAGTCATCTCGGAGATAGGCAGAAACAGTACCCTGGAGTCCTTATGTGGCAGGAGTCGTCGATGTGAAAGAGGCACAAGAACCTTTGCAGGAACGCACCAACTTCTCACTTCCAGGTTCCGCGCTCAGAAAGGCATGGCCCAGAACGGGCAAAGTTCCTTGTGAGTCTTGGCGCTGAAAAACGCTGAAAGGCTGGTTCCTTTGCAGGCCTTCACGGATGATGCCAAATTGGAAAGTCCCGCTTTTCGCACAGCTGAACAGTCCTTGTTTTCACTTTCGTAAGGACCACTACTTTCGCTTCGTTGAGTTGCCCTTAATGGCCGCGCCTGCTTTATCCTTGTACAAACCACCAGGCACCGCGACGAATCCTCCATCTTTATCAGACAGGCCCAGATTCAGGCGTGCTTCCCGAAGGACAGCAACCGCTGAGCGGAGCTTAACTGTGTTGCATTCTTTAACTCGCTGAGACAGGCAATCAACTCCTTCGCTGATACATTCGTCAACTTCATCTGTGCTTGCTTTACCAGCAGCTGTTCGGACGAGGCTGTGTAGTTCCGTCTTGTCCAAATCAGGGTGCTCACAGAATTTAGGCCCGAGTTTGAGAAGATCAGCCACGTTCTTCGAAATTGAGGCATCTCCGAGTACCTTGATATCTTTACCTTGCTCTGGATACTGATGTTTTCACCTAGGCAGTCCAAGGACGAAGTTGCCCCAAAGGAATTCGGCAGTCTGAGACTGCCAGTCGAACGTCTTCCAGAAACCTCTTCTGTGCACTGGGTAAAGGCATTACATTGTAGTTCACAATCAGCAAGCAGTCCGTGAAGAAGCGAACCTGTCGGCATGCCTCTGACCGCAAGATGCGGCACATTATTTTGACATGGCCTTCTGAAGGCATCAGAGCCCCGAAAAGCCGGGCAACTTCCGGCAGCAGGTAGGAATGCTTGAGCGAGTAGGTGTAGAGATGAGCTCTACAAGTCGCAGTGGTGAGCAGATTTATGCAAACGACTGAAGAACGCAAACACGAGAAAGGCGTGAACGAAGGAAAAGACCCCAATGTAGTAGAAATGAACTGAAGTAGGGTACACATTTGGGCTGTCGGTTCTTGATTCACAGTAGAAAACAGCGCGACAAGACGGGACAAAGAAAGGACAAAAACCACGGCACCAGCCTAACAACCAAATGTGTTTTATTCCACCAGTCTGCATATATATACTCCTCCACAATCTCGAGAAAACAGAAAAGCAAAAAAAAAAGCAAAACAGAACAATGATTATTGCCTCTGCGCAGGCTGATCGTCGTTTTTTTTTTTGCTTTTTTTCTTTTTTTTGCGTCGTGGGCGTCGGCAGTGTGTTTTCTAAGGTTAGTGTTATTGACTCAGACCTCTGGTTGATGGCAGCGCCGTGTTGACTTAGGAAGTCCATCCCAAGTATAACATCCCTGGAGCAATGTTGTAGGAATTTCAAAGCTCGCAGGATACATCTGGTTATCGATGGTGACTCTCGCTGTGCAGACTCCAGCCGGCGTTATTAGATGACCTCCAGTGGTCCGGATTTTGGGGCCTTCCCGAGCAGTCCTAACTTTCCTTCATCTTTGTGGCGAACGGTCCACTGACAACGGAATAGTCGGCTCCAGTGTCGACGAGAGCGGTGACGGTGTGGCCGTCGAATAGTACATCGAGGTAGCTAGTCCATCGTCTTGCGTTGCCGGTTAGGTGTCGGCGTCGGATGACCGCTACGTAGGTTTTCTCCGCTCCTTCCACGTGGCGTCGTCAGATCTTCTTCCCGCCGCGAAGTTTCGATGTCAGGGCTACGTTCCGCATGCGGCGTGTTCTTCAGGTTTCGTCGCAACGTCGTCGTCGGCGGCGGAGGATCTTCAGTAGTTCGTCGTACAGCAACCGCACCTCCAATGGTTCCTGCCCTTAGCTTTCCGGATACGGGCTAGGCGACTGGCCCCGGGTTGGGCTAGTGTACTGCCGGCGGATTCGGCGACATGTAGCAGCCGGGTGATGGTGAACGGGAAGATCCTCGGGGCGTCCACTGCGCTCCTGCGAGGTAGTCGGCGATGTCAGGTGGTCTTGACCCCGCTGTAGACGCCACGCGTCGATGGCGAAACCACGCAGTCCCATCTGGCGGTACTGAAACCGGCGATAGGTGTGGCCAGCTTCTCTGCAGTAATACACAGTGGGCGGTGGTCAGGGGCGCGCCAAAAGTTGGTCTTCTTCGGAGTGTAGCGCTGGCCGGTCTTGCGAACCAGGGGTGTCGCAGCACGAGATACAGGTCGTGGTATCCCGCCGCTGCCACCAGTTGTTGCTACCGGCCTTTTCAGGCACCAGGAAACCCGGGAGGAAGATGCCGAGGCAGCATGAAGAAACTGAGGGAAGCTATAGAGAGATTTAATTACATTATTTACATGGTGAACATCTCGTGATACAAGACGAAGATTTCGCTACATCGTGACGATCTCGTGTCGAAGGCTTCCAAGGAGCCCGCGGGGGGCTGATTATAAAGAGCCCCTTTTCCCCAGATCCGCAGATGGGGAGAACGGCTCCAAATTGCGCTGTCCAATGACAGGACACATGCTACTTTTGACGGTGCCGCCCACACCCGCCCACAGGTCAACGTCTTTGACTGGGGTGTTGCCACAGCATTGGAACAGTGGCACCAAGGTGGTGACGTGTGAAGGCCGCCGGGGGATGGCTCCTACGCTTGTACTACCGGGCGCATCAAAAGGCACGCCGCCTTGAATTGACCCTCCGCTCAATTAGCGGGACGGGTTGTTATCCATGCTGACACTCGTTGTCCCCTCAAGAAATGTGTCGGGACCGGAAACCATTTCGGCCAGTCTCGTCGAACACCTTCGGCATCGGACTGCATGGTGCCTCACTTCCCGGTTAGCAAGGACAATGCACGGCTGTCAGCAAGCCAGCAGCCCTTCGGCGACTTGTTTGTAGAAGATGGGACGCCGCTCCTCCGTCAGGCCAGGTGCCGGTCATAACACCGGCGAGTGGACGGTATGCCGTCGGTGGAGGTGGCCGCGGTGTCTGGCAGCGGAACTGCGGCGGTGCGACATCTTCACGTGGGCGCGACGGGGAAGCGTTTCAATGCGCTGCAGTAGCGAAGGTCAAGGCTTCCGGCTGAGGTTGTTTTGGTTCGGGATTTCCAAGTGATTGCCGGACTTCTTCGCGGACAATTTCGGTGATCGAATCCACTTGAGGCTGTGGCTTGCGCAGCTCCTCCCGCACGATTGCTCTGATGGTTTCCCGTAGATCGTATGCGCCTAGTGAGTGTGCTACGGCGTAGCATGTAGGCAGGGTTGAGCAGTTGTATAGCTTCGTCCGCATCTCCAGTGATTTTTCAATTGTTGTAGCCCCCCGTGAGGAATTCGGCGACCGTCTTGGGTGGGTTGCGGACAATTCCTGCGAACAGTTCTTGTTTCACACCTCGCATAAGTAGGGGAACTTTTTTGTCTTCGTTCATGGCAGCGTCAGCCTGGCTGAAAAGTCGGGTCATCTCTTCCGTGAAGATGGTGACGTTTTCGTTTGGTAGCTGTACCCATGTCTCTTGCAAAGAAGCGGCCCTTTCCTTACGTACGACATCTGTCAACGTACCCAGGAATGCGCCGCGGAAGAGATCCCGGGATTGAAGTGAGGATTCTCGGTTCTCAAACCAGGTTCTCGCCGAGTCTTCCAGGTAGAAGTACATATGACGCAGCTTGTCTTCAGTATTCCAGTTGTTAAAGGCGGTGACATGGTTTTATGTTTCAAGCCACGTTTCTGGGTCTTCCAGTGCTGAATCACGGAAGGTCGGCGGCTCCTTGGGTTGCCGGAGCAGGATAGGGGCAGACGGCACAGGGGTTGTCGTCGTCCCTGCGGCCGAGGTCAGGGTCTTGGTCTGCCGGGTCATTTCAGGGAGCAGCACGTACTCTGGCGGTTGACCTTAATGCCAGTGGCTGGCTCGCTGCTCAGCGTTGGCGTCGATGTCCCCTTGACGGTGTGGGCATGGCTCACGGCTGGAGGGGGGGCGTTCGATACGTTGATCGGGAAGTACCTCCACCAGGTGTCACGTGGTCGTGACGTCGACGAAGGTGACAGTCGGCGTGTCAAAGAAGAAACTCTTTATTTGGGCGAATTTGTGGCCGCGCACAACTTACAGCATGCAATCAACGCTGTACCCTGATATCGGCGCAAAGAGCATCGGTCGTTCAATAAAACTGACTAGCGGTCAAGCGCGTGGGCTTTTATACATGTATCATTGAAGCTTCCAGCGTTATCGCTAGCGGCCGCGTAGGTGGCAAAACTAACTGTAATGTTAGCGTTGAGCACGTAATCTGATTGGAAGGTTCTAACATTACCTATACAGTTCCCAGTCATACGGGCGCGCTTCGCGCAAGGCAGCAGTTACACTGCAATGGGACGATAACATGAAAATAGAAAGAAAGGAGTGGATGTGGCAATACACAACAGTAGCCAAAATAGGCAATTCATAAATTAAAAAAAAATGCACACTGTGAAACTTCGCGTGAACTTGCAACTTAATGTTGGTACTTGGTGGCTTGACTCAGTCACTTGACATGCCCAATTACTCATGACTCGAATTGACCAAACTCAAGATTTTCGGTGTCGGCCCAGTCAGTTTTATGTTCTTTTTTTGGAGGCCCTGATGCCTAATGTCATCACTTTGTCACGCTGTTTGGGCACGGTGTTTTCGGGGCGAAGTACCTTAGGGCCTCCGCTTGTCGGCCTCATGTCGTCGTCATGGTCCATCATAAACAGGTGAGCGCCACAAAAATTTGGTAAATCTCACTGCTCACCAACGGTCCATACTATGCATATTATGAGTTAAAGGTTCATCGCGGCTGCCTAAAACATGTTTGGCTTAACAGTGGTGTCAGAATTTCCGCCTAAATTTACTAAGGCACTCAAGTTTGATATCTAAAACCAAATACACAAACGTGAATCGCTACGGCAAAGTCATCTTTTTGGAACACCACTTATTGAAACATATCATCGGTGTGATGGTGGTGTTTTACTCACCACCGGTCCAAACCAAAAATGACGACGGGAACAGTTAGTCCAACAAATAGCAGACCACGTTAGTGCAGCTGAAACACCCTTTCCTACATGCCGTAGGGATATTTCTTCGCAAACTTGTAGGTTTATACTGAAATCTAGATTTGCTGCGCAAGCAAAAAGGAACAAGGGAGAAATGATAGAGCACAATATCTGCGCTCTATCTTGACTTCCTTGTTCTTTCTTTCTGCTTGCGCAGCTAGTCTAAACAGAGAAACATACTTTCGTAAAGAGCGGACACTCCCGTAGGGCCCTGCGGCCTGAGCTACTGCACTCCTTTCAGCGCCACGAGCGCCTGGTCAGACCGGTAATGTCTTCGGCATAAATAAATAAAACAACAAAGATCCCTTTCCGACGCTGGGATTTTAACCAGTGCCCTCATGCTTCGAAGGCGAGTGTCTTTACCACTAGACTACACACCCACGCTTTATCTACGTGAATATGTGTACTAGAGCACTGCCCGGGCCGTGATTCTCGGCCCGGGCCCGGCCCGGAACTCGTTCAAGTTTACCCGCCCGAACCCGGCCCGGTGACTCGAAAGTGTGACCCGGGCCCGGCCCGAGCCCGAGAAAAAATTTAGCCTACCCGGCCCGGCCCGGCCCGACTGCCGATCGGGCCCGACAGGGGCCCGAGCCAATATTCTAGGTGGGCTGGCTCGAATGGACAGCAAGGCGTTTTAAGTGACAAATATCTACGCCTTGTTGGCGCATGCTTCGCAAGCATTTATGCTTTAACCTACGGTAATTTCCTGTAAAAAGGGGCTCACGGCGGAAACAGTTGAGTGGACACACTGGGTACGTTGAACGGTGCACTGCACCTATTTTTCCTGCAAATGCAATGAGGATTATCAAGGGCGTTTTGTGTCAGATATTGTAGCCAAGGAAAGTGATTTGCAGCAGGAGTTCAGTTTCGATAGGGAGTGCAATAGAAAGAGAGGAGAAAAGAACAGAATTCTCTGTTCACTTTGCCGAACGACAAAGCGAATCGCGCACCCTTTTGGATATGTAGCACCTGTCTTCAGCAGCACCTTTTCACCGCAAGAGACATATAGGAAAAGAGCCAAATGTGTGACCTTTGTTGTAAATGCACTAGATAAAAATTATAACTAACCGTGTGCACTACGTGCAGTCTTTAGGCATACGTATGAGCAGCCGTAAGCAAGAAAAGCACAATATGTCATAGCATTCTTTTCATACATCACACCACTGCTAGTAAATACAGTTTATAAGTTTCTGTGCCATAGTTTATAGTTTATGTTTTTACATGTTGTTGTGCGAAAAATCAAATTATCAAGACATTCCACCTTTAAAGGAGAACTCCGGCGTTTTTTCGATATTCACCAATTTCAATAAAACTTTCAACATATGGTTACTGGGACATATTTTCACGTGGTCGTGACGTCGACGAAGGCAACAGTCGGCGTGTCAAAGAAGAAACTCTTTATTAGGCCAAACCTGTGGCCGGAAAACTGAAGGTCAGTCTACAGCACTACACATTGGCAGTGATAGCGGCGAACAGAGCGTCGGCCGTCGATAATCTGATCATCGCTGGAGCAAGCCGGCTTTTATATATCACACGTCGAACATTATAGCCTTATCACTGGTCGTCGCGCAAGCTCTGGAATATGCTAGAGTGTTCGCGTCTTGCGCGTAATCTTAACACAACGATCTACAATAATCGCGAAGCTTCTAGAACAATCAGCCACGGTTTGTGCTCAGCATGCGGACAGTCTTTGTAGGCGAAAACCGAGTACGACAGAAATGAAAATAAGAAACGCGCGTGGCAATGCCCCCCTCTGAAAAAGCATCGTCCCGATGCTTAAAAAGAACACGGGGAAAAAATACATGCAACAAGAAATCACAACAATAAACAAAGAAAGTACAATAATAAAGCAATAAGTCCAGTCGTCAGGTTCGCTAACGCGCGTAATACGGCTTGAGGCGCACGACATGGACGCCTTCAGGTCGCGCACGGCGATGTTGAGAGTTCGTAATGCCGTCCGGGACGACCTCGTAGACCAGAGCACCGAGACGTCGAAGCACCTTGTATGGCCCGATGTAACGCCGAAGAAGTTTTTCACTGAGTCCACGTCGGCGTATGGGCGTCCACACTCAGACGCGGTCGCCGGGCTGGTATTCCACGAAGCGTCGTCGAAGATTGTAGCGGCGGCTGTCAGTCGTCTGCTGATTCTTGATGCGCAGCCGGGCGAGCTGTCGGGCTTCTTCAGCGCGCTGAAGGTAGCCGGTGACGTCGAGGTTTTCTTCGTCAGCGACGTTGCGCAGCATGGCGTCGAGCGTCGTGGCCGGCTTTCTTCCGTACACTAACTTGTATGGCGCCATCTGTGTCGTCTCCTGCACGGCCGTGTTGTAGGCGAAGGTCACGTACGGGAGGATTGCATCCCACGTCTTGTGCTCGACGTCGACGTACATGGCCAGCATGTCTGCGATGGTCTTGTTTAGACGCTCCGGTGAGACCAATGGTCCGTGGGTGGCTTGTGTGGCTGTACCTCAAGATCGCCTGAGTTAACTCTGCTGTAAATACCGTGCCTCTGTCGGTAATGAGGACCTCCGGGGCGCCATGACGCAGGACGATGCTCTCCGCGAAGAACTTTGCTACCTCGGCGGCGCTGCCTTTGGGCAGGGCCCTTGTTTCGGCGTAGCGGGTGAGGTAGTCGGTTGCCACGATGATCCTCTTGTTTCCGTCAGTTGACGTCGGGAACGGCACCAGTAAATCCATGCCGATTTGCTGGAACGGCCGGCGAGGTGGCTCGATGGGCTGCAGAAGTCCGCTGGCCTTGTCGGCGGTGTCTTACGTCGCTGGCAGTCCCGGCATGTCCTCACGTAACGAGCGACGTCGGCAGGTAAGGCGCGGTCCAGTAGTACTTTTCTTGTGTTCTTGCAAGCGTGCGCGAAAAGCCGAGGTGACCAGCCGTTGGGTCGTCGTGCAGGGCCTGCAGAATTTCTGGCCGGAGATCTGAAGGTACAACGATGAGATAGCTGGCTCGGGCTGGGGAGAAGTTCTTCTTTACGAGGACGTTGTTTTTCAATGAAAACGACGTCAATCCTCGTCTGAATACTTTCGGGACGACGGTGGTGCTGCCCTCTAGGTATTCCATTAGGCCCCTCAGTTCTGGGTCTTCTCGCTGTCGATCAGGCGAAGTCGTCGGCAGTTATGATTCCCAAAAAGTAGTCATCATCCTGGTCGTCCTGCGGCGGTGGGTCGACGGGGGGCACGAGACAGGCAGTCGGCGTCGGAGTGTTTCCTTCCGGACTTGTACGCGACGGTAATGTCGAATTCTTGAAGTCTTAGACTCCACCGTGCGAGACGACCTGAAGGGTCCTTCAAGTTAGCTAGCCAACACAGGGCGTGGTGGTCGCTCACAACTTTGAAAGGTCTGCCGTAGAGGTAGGGGCGAAATTTTGACGTAGCCCAGATGATGGCAAGACACTCCTTTTTTGTTGGGGAATAGTTCGCTTCTGCCTTGGATAGAGACCGGCTAGCATAACTGATGACCCTTTCAAGTCCATCAGTCCTCTGCACTAGGACGGCTCCGAGCCCCACACACTGCTTGCGTCGGTGTGGATTTCCGTGTCGGCGTATTCGTCAAAGTGCTCAAGAATCGGCGGCATCTGCAGGCGTCGTTTGAGTTCTTGAAATGCTTCTACTTGTGCCATTTCCCACCTAAAGTCCACGTCGGTTTTAGTGAGATGGGTTAGCGGCTCGGCGATACGGGAAAAGTCCTTGACGAAGCGCCTGTAGTAGGCGCACAAGCCGAGAAATCGGCGCACGGCTTTCTTGTCGGTGGGTGGCGGGAAAGTGGCGATGACAGCTGTTTTCTGCGGGTCTGGGCGCACTCCAGTCACGGCTAGGTCAGCTAGTATACCCCCCCAGGTATTTGATAATTGCGCCACTAGCGCCAATTTGTCCCCTGGTGTTTGGTAGGCCAAGCTGTGAAACTAAAAAACAATAAAAAATGGCTGATGTTGCTATGGCAACGCTTTTGTTGATGAGCGAGGAGGAAACGCTGAGCTGCTTGTCGTCTGCTATGCGCTCGACGAGCGCGCGACTATTTTGTGAGCCGCAAACAGAAAACGACACCGCTTGCATTTTTTTTTTCAGATTGTGTTGCTGCTGCATATATTGTTTTGGGCAGCTTTCGGTTGCTAATTTTCTCGGACTCTCAGGACGTCCACAAAACACTTGTTTGGAAATATTTCTCAGTTGAATGCGCGCGAGCCAGCAAGCCTTGAAGTGTGACAGTTTTGTTTGAGGCAAGAAAAAGGAATAGTCGGAAAATGTGGCTTATTCATTGTTTTTATTAGCAACGTATTGCAAACAATAAAACTCAATACATGCCACAATAGCATAGAGTTCTGCATCTCGTACAGTAAATACAAATGATGGCATTCTGCATCGGTTACACGAAACATAAGAGAATTCTTGACACATTCATCGTATACAAAATATAGCTGCAGGAGTCACAACGTTCATTGGCTGCACAGAATACAATTCTCCAGAAAGGACGGCTCATAGTAACACGTTCGTGAATAATGAACTGATTATGCAGTGCAGATGACCAGCACATTGAGCCCAGCACTACCAGCTCCTTTTTCTTTTTCTATGAAAGTTGCTAGTCGGAAACAACCTTCTATAGTAAGCGAATTTCCTACATAACTCAGGTTGTGCTTATGCACCGTTACATATTGAGCAAATTCTATTTACATTTTAACCACTTGACTTTATTTCTCGATACAACGCGTAAAACCTCGTTCAAAGCTGTAGCACTGCTAACAGGGCATTATATTACCGGAATTCTACACCAGTATATTGCACTTATTCCTCGCAATTTGTAATGCACATATTTTCTATCACAGTTTAGCATGAGTATCACAATCCTACAACATCAAACAACAAATGTCACCCTGCAGACAGAGCTTTCCATCGAGAAGAAGTAAATTGCAGTATAGGCAAGTGTCGATGGTTAATCATCATTGGAAATTGGGCTACGACAGAGTGATGCACAAAGGTATTACGGAACGCGCACCTTCGGGACATGGAGAAGTGTTCACAAAAGCAATTCAGATCGACTGCATTTAATGAATCATCCTGGGCACATAGCTCAGAACGGGTCTATTCTGACCGGTTTTCAAGACATTCGTCTAATATGCCTGAATCATATAAAATATAACTTTCTTTTATAGAGCTCCTAAGCCCAGCTTTGTGCGTCATGTTGGAAGCATAGGACAAATCTGAGCTGTAGTATTAGTTTAGTAATTAACTGAAGGTAATTTGCCATTTGACTTTCGAAGACGCCTAAACAAACCGGTGAAAGTCCTTCAACTTTGCTGGTACACTTGCTTGTGGCACAGCGAGATGAGATGACCGAGATGAGACGGTGATTCAGGGGAGACTGAGCTGGCTCTTGTGGGGCCGCCTTCTGGAAACAAGGGGAAAATGAGTGGCATTTAGGAAGGAGGAAGGCAGCAAACAGAAAGGGAGAAGGCAGGGAGGTTAACCAGAAAGACTTCCGGTTGGCTACCCTACACTGGGGGGATTAGGGAAGGGGAATAGAAAGATGAGAGAGAGGAGGGAAGAGAAGGAAAAGAGAAAGAGGCAGTGAAATTCAGTGCAGTGTGTGGAACTGCACCGCAAGTTAGAGGCGTTCACACAAGCCCGTCGTCCTCAAAAAGCACAAGAGGGCTTTCACTGCCTTGTGGGCTGTCGAGAGATGTGGACGGTGCTGTAATAGCACCTGCACAGAAAGTGGCCGATCATCCAGTCGCCGCAATGCGTTGGCAAGTACTTGTCTCTCTGAGGCAAAACGAGGACAGTGGCACAGCAGGTGTTCGATATTTTCGTCGGTGCCGCAAACATCGCATGCCGCACTGTCAGTCACTCCGATTAACGTTGTATATGCTTTCGTGAAAGCAACTCCCAACCAAAGGCGATAGAGAAGCGAAGCTTCGCGACGATGAAGGCCGGATGGAGGCTGGAGTTGCAGTGAAGGGTTAAGTTGATGCAGTCTGGTCTGTTGTATGTTTGGCGCGTTCCACTCAGTCAGTGTGAGACTGCGGGCCAGTTGACGAATCTGCCTCGCAGCGTCTGTTCTTGAAAGCGGAATTGGGATGATGTTTTCTTCCTGATGCGATTGGCGAGCAGCATTATCTGCGGAATCATTTCCGCTGATACCACAATGTCCAGGTGGCATTTAAGTTGCCATGTTTTAAATAGCCTCCGCACGTTTTCCGTAAAATGGCGCTTTCTAACTCAAGGCGGGTCAGCTGCGATTGTATATCTTTGCATGACTTCTACTAAAAATATTCCTCTAAGAGACATTAAGCACTGCTCCGAGTTGTATTGCTGTTGTACATTCACGCAACATGTTCAGCATTGCTGTTGTCTCATTAGCGTGGCTCAGAATATTGTAGTATTGCAGAGGTTTTTTCTATTTACTTTTCGCTTTACCCTTTTGTACACTGCCCACGAGAGGTAATTAGGTCCAAACAATTTAAAAGCTGCTGTTTACCGGCACGCGCATACGTGCTCCTGTAAAATGTCTACTATACAGCGCCAATCAAACCTATGGAGATCATCGCAGCGCGTACGCAAGACTTGGCTTTGTCGTATTGAACTGTGCGGTTTTACGGACCACGATACGTGCGTGAGACATGCCGTAATGAGCGACTGCGAACTATTTCGACCACCGGAGGTGTCCGCGAACTTCGCCCTTATCGAAACGCGATTTAATCCCGCGACCTCATGCTTACAAGTGCAACATCATGTCCGATACGCGACAACAGCGGGTGATCGATGTATCGTTTACAGCAAGGCCAGGGAGCGCTGCGTCTTCTTACGAGCGTGAATTCTGTCATTGTGAAAAGAAAATATTCTCCATCTTTCGCTGCGCCAGGAAGCTGGAAAATATTCGCATCATTAGCTACACGAGCAGTTTGGAACACCCTTCACCACGCATGATATTCCAATAGGAAAAAAAACGAAAAGAACGCAATTCCCTGGCGCACGCGGAACAAATTTCGTGGCGAAACGTCACGCGAAGCCGTAGCAGATGACATAAAAAAAGCGCTTTGTGCAGTTCACTTTTGCGCCCTACCCTGTATACTTATTCTACACAAAGCAAGCATACGCACCCCTTCCTTAATGCCCAAAATCAACGAGCCGGCCTGTGCATACCTGCAATCTGGGCGCTGCTCTTTTGGCCAGGGTGGTCTTGAGCCGCAGCAGCCGTGGCTTCTGCCAGGGAGGTTCCTTGAAGATAGGGTAGATATCAGTCTCGTTTAGGTAGGTAGCGAAGGAAGGCAATTGTACATTAAGGTGGTAGCATGAAATACAATGTAAAGGACACACCTTGAACTGATGCGTAATTATGGAACGTCAATTATGCATCAGGCGATAAGGTGCGCGAAAACGAACTACAAAAGCGCACATATTCCGCAACCGCTGATAAATTGTTTTTATTACCTTCGTCGATCGGAGATTTCGCTTCCACTGCAACAGTGGGAACAGCCGTCCTACAAGAGCCGTCTTTTGGCAGGGTTTGCGAAGGCACTTTCGGCGAAGTGGATCCGAGCAGAGGCGGCAGCCGTTGTACATTTGCTTCCCCCGTGAGTACCTCGAGGTCTGCCCTTTTGGTGTAATTCCGCCATACGTCACACCCAGAAAATGAAACAAATACCAGCATGGATATCAATAAACAACATGTAAAAGCGACACAAATATAGAGAGTGCGAAAAAGGGCGACAACAATGTTTCACAGGTTCAAAAGCGAAGCGCAGCTCGGCCTTAGCGCAGATAACACGAACTTCTCGTAACACGGAATGCAAGCAGTCACTGCTGCGTAAATAAATTTGGGGGTTCTTTCTTAAACCTTGAAATGTGGTACTGTCACTACAAGCAGCTGGTCGTCGGAATGCTCAAAAGCCGAACCAGTTCGTCGAAGAAGCACATTCGGCAAACATACCTTGCAAGATTTCTTCTCGAAGAAAAAAAGTATTACGAGATACCGCTAACAAAACCGATACTGAAGCGAAATTTCCGTCTGCGCGTCAGCTGGAATCAATCGGCTCACGAGAAACAGCCCACAAGTAGCTATACATGCTTACAACATTACTTTCAAATGCGCAGTGCCAAGAAAGAAAAAAAAAGGAGGTTCACTGTAAAGCAGCAATACACATTTTTCGGTTCGCCCTGTAGCTGTTTTGATAAGGATAGCGCTTGCTTCTTCGTGCCGAGCAAAAAGTGCATGTGCTTACCTGTCGTCCGCTGGGAAGCGGAAAAATTTCGCTGCGCTGTTTCTTCCCGAGTTGTTGCACCACAAAGATGCGCAGCACGCCTTGTGTCCTTTTCCTGCTTTCATCGACATTTTCAGCGCGTTCGCACTCACAAACACCGAAAATTTTACCTTCAAGCCATTCTCAAAAATTTCACACGTGCACAGGGAAAACGGGCAGGAGCAGACGAGCGGAATGGCAGCAGAAGAGATAAGAGCGAAAGCGCCGCCTGTCGGCGCAATGAATGCAGCGTCTGGATAAATATATAGGGTGCTAAAAAAAGAAAATAGCCAAGAACACATTTTATTTCTACACATAATTGCATAACTTTACTTTATTGATGCGTAGGTTGGAAAGAAAAGGGCACACATGCAAAAGTTGCTGAATTTTTGCTTCCTACCAAAACAATGGCGGACGCCTTATTTCGAATACCGAAACTAGTCGAAGTGTCCGGCCCCTGCTCCAGTCTTGCTGATCACGTGACCCAAAAACAGAAGCTCCTCGTACGCGAAGTGGCACTTTTCTGGCTTCAGGGTGAGCCGGTGTTCCTGATTGCTTGAAGTACGGATTGCAGGCGCTGGAGGTGTTCGTCGAAGTTCGAGGAAAACACAACGACGTCGTCCAAGTAAACAAGGCAAGTTTGCCACTTCAAGCCAGCCAATACTGTATTCCATGACACGCTGGAAAGTTGCAGGTGCCGAGCAAAAGGCCAAAGGGCATGACCTTGAACTCGAAGAGGCCGTCTGGTGTTATAAAGGCAGTTTTCTCTCCGTCTCTCTCGTCGACTTCGATTTGCCAATAGCCGGTTTTCAGGTCCTATCGACGAAAAATACTTCGCGTTGTGGAGTCGGTCCAGGGCGTCGTCTATCCGTGGCAGAGGATACACGTCCTTCCTTCTTCGTGATTTTGTTCAGGCAGCGATAGTCGACGCAGAAGCGTAGGGTTCCGTCCTTCTTCTTCACTAAAACCACGGGTGACGCCCACGGACTCTTGGACGGCTGAATGATGTCGTCGCGTAGCATTTCGTCGACTTGTTTTTTCACGGCCTCACGTTCGCGCGTTGAAACTCGCTACGGGCTCTGTCGAACTGGTCGGGCTCTTTCTTCTGTTATGATGCGATGTTTCGCAATTGGGGTCTGTCGAATTCTTGACGACGCCGAGAAGCAGTCCTTGAATTGCATGAGTAGCGCTTTGAGCTGGTCTTGCTTAACCTTCGGAAGGCTCTGGTTGACGTCGAAATCGGGTTGGGGACCTCGATTCGTCGAAGCCGGTTCAGTAGCATCGGAGAGGGCAAAAGCATTGCTGGCGGCCACGCATTCGTCGATGTAGGCGACCGTCGTACCAATGTTGAGGTGCCTGTATTCGTGGCTGAAGTTTGTCAGCACTACCTTTGCTTTACCGTCACGCAGCTCGGCTATACCTCTTGCGACGCAAGTTTGACGGTTCAGGAGTAGGTGCTGATCGCCCTCGATGACGCCTTTCAACGTTCGCGGGTTTTTCGGTGCCGACGGAAATAATGACACTGGAGAGCGGCGGTACCGTCACTTGCTCTTCTATCACATTCAATGCACGGTTCCCCGGCGTCGCGTTGGGGCAGGATCGCTTTTTCTGAGGTTAGTGTTATCGACTCAGACCTCAGATCGATGACGGCGCCGTGGTCGCTCAGGAAGTCCATTCCAAGGATCACATCCCTGGAGCAGTGTTGTAGGATTACAAAGCTCGCGGGTAAGTCAGGTTATTGATGGTGACTCTCGCCGTGCAGACTCCAATCGGCGTTATCAAGTGGCCTCCAGCTGTCCGGATTTCGGGTCCACTCCAAGCGGTCTTTACTTTCTTCAGCTTGGCGACGAATGGCCCACTGACGACAAAATAGTCGGCCCCAGTGTCGACGAGAGCGGTGACGCTGTGGCCGTCGATGAGAACGTCGAGGTCGCTAGTCCGTCGCCTTGCATTGCGGTTAGGTCGCGGCGTCGGATCAAGGCTACGTCGAATTGTTGCGCTGCTTCCATGCTGAGTCGTCAGGTTTTCCTCAGTCCGCGAGCTTCCGTCGGCAGGGCTCTCTCTTCTTCGCGTCGTGTTCAGCAGGTTTCGCCGCGTCATCGTCGTCGGCGGAGGGTCTTCGTTAGTTCGTCGTACAGCAACCGCACCTCCAACGGTTGCTGCCCCTAGTTTTCCGGATACGGGCTAGGCGACCGGCCCCGGGTTGGGCCAGCGTACTGCCTGCGGTGCGGCGACATGTAGCGGACGGGCGATGGTGAACGGGATGGTCGCCGTTGTTGCCACTCTGTTCCGGTAATGTAGTCGGCGATGTTGCGAGGTGGTTCACCCCGCTGCGGACACGCCGCGTTGACGGCGAAACCGCGCAGCCCCATCTGTCGGTACTGGCAGCGGCGATAAGTGAGGCCGGCCTCCCCGCAATGGTAGCAGAGCGGGCGGTTGTCAGGAGCGCGCCAGACGTCGGTTTTCCTTGGCGCGTAGCGCTGGCAGACAGGAAGGACGGTAGGGCGTCGGTGGTGGTGGTGTCGTCAGCGGCGGCGCCTCGCGATGGAACTGCGGCGACACGGTGACTTGATGTTGTCGCGGAGCGGAAGCAGGACGGCGGACTGCAGCAGCGTACGTTATGGCTTCCGGATGTGGCTGCGGTGGTTCGTGAACTCCAAACGCTTGCTGGACTTCATCACGAACGATGTCGGTGATCGAGTCCACTTGAGGTTGTGGCGGGGGTAACAGCTTGCGCAGTTCCTCCCTCACGATCGCTCGGATCGTTTCGTGCAGGTCGGCGGGGCAGAGCCCTTGGATGTCGGCGAAATGTGGAGTCGAACGGCGATGGTACTGCCGGTTGCGCATGTCCAGGGTGTTCTCGATAGTCGTCGCTTCCGAGACAAATTCTTGGACGCTGTTTGGTGGGTTCCGCATCAGTCCCGCAAAAAGCTCCTGTTTAACTCCTCGCGTGAGCAAGCGAACTTTCTTTTCTTCAGGCATTTGGGGGTCTGCATGGCGGAAGAGTGTAGTCATTTCTTCCGTGAAGAGCCCAGGTCCGGAGTGTGGCTTCGCGCTTCTCGAACCATGTCCGAGCAGAATCTTGCAGGGCAAAATAAACGTGCCGCAACTTGTCATCGTTGGTCCAGTTGTTGAAGATGGCGACGCGGTCGAACCGTTCAAGCCAGCTCTCCGGGTCTTCGAGTGGTGAACCGCGGAAAGATCGGAGCAGGATCGGTGCAGGCGGCGCAGGGGTGGTCATCGTCTCTGCAGTAGTGGTCGTGGCCTTGGCCTTACGAGTCTGGTCAGGTAGAGGCCCGTACTCTAGAGGTAGCCCTCGTTGCCTGCGGCTAGCTCGCTGATCGAGGCTGGCGTCGATGTCTTCTTCACGATGTGGGCTTGGCTCACGGCTGGAGGGGGGGCGTTCGGTACATGGACCAGGAAGCACCTCCACTAGATGTCACGTGGTCATGACGTCGATGAAGGCAACAGCCGGCGTGTCAAAGAAGAAACTCTTTATTAGGCCGAACTTGTGGCCGGAAAACTGAAGGTCAGACTACAGCACTACACACTGGCAGTGATAGCGGTGAACAGAGCGTCGGCCGTCGATAATCTGATCATCGCTGGAACGCACCGGCTTTTATATATCACACGTCGAACATTCTAGCCTTATCACTGGTCGTCGCGCAAGCTCTGGAATAAGCTAGTGTTCGCGTCTTGCGCGTAATCTTAACACAACGATCTACAATAATCGCGAAGCTTCTAGAACAATCAGCCACGGTTTATGCTGAGCATGCGGACAGTCTTTGTAGGCGAAAACCGAGTACGACAGAAATGAAAATAAGAAACGCGCGTGGCAATACTGTTCACTTCGGTACCATGATGATCTGTGCCAAATTATACAACCGTATGTCATTTAGTTTTAAATGTGAAGCATTTCTTAGCAAACTTCGGCGAGTTTGAGCGTATCTATCTATCTATCTATCTATCTATCTATCTATCTATCTATCTATCTATCTATCTATCTATCTATCTATCTATCTATCTATCTATCTATCTATCTATCTATCTATCTATCTATCTATCTATCTATCTAGCCGCCTACGACTTTGAGCTCTGCTAGCCGTATCGTTAATGGGATTTATACCAAAATTGGTGTGGCGTAACATGACTCTATGACGAACATGAACGACAGGTCATATCATGGAAATCATGATTAACTAGTGATAAAAAGTATGATCTACACGCCATGGCCTAAGTGATCTTAAGGCTGTTTTCTTAATTTGATATACACAAAAATTGGTACGATGAGACATTTGTGCATGACCAACATAAATGACAGGTGGTAATATGAAAATCATGACATGCTTGTCATGTCCAACATGATTTACATGCCACGCTCATGATCCTCTGACGGCCGTTTCGCTAGCTTGATATACACCAAGTTTGGTATTGCCTGATGACTGCATGACGAACATAAATGCCAAGTGATAATATGGAAATCATTATATGTCCTGTGCAACATCACTTCCATGCCACGCTCATTGCACTCACGCGGCCGTTTCGCTAGCTTGATCTACACCAAATTTGGCATTGCGTGGCGTGACTGCATGACGAACCTAAATTCCAAGTGGTCATACGGAAATCATGACATGTCATGTGCAACATGACTTGAATGCCACGCTCATGACACACTGGCGGCTGTATCGCTAGCTTGATATACACCAAATTTGGTATTGCGTGACGTGACTGACTGTATGACGAACATAAATTACAAGCGGTAATATGGATATCATGACATGTCATGTGCAACATGACTTACATGCTCGCTCATGACACGCTCGCCGCCGTTTCGCCAGCTTGATGTTCACCAAATTTGGTATTGCGTGACATGACTCTATGACGAATATAAATGCTAAGTGGTCATACGGAAATGATGACATCATGTCACGCTCATGGCGCGCTCGCGGCCGTTTCGCTAGCTTGATGTTCACCAAATTTGGTATTGCGTGATATGACTGTATGAAGAATATAAATGCTAAGTGGTCACACGGAAATGATGACATCATGTCACGCTCATGGCGCGCTCGCGGCCGTTTCGCTAGCTTGATGTTCACCAAATTTGGTATTGCGTGACATGACTGTATGACGAATATAAATGCTAAGTGGTCATACGGAAATGATGACATGTCATGATTGCATGCCACGCTCATGACACGCTCGCGGCCGTTTCGCTAGCGTGATATACACCAAATTTTGTATTGCGTGACGTGACTGTATAATGAGCATAAATGATAAGTGGTAATATGTTAATCATGATATGTCATGTGCAACATGACTTGCATGCCACGCTCATGGCACGCTGACGGCCGTTTCGCCAGCTTGATATACACCAAATTTGGCATTCCGTGACGTGACTGTATGACGAACATAAATGCCAAGTGGTCATACGGAAATGATGACATGTCATGTGCAACATGACTTGCATGCCACGCTCATGGCGCGCTCGCGGCCGTTTCGCTAGCTTGATATACACCAAAATTGGTATTGCGGGACGTTACTGTATAACGAACATAAGTGGCAGGTGATAACATGAAAATCTTGGCATGTATGTCATCTACAATGCCATTTACAGGCAACGCTCATGGAGCGCTTGCGTCCAGTTCGCCAGCTTGATATACACCAAAATTGGTATTGCGCTACGTGACTGTATGACGAACATAAATGAGAGGTCCTGACATGTAAATCATGGCATGCATATTATGTCCAGCATGATTTGCCCCTTGCTGGCTGCTTCGCATTACATCGATTCCCACAGTACGTGGGATCTGCCGGATTTTTTAGAACACGAATTTTAAAATTGGTAGCCAATTGAGGAACGACGCTTGTAAACGCGGGCCACCCTGTGTATGTGACGTAATGTGCCTCCTCTTTTCCAACCCCGCCTCGCCCAGTAGGCGGATGCCGCGTGCGCTTTCTTCTACGAGGCGACGACGACTCGAGCAGAGTTGTTCGGTTTTGTCAGCTGCATAACATCGTCGTTGACATCGGTCTACAGTAGGCACGTATAATAATGAGCAACGAGGGCATCGATGCGGGGCACGCCCGCTGCTTCAGGCGCGGACGATGTTTCCGCGCTTATATTGTAGCCGTAATCACCGCTGAACTCGTAACTGGTAAGTTCAGACGGGCTGGCACAGCTTGATTCCGCTTCGAATGACATCGCCAGCTTGCTTTTCGGGTGATAAAAGAAGCACGTATGCTATGTTTACACTCTGGCCAGCCTTGGCGGCGCGTAGCGGATTTCGTGACGTCATCGCATACCCAGCACGGAGCAGGTCGCTGTTTCGGTTTTGGTATTGAGTGATTGTTTATTGCTTATCAAACATAATTATTGACCACCCTAGCTGTTACAGGACTGTTAATACTATTTGAAAACGGCATTACCTCAATACGGTCGAAAATGCACCGGAGTTGCCCTTTTAAGCACTCCGCGCACGGTTGCATGACATATCTTGCCGTGCTTAATGTTCCTTGCACTGCTTGCGCTTGCTTAGTGGGGTTTTGCGGTGAAAAGGCCATGGGTGGCCAAAGAGCCGCTGCTTGCACTAGCTGCAGGGGCGGACATCTGCCTTGGAAATTGTGAAGGCATCGACAGTTGTTTTTATTTTCCACCAATGGAGCAAATTTAGGATGTCATTGCGGAGCGCTGTAGAATGAACATAGCTGTACAGCTCATCCCTTTATTTCTCTCGTTCCCGAACGTGGTACCGCTATTCAATATCATTTATAAACATCCTATTTTGGGGCTTCTCCTTGCAGTTTTCAGCACTTTATATTATGCATGGTTTCCACCGTGCTCTCTTCTATATTGTAATGGTGTATGCCTTTCTAATGACGTTGTACCGGTAGAAGGTGGACATTCGACTACCCGGGTGAGGCCCGTAGCCAGGAATCTCGTTCGAGGGGAGGGGGGGGGGGGCACTTGTTGATGGCATGAAAACCACCTATTTTTATTATTTGTCCTCGGTAAAACACCCCCCCTCCATCCGAATTTCTGGGGGGGGGGGGGGGCAAGGCCCTTTTTCCCCCCTGGCTACGGGCCTGAAGCGGGTAGGGCTGGCAGAAGGTGGACGAAGCGAATTCGACCTATTTTCGGCGTTCGTTCCAATTTGGTAATAAAGGCGCGAATAAGCTTATCGACGCTTACTCATTGGATGCATATGGTTCGAGAAGGAGAACATTACTCTGCACGGATTTTGTAATTGTCGTCTTTCAAGCCAGATATATTGTCAAGCAAATATATATTGCCTTTTGCCTTATTTAATGGATCTAAGCTATTCCTGATTCCAACGCCGTTGCGGCAGTATCATTTTTCTCTCTCACTATATAGCTCAGGGGCCTCAAACACGTTGCCCGCAAATGACCCTCTTCAGCCCATTTTTTAAAATTTTCTTTATAAGTACGTTCTCGAGATACACAGACATAACATGTCCAGAGCATGTGTTTTGTGAGGCACCCCCTGCGGTCACCATGTTTAAACATAACCGTGAAAGAAAACTCTAAAATCTGGATGCCTATTCTGAAATATATTTATTTTGGAGATAGGTATCGATATCTTGTTGGAATCTGGCCGCCAAATCCCCTTCAGAAATGACGCATACATGAGATATGGGAAAGGTCTTCGTTCAAATGGCAGCGTTAGCTAACACTATGTACGACCTATTCCCCTCCCCCCCCTCCCAACTCAGCTTTTAAATGCGTCATTGTCCTGGCCCTTGGGGTAGTAAATTTTCCTGAATATGGCAAGTTAGCTAAGGTGAGTTTAGGACCTCTGATGTAGCGGAACCAGGACCGTAGCCAAAAGAGGGGGGGGGCTAGCACCCCCCCCTTCTCCGAAATTCGGTTGGAGGGGGTGTTTTACCGCGAAAAAATAACGAAAACAGTGTTTTTCAAGGCCCTCAAAAGTGCCCCCCCCCCCCACCCTCCCACGAAAACAATTCCTGGCTATGGGCCTGAGCGGAACAATACGAAAGCTCAGACGTCAACAATGTGCGTACACAAAGCAGGCTGTGCATTTACATCTCGCGTCCCATGATTACTGGGAGCCGTCACGGAGCCATGGACAATGCATGTGTCTTTAAGGGATTCTCTGTAACGAGACTCCGCGCAGTCCTTTCGCTTAAAAGAGGGCTAGAACCATCATGAACGTTTCCTGCTTTGGGAAAACGTTTGCCCGCTGTGGTCACTCTTGCGATGATATGTTGTATAAATTCATTATATTGCCTTTATTACTGCGATTACAGAATAAGATTTGGGATATATAATAATAAGGAATGCATTTAAGGCAACTAATAGCCAGATGTTAGCTGTATAAAGGCCTCGCATATTTACTTTTAGCTCGCCAGTTTCAGATGAATCAAGTAGCACCATATGCAACATGCAAAACAGGTTCTGTACTTGCCCCGCATAGAACTTCCTCACGGACTCTCAAATAGCATGTCGTTATTTCATGAACAGCCGGGTACCTGCGTGCGTCGCCCGCCTCTTAGGTGCATCACTCGAGCAGGAACATTGCATCATATGGTTCCCCGGACATATAGCAGAAACGGGTAATGATAGAGCGGACAGTGCAGCTCGAGCTATTACTCACCGAGCGACTGTCCCTCGTCCAGATACCCGTCTGCTACTCCAGGCTCCCCACACTCCTCGGGATATCCTAGAACACCAGCGTCGACAACGACGGCGATACTCCCCGCCCCACTTCTCGGCTAGGTACAAAAGAAGCGCATTAGTGGCGCCGCCTGCAGTCAAATACATATCCGCACCTGCGTTTGAAACTTGCCATCCACCCAACTGCATACACCGGTTCTTGCCCGTGGTGTGGAGGACAGCCAACTCTTGCTCACATTACGTGGGAATGTAAATAACGGCCACCGAAAATTAACGCGCCTCTGATTCCGGCGCACAAATTCAAGATGGAGCAGTGGGAGACCTTGCTCGCCAGCGAGGAACAGGACGCCCAAGTGGCGCTTGTGGACCAGGCGCGGCGGGCTGCTGAGGCCAGTGGAGCTCTGGACTAGGGGCCCCACCCACCTATTTCTCAAACCCTTCTTTTTTTTCCTTTTAATAAACGTTTTTCTGTCTATCTATCTCCAGATACTTGCCCCACATAAAAAAAGTGTTTTTTCGGGACCAATGGGGGACATATATGTATGAACAACGTATGCGGAGCAAACTTAAAGGAACACTAAAGAGAAAAACTATTTTTCTATTACCGGTAAATTACTATTTTACAATTGCTATATACCCAACAAGATAAGCGCGAAAACGCGCAACAAAATGCGGCTGGTGACGCCACCTTGAAATTCGCGCAGCAAACCCCGTGACGTCATAGATTCTGGCGGTGTCTACAGGTTCCTACGTAGTTTCTAATCAGTAAAATTAGACCTCTGATGGTCGTAGACTTAACTTACCAAGTGTAAGGAAATTTCGTCCAGCCAATGTCCCCAAAATATGGAGAATACAGTTTGAAATCTGTGACGACTCGCGCGGATATTTCGTCGCGAAATTTAAAATTGCAACTTTGACGTTGATTTTCTGTTGCATTAATAATTTTATGACGGTGAGAATGATGACATTCCAGTTCTCAGAGTACACTTTATGAGTTTAAATTGAGTGATTGTTTCACTTTAGGGTCCCATTAAGAACTGAGAAAAGTCCAAGCCCGGCCCGACTCCGAGCCCGCCACCTCCAACCCGGGCCCGGCCCTAATCCCGGAGCATCAGGCCCGAGCCCGGCCCGAGCCCGCCGTGAAAACTACTTTACCCGGCCCGGCCCTACGCGAAAACCCGGGCCCGGCCCGGCCCGTGGGCTGGGCCGGGCTCGGGTTTTCGGGTAGGCCCGAGCCCGTGCAGTGCTCTAACGTATGCTTTCCTTTTTGAGCAAATATCATGTGTTATGCCCGCACCAACATGGCTTCCGGCCAATGCGCTTACAAGTACAGCAGTGCTCACACTAAGCCAAAATTTAAATACTGCCCTTCAAGATAACAAATTCGCCGTAGCAGTTTTTCTGGACCTCCGAACAGCGTTCGATACGTTAGACCATGAGAACTTACTTTACAAATTGCGGAGTTATGGTTTTCGCAACACTACGTGGAACTGTTTCTAGAGTCACCTTCAAGGTCGACAACAGAGGGTAATTACTTCTTCTCTCCAGTCCATACAAACAGGTGTGCCATAAGGTTCCGTATTAGGACCGTTACTTTAATTGCTATACATAAATGACTTGCCTCTAGTTCTAACATCTGCCGAGATGCTTATGTACGCTGATGACACCGCGCTGATTATTACCGGCAAAAATCGGTCAGACATAGAAGAACAAATAAATACCGAACTTGTGAAGCTGGCCGATTAGTTTGCAGCTAACAGGCTTACCATTAATGCAAAAAAAAATGCCACTCCCGTATAAATCCTATTCCACATGATATACCGGGTGTTCAAAGTTAAGATTTATGTTTTTTTTTAAATTAGGCTCTGGAAGGCACGCGAAGACCACTAGCGCTAATAAGTTATGTGGCCAGGGGGGACACAAAGTGAGATGATAATTATCGCTGTCAGCAGCCCAATTAACAAAAATTTAATAATTAAAATTTTACTGGCTGCAGTAAGTTGGCATGTTTGTATTGGAAAAATGTGCGCAGTGGTGTTTCTACAGAGTTTCACTTGGAAGATTTCTTCTAGCACACCTGTGCTTCAAGATATCCGGCTCCAAAGTATAATTGTCTATCGCATGATTACGCATGCAAGAGGGTGAGGGTCAGCGCAAAGCTCCTCCCCAAAGTGACGCGTCTGTTGCGTGTGGAGTTAGTTTAGTCTCTGTGAAGAGGGTGGAAGCGTAGGTAGAGATGATAAAAGTTACCCTTGCCCTCTCGGCCGGCGAAAATCAAAACTCGAAGAACCCTTGCAAGCCAGTGTCGTAACACGCAACCGCAGAGCCTCTAACGATAGTGGCAGATGCCATGCCGCGATAATGGTGCGAGCGGAGAATCCGGACGCCAGTGCGCTTGCGTAATAATGACTAGAGAAGCGTGCGTGGTCCTTGCCTGCGCTACGCGAACAGAGCGACTGCTGATGTCCGAGTACTGTAACTTTTATTAAAATGAAGAGCAACAAGTGGGCCATTAATAACTGAAACAGTTTTATCCTTGCTAACGCATATTTCCTGCTGCTACATAAGCTTATTTTGGTCAAACACACATCTCATCAAAATACTTCACCCATCAAGACGTCAATGCCCCAAAAAGTGTTCAAAATGCCTGCCTTCCGCAGCAACGCAAATGCATGAACCGCTCTCGCGTCGACTCGATGACTCGGCGCAGTACTTCTGCAGGAATACGCTGTGATACCGGAAGCACCCTAGTACTGGACGGTCAAGCTAACGCGTTCACAAAAAGATGTCTCCGTGTGATCTAAAGTCATGAAAAAAATGCCCCCCACCTCCCCGAAGGGAATCGTGAGGAAATGCGAATGCATTTCGCGCGCGCTTCACTCCATTTATATACGCTGGTTGTGGTTCCGAAGAAGGAAAAGGCGCCTAATTTCTGCAGCCCGGTCGGGAGCATGGCGCAGCGCCTGTTCTTTTTTTTTTTATCGCGGCAGCTCCGCCGAGCTGCCACGATGCGAGCGCCCTCACGCACCACAGCGCTCTCCTCCTCTCCACTTCTGCCAATCGCCTTGAGAGGCGCCCAGCCAGCGAACGGTCGAGAGTGAGGCGCGAGCGGTCGGAAGAGTGGGGCGCAGGGAGGAGATAGAGCGAACGGCGAGAGAAGGAGCGGCGAAGCACTGCACCTATCCTCCTCCTCCGCGGACAACGCCGGACAACGCCGCCTGACATAGCGCGCCTAAGAAATGCATTCGCATTTAAAAACGTCGCGACAAATGGTCTTCCGTTATCGCGTTCATCGCGATCATGCGCACGGCTCATGGCGCACCACGCTGTCACATTTTGATTTCGCCGGCCGCGAGGGCAAAGGTAACTGTTATCATCTCTGCCTACGTTTTCACCCTCTTCACAGAGACTAAACGCCGCACGCAACAGACGCGTCACTTAGGGAGGAGCTTTGCGCTGACCCTCACCTTCTTGCATGCGTAATCAGGCGAAAGACAATTAAACTTTGGAGCCGGATATCTGGGAGCACAGGCGTCCTAGAAGAAATCTTCCAACTGAAACTGTGTAGAAACACCAGTGAGCACATTTTTCCAATACAAACATGCCAACTTACTGCAGCCAGTAAAAAGTTAATTATTAAATTTTAGTTCATGGGGCTGCTGACAGCGATAATTATTATCTCACTTTGTGTCCCCCCTGGCCACATAAATTATTTGCACAAGTGGTCCTCGCTTGCCTTCCAGCGCCTAATTTAAAAAAAAAGACCATAAAGCTTAACTTTGAACACCCGGTACAACAATACATCAATAATTGTTCTTTTGAATGTACTGATTCTTTTACTTATATTGGTGTTGTTCTAGACAGCTGTTTAAATTGGCAGATTGAGCTAGACGCAGTCTGCTCGAAACTAGGTTCGAGTTGTTACGCTCTCTTGCAAGGTCGTGAATATTTTGATACTACAATTCTGCGCATTTTGTATTTTACTTTAGTGAACTGCCACCTTTTGTACTGCATAGAGTCGTGGGGTTCGACGAACGACTCTTATCTTGAGCCAGTACGATGGCTGCAAAAACGAGCTATACGCACGATAACTTTTTCACGATACTACGAACATAGCAAGCCACTGTTTTCAAGGTTGAAGATCTTACCATTCGATTTTGTGTGGGAACTAAGATTAGCTACATGTATTAAAAGTGTCGTTCGGTACAATGAGCCATTCCGTATTTCATTACTCTGTTCCCCTCGACGCCCAACGAGGAACCGAAGTTTTAACAACTTCAATATACCTCCCACAAAAAAAGCCATAGCAAACGTCTACTACAATCTACCGGAGTGAAGTTTGAAATGGCATGCCGCATTATATAAAGAATACCCAGAAGTTGTCCAGCTCACTAAAAAAATACTACTTTGAAGTAGTCTACTCTGCTTCCTTAGTAGACTCGTCCTTTGGATTGTCGTTTTCCAACATGTATATATATTGTCCTTTATGTGTTTTCTTTGTAAGGTGTAAGCAATAACCCTGCTCTCTTTATTAAAGTTATAAAAGGTAACTATTGTTGATACTTTCAACTATATGTTTCATTCTGCATTTCTGTACACCACCACTAACCAATTTTTTCTGTTTACTACGAGTTACGTACTTTCCTTTTTGTCTTTGTTTAATCGAAATTAAGTTACTGATGTTAGAAGATAAACTTTATTTCTTGCCTTATGATATCAAATTTAAATTGCTTACTTCTGTTTACTTTGAGTAGAGCTATTACAGTTTCTGTTATGTATACTTCTAATGGGAACCCGCACGAGCCTTCGTCTATGGGACCATACAGTTTGTGCATATTCTGTACAAGATATGTGTGCAACAAAGAACATTCATTCATTCATTCAATGCCATCTTGATGAAATAGCTTGGCCATATTGTAAAATATCGTGCTTAACACAAGGCACAAGAGACAGCTCAACTGTGAATGGCTCACGGTGCCATTCGTAGCCAAAGTGGTAACCTGAAAAGGCTGTTTGAATCAGGACAGCAACATAGGCTAGTTTTAGCTCAACAAGGATCGAGCTTTTAAAACAAACATGAGGTGAACGACGTGATTGGTCTGGGACTGAAATTTTTTTACAAGTATCGCGAACAATGCACATAAACAGAATTAATAAATAATCCTTTAACGCATTGTAAAAGAACATGTCGCTGCCGCCACTGCATTTTGGCAGTGGAAGCAGCGACAGACGGATGGCAAATTTAAAGCTCCGCTTCTGTGTTTTACAGCTATCGTCGACCAAATCTGCTGCGACTCTGGACCCATTATCCAGCGAAACAAGAAGTTTCTGGCCCACGCCTTTTCCAAATTCCCGCCGAGGTTTATCAAGGCCCTACAATCTTGCGTGACATCAGGACCAGCAGCGACACCAGAGGGACCGAGGAAACCAGGAGGCGTGTCTGGTCATTTTGGCAGTGGCGGCAGCGACAGACGGACGGCAAATTTAAAGCTCCGCTTCTGTGTTTTACAGCTATCGTCGACCAAATCTGCTGCGACTCTGGACCCATTATCCAGCGAAAGAAGAAGCTTCTGGCCCACGCCTTTTCCAAATTCCCGCCGAGGTTTATCAAGGCCCTACAATCTTGCGTGACATCAGGACCAGCAGCGACACCAGAGGGACCGAGGAAACCAGGAGGCGTGTCTGGTCATTTTGGCAGTGGCGGCAGCGACAGACGGACGGCAAATTTAAAGCTCCGCTTCTGTGTTTTACAGCTATCGTCGACCAAATCTGCTGCGACTCTGGACCCATTATCCAGCGAAAGAAGAAGCTTCTGGCCCACGCCTTTTCCAAATTCCCGCCGAGGTTTATCAAGGCCCCTACAATCTTGCGTGACATCAGGACCAGCAGCGACACCAGAGGGACCGAGGAAACCAGGAGGCGTGTCTGGTCATTTTGGCAGTGGCGGCAGCGACAGACGGACGGCAAATTTAAAGCTCCGCTTCTGTGTTTTACAGCTATCGTCGACCAAATCTGCTGCGACTCTGGACCCATTATCCAGCGAAAGAAGAAGCTTTCTGGCCCACGCCTTTTCCAAATTCCCGCCGAGGTTTATCAAGGCCCTACAATCTTGCGTGACATCAGGACCAGCAGCGACACCAGAGGGACCGAGGAAACCAGGAGGCGTGTCTGGTCATTTTGGCAGTGGCGGCAGCGACAGACGGACGGCAAATTTAAAGCTCCGCTTCTGTGTTTTACAGCTATCGTCGACCAAATCTGCTGCGACTCTGGACCCATTATCCAGCGAAACAAGAAGTTTCTGGCCCACGCCTTTTCCAAATTCCCGCCGAGGTTTATCAAGGCCCTACAATCTTGCGTGACATCAGGACCAGCAGCGACACCAGAGGGACCGAGGAAACCAGGAGGCGTGTCTGGTCATTTTGGCAGTGGCGGCAGCGACAGACGGACGGCAAATTTAAAGCTCCGCTTCTGTGTTTTACAGCTATCGTCGACCAAATCTGCTGCGACTCTGGACCCATTATCCAGCGAAAGAAGAAGCTTCTGGCCCACGCCTTTTCCAAATTCCCGCCGAGGTTTATCAAGGCCCTACAATCTTGCGTGACATCAGGACCAGCAGCGACACCAGAGGGACCGAGGAAACCAGGAGGCGTGTCTGGTCATTTTGGCAGTGGCGGCAGCGACAGACGGACGGCAAATTTAAAGCTCCGCTTCTGTGTTTTACAGCTATCGTCGACCAAATCTGCTGCGACTCTGGACCCATTATCCAGCGAAAGAAGAAGCTTCTGGCCCACGCCTTTTCCAAATTCCCGCCGAGGTTTATCAAGGCCCTACAATCTTGCGTGACATCAGGACCAGCAGCGACACCAGAGGGACCGAGGAAACCAGGAGGCGTGTCTGGTCATTTTGGCAGTGGCGGCAGCGACAGACGGACGGCAAATTTAAAGCTCCGCTTCTGTGTTTTACAGCTATCGTCGACCAAATCTGCTGCGACTCTGGACCCATTATCCAGCGAAAGAAGAAGCTTTCTGGCCCACGCCTTTTCCAAATTCCCGCCGAGGTTTATCAAGGCCCTACAATCTTGCCGTGACATCAGGACCAGCAGCGACACCAGAGGGACCGAGGAAACCAGGAGGCGTGTCTGGTCATTTTGGCAGTGGCGGCAGCGACAGACGGACGGCAAATTTAAAGCTCCGCTTCTGTGTTTTACAGCTATCGTCGACCAAATCTGCTGCGACTCTGGACCCATTATCCAGCGAAACAAGAAGTTTCTGGCCCACGCCTTTTCCAAATTCCCGCCGAGGTTTATCAAGGCCCTACAATCTTCTTGCCTGACATCAGGACCAGCAGCGACACCAGAGGGACCGAGGAAACCAGGAGGCGTGTCTGGTCATTTTGGCAGTGGCGGCAGCGACAGACGGACGGCAAATTTAAAGCTCCGCTTCTGTGTTTTACAGCTATCGTCGACCAAATCTGCTGCGACTCTGGACCCATTATCCAGCGAAAGAAGAAGCTTCTGGCCCACGCCTTTTCCAAATTCCCGCCGAGGTTTATCAAGGCCCTACAATCTTGCGTGACATCAGGACCAGCAGCGACACCAGAGGGACCGAGGAAACCAGGAGGCGTGTCTGGTCATTTTGGCAGTGGCGGCAGCGACAGACGGACGGCAAATTTAAAGCTCCGCTTCTGTGTTTTACAGCTATCGTCGACCAAATCTGCTGCGACTCTGGACCCATTATCCAGCGAAAGAAGAAGCTTCTGGCCCACGCCTTTTCCAAATTCCCGCCGAGGTTTATCAAGGCCCTACAATCTTGCGTGACATCAGGACCAGCAGCGACACCAGAGGGACCGAGGAAACCAGGAGGCGTGTCTGGTCATTTTGGCAGTGGCGGCAGCGACAGACGGACGGCAAATTTAAAGCTCCGCTTCTGTGTTTTACAGCTATCGTCGACCAAATCTGCTGCGACTCTGGACCCATTATCCAGCGAAACAAGAAGTTTCTGGCCCACGCCTTTTCCAAATTCCCGCCGAGGTTTATCAAGGCCCTACAATCTTGCCTGACATCAGGACCAGCAGCGACACCAGAGGGACCGAGGAAACCAGGAGGCGTGTCTGGTCATTTTGGCAGTGGCGGCAGCGACAGACGGACGGCAAATTTAAAGCTCCGCTTCTGTGTTTTACAGCTATCGTCGACCAAATCTGCTGCGACTCTGGACCCATTATCCAGCGAAAGAAGAAGCTTCTGGCCCACGCCTTTTCCAAATTCCCGCCGAGGTTTATCAAGGCCCTACAATCTTGCGTGACATCAGGACCAGCAGCGACACCAGAGGGACCGAGGAAACCAGGAGGCGTGTCTGGTCATTTTGGCAGTGGCGGCAGCGACAGACGGACGGCAAATTTAAAGCTCCGCTTCTGTGTTTTACAGCTATCGTCGACCAAATCTGCTGCGACTCTGGACCCATTATCCAGCGAAAGAAGAAGCTTCTGGCCCACGCCTTTTCCAAATTCCCGCCGAGGTTTATCAAGGCCCTACAATCTTGCGTGACATCAGGACCAGCAGCGACACCAGAGGGACCGAGGAAACCAGGAGGCGTGTCTGGTCATTTTGGCAGTGGCGGCAGCGACAGACGGACGGCAAATTTAAAGCTCCGCTTCTGTGTTTTACAGCTATCGTCGACCAAATCTGCTGCGACTCTGGACCCATTATCCAGCGAAACAAGAAGTTTCTGGCCCACGCCTTTTCCAAATTCCCGCCGAGGTTTATCAAGGCCCTACAATCTTCTTGCCTGACATCAGGACCAGCAGCGACACCAGAGGGACCGAGGAAACCAGGAGGCGTGTCTGGTCATTTTGGCAGTGGCGGCAGCGACAGACGGACGGCAAATTTAAAGCTCCGCTTCTGTGTTTTACAGCTATCGTCGACCAAATCTGCTGCGACTCTGGACCCATTATCCAGCGAAAGAAGAAGCTTCTGGCCCACGCCTTTTCCAAATTCCCGCCGAGGTTTATCAAGGCCCTACAATCTTGCGTGACATCAGGACCAGCAGCGACACCAGAGGGACCGAGGAAACCAGGAGGCGTGTCTGGTCATTTTGGCAGTGGCGGCAGCGACAGACGGACGGCAAATTTAAAGCTCCGCTTCTGTGTTTTACAGCTATCGTCGACCAAATCTGCTGCGACTCTGGACCCATTATCCAGCGAAAGAAGAAGCTTCTGGCCCACGCCTTTTCCAAATTCCCGCCGAGGTTTATCAAGGCCCTACAATCTTGCGTGACATCAGGACCAGCAGCGACACCAGAGGGACCGAGGAAACCAGGAGGCGTGTCTGGTCATTTTGGCAGTGGCGGCAGCGACAGACGGACGGCAAATTTAAAGCTCCGCTTCTGTGTTTTACAGCTATCGTCGACCAAATCTGCTGCGACTCTGGACCCATTATCCAGCGAAACAAGAAGTTTCTGGCCCACGCCTTTTCCAAATTCCCGCCGAGGTTTATCAAGGCCCTACAATCTTGCCTGACATCAGGACCAAGCAGCGACACCAGAGGGACCGAGGAAACCAGGAGGCGTGTCTGGTCATTTTGGCAGTGGCGGCAGCGACAGACGGACGGCAAATTTAAAGCTCCGCTTCTGTGTTTTACAGCTATCGTCGACCAAATCTGCTGCGACTCTGGACCCATTATCCAGCGAAAGAAGAAGCTTCTGGCCCACGCCTTTTCCAAATTCCCGCCGAGGTTTATCAAGGCCCTACAATCTTGCGTGACATCAGGACCAGCAGCGACACCAGAGGGACCGAGGAAACCAGGAGGCGTGTCTGGTCATTTTGGCAGTGGCGGCAGCGACAGACGGACGGCAAATTTAAAGCTCCGCTTCTGTGTTTTACAGCTATCGTCGACCAAATCTGCTGCGACTCTGGACCCATTATCCAGCGAAAGAAGAAGCTTCTGGCCCACGCCTTTTCCAAATTCCCGCCGAGGTTTATCAAGGCCCTACAATCTTGCGTGACATCAGGACCAGCAGCGACACCAGAGGGACCGAGGAAACCAGGAGGCGTGTCTGGTCATTTTGGCAGTGGCGGCAGCGACAGACGGACGGCAAATTTAAAGCTCCGCTTCTGTGTTTTACAGCTATCGTCGACCAAATCTGCTGCGACTCTGGACCCATTATCCAGCGAAACAAGAAGTTTCTGGCCCACGCCTTTTCCAAATTCCCGCCGAGGTTTATCAAGGCCCTACAATCTTGCCTGACATCAGGACCAACAGCGACACCAGAGGGACCGAGGAAACCAGGAGGCGTGTCTGGTCATTTTGGCAGTGGCGGCAGCGACAGACGGACGGCAAATTTAAAGCTCCGCTTCTGTGTTTTACAGCTATCGTCGACCAAATCTGCTGCGACTCTGGACCCATTATCCAGCGAAACAAGAAGTTTCTGGCCCACGCCTTTTCCAAATTCCCGCCGAGGTTTATCAAGGCCCTACAATCTTGCCTGACATCAGGACCAGCAGCGACACCAGAGGGACCGAGGAAACCAGGAGGCGTGTCTGGTCATTTTGGCAGTGGCGGCAGCGACAGACGGACGGCAAATTTAAAGCTCCGCTTCTGTGTTTTACAGCTATCGTCGACCAAATCTGCTGCGACTCTGGACCCATTATCCAGCGAAACAAGAAGTTTCTGGCCCACGCCTTTTCCAAATTCCCGCCGAGGTTTATCAAGGCCCTACAATCTTGCCTGACATCAGGACCAGCAGCGACACCAGAGGGACCGAGGAAACCAGGAGGCGTGTCTGGTCATTTTGGCAGTGGCGGCAGCGACAGACGGACGGCAAATTTAAAGCTCCGCTTCTGTGTTTTACAGCTATCGTCGACCAAATCTGCTGCGACTCTGGACCCATTATCCAGCGAAAGAAGAAGCTTCTGGCCCACGCCTTTTCCAAATTCCCGCCGAGGTTTATCAAGGCCCTACAATCTTGCCTGACATCAGGACCAGCAGCGACACCAGAGGGACCGAGGAAACCAGGAGGCGTGTCTGGTCATTTTGGCAGTGGCGGCAGCGACAGACGGACGGCAAATTTAAAGCTCCGCTTCTGTGTTTTACAGCTATCGTCGACCAAATCTGCTGCGACTCTGGACCCATTATCCAGCGAAAGAAGAAGCTTCTGGCCCACGCCTTTTCCAAATTCCCGCCGAGGTTTATCAAGGCCCTACAATCTTGCGTGACATCAGGACCAGCAGCGACACCAGAGGGACCGAGGAAACCAGGAGGCGTGTCTGGTCATTTTGGCAGTGGCGGCAGCGACAGACGGACGGCAAATTTAAAGCTCCGCTTCTGTGTTTTACAGCTATCGTCGACCAAATCTGCTGCGACTCTGGACCCATTATCCAGCGAAAGAAGAAGCTTCTGGCCCACGCCTTTTCCAAATTCCCGCCGAGGTTTATCAAGGCCCTACAATCTTGCGTGACATCAGGACCAGCAGCGACACCAGAGGGACCGAGGAAACCAGGAGGCGTGTCTGGTCATTTTGGCAGTGGCGGCAGCGACAGACGGACGGCAAATTTAAAGCTCCGCTTCTGTGTTTTACAGCTATCGTCGACCAAATCTGCTGCGACTCTGGACCCATTATCCAGCGAAACAAGAAGTTTCTGGCCCACGCCTTTTCCAAATTCCCGCCGAGGTTTATCAAGGCCCTACAGGCCCTACAATCTTGCCTGACATCAGGACCAGCAGCGACACCAGAGGGGGACCGAGGAAACCAGGAGGCGTGTCTGGTCATTTTGGCAGTGGCGGCAGCGACAGACGGACGGCAAATTTAAAGCTCCGCTTCTGTGTTTTACAGCTATCGTCGACCAAATCTGCTGCGACTCTGGACCCATTATCCAGCGAAAGAAGAAGCTTCTGGCCCACGCCTTTTCCAAATTCCCGCCGAGGTTTATCAAGGCCCTACAATCTTGCGTGACATCAGGACCAGCAGCGACACCAGAGGGACCGAGGAAACCAGGAGGCGTGTCTGGTCATTTTGGCAGTGGCGGCAGCGACAGACGGACGGCAAATTTAAAGCTCCGCTTCTGTGTTTTACAGCTATCGTCGACCAAATCTGCTGCGACTCTGGACCCATTATCCAGCGAAAGAAGAAGCTTCTGGCCCACGCCTTTTCCAAATTCCCGCCGAGGTTTATCAAGGCCCTACAATCTTGCGTGACATCAGGACCAGCAGCGACACCAGAGGGACCGAGGAAACCAGGAGGCGTGTCTGGTCATTTTGGCAGTGGCGGCAGCGACAGACGGACGGCAAATTTAAAGCTCCGCTTCTGTGTTTTACAGCTATCGTCGACCAAATCTGCTGCGACTCTGGACCCATTATCCAGCGAAACAAGAAGTTTCTGGCCCACGCCTTTTCCAAATTCCCGCCGAGGTTTATCAAGGCCCTACAATCTTGCCTGACATCAGGACCAGCAGCGACACCAGAGGGACCGAGGAAACCAGGAGGCGTGTCTGGTCATTTTGGCAGTGGCGGCAGCGACAGACGGACGGCAAATTTAAAGCTCCGCTTCTGTGTTTTACAGCTATCGTCGACCAAATCTGCTGCGACTCTGGACCCATTATCCAGCGAAACAAGAAGTTTCTGGCCCACGCCTTTTCCAAATTCCCGCCGAGGTTTATCAAGGCCCTACAATCTTGCCTGACATCAGGACCAGCAGCGACACCAGAGGGACCGAGGAAACCAGGAGGCGTGTCTGGTCATTTTGGCAGTGGCGGCAGCGACAGACGGACGGCAAATTTAAAGCTCCGCTTCTGTGTTTTACAGCTATCGTCGACCAAATCTGCTGCGACTCTGGACCCATTATCCAGCGAAACAAGAAGTTTCTGGCCCACGCCTTTTCCAAATTCCCGCCGAGGTTTATCAAGGCCCTACAATCTTGCCTGACATCAGGACCAGCAGCGACACCAGAGGGACCGAGGAAACCAGGAGGCGTGTCTGGTCATTTTGGCAGTGGCGGCAGCGACAGACGGACGGCAAATTTAAAGCTCCGCTTCTGTGTTTTACAGCTATCGTCGACCAAATCTGCTGCGACTCTGGACCCATTATCCAGCGAAACAAGAAGTTTCTGGCCCACGCCTTTTCCAAATTCCCGCCGAGGTTTATCAAGGCCCTACAGGCCCTACAATCTTGCCTGACATCAGGACCAGCAGCGACACCAGAGGGGGACCGAGGAAACCAGGAGGCGTGTCTGGTCATTTTGGCAGTGGCGGCAGCGACAGACGGACGGCAAATTTAAAGCTCCGCTTCTGTGTTTTACAGCTATCGTCGACCAAATCTGCTGCGACTCTGGACCCATTATCCAGCGAAAGAAGAAGCTTCTGGCCCACGCCTTTTCCAAATTCCCGCCGAGGTTTATCAAGGCCCTACAATCTTGCGTGACATCAGGACCAGCAGCGACACCAGAGGGACCGAGGAAACCAGGAGGCGTGTCTGGTCATTTTGGCAGTGGCGGCAGCGACAGACGGACGGCAAATTTAAAGCTCCGCTTCTGTGTTTTACAGCTATCGTCGACCAAATCTGCTGCGACTCTGGACCCATTATCCAGCGAAAGAAGAAGCTTCTGGCCCACGCCTTTTCCAAATTCCCGCCGAGGTTTATCAAGGCCCTACAATCTTGCGTGACATCAGGACCAGCAGCGACACCAGAGGGACCGAGGAAACCAGGAGGCGTGTCTGGTCATTTTGGCAGTGGCGGCAGCGACAGACGGACGGCAAATTTAAAGCTCCGCTTCTGTGTTTTACAGCTATCGTCGACCAAATCTGCTGCGACTCTGGACCCATTATCCAGCGAAACAAGAAGTTTCTGGCCCACGCCTTTTCCAAATTCCCGCCGAGGTTTATCAAGGCCCTACAATCTTGCCTGACATCAGGACCAGCAGCGACACCAGAGGGACCGAGGAAACCAGGAGGCGTGTCTGGTCATTTTGGCAGTGGCGGCAGCGACAGACGGACGGCAAATTTAAAGCTCCGCTTCTGTGTTTTACAGCTATCGTCGACCAAATCTGCTGCGACTCTGGACCCATTATCCAGCGAAACAAGAAGTTTCTGGCCCACGCCTTTTCCAAATTCCCGCCGAGGTTTATCAAGGCCCTACAATCTTGCCTGACATCAGGACCAGCAGCGACACCAGAGGGACCGAGGAAACCAGGAGGCGTGTCTGGTCATTTTGGCAGTGGCGGCAGCGACAGACGGACGGCAAATTTAAAGCTCCGCTTCTGTGTTTTACAGCTATCGTCGACCAAATCTGCTGCGACTCTGGACCCATTATCCAGCGAAACAAGAAGCTTTCTGGCCCACGCCTTTTCCAAATTCCCGCCGAGGTTTATCAAGGCCCTACAATCTTGCCTGACATCAGGACCAAGCAGCGACACCAGAGGGACCGAGGAAACCAGGAGGCGTGTCTGGTCATTTTGGCAGTGGCGGCAGCGACAGACGGACGGCAAATTTAAAGCTCCGCTTCTGTGTTTTACAGCTATCGTCGACCAAATCTGCTGCGACTCTGGACCCATTATCCAGCGAAAGAAGAAGCTTCTGGCCCACGCCTTTTCCAAATTCCCGCCGAGGTTTATCAAGGCCCTACAATCTTGCCTGACATCAGGACCAGCAGCGACACCAGAGGGACCGAGGAAACCAGGAGGCGTGTCTGGTCATTTTGGCAGTGGCGGCAGCGACAGACGGACGGCAAATTTAAAGCTCCGCTTCTGTGTTTTACAGCTATCGTCGACCAAATCTGCTGCGACTCTGGACCCATTATCCAGCGAAAGAAGAAGCTTCTGGCCCACGCCTTTTCCAAATTCCCGCCGAGGTTTATCAAGGCCCTACACAATCTTGCCTGACATCAGGACCAGCAGCGACACCAGAGGGACCGAGGAAACCAGGAGGCGTGTCTGGTCATTTTGGCAGTGGCGGCAGCGACAGACGGACGGCAAATTTAAAGCTCCGCTTCTGTGTTTTACAGCTATCGTCGACCAAATCTGCTGCGACTCTGGACCCATTATCCAGCGAAAGAAGAAGCTTCTGGCCCACGCCTTTTCCAAATTCCCGCCGAGGTTTATCAAGGCCCTACAATCTTGCGTGACATCAGGACCAGCAGCGACACCAGAGGGACCGAGGAAACCAGGAGGCGTGTCTGGTCATTTTGGCAGTGGCGGCAGCGACAGACGGACGGCAAATTTAAAGCTCCGCTTCTGTGTTTTACAGCTATCGTCGACCAAATCTGCTGCGACTCTGGACCCATTATCCAGCGAAAGAAGAAGCTTCTGGCCCACGCCTTTTCCAAATTCCCGCCGAGGTTTATCAAGGCCCTACAATCTTGCGTGACATCAGGACCAGCAGCGACACCAGAGGGACCGAGGAAACCAGGAGGCGTGTCTGGTCATTTTGGCAGTGGCGGCAGCGACAGACGGACGGCAAATTTAAAGCTCCGCTTCTGTGTTTTACAGCTATCGTCGACCAAATCTGCTGCGACTCTGGACCCATTATCCAGCGAAACAAGAAGTTTCTGGCCCACGCCTTTTCCAAATTCCCGCCGAGGTTTATCAAGGCCCTACAATCTTGCCTGACATCAGGACCAGCAGCGACACCAGAGGGACCGAGGAAACCAGGAGGCGTGTCTGGTCATTTTGGCAGTGGCGGCAGCGACAGACGGACGGCAAATTTAAAGCTCCGCTTCTGTGTTTTACAGCTATCGTCGACCAAATCTGCTGCGACTCTGGACCCATTATCCAGCGAAAGAAGAAGCTTCTGGCCCACGCCTTTTCCAAATTCCCGCCGAGGTTTATCAAGGCCCTACAATCTTGCGTGACATCAGGACCAGCAGCGACACCAGAGGGACCGAGGAAACCAGGAGGCGTGTCTGGTCATTTTGGCAGTGGCGGCAGCGACAGACGGACGGCAAATTTAAAGCTCCGCTTCTGTGTTTTACAGCTATCGTCGACCAAATCTGCTGCGACTCTGGACCCATTATCCAGCGAAACAAGAAGTTTCTGGCCCACGCCTTTTCCAAATTCCCGCCGAGGTTTATCAAGGCCCTACAATCTTGCCTGACATCAGGACCAGCAGCGACACCAGAGGGACCGAGGAAACCAGGAGGCGTGTCTGGTCATTTTGGCAGTGGCGGCAGCGACAGACGGACGGCAAATTTAAAGCTCCGCTTCTGTGTTTTACAGCTATCGTCGACCAAATCTGCTGCGACTCTGGACCCATTATCCAGCGAAAGAAGAAGCTTCTGGCCCACGCCTTTTCCAAATTCCCGCCGAGGTTTATCAAGGCCCTACAATCTTGCCTGACATCAGGACCAGCAGCGACACCAGAGGGACCGAGGAAACCAGGAGGCGTGTCTGGTCATTTTGGCAGTGGCGGCAGCGACAGACGGACGGCAAATTTAAAGCTCCGCTTCTGTGTTTTACAGCTATCGTCGACCAAATCTGCTGCGACTCTGGACCCATTATCCAGCGAAACAAGAAGTTTCTGGCCCACGCCTTTTCCAAATTCCCGCCGAGGTTTATCAAGGCCCTACAGGCCCTACAATCTTGCCTGACATCAGGACCAGCAGCGACACCAGAGGGACCGAGGAAACCAGGAGGCGTGTCTGGTCATTTTGGCAGTGGCGGCAGCGACAGACGGACGGCAAATTTAAAGCTCCGCTTCTGTGTTTTACAGCTATCGTCGACCAAATCTGCTGCGACTCTGGACCCATTATCCAGCGAAAGAAGAAGCTTCTGGCCCACGCCTTTTCCAAATTCCCGCCGAGGTTTATCAAGGCCCTACAATCTTGCGTGACATCAGGACCAGCAGCGACACCAGAGGGACCGAGGAAACCAGGAGGCGTGTCTGGTCATTTTGGCAGTGGCGGCAGCGACAGACGGACGGCAAATTTAAAGCTCCGCTTCTGTGTTTTACAGCTATCGTCGACCAAATCTGCTGCGACTCTGGACCCATTATCCAGCGAAAGAAGAAGCTTCTGGCCCACGCCTTTTCCAAATTCCCGCCGAGGTTTATCAAGGCCCTACAATCTTGCGTGACATCAGGACCAGCAGCGACACCAGAGGGACCGAGGAAACCAGGAGGCGTGTCTGGTCATTTTGGCAGTGGCGGCAGCGACAGACGGACGGCAAATTTAAAGCTCCGCTTCTGTGTTTTACAGCTATCGTCGACCAAATCTGCTGCGACTCTGGACCCATTATCCAGCGAAACAAGAAGTTTCTGGCCCACGCCTTTTCCAAATTCCCGCCGAGGTTTATCAAGGCCCTACAATCTTGCCTGACATCAGGACCAGCAGCGACACCAGAGGGACCGAGGAAACCAGGAGGCGTGTCTGGTCATTTTGGCAGTGGCGGCAGCGACAGACGGACGGCAAATTTAAAGCTCCGCTTCTGTGTTTTACAGCTATCGTCGACCAAATCTGCTGCGACTCTGGACCCATTATCCAGCGAAACAAGAAGTTTCTGGCCCACGCCTTTTCCAAATTCCCGCCGAGGTTTATCAAGGCCCTACAATCTTGCCTGACATCAGGACCAGCAGCGACACCAGAGGGACCGAGGAAACCAGGAGGCGTGTCTGGTCATTTTGGCAGTGGCGGCAGCGACAGACGGACGGCAAATTTAAAGCTCCGCTTCTGTGTTTTACAGCTATCGTCGACCAAATCTGCTGCGACTCTGGACCCATTATCCAGCGAAACAAGAAGTTTCTGGCCCACGCCTTTTCCAAATTCCCGCCGAGGTTTATCAAGGCCCTACAATCTTGCCTGACATCAGGACCAGCAGCGACACCAGAGGGACCGAGGAAACCAGGAGGCGTGTCTGGTCATTTTGGCAGTGGCGGCAGCGACAGACGGACGGCAAATTTAAAGCTCCGCTTCTGTGTTTTACAGCTATCGTCGACCAAATCTGCTGCGACTCTGGACCCATTATCCAGCGAAAGAAGAAGCTTCTGGCCCACGCCTTTTCCAAATTCCCGCCGAGGTTTATCAAGGCCCTACAATCTTGCGTGACATCAGGACCAGCAGCGACACCAGAGGGACCGAGGAAACCAGGAGGCGTGTCTGGTCATTTTGGCAGTGGCGGCAGCGACAGACGGACGGCAAATTTAAAGCTCCGCTTCTGTGTTTTACAGCTATCGTCGACCAAATCTGCTGCGACTCTGGACCCATTATCCAGCGAAACAAGAAGTTTCTGGCCCACGCCTTTTCCAAATTCCCGCCGAGGTTTATCAAGGCCCTACAATCTTGCCTGACATCAGGACCAGCAGCGACACCAGAGGGACCGAGGAAACCAGGAGGCGTGTCTGGTCATTTTGGCAGTGGCGGCAGCGACAGACGGACGGCAAATTTAAAGCTCCGCTTCTGTGTTTTACAGCTATCGTCGACCAAATCTGCTGCGACTCTGGACCCATTATCCAGCGAAAGAAGAAGCTTCTGGCCCACGCCTTTTCCAAATTCCCGCCGAGGTTTATCAAGGCCCTACAATCTTGCCTGACATCAGGACCAGCAGCGACACCAGAGGGACCGAGGAAACCAGGAGGCGTGTCTGGTCATTTTGGCAGTGGCGGCAGCGACAGACGGACGGCAAATTTAAAGCTCCGCTTCTGTGTTTTACAGCTATCGTCGACCAAATCTGCTGCGACTCTGGACCCATTATCCAGCGAAAGAAGAAGCTTCTGGCCCACGCCTTTTCCAAATTCCCGCCGAGGTTTATCAAGGCCCTACAATCTTGCGTGACATCAGGACCAGCAGCGACACCAGAGGGACCGAGGAAACCAGGAGGCGTGTCTGGTCATTTTGGCAGTGGCGGCAGCGACAGACGGACGGCAAATTTAAAGCTCCGCTTCTGTGTTTTACAGCTATCGTCGACCAAATCTGCTGCGACTCTGGACCCATTATCCAGCGAAAGAAGAAGCTTCTGGCCCACGCCTTTTCCAAATTCCCGCCGAGGTTTATCAAGGCCCTACAATCTTGCGTGACATCAGGACCAGCAGCGACACCAGAGGGACCGAGGAAACCAGGAGGCGTGTCTGGTCATTTTGGCAGTGGCGGCAGCGACAGACGGACGGCAAATTTAAAGCTCCGCTTCTGTGTTTTACAGCTATCGTCGACCAAATCTGCTGCGACTCTGGACCCATTATCCAGCGAAAGAAGAAGCTTTCTGGCCCACGCCTTTTCCAAATTCCCGCCGAGGTTTATCAAGGCCCTACAATCTTGCGTGACATCAGGACCAGCAGCGACACCAGAGGGACCGAGGAAACCAGGAGGCGTGTCTGGTCATTTTGGCAGTGGCGGCAGCGACAGACGGACGGCAAATTTAAAGCTCCGCTTCTGTGTTTTACAGCTATCGTCGACCAAATCTGCTGCGACTCTGGACCCATTATCCAGCGAAAGAAGAAGCTTCTGGCCCACGCCTTTTCCAAATTCCCGCCGAGGTTTATCAAGGCCCTACAATCTTGCGTGACATCAGGACCAGCAGCGACACCAGAGGGACCGAGGAAACCAGGAGGCGTGTCTGGTCATTTTGGCAGTGGCGGCAGCGACAGACGGACGGCAAATTTAAAGCTCCGCTTCTGTGTTTTACAGCTATCGTCGACCAAATCTGCTGCGACTCTGGACCCATTATCCAGCGAAAGAAGAAGCTTCTGGCCCACGCCTTTTCCAAATTCCCGCCGAGGTTTATCAAGGCCCTACAATCTTGCGTGACATCAGGACCAGCAGCGACACCAGAGGGACCGAGGAAACCAGGAGGCGTGTCTGGTCATTTTGGCAGTGGCGGCAGCGACAGACGGACGGCAAATTTAAAGCTCCGCTTCTGTGTTTTACAGCTATCGTCGACCAAATCTGCTGCGACTCTGGACCCATTATCCAGCGAAAGAAGAAGCTTCTGGCCCACGCCTTTTCCAAATTCCCGCCGAGGTTTATCAAGGCCCTACAATCTTGCGTGACATCAGGACCAGCAGCGACACCAGAGGGACCGAGGAAACCAGGAGGCGTGTCTGGTCATTTTGGCAGTGGCGGCAGCGACAGACGGACGGCAAATTTAAAGCTCCGCTTCTGTGTTTTACAGCTATCGTCGACCAAATCTGCTGCGACTCTGGACCCATTATCCAGCGAAACAAGAAGTTTCTGGCCCACGCCTTTTCCAAATTCCCGCCGAGGTTTATCAAGGCCCTACAATCTTGCCTGACATCAGGACCAGCAGCGACACCAGAGGGACCGAGGAAACCAGGAGGCGTGTCTGGTCATTTTGGCAGTGGCGGCAGCGACAGACGGACGGCAAATTTAAAGCTCCGCTTCTGTGTTTTACAGCTATCGTCGACCAAATCTGCTGCGACTCTGGACCCATTATCCAGCGAAAGAAGAAGCTTCTGGCCCACGCCTTTTCCAAATTCCCGCCGAGGTTTATCAAGGCCCTACAATCTTGCGTGACATCAGGACCAGCAGCGACACCAGAGGGACCGAGGAAACCAGGAGGCGTGTCTGGTCATTTTGGCAGTGGCGGCAGCGACAGACGGACGGCAAATTTAAAGCTCCGCTTCTGTGTTTTACAGCTATCGTCGACCAAATCTGCTGCGACTCTGGACCCATTATCCAGCGAAAGAAGAAGCTTCTGGCCCACGCCTTTTCCAAATTCCCGCCGAGGTTTATCAAGGCCCTACAATCTTGCGTGACATCAGGACCAGCAGCGACACCAGAGGGACCGAGGAAACCAGGAGGCGTGTCGGGTCATTTTGGCAGTGGCGGCAGCGACAGACGGACGGCAAATTTAAAGCTCCGCTTCTGTGTTTTACAGCTATCGTCGACCAAATCTGCTGCGACTCTGGACCCATTATCCAGCGAAACAAGTTTCTGGCCCACGCCTTTTCCAAATTCCCGCCGAGGTTTATCAAGGCCCTACAATCTTGCGTGACATCAGGACCAACAGCGACACCAGAGGGACCGAGGAAACCAGGAGGCGTGTCTGGTCATTTTGGCAGTGGCGGCAGCGACAGACGGACGGCAAATTTAAAGCTCCGCTTCTGTGTTTTACAGCTATCGTCGACCAAATCTGCTGCGACTCTGGACCCATTATCCAGCGAAAGAAGAAGCTTCTGGCCCACGCCTTTTCCAAATTCCCGCCGAGGTTTATCAAGGCCCTACAATCTTGCGTGACATCAGGACCAGCAGCGACACCAGAGGGACCGAGGAAACCAGGAGGCGTGTCTGGTCATTTTGGCAGTGGCGGCAGCGACAGACGGACGGCAAATTTAAAGCTCCGCTTCTGTGTTTTACAGCTATCGTCGACCAAATCTGCTGCGACTCTGGACCCATTATCCAGCGAAACAAGAAGTTTCTGGCCCACGCCTTTTCCAAATTCCCGCCGAGGTTTATCAAGGCCCTACAATCTTGCCTGACATCAGGACCAGCAGCGACACCAGAGGGACCGAGGAAACCAGGAGGCGTGTCTGGTCATTTTGGCAGTGGCGGCAGCGACAGACGGACGGCAAATTTAAAGCTCCGCTTCTGTGTTTTACAGCTATCGTCGACCAAATCTGCTGCGACTCTGGACCCATTATCCAGCGAAAGAAGAAGCTTCTGGCCCACGCCTTTTCCAAATTCCCGCCGAGGTTTATCAAGGCCCTACAATCTTGCGTGACATCAGGACCAGCAGCGACACCAGAGGGACCGAGGAAACCAGGAGGCGTGTCTGGTCATTTTGGCAGTGGCGGCAGCGACAGACGGACGGCAAATTTAAAGCTCCGCTTCTGTGTTTTACAGCTATCGTCGACCAAATCTGCTGCGACTCTGGACCCATTATCCAGCGAAAGAAGAAGCTTCTGGCCCACGCCTTTTCCAAATTCCCGCCGAGGTTTATCAAGGCCCTACAATCTTGCCGTGACATCAGGACCAGCAGCGACACCAGAGGGACCGAGGAAACCAGGAGGCGTGTCTGGTCATTTTGGCAGTGGCGGCAGCGACAGACGGACGGCAAATTTAAAGCTCCGCTTCTGTGTTTTACAGCTATCGTCGACCAAATCTGCTGCGACTCTGGACCCATTATCCAGCGAAAGAAGAAGCTTCTGGCCCACGCCTTTTCCAAATTCCCGCCGAGGTTTATCAAGGCCCTACAATCTTGCGTGACATCAGGACCAGCAGCGACACCAGAGGGACCGAGGAAACCAGGAGGCGTGTCTGGTCATTTTGGCAGTGGCGGCAGCGACAGACGGACGGCAAATTTAAAGCTCCGCTTCTGTGTTTTACAGCTATCGTCGACCAAATCTGCTGCGGCTCTGGACCCATTATCCAGCGAAACAAGAAGTTTCTGGCCCACGCCTTTTCCAAATTCCCGCCGAGGTTTATCAAGGCCCTACAATCTTGCCTGACATCAGGACCAGCAGCGACACCAGAGGGACCGAGGAAACCAGGAGGCGTGTCTGGTCATTTTGGCAGTGGCGGCAGCGACAGACGGACGGCAAATTTAAAGCTCCGCTTCTGTGTTTTACAGCTATCGTCGACCAAATCTGCTGCGACTCTGGACCCATTATCCAGCGAAAAAGAAGAAGCTTCTGGCCCACGCCTTTTCCAAATTCCCGCCGAGGTTTATCAAGGCCCTACAATCTTGCGTGACATCAGGACCAGCAGCGACACCAGAGGGACCGAGGAAACCAGGAGGCGTGTCTGGTCATTTTGGCAGTGGCGGCAGCGACAGACGGACGGCAAATTTAAAGCTCCGCTTCTGTGTTTTACAGGTTGGTGTGCTCTACCGATATTTCTTTTATGTTAACTTCCGCTGCTGCCAAACCTGCTAGGGTTGTGAATATTTTAGTGCCTGTTTAAATGTCGCGGATGTTTTGTGTGCCATTCAGCCGTACCCCATAATGGCTTGTACATGACTTGTTGTGAGTGTAAGTTCAAGTTTCATTTTGGCACTTGCTCCGGTATAGCTGAAGAAGCTTTCGCTGGAAAGCACGATAGCTCTAAGAAATCATGGAAATGTGAATCATGTCGGGGGATGGGGCAGGTATAGGTCGGCAAAATAAATGGGGTTCACTCAGACTCACTCAATAAATATATTTCTCGCTCAGGACTCACTCAGACTCAGACTCACGAAATTTCTCTAAAACCAAACTCACTCGCACTCAGACTCACCGATGTTTTCGTCAACCGGACTCACTCAGACTCAGACTCACGAAACTGTTCCTCAAACAGACTCACTCGGACTCAGACTCATGAATATTTTCGTCAACCTGACTCACTCGGACTCAGACTCATAAAAATTTTTCTCAAGCGGACTCACTCGGACTAACACTCACCAATATATAACTCAGCCGGACTCACTCGGACTCAGACTCACCGAAAATATAACGAAAATATAACTCAGCCGGACTCAGACTCACCATAATTTTTGTCAGCTGGATTCACTCGGACTCAGACGCACCAAAATTTTCCTCATGCGGACTCACAGACTCGCCAAACTTTTTCCCAACCAGACGTACTCGGACTAAAAATCAGTAATATTTGATTTGTTCCGGCTCATACAATAAATGTCGAAGGAGTGACCGATTGTTATAGCGCGAACTCAGGACAAGGACAAAAGGTACACAAAGACGAGTGTCTGCGTTCGCGCTTCGTGATCTACCAACTAGCCTAAGCCGCCACCCGTCGAAGGAGTGCCATTATAAAGCTTATGTAGAATAACACATGTAAAGGGTTTACAAATGCCTGGCAACCTTGAAAATATATATAAGATTGTTTTCATCATAAAAGAAGTTACTTACCGTGCATCTCAATGTCTATAGTAAAGATAAATTCAACATTAAACGCGATTTTCGCAATATTGAGAATGTTTTCTCTAAAGATAAGACTTGGTCTACAGACTTTCGAAGGGAAATAAGGTTTTGATTCCTGCTACCTTTCGGATGCGCTTAGGGCGCAAGCGCCGTTTGTTTTCAATGGGCGAGCACGCGTGTGGGTTTTTTGCAGACCCAATTAAATGAAGTCCTTTCTTACGCTTTGCCGTTCGAAGGCCTCATCACGCTACTGTGAACGAAGAAAGCTTCACATTACGTTATGACGCTGCCGCCAGATAACATGTGGGATAGGTTTGTCTATACACACGCGCATGATCTACGAAATATCAAGAGATAATATGGCCTAGAACATATTTAAAATCCATTTTAAAGTTTGTATCGTCTTACTGCAGCTAAACGTGTCTTCGTTTATTGTGTAAACAACCAACCACCCGCTGCGTCACGAGTTTAAATATAAAACTCCAACCAACATCACCAATCGTCGCCACAGCAGCGTATAGAAGAAAGGAAGACGGTGCCGACCGCCAGGGATACCAAGAAAATGAAATGCTCGCTGGACCACATCGACGCGCTCAAGTGTCTCCCTTTCTGGGCGCCTTTTCAACAAACGCTTCCTGGCTGCGTCCATAATCACCCGTGACCCCCCTACTCCCACCTGAAAAAAGATGCAGCTGTGCCCTGGAGGGCCCGATTTTGCTGCGTCTACTCGCTCGGCTGTTCTGGCGCTACCGTCGCACCTCGTAAACTGCATTGCCGGGTGCCTATAAAAAGGCGTTTATTCGCAGAGCCCTCCGTAAGAGCAAAGACGGGGGGAAACGTGACACCAACGGCGCTGCAAAGACGCCGCGTGTCGATCCCCTACATTGCTGGCCCCAGCGAAGCAACATCCCGTATACTAATAAAGACGGGGGTCGACGTTGCCAACAAGCCATCCACCACTATCGGCAGTTTCATCCCTCGGCCCAAAAACAGCGCACCTGCGGAAAAAGCGCCGGGCGTCTTGTACCGGATCACGTGCGCCGACTGCTCCGCTTCCTATATTCAGGAAACCAAGAACTTCCATCAAAAAATGCTCCAGCACAAGAATGACCTCCGTCGCTTGAACAGTGGAAGCAGCGCAGTGACAAAGCACTGCAAGCTGTTTGACCACCATGCCAGCCCCGACGGTGCGGTGATTTTGGAAAAATAAAGGAACCTTCGCCGGCGGCCCCTCCTCGAATCCTGGTACATTCAGCAGACAGCGGGAAAGATCACGGGGGGCACTGCGGGGGGCACTGCCCTCCCTCTATTGGCAGGGCTTGCGACGACTCACGGCAAACCATAACGCCTGGCAAGAAGGTGTCGCACATCTCGGGCCTTCTCACCCCTGAAGAAAAAGCCGATCAGGCTTCGAAACGTCGTGCTTCACAACGCAGACTTCTGCCGAATGTTCACCAATGAAAGAATACAGGTATTTGCGTTGCAGGCCCCAAGCCTAGAGTGTCGAGCTCGCTGCTTCGTTTTGTATTCTCCTTGCATTCCTTCGGCTGTATTAAGAGCTCGAAAGCAGGTACGAGAAACGAGCCTGGGAAACGCCCGTGCCATGAAGCTTCTTGCCGTGTGAACTGGACGAACACAATGACGGCTGAGGGACCACTGAAAGTGCTTCGGCGCGTCAACGCTGACTATGAATGGAAAGGTGTTTGAATAGGAAAGAAAAGAAAAAATACGAAAAAAAAACGGGTGTTGCTTTGTTGTGTCGGCAAGGACTGAACTTCAGACGTGCGGGGAAGATATGGCAGCAATATCTCCTAAAGAGAGTCTAGAATTCGAAAAGGTCATTAAAGTTTAAAAGCTATTGGAACTGCCTAGAGGTAACAGAATTCTTTGACCACATTAGAGCCCAAAGAAATTTGTTTTTGCGAGTGATGAAGCGCCGCGTATGGCATGAATGGTGCGTTTCTACCTCCTTCCTCCTTGAAATCCGGTCGTCACAGCTTTCAAGGTACCACGGGGGCAAGCTTTACCTAGCCACTTTAAATAACACAGCCGCTGTGTCATTGGTAGCGAATGACATGACGAAAGTCGGTGGTCTGTGTCGCCGCTACATTTTTAACAAAGCTTGAAATTCGGAAAGATGGTGCATAGCTATTGAGAAATTGTTGAGCGCAAAACAATGCATTCAGAAGGCATTTACAAGCGCCCATTCTGTCTCTCTTGTCCTTGTGAATGTCTTGTTTGGCGCTCAAAAATTTCCCAATTGCCACATTAATTCATGGAAAAACCGAAGCGCCATCTAAGGACACAAGCGGTTCAATGCAACAGAGAGCGACGAGGGGTGCTCCACATGAATGATGACATGATGAATCCACATGAATGATGAAGCTGGAAGATTGCACTCATTCTCCGTTGATTAGGTACATAATTGTAGATCAAACTCAATATGGATCACGATGTCGCTTGATAAAAGTGGCTTAGAGTTGTACATGTGTCAGAACATACTGCACAGCCCACTCACATGCCCTCATATATGAGGACATGGACAGCTTGATCATTTGAAAAATAATTTCTGGGGCTTTACAACACGGAACATCCATACGATTACAAGGCACGCCATAAAAGGAGGCTATAAATATTTGTAGCTATAGGTAGGCAAAATAAATGGAGCCCACGCAGGCTCACTGAATAAATGTTTTTCGCTTAGCACATAGGACCCACATAAACCAAAATTTTGCTGAAGCGAACTCACTCGGACTCAGACTCATGAATATTTTCGTCAACCGGACTCACTCGGACTCGTACTCACCAAAATTTTCCGCAAGCGGGCTCACTCGGACTCATACTGACGAAAATATAACTCAGCCGGACTCACTCATTTGCAGACTCACGAATATATTCGTCAACCGAACTCACTCGGGACTCAGACTCGTCACAATTTTCCTCAGGGAGACTCACTCCGACTCAGACTCATCTAAGTATAACTCAGCCGGACTCACTCGGACTCAGACTCACGTCTCAATCTGAGTCTGAGTGAGTCGACTCATGAGTGAGTTCGCCGACCTATGGGGGCAGGGGACGGATGCTGAAACCACCCGTAAAACGCCACCCACTGAATTGTCTACTCGACTTACGTCAATCGAAGCAAAGCTTGATGCCCTTTTGGTCTTGCCGACTATATTGGCTGGAGCTGGAATCGTCTGTTCAACATCTTTCTGACAAATTCGATGAATTCCAGAAGAGGCTACAGGTACAAGAAAAAGCTACTTCGCAGCTATTGAACACAGTCGACAAACTTGAACGCACTGATCCGAGCGATGAATTGGCCCAGATCAAACTGGATCTCGACAACCTCGAATGCCGTAGCCGCAGGCTAAATATTGAAATACACGGCGTTCCTGAAAGCCAGAAGGAAGACCTAATGATGAAGGTAAATGAAATAGCGGGTCAAATTAAGCTCCCACTCTTGAACAAGAGTGACGTTGCTGCAATACACAGACTTTCGGCTAAACCAGGCAAAACGCGTGGCATCACTATACGCTTTGCACGCCAAGAACTTCGCGACATCTGGCTTGCAAATAAGAAGCAACTAAAGGACCACGGACACGTTTTTTTCTGTGAGAATATAACACGGCTATCACGCGCTGTCCTATCAAAGGCAAAGGAGTGGGCCCAGACTTCAGGATACGCATATGTATGGCACTCAGACGGAAAGGTTCTGGTGCGCAGAAAGAGCGGTGACCGCGCTGTGGTCATACGCAGTGAGGATGACCTTGCCACTCTTGTGGCCTTGAACTGATAGCGTGAGAAGTGATGGAAAAAGGGGTATCGGGTTCATTAAACCAAAATGGCGACCCTGCAATTCCATTTTTCTCGTGATGTCGCAACTTCAAAGAACCAGTGTCCGCTTTCTATTCTCCATCTGAATGTAAGGAGTTTAAAAAATAAGTTTGATGCTGTTAATTTATATCTATTGGATCTGAAACACCGCTTTAATATACTTTGCTTTAGTGAAACATGGCTTACATCAGAGGACGAATGTGTTCTAATTTCCGGATATGACTGTGTGTCTGCACATCGAATGAAGAAGCGTGGCGGTGGCATTGCTATTTATGTACGTTCTGATTTGTCGTATAGTACAATTCCTGATCTTAAAGCTGTTAATGAATCCTATGAATGTACCGGTATTCAGTGCATGAAAACATTGATCGCACTTGTCTATCGTCCATCTTCAGGGTCACTCAGCATGTTTTTGGAAACGGAAAACCCAGCTTTTTGGACGCATACACAAGGAAAGGAGACGACAGACACTCGCTGGGACTAGCAACAGGTTTAATGAAACGAGCACACAATGTTCCTAGGAAAGCCAAGCGCGCATGCGTCGTAAAAAATTAATAATAATAATAAATAAAAAAAATACACGTGTGATTCAAAATGACAGGATAACATCAGTAACCACATTTTTCTAAGTAAGTAATCTCTTTCGTTGATAGTCATAGCGAGGATACACTAACGCATTTGTCGGAGCCATGTTTTCGGATATGAAAAGCTTCAGTCACTTCACGTTCGTATTGCGTGCTCCCCTTCCCAATGATTTGTGTCCCTTTGAGGTCAGGTGAACAGCCGCACAGCCGGCAATGAGCAGGTAGGTTTGCCCCTCCTCCTGACTTGATAGAAGCTTCATGTTCTTTTAAGCGCACATTAATGCATCGTCCTGTTTGTCCTATATACACACGACCACACGACAACGGTATGCAATAGATAACTTTCGTGTTGCAAGCAGTGAAACTAGTCTTATGGCCGTTACAGAGAGCACTCCTAGGTTTCTGCTTATCAATCCTACCACAAAGACTTGACAACTTACAGGGCGCCGAGAACACAACGCGAACACCATGCTGTGTGCCAACCTTCTTCAACTGGTGCGAGACCTTGTGGATGTAGGGCATGACTTCTACACGTTTGCGCTCGTCATTAGCAGTTTTTTGTGCACTGCCGAGTCCTCCTTTAGTTGCTTGTTTCAACTTTTTTAGTTTTGTCTCAGTTACCGCTTTCAGAACACTTTTAGGAAAACCGGCTGCCTCCAGGCGTTCTATCTGCTCATGAAAACTTTGCTCCATCGAGTGATGGCAGCTTCTATTCAAAGCATTGTTAATGCATAAGGTGGCTATGGCACGCTTCACAATTTTAGAGTGTGAAGACTCAAATGGTAAAAGCTTTTTCTGGGTACGGGGCGAGTACATCCAACAGACGTGACCGTTGTCAGAGAAGGTTAGTCTTAAATCTAAAAACCTTATTGAATTGTCTGAGGCTAGTTCCTTGGTAAAAGTGAGAGCCTTACTGCACGCGCTGAATTGGCTAAAGATATCACCTGACACAGATTCCAGTCCCAAAGGGGTGCTTCAGGTTTAACAATAACAAAAAATCATCAACATACCTGAAGATTTTTACTACCCTGTCGTCATTTAAAGAGCTGCTCAGAGCATTGTCAAATTTAGACAGATAAATGTGGCATAAAACAGGAGCCAACGCTAGAACCAATGCAAATACCATTTTTTTTTGCACAGACAGTTTGTCTTCAAACTCAACCACTGTAGACGACAAGTACATGGAGAGCAGTTCTAGGAACGTGTCAGCAGGGACACCACAGGCATTCTGAAAGGAGACTGCACCGTTTTCATCGATGAGCTCCCGCACGGCGACAAACAGTTCGGCGTGTGGCACAGAATAAAACAGCTCCTCTACGTCTAAAGAGAACGCCGTATTAACAAAGGGCTGTTCATCGCGCAGAAACTTCACGACACAATCCGAAGAATTCGCGGCAAAAGGATCAACTACATCAAGCGTATTAAGCGAGCGTTGAAGGTACTGACCGACAAGTTGCTGCCAGGTTCCTCTCTCTGTGACGATGGCTCTAAACGGGCATCCAACCTCGTGGGTCTTGGCTGCAAAGAAAACGGACAGCTTATCCGTCTTTGTTTTTCGTACCTCCTTGGCTAACTTCTCCAGGTTCGCCTCGCTGAGTAACTTGAAGGCCTTCGTTTTAAGTTTTGCGCGTTTCAGTGCTACTTCTTTAAAATTCTTCGTAACCGCTTGCATGGCTTTTTCCGAGAAGAGTTCGCGCGTGAGGACGACAAAACCGCCCTCTTTATCAGCTTGCAGTAAGCTGAGGTTATGCTCACGAAAATAGCTGACAACGGCGCGTAGTGCACGTTCACCGCTTCTACGTGGCCTCTCACCCGATTGCAGAAGGGAGTCCACGCCTTCTGATATGCAGCGGTCCTTTTCTTCTGAGGGTGCCTTGCTGGCAATGCCATGGACCGTTGACAGGAGCCGTGACGGGGGGAACGGACGGCTCTAAACTGAACTTTGGTCCCTTTTCTAGAAGCGTGTGAATGTCAGGCGGTAAGGTCGGAGCCTGCAGGTACGTGACAGAGCCCGAGGATTGGCTTGATGTCGACGGCTTGCGGCAGAGCGACGGTCGCATGAAGTTCCAGTAAACTTCCGTCAGCTGTGAAGCCATGAGACGATGTCTCGGCAATGTGTCCAAAGAGCGGAAGTCCTTTTTCCCATTCAAACAGAGCAACTGAAGCCACTCTTGTAAATGGCTTACCTGTCTTCTTTCTTCGGACTTCATAATTCTGCAAATGCGTTTCCAGTGGCCCACTGAAGGCTCGAGAAGACCGAACATGCTGATAACGTCAGGGGGAGGAACCCCTGTCCTGATGCACCAGGTTAGGAAGCGTGCTTTGCACGTCATGAGCGAAATCGCAGCGACACATGTAGACAGTTGGCTCTCCTTCGAAAACACACGTAAAAAGTCGCCCATTGTAGAAGAAACGTATCGCAGAAGAATCTGTTGCTGGGCCTGTTGGTACATACTTGGAAACGGAAAACCCAGCTTTTTGGACGCATACACAAGAAAAGGAGACGACAGACACACGTGTGTTTTCGAAGGAGAGCCAACTGTCTACATGTGTCGCTGCGATTTCGCTAACCTGGTGCATCAGGACAGGGGTTCCTCCCCCTGACGTTATCAGCATGTTCGGTCTTCTCGAGCCTTCAGTGGGCCACTGGAAACGCATTTGCAGAATTATGAAGTCCGAAGAAAGAAGACAGGTAAGCCATTTACAAGAGTGGCTTCAGTTGCTCTGTTTGAATGGGAAAAAGGACTTCCGCTCTTTGGACACATTGCCGAGACATCGTCTCATGGCTTCACAGCTGACGGAAGTTTACTGGAACTTCATGCGACCGTCGCTCTGCCGCAAGCCGTCGACATCAAGCCAACCCTCGGGCTCTGTCACGTACCTGCAGGCTCCGACCTTACCGCCTGACATTCACACGCTTCTAGAAAAGGGACCAAAGTTCAGTTTAGAGCCGTCCGTTCCCCCCGTCACGGCTCCTGTCAACGGTCCATGGCATTGCCAGCAAGGCACCCTCAGAAGAAAAGGACCGCTGCATATCAGAAGGCGTGGACTCCCTTCTGCAATCGGGTGAGAGGCCACGTAGAAGCGGTGAACGTGCACTACGCGCCGTTGTCAGCTATTTTCGTGAGCACAACCTCAGCTTACTGCAAGCTGATAAAGAGGGCGGTTTTGTCGTCCTCACGCGCGAACTCTTCTCGGAAAAAGCCATGCAAGCGGTTACGAAGAATTTTAAAGAAGTAGCACTGAAACCCGCAAAACTTAAAACGAAGGCCTTCAAGTTACTCAGCGAGGCGAACCTGGAGAAGTTAGCCAAGGAGGTACGAAAAACAAAGACGGAGAAGCTGTCCGTTTTCTTTGCAGCCAAGACCCACAAGGTTGGATGCCCGTTTAGAGCCATCGTCACAGAGAGAGGAACCTGGCAGCAACTTGTCGGTCAGTACCTTCAACGCTCGCTTAATACGCTTGATGTAGTTGATCCTTTTGCCGCGAATTCTTCGGATTGTGTCGTGATGTTTCTGCGCGATGAACAGCTCTTTGTTAATACGGCGTTCTCTTTAGACGTAGAGGAGCTGTTTTATTCTGTGCCACACGCCGAACTGTTTGTCGCCGTGCGGGAGCTCATCGATGAAAACGGTGCAGTCTCCTTTCAGAATGCCTGTGGTGTCCCTGCTGACACGTTCCTAGAACTGCTCTCCATGTACTTGTCGTCTACAGTGGTTGAGTTTGAAGACAAACTGGTTCGTGCAAAAAAAAAAATGGTATTTGCATTGGATCTAGCGTGGCTCCTGTTTTATGACACATTTATGTGTCTCAATTTGACAATGCTCTGAGCAGCTCTTTAAATGACGACAGGGTAGTAAAAATCTTCAGGTATGTTGACGATTTTTTGTTATTGTTAAACCTGAAGCACCCTTTGGAACTGGAATTTGTGTCAGGTGATATCTTTAGCCAATTCAGCGCGTGCAGTAAGGCTCTCACTTTTACCAAGGAACTAGCCTCAGACACTTCAATAAGGTTTTTAGATTTAAGACTAACCTTCTCTGACAACGGTCACGTCTGTTGGATGTACTCGCCCCGTACCCAGAAAAAGCTTTTACCATTTGAGTCTTCACACTCTAAAATTGTGAAGCGTGCCATAGCCACCTTATGCATTAACAATGCTTTGAATAGAAGCTGCCATCACTCGATGGAGCAAAGTTTTCATGAGCAGATAGAACGCCTGGAGGCAGCCGGTTTTCCTAAAAGTGTTCTGAAAGCGGTAACTGAGACAAAACTAAAAAAGTTGAAACAAGCAACTAAAGGAGGACTCGGCAGTGCACAAAAAACTGCTAATGACGAGCGCAAACGTGTAGAAGTCATGCCCTACATCCACAAGGTCTCGCACCAGTTGAAGAAGGTTGGCACACAGCATGGTGTTCGCGTTGTCTTCTCGGCGCCCTGTAAGTTGTCAAGTCTTTGTGGTAGGATTGATAAGCAGAAACCTAGGAGTGCTCTCTGTAACGGCCATAAGACTAGTTTCACTGCTTGCAACACGAAAGTTATCTATTGCATACCGTTGTCGTGTGGTCGTGTGTATATAGGACAAACAGGACGATGCATTAATGTGCGCTTAAAATAACATGAAGCTTCTATCAAGTCAGGAGGAGGGGCAAACCTGCCTGCTCATTGCCGGCTGTGCGGCTGTTCACCTGACCTCAAAGGGACACAAATCATTGGGAAGGGGAGCACGCAATACGAACGTGAAGTGACTGAAGCTTTTCATATCCGAAAACATGGCTCCGACAAATGCGTTAGTGTATCCTCGCTATCACTATCAACGAAAGAGATTACTTACTTAGAAAAATGTGGTTACTGATGTTATCCTGTCATTTTGAATCACACGTGTATTTTTTTTATTTATTATTATTATTAATTTTTTACAACGCATGCGCGCTTGGCTTTCCTAGGAACATTGTGTGCTCGTTTCATTAAACCTGTTGCTAGTCCCAGCGTGTGTCTGTCGTCTCCTTTTCTTGTGTATGCGTCCAAAAAGCTGGGTTTTCCGTTTCCAAGTATGTACCAACAGGCCCAGCAACAGATTCTTCTATGTTTTTGGAATTTTCTGAAAAATTATTTGAAGTAAGCACTCAACTCAAACTTGAAACAATATTAATAGGCGACTTTAACATAGACGCTTGTCCGACCAATCTTGATTTCAAGCGTTTTCAAGAAATTTTTGAGTCATACGGGTGCTCAAATGTCATTGACGGGCCCACACGCATTACACCTACAACACAGACAACGCTTGACCTCTGTGTAACAAGTTTTCCTACAGAACATACCAGAGCAGGGGTCCTGATGTGTGATCTTAGCGATCACTTACCGATATATTGTCTATTGCCTCCTAAAGCGCCTTGTCAAAGAACACACGAAAACTACAAAAGGGTATATTCCGAACAAAGCGTAAAAAACTTCGTAGAATTGATCTCTTGCTATCAGTGGGACGAAGTTACTGCGAATACCGACGCAAACACAGCTTACGATGCTTTTATATCCGACCTTTGCGCTCTTATACGAGAGATGCTTCCCCCTTGTGAAGCTCAAAAAACACAAGAAAACAAGAAAACCTTGGATATCACGTGAGCTCTATAACAGAATTAAATCGCGCAACAGGCTCTTTCAAACTTTTCTAAAAACTAGAAGCGAAGATGATTTCCGGGTGTTCAAATCTGAACGAAATAAACTAAACTCTGATATTAAACGCGCCAAACAAGAATATTATATGAATAAGTTCGCTGCTCTATCGGGAAGTTCAGATCTCATGTGGAAGGCGATCAATGAGGTAATGAATAGATAATGGCTGGAGCGCAGGCTAAAGACAAGGACAAAAGAGAGACACATTCGACACAAACACAGCGCTGTGTTTGTGTCGAATGTGTCTCTCTTTTGTCCTTGTCTTTAGCCTGCGCTCCAGCCATTATCATGCAACAACACCAACAAGCCCAAACAGCCACCCTCATCGAGTAATGAATAGAGTTTCTATAACAAATAAAGTTAAACTTCAACAAAGCGGGCTATCAGATCTTCAGATTGCAAATGCATTCAATGCTCATTTTACAGATGTTGGTTCATCTTCACAACCTAATGTATCGGTCACTCCATCGGAATATATATGAAATCGGTGTTCTTCTACTCTGTTCTTGGTGCCCACTGATGAGCGGGAGGTCCAGAATATAATCTCATCGTTAAAAGACAGTTGTGCTGCTGGTGCTGATGATGTGAAGATGAAGCCGCTGAAAGCCGTTAGCGAATTTGTAAGCATACCTCTTGCACACATCTGTAATTTAATTCTTTCGACTGGCGTGTTTCCGGATAAAATGAAGATGGCCCGAGTGACCGTTATTCATAAAGGTGGCCCATTTAACGATATGAATAACTATAGGCCGATCTCCGTACTATCTCTTTTCGCAAAAATTGCCGAACACGTTATAAACAAACGATTGGGTGGCTTTTTAAACACAAACAAAACAATTGCACAAGAGCAATAAGGTTTCTGTAAAAATAAATCTTCAGAAACAGCTTTACTTGAAATAAAAGAACAAATTCTTGACAACATTGAAAACCGAATGCTAACCCTTGGCATATTTCTTGATTTTAGAAAAGCCTTCGATTGCGTGCAACATGACGTCCTTTTCGAAAAACTACCTCACTGTGGTGTTCCTGGCGTCGCGTTATCTTTAATAAAAAGTTATCTAACGTCAAGAACACAGTACACTATGATAAATGGTGTTACTTCTGAAATTCAGTCTATTAAATACGCCGTACCCCAAGGCTCAGTTTTAGGTCCTGTTCTATTTTTGTTGTATATCAATGATATTGTTCAGGTACAGGGCTACTCTAACATTATACTATATGCCGATGATACCAACGTGTTCTTCTCAGGAAGGGAATTGCATAATATTTTTGAACAAGCCAACACATGGCTACAAAGATTAAATTTGTGGCTTAATGCAAATAAACTTCAACTAAATGTAAGCGAAACAAAATACTTGCTCTTTAAATCAAAAGCAAGGAACACGCCTTCTCAACCTCAGTTAAAATTTCAAAAAATAAATATTGAACAGTCAAGCACAGCCAAATTCCTGGGAGTTATATTCCATGAGAATATGTCCTGGTCACCTCATATTGATTCTCTCAAAACTAGTATTGCCCGCGCTGTAGGTGCACTAAACAGGTTGCGACATTTGCTACCAACAAGCGTGAAACACCATATTTATAACGCACTAGTACATTCCCGTTTAACATACCGTCTTCTAGTTTGGTCGACCACTACTCAGTATAATTTAGGATCACTTCAAACACTTCAAAACCGCGCACTGCGTGCAATAGAAAACTTAGGACATATGGTCAGCACCAAAACGTACTATTGCAAATATAAAATATTTACAGTGTCCAAACTCCATACATATAAGCTATTTCTTGAGATTATGCGGCAATTTCAGAGCGACAAACATACCTTCCAGAGTAAATACTGTGTAAAAACGACAGGCTATACTTTCAGAAATACTTTTATACCTATACCACGTAGTAGAACAAATTACGGTGAAGAAAAACTTGCGGTGCAAATTCCTAACCTCCTCAACGACTATGCCTTAACCACAGATCTCCTAAATTCTGGAATTACTAAGCAAGCTTTTCAAAAAATCGATTAGAGAATTATTATTCTCAGAGGACTAAAACCAAAGTTATTCTATGTACACTATGATTCTGCATCAATGTATTGTTTTTTTTTTCTCGCATGTGGCTCATGTGCCCCATCAGGTTGTTCTTGGTTGCCGATCATTTTTTGCTCGAGAGTTACACGTGCATCATCTGTTATATTTGTGTTTCTACCTTTTAGTGCTAAGTACCTGTCAAACTGATAACATTCATGTTTTTTTCGATTATTGCCTTTGATTTTGATGAATTGTGCATTTCATCAGTGTAAACAAGTATAATGATTGATTTTCATGTATGCTTTCATGTTACAAAATGTCGTCTTTCTGCTGCTGCTGCTGTATGGGTGGCACGGCCCAGTCAGGCAATTTTTGCCTTTAGCCGTGTCCCCTTGGACAATTCAGTGTTGTTCTAAATAAACTAATAAAGAAAGAAAGAAAATAATATGTGGGGTTTAACGTCCCAAGACCACGATATGATTATGAGAGACGCCGTAGCGGAGCACTCCGGAAATTTTGACCATCTGGTGTTCTTTAACGTGCACTGACATCGCACAGTACACGGGCCTCTACCATTTCGCCTCCATTGAAATGCGACCGCCGCGGCCGGGATCGAACCCGCGACCTTCGGGTCAGCAGCCGAGCACCCTAGCCACTGATCCACCGAGGCGGACAAGAACAAAAAGTGTCCTCGTTATAATATCTATAGGGAAACGTTACACAGTGTCTGCTGCTTCTCTGCATCAACACACACACTTCGCAATATGAAAGCCATTGCAGTACATGAAAACAACGCAAATTCAAACTGGTATTAATCGAACTTACTAAGAAAAGTGCAAGTTGTTGGTTGCTGATATGTTTGCCTTCTAATATTTATTTCTGTTTGTACGCAATCATGTTGTCTTAACACTTCTAAAGCAAGAGAACACGTGTTCATTAAAAAAAATTTTTTGTTTTTACAATATTTCAAAATTTCTGTGCATCCTACACTATTCAGAAACTGCCTTGTTTTTTTCTTGGATATAGAAAAATCAATAGAAAACATACAGTGCGCTTACACTTATGCACACGTATACACTATAAAAATAAAAATACACTGCACTATGCGCATATAATACCAACTGCTGAATGCAACACCTCGAATGCTGATATTAAAAAGACAATGACACTGCAGGAAAAAATTGCCATTGGAAATACACTGTGCTATGTACAATGAAACAGCTCATCAGTGCTTCTGATAAGCAGAAAAAATATTCAAGAAAAAAATTTGCAGTGCACCATTAAAAAAACCAACATATCACAGCTCGGCATGCTAACAAATGAATTTACATATATGTACACCTATTTACAAATCACTGTGCAGGCGCCTCCCACTGCAGCACTGCAGTCAGAGCCCGGGCGAGGGTACCAACGCTTTGCAGCTCGTGGAACCATGTCACCAAAAAGTCGAACCTGGGGGGTCGACGACTTTCCGACACCTGGCCACATCAGCTGTTTGAATGCCTTGCTCTGCCCGATGTTTGCGACTAACAACTCCAGCGCCTCGGCCTGCTGGTTGCCCACATCTTACAGCTGCGTCGTGAGCTGGAAGCCAAGAAATGTGTGGCCGTTATCATCTATGAATTTCTCGCTACCATTTCTTCGCTAGAAGCTTTTGTTTGTGAAAAGAATGCGCAACAATTTTCTCTGTGTTGAAAATTCATTGGCATCCATTAATGGTGCCTAGTTCACCACACAATCAATACACTTCGTTTGGGCAGACCAAAGTGAAGCCGGAATCCATTTTCACTCATCTCATCAAACGCATCTCACACCTCTAATCATCCCTGCACGAGAGGAAACCAAACAGCCCTTTTCAGGGCTACACAACCGTTTGCCCGGCTTTACACGATGACCACAAATCTCATTCGAAACCCTTGTTGCTGAATAGAATGCATTGCTGGGCGAGTTGCTGCATTATCTGAACATTATCTGAACATTATCTGAGCGGAGCGCAGAAAGATGGGACAAGACACAAAAAGAAGATGGGAAGTGCCCGTCCCATCTTCTTGTCTCTTGTGTCCCACCTTGTTGCTGCAAGTATGGAAAATATACAGCAGTCAGGTGTAACACAGGTGCAAAAATGTGCATTTGTGTATGATGGCTATACGAAGTAAATTACAGTTTTTCTTTTTTATTGTACAGTTTATTTACCAATGGCACAATTTCAGTTTTGCTTTTAAAGCAAACAACAAAACAGGGAAACATCTCAAGATGTTGCACATTCTTGCAACATAACTTTTTTTGGCTACATTTCACCATAACTATAATAGAAGACACCTGTATATTCCGTCTGTTGCGCAAAGAATTAGCTCACCTTGAACCATTTGCCACAATTCTTTTTGTGCAACTTTTTGTATTTACGCTCACAGATGTCATGTCCTCACAAACATATACCTTCATGCATGAGCATTATCTGCGAGCAAGTAGTGCCATTTGCAGTTAATGTAAACATCAGCCAAGCTTACGAACTAGGGCACCGGATCGTGGACCACATCCTCTTCAGCCACACCACCAGCAGCTCGAGCAGGGCTCACGAATACATGTTATGATAAAAAGTGTCTTGTTTGACACAGGGAGCCGAATAAGTACGGAGGGCAAGGTGTGAAAGTTCACCTGCAATCTACGTGTGTCTTGGCAGCGCAGGCGACGGCCCAGTGCACTGAAAATGGCGGAAGTCCCCAGACTGTGCACATGCCTGCAGGCTCTGATCTCTGGGAACCAACTGTAAGCATACCTTAAAAAAGGCTATATTTCAATCTGGTCCCCACTAACGACAACACTCAGAGCTACAAACAATGATTCGTAGGCATTACTGTGGCGAAAGTGCACTTATCAATCAATCAATCAATCAATCCAAATTTTATTTTCGCAGTAGACAATACAGTGCATTGTAAATGCGAAAATAGGGGACCAGAGAAAAAAGCTGCGCTTGCGCAGCTTGCCTAAGCTCTGGTCACCCGTACAGCAGCAGTGACAGGATGAAACATATCAGCAAATCTAGCCTTAGTATATACAATGCTTTTGTCGAAGGCAGTTATACAATCAACAATGTTGTAATAAAAAAGAAAAAAAACAGCAATGTTTTTAATTTACGATCCCTTTAGTAAAAAGAGTACACAAAGAAAAAGCATGTTCGTAAGAAACTACTGCATACAAAGAAACATGAGTAGTTCCAACACATTTACATAAACAGATCTAGTAAGGTTTTTTTACTAATGTTAAGAACATCAACATTTTTTTGGTCTAGTTCATTTAGTGTAGTGGCAAGTACATAATCAAGTTTTTCTTTCCCATAATGGGTACGCGAGAAAGGAACGTGGTATTGAGGGTGATACCTGAATGGATAGGTAATTGCATTTGCACGAAGATTCGCTATTACTTCGAATACTTCTGTTCTCCTTAATGTAGCATTTTTGTATGTTCTCAGTAGTTTATGTTTGTATATGTTGTGAACCTTCATAATTTTATGTTTGAGGAATAAAGGTTCCGTGTGTTCTAGAAACGAGGCATTTTCTATTGAACCGAAGTGCTTTTTTCTGGATCAAGAATATTTGCTGTAAGTTTGATAATGTTGTGTTTCCCCGCATATTAGTGTGCAATAACATCAGTGAGAGTTAAAGAGCGCGAAATATAACATTCTTTTGATGCTAACTGGAAAAGTGTGACGGTTTCCGATTTAGTACACCGGCTGCTCTGCTTAATTTTGGCAATAAAGTTTTCACATGTTCATTCCAGGACATATTTTCTGAAAAAATTACACCGAGAATCTTAATCTGTTTCTCTATTTTGATCTGATATGGCCCAAGAGTTACATAGTCATCGATTTTCCTTAAAATGCCGGGGGGTACGGAACAACACGCATTTCGTTTTTGATTCATTTAGAATAAGCCTATTGAACCTGCACCAGATCTCTAAGTTATGACAGAATGTATTGCCCTTACGTATTATGGTCTCCAAGTCTCTTCCTTCAATAAGTACCGAACAATCATCGGCATATATTATATATTTACAATCCTCACAGATTCTTACAATGTCATTAATATAAAAAAGGAAGAGAACTGGCCCCAGTATGCTACCCTGAGGAACACCAAATTGAATAGGGACTAAGGCGGGAATTTATATTTGATTTAGCTCGACATATTGGTAGCGTGCTCTCAAATAAGATTTAATAAGTTGAAGTACTTTTCCACGTAACCCGTAATGTTCTAACTTCTCAAATAAAATTGAATGGATTTACCCGATCGAAAGCTTTACTAAAATCTAGAAATATACCTAGTGTCATGACCTTATTTTCAAAATTGTATAATATTTCCTCTTTTTGAGCTAGAAGTGCGGTCTCAGTGCAACGTCCCTTTCTGAAGCCGAATTGGTAATCTGTTAATAAGTTGTATTTTCTAGTGAACTTCTCAATACGACAGTTTATTACTTTCTCAAGTTCCCTTTGAAAATATAGGCAAAATTGACACAGGACGATAGTTGCTTAAGCTATTTTTGTCACCATTCTTGTAAATTACTGACACTCTAGCTACCTGCATGCTGTCTGGAAAAATCCCAGTAGAGAGAGAGACATTATATATGTGTGTAAGCACCGGCACAATTAAGTCTATAACGTATTTGATTGGTTTTATTTCTAGATCATCCACATCGCAGCTACGACTGTTCCTAAGCTTCTGATACAACATTGTTACTTCAGCGACAGATGTTGGCTGCAAGTACATTGTGTGTGATAATCTCGGAGTACGATTAGTAGCTTCGTGACAGTAGGTGCTACTTCCAATTTCAACAAAGAAATCGTTGAAAAGGTTGGCGAGTTCGTTTCCACCAGTCATTTTGTCATTTATGACGAGGTTGGCGATCGTATTATCCTTGGTATTCTTGTTTAGTAACTCGTTTATTTTCTTCCACACTTTGCTACCACTACGCAGGCAATCATTGTCAAATGCACGCTTATAATAATCGTTTTTTGATTTTTTAATATCTTTATTCAGCTTATTTCGAAACTTCTTAAACTCTTTTAAATCTTCCGGGTTACGCGACTTAAGAAAGTTGTCAAAGAGCTTATTCTTACGCTTAATAAGCTTCATGCACTCACGTGTGATCCACGGTTTACGCACCCTTTTTTGTTTACGGTATGTCCGCGATGGGAAGGAATCCAAATAATGCTTTTTGAAAATTTTTATAAATACGTCATAACACTTATTGCTGTCTTCAAGAACAAATACTTCCCTCCAGTCTATTTGAGAAATTTTATCCCTAAACCTTTCTAACTTTCGAGACGTTATATCCCTGTACAGAAGCTGAGGCCAATCCTTTTGTTTCAATGAACTGTTTCGGTTAAGCATGCAAAATGTAGGTACGTGATCACTGATATCACTGTTGATAACGCCAGAGTGAATGCTATCAGTATTTCGGTTTGTAATAAACAAATCTAGCACAGATGCCGTTGAAAGAGTAACACGCGTAGGTGTTGATATAAGATTCTGAAAACCGTTGCTTTGTACTACGAGCAAAAAATCATTTGCTGCGCTCGAGGCTTTTGCAAGTGTCAATGTTCATATCACCACCTATTGTTAGTAGCCATCCGTTTTCGCTGGCACATGAAAGCAAGGAATCAAGGAACTTCAAGAACGCCGAGACATTGCCACTTGGCGGTCGGTACAAAACAGCAAATACATTGTTATTTTTCTTAATACAAATGGCTTCGATATCATAGGTAACAGTGCTAAATTCGTGTACAATTTCGAAACCTGGTACAGCAACCTGAATAGAAACGCCACCACCCCGGCAATTTTTCCTGTTTAGAAAGAAATGATTGTAAGACGGTAAAACAAAATGATCCGAGTTTTCATTGTACCAAGTCTCGGTGAACATAAGTGCATCGAAGCTAATATTGCAGGATTCTAGAAGGGGTGTAGATTTCGTCAAATTTATATTGCATTGATCTAACATTTAGATGGAAAATCTTAAAAAGCTTCTCTGGGCTGTCAGGTATCATACCGCGCATGCCCTGAGGTAGCACGCAGTTGGGAGCCATGATTAAACAATCTGGACAATCGAAGTGTTCGCGCCTGGCGCATGCATCCTTATCCTGTCGCGGCAATCTTTTCCAAATCGCTTTCGCGTTTTATTGGCACGACGGCTGAAGTCTCATCGCGACGGGCAAAAATGGCACCTTTTTTTACCCAGACAAACTTCCAGCCATGTTCGCGCTTGCGCGCTATTGCCATACCAAGCAGTCGCTTTAGGTACTGACAAAGGTGTTCATTTACAAAGACGGGATGATTTGCCTCACTTTTAGACACTTCCAGTGACAAACCCAGACTTCTACTCGTAAGTTTTGTTTTCTTAGCTTTCCCAAGAATCATGTCCCTCTTTTCGCGCTTCACGAACTGTACTACAATGTTCTTCTTTGCCTTGTCCTTGGTTGCCACTCTGTGAATTACGTCTATATCACTCGCAATGATAGGTTTCACTGATGGCCGCTTTCTGCTGATGGCCGTGTTCTTATGCTGGAAGTAGCATAGCAATGTTAACTTGTATTAATTTTTTTGCGAGAGACGTTTCAACAGCGGCATGCTATGCCACACAAACTTCGGAGAGGGGGGTGGAGGGAGTCAAACTGACTGGCTACGCTCCTCAGTCGATTCGACGCTCAGAAATGGTTTGGAACACGTAGGGCTATTTAATAAGCTTCGAGGTATATTTCGCGATTGTTCTTTCGTCATCACCGCAAATGTGACCATCTGGCACACTGTTCTCGGCGGCGCAAGGTGTTAGCATCTCAACCACTGCGGCGGCCGAGTGATCCACTCGAAATTGTTTGAAAGAAGTAAAACAAACCGCGCGTAATGGATGGAAGCAAATGTGCACACTAGTTCGTAGCATACAAGCAAAAATGATATTCTACGCCAGCTCTTACCGCTTCCGACCACTCGAACAAGGCCTCGCTCACCGTCAAACCGCACAATGCGGTCGCGGCAACCCGAGTTCCAGTCACCTCCAGTGCCCCTGTAAACGGGACGTGTATGATGATCGACCGCGATACAATTGTGCTCGCACTCACTTCTGCTGCACTCACGTGCAGGGTCTTCGTTCAAAAACGCCACCAGCTCCTGCCACAAGTCGTCCCGGTCCTCCCTCATGAACGACTGCCCCAGGGGGTACGACGACGTCGCAATATGGGGGGTGGAAGTCCGCAGAAGTTCCCTCTGACGACCCGAAACCCGGGGGGCCAAGGCGGACGTTGCGATGGGACGACATTTTGAAAAACTACGCCGCCCGCTCCTCTTTTTTTTTTTTGCCTGCACGACACCACCTGGCGACCACGGCAGAAAAGTTAACATTAAAAATATCAGTACTACAACGTCTTGCTGGTTCGGGAAGTGTTTGAGCTTGAGAAGAAAAAGTAATACTTTTTCGTAAAAGAACTGTATTTATTAGAAGGCAAGAAACGCTTCGTGTTCTAGTATACGGTTCCCGGGCAGGCGATAGAGGAAGCGCGTCTACTTCCGGAAAGCTCGCCGCTTCACGATTGACTGTCCTCTTTCTTTCCCAAGGTGGTAAAGTGGGCACGTTGGTACTCCATGTTTATGAAGGGTAAGAGCGCACTGAAGACGAACACACAATGAAGGCACACACATGCACACACATAGCGCTTTCTTTCGGCGGATTTTGGCGAGAGAGACCTGCGGACCACCCACTTATGTGACGCAATCCCCGCAGAACGGGCGCGGACAGAACAGCGATCTCCGAATCGCCCCCCTAGAAAGCCGCCGCGAGGAACAGCGCGGCGCACCGCCGCGGTACGCCGCCGTAGCAGACGACGTGCCGATAGTAGCGGAAGAGTTGACTGCAGCGCCGCTAATTCTCGCGACACCGTTCGGACCACATTCCTCCGTTGGCAGGAGACACGGAGCTTTGAAACTGAGTTTACTCTACTAACGTTGGAAACACGCGCAGCCTTTGAAGGCGTTGTGGCGGCAGCCAAGCCAAACCAAGCCGCCAGGCAGCGCCACCCTCCGGTGCTCTCCGGAACCTCCAGAGAACCTGATAAACAGTTGATGTTTGGGATCCACGCCGCGCGGTCGTGTCTTCTTCTCCCGCGCGTGTCTTCTTCTCCCGTCCCAACAGTGGTGACCCGGACGAGGCTTACCGCCTTTTTCAAGCGATCGACGCCATGGAGACTCCCCCCTGACGCACCGGCCATCTCCGCCGTCGACATAAGGTTCCCGCCGTTTTGGACAGCGGACCCGCAGCTGTGGTTCCTGCAGGTGGAGTCCCAATTCACCGCTCGTCGTATTGCCGCTGAGCTAACAAAGTACCACCACGTGGTCGCCAGCCTCCCACCGGCAATAGCGAGCGAGATACGCGATCTGCTGGTCGCTCCACTTGCAGAGAACGCGCACACAGCGCTCAGACAGCTGCTCATCAGCCGCCTCACGCCGTCGGAGCCTCAGCGACTGCAGCAGCTACTGCACGACACCGAGCTCGGGGACCGGACGCCCAGCCAATTGTTGCGCCACATGAGGCAGCTGTTGCACACGGCCGGCGCAGCCACCACCGATGCCGACAGCAGACTGCTTCGCGAGCTGTTCCTACAGCGACTTCCGGTCAACGTGCGCATGGTCCTCGCCTCGGCTGCCGACAAACGCCTGTCTCAACTCGCCGAGCTCGCGGACTCGGTGCTGGCGGTCGCTCCGCCGTCCGTCGCGGCGCTACAGCCAGACATCGCCGGCGGCGCGCCCACGACCACGCTGCATGACATCCGGGAGCAGATATCCCGCCTCGCCGATACCGTCGCAGCGATGCAGGCCCGCAGCACTCCCGAGGAGCGCCAGCGCCCAGCAGTGCAACAGAGAATCTGCTGGTATCACAGGAAGCATGGCAATGCTGCTCGCAAATGCATTCCTCCGTGCGACTATGCGGGAAACGGGAGCGGCCGGCACTGAGGACGACCAGTGTCGCAGAGGCCCCGAACGTCGTCCATCAGTGTTTTTCCTCACCGACCGCGACAGTGGCCTTCGATTCCTCGTGGACACCGGCGCTGAGGTGAGCGTGCTGCCGGTTGGGTCCACCGATCGCCGTGTCCCCAGTGCGTCCCCGCTTCAGGCGGTCAACAACACAACCATCGCCACCTACGGACATCGCTCGCTGCCACTCGATTTAGGCTTGAACAGAACGTTCCGGTGGATTTTCATCGTGGCAGCAGTGAAGTTCGCCATCTTGGGTGCGGACTTTCTTCGGCATTTCGGCCTTCTCGTCGACGTGCGCAACCGCCGCCTTCACGATCCCGTGTCGCAGGCAACTGTGCAAGGCAATCCCTCGCACCACCCTCCGCTGAGCCCCACTCTGCTTGGGCCGTCCGGTGCAGAACGTTTTACTCGCATTCTGCAGGATTTTCCCGAGTTGACGAGGCAGCCGCCAGCCAGCGCCGCGGTGAAGCACGAGGTACGCCATTACATCGCCACCAGCGGCCCACCCGTGCACGCGCGGCCTCGCCGTTTGCCTCCAGAGAAGTTGAAGGTCGCACGACAGGAATTTGAACACATGATGGAGCTAGGGATCATCAGACCCTCGTCGAGCGCCTGGGCATCTCCACTTCATATGGTGCGGGAGACTGGCGACCATGCGGGGACTATAGGGGCGCTGAACCAGGTAACGACTCCAGACAGATACCCGGTACCGCACATACACGATGTCACGACGAGGCTTCACGGTGCCACTATCTTCTCGAAGATCGACCTGGTGCGGGCATACCATCAGATTCCCATTGCCCCGGAGGACGTCCCGAAGACCGCCATCGCAACGCCTTTCGGACTTTTCGAATTCCTCCGAATGCCATTCGGACTCCGAAACGCGGGTCAGACATTCCAGCGGTTCATGGATGGTGCTATACGCGGCCTCAGCTTCTGCCACGCCTATCTTGACGACTTGCTAGTCGCCAGCAGCACTACGGAAGAGCACGTGAATCATCTGCGCATCGTCTTCCAGCGCTTAGTGGAACATGGCGTGGTCGTGAACATGGCCAAATGCGAGCTTGGTGTGCGACAACTCTCGTTTCTTGGACACGTCATCTCCGCCTCAGGAGTTCTTCCTCAACCCAACAAGGTTGAAGCCGTGCAAGGATTTCCGCAGCCGACCGCCAAGCGCCAGCTTCGGGAATTTCTGGGTTTGGTAAACTTCTACCGCCGTTTCATTCCCCGCTGCGCCCATATCCTTCAACCTCTTCACGACCTGCTGGCCACTTCACGAAATGGCTCGGACACCCTCTCCTGGTCTCAAGAAGCAAAAGAAGCCTTCTGCGAGGTCAAGGACGCTTTCGCAAACGCCGCACTGCTTGAATACCCCAGGTCCGGTGTCCCGCAGAGCGTAATGGTAGATGCCTCCGATACAGCCGTTGGGGCTGTATTACAGCAGCTCGTTGGGGGGAATCTGGCGCCCGATTTCCTTCTTTTCGAGGAAGCTAACACCTATCGAGCGCCGCTACAGCACCTTCGGGAGAGAACTGCTGGCCGTGTACGCTGCCATACGACATTTTCGCCATTTCCTGGAAGGTGTAGAGTTTTTCGTCCTCACCGACCACAAGCCGCTTACTTATGCATTGCGCTCGCTAAGCTCCGACGGTGGAACGCACACAGCACGTGAACGGCGCCAAATGTCCTATATATCAGAGTTCACGACTGATATCCGCCACGTCAAAGGCGGCGACAACGAGGTAGCGGACGCCCTCTCACGGAATCCTGTGAACGCCATCATGCCCACACTACAGGTTGATCTTCCCGCTTTGGCAGCCGCTCAACGTGAAGATGACGAACTGAAACACCTGTTGACCGCGACCACTGCCCTGAATCTTGAGTGGATCCCGGTTCCCGGATCCGAGGACAAGGTTTGCTGTGACACAAGCGTCAGTAGAACTCGCCCGTTCGTGCCCGCGAGCCTCCGTCGCCATGTGTTCGAGTCCTTGCACAGACTGTCTCATCCGGGGATTAGAGCCACCCAAAGACTGGTGACGGCAAGATTTGTCTGGCCGGGCGTAAATCGGGATGTCCGACGCTGGGCACGCGAATGTGTAGCTTGCCAGCGCTCTAAGATACAACGCCATACCTCGACAGCACTGGGAACACTCCCCACTCCGGATTCTCGCTTTGATCATGTCCACCTGGACATCGTCGGCCCACTGCCACCCTGCCACGGAAAGGCCTACCTGCTGACCTGTGTCGACAGGTTCACCCGCTGGGCGGAGGCCATCCCTATCGCGGACATCACTGCCGAGACGGTTGCGAGTGCTTTCCTGTACCACTGGGTAGCCCGTTTCGGTGTGCCCTCCACGATAACAACAGACCGCGGCCGACAATTCGAATCAGCCCTTTTCACTGCCTTCAGTCAGCTCATGGGCACCTCACGCATACGCACGACAGCGTACCACCCCATGAGCAACGGCATGGTGGAGCGCTTTCACCGCCAGCTGAAGGCTGCGCTCACGGCAACCGAGGAACACAACTGGGTGGAGGCCCTCCCACTCGTTCTTTTGGGTATAAGGTCCACCTTGAAAGAGGGCATTGGCTGCAGCGCCGCTGAGCTGGTCTACGGCACGACACTCAGGCTGCCGGGAGAGCTCTTTGCGCGCGGCTCAGAGGAGGCATCCATAGCTTGCAGCGACTATGCACTTCGCCTACGCAACGTCATGAGCAAACTGCGCGCGGTACCTCCACGGCCCCCAGGGTCGCGTGTGGTGCACGTCGACCCACAGCTCACATCGTGCCCATATGTGTTTGTACGACACGACGCGGTTCGGCGACCTCTTCAGCCACCCTATGATGGGCCGTTTCAAGTCCTCCGCCGTGGCAACAAGTAATTCACAATCAAGAGAAACGGCCGTGAGGAGGTCGTGTCGTTGGACCGCATCAAGCCAGCACACATGGACCGTGACGACGCCGTGTTGCCTCCACTAAGGGAATCATCGCCAGGACCCCCAGCTTCAATGCCAGCCCAAGTCCACGAGGTGCCCTCCCGGCTGACGCACAGTGGGCGGCTATCAAGAGCACCCACTCGCCTGGACCTTTAACTCCGTTCGGCAACTCACTAGGGGGGAGTGCTGTGGCGGCAGCCAAGCCAAGCCAAGCCGCCAGGCAGCGCCACCCTCGGCTGCTCTCCGGAACCTCCAGAGAACCTGAATAAACAGTTGATGTTTGGGATCCACGCCGCGCGGTCGTGTCTTCTTCTCCCGCGCGTACACGCGTCCCAACAGCGTCATCGAAGGCGACCAGCACCTGCTCTTCTGCCGTCAGATTTGCGTTCCAAGAGGCATAGCCGAAATGCGTCATGGGAAAACGAAGGTAATGATGACAAACTTAAGCCATCAATACAGGCACCTCAACAGTAGTACGACGGTCACCTACATAGAGGAATTCGTGGACGCCAGCAATTCTTTCGTCCTCTTCGATGCTACCGAACATGTTTCGACGAATAGAGGTCCCCAACAAGATTTCAACATCAACCCGAGCCTTCCGAAGTGCAAGCAAGACCAGTCGCCGTCAAAAATTCCACAGACCTCAGTCGCGAAACGTCGCATCATAACAGATGAAAGTGCCCGACCAATTCGTCAGACCCCGTGCCGATTTTCAACGCGCGAACGCAAGACCATGAAGATATGTTAGTGCGTGTTTGTAGCGCTCAGTGATGACGCATTTCGACGAGAGATAGGGGCACAAAATCGTGTTATTTTTCTTTCTATTTTTTGACTGTCAAGGTATATATGTGCCCACATGTCGAAAAATAAATCAGTTGTAAGTCAGCGCTGTTGTCGTGCCTTCTTCACCTTGTGTCCTGTCAGAATTTTGCGCTGTTTTTTCCCTTTTATAAATATGAACCAACTCGCCCAAGCCTCAACCCTCGCAAGCTTTATTTCTAGTACACTGGGCACTTTTAACTGTTTTCATGTGGATCCCTCTTTCCTCGTCACTCTCATCGCCATCGCTGTGTGCGGTGCGCGTACGCTATCGTACTACCTGAGGAGCAAGCAGCTGCCCCCGGAAGTTTCACTGCTTTTTGGTGGCTTTAGCCCATCTCATGGGCATGGTACGAGAATATGCAAGATCCTGCGATCCGAGTGGCATCGACAGGCAATATTTTACAAAGATTGCTTGCATCTGCGTCTCTGTGGACCGAATGGGCCTCTTCAACCAGGCAGAAAGTGGCGGGAATACAGCAGTCTGGCGGATTCAACGGTGGAGTTCTTGTGGCTGCAAACACTTTCGGAACTTCGTGCCTCTGCGCCGAGGGCTCCTAAAGCTAGGATTGACAGCGTCAAAACCTTGGGCGACGTGTCACTTCCCGTCCGCATACAGCGTGTTCTGGCCAGGGGACCCAAGTTCGCCGTCGAGCCTGAAAAGACTGCACCAGAGTTACTCAGCTAGGTGAGGCAAGTGTCCGGGCTGGCTCCGGAAGCTGAGGCTGACAGGTGCGTGTCAGAAGGAGTGGACGTACTTGTGAAGTATAGGCCGAAGAAATGTGCAGTACCAGTTAGACAGACGGAACATTTTTTGAGAACTAATTCGTTAACCTTGCTTCCCTCAGGCAAGGAAGGAGGTTTTTTAGTCTTAAAGAAAGCCGCATTTATGTCGAAAGCTAGACGTTTGGCGGGATCTACGAACTCTGAGAAACGCGAAAAGATGCCTTTTAGACGGTATGGACTGCCTACAAAAATATGCAACCAAAGACTGCCTTATGAAAAGTGCCCCCCCTAGGGCGCGTGACTAGTTTTTTTAAACGCAATAATCTTTGCCTTCTACGGGCTGACAAAGAGGGCAACTTCGTTGTAATGCCTAAGGATTTGTTTAATGAAAAAGCTTCACAAGCTGTTCACAAAAATTTTGCGCAGGTTAAAGTTACCTTGTCAAGAGCGAAGAAAAAATATGTTCAATCTTTGTGGTAAGAATAATTTGCAGCAACTCGCGAGAAACATAGATAAGAGTGCTTGTGGGTCTTTGTCAATTTTTTTTCAATGCTAAGACGCACAAACCTAGTGTTCCTTTGAGAGCGATCGTGAGTGAACGCGGTACTTGGCAATTGCATGTTAGTAGATTCCTTTTGAAGTGCTTGAATCAGCTGAAACTGCGTGATCCTATTCGTGTAGGCAACTCCGATGATATATGTCGGTTCCTTCAGGTTAATCAGAGAATTGGCTACGCCTTCTCTGTGGATATTGAAGAACTGTTTTACTCTGTGCCACATGGTGCTCTCTTCTCTACGGTTAAGAAATGTGTTGAATATAATGGGGAACTACAGTTTCAAAATGCCGTGGGTATAAGTGTAGATTGCTTTTTAGTTTTACTTGATGCTTACCTTAAGAATACCATTATCACCTTTGACAACCGTTTGTATCTTCAAAAGAAGGGCATCTGTATTGGGTCGTGCGTAGCACCTTTATTCTGTGACATTTTCCTATCGGAAGTAGACCAGAACATTGACAACTGCCTCATGGGCACACCTGTTTTAAAGGTTTTTAGATATGTCGACGACTTTTTAATTGTGATGAACCACGCGTGTTCTTTTAATGTTTCCGAGGTCGACAAGGTTTTAGATGTTTTTAAAGCTAATGGTAAAGGCCTCACTTTTACCCATGAGAACCCCATCGGAAATAGCATACAGTTTTTAGATTTGAGAGTAACTTTTCAGAGGATCACGTTTCCTGGCGCTATTTACCGAGAGCAAAAAAGGAACCGTTGCCGTACGAGTCTTCCCCCTCCAAGCTAGTGAAGAGGGCCATTGCCACACTGTGTCTGGGATCCTCGCTCAAAAAGTCTTGTGAGCACAAGATGCAGGACAGTTTTCTTCACCAATTGGATCGGTTATCAAAAGCCGGATTCCCTCATTCGGTCATTGCATCTGTGGCAGGTTCCCTGCACCGCAAATCTAAAAGCAGGGGCGCGGGACAACGCATCTACAGCTGGTGAGCGGAGCGGCCAACGGCTGGTAGTTGTGCCTTACTTGCATAAGGTGAGCCACAATTTGAGAAAAAAGGTCGCTCACAGGCACGATGTACCTGTGGTTTTTCCCCACCCAAACAAGCTGGCCCAACTGTGCCCACGCATTATGGGCGCCTCAAAGACGGGCTGCCAGGTTAAGCATGCCACCCCATACACTCGGTGTACTACGGGGGTGGGGTATGAACTACCACTAACCTGTGGGAAGTCCTATGTGGGACAAACGGGCAGATGTGTTAATGACCGTATGAGGGAACATGGCAAACAATCTAAAGAAGGATATTACTGCGCACCTTTCGGCGCATTGTAAGACATGCTCTTGTGTGCCGAGATTTAGTGACGTGAGGATTCTGGGCAGAAGCCATGATAAAACAGCGCGTGAACTTCTCGAGGCTTTCTATATCAAAGAGAAGAATGATGATTGCGTCAGTCAGACGTCGGTCTTTCTGTACAATGCGGAACATAATTTTTTCAAATCTTTGATATGATACGCCCCTTATAGTTTGTGATGTTGCGTTTGCGCATTGGGATGCTTATATATGTGCCACATTCTTGTAGTCTTCATTAGAGTTGTGAGTAGCGCCTGTCCCGTCGGTTTGTGTTTCTTACTTTGTGGTGTGTTTTTTTTAGCGCTGCATTATGTCACTCAGTCGAAAGCTAAGGAGGCGATTTTATCGTCTTTCACTTTCAGTGATGTTTCTCTAAAGAAAGTAAAAAAAAGATGCCAAGAAGTTATGTAAGAAATTGTCTCTGCACGATTTGGTTAAATCCATAAACAAAGGCAAACAGTTGAGCCTGCATATGTTTTTTAGTGCTAAATCCCATAAGCTAGATACACCGCTAAGGGTCATTGTTTCAGAAAGCGACACCTGGCAAAAAAGCGTATCATTGTTCTTGCAGAAGAAATTGAACCTGTTAAATGTAGTTGATCCTTCTCTTGTGCGAAAATCTGATGAAGTTGTCGCGTTTTTAGAAAAATGCAATGAAAAAGGTACATGGCGTGCTCTTTTGACAGAAAAGACCTCTGTTATTCTTGGCCGCATCGTGATCTCATACAGTGTGTTGAATGTTGTATCGAAAAATACGGTGCTGTTGCATATCAAAATGACACGGGGCTTTCAGTAGCAGGTTTTTTAGAGCTTTCAAAATTGTACCTCAAGTCGACATTTACAACGTGGGAAGATAAGCCGTACATCCAAACCAATGGAATATGCATTGTACCGTGCATAGCTCCCATTTTAAGCGACCTATTCTTAGCACAACTTTACGGTCGAGTGCATGAGCAATTGAAAATGTCAAAATTGACAAAAATATTCCGTTACGTGGACGACTTTTTAATAATTTTTGACACGGATGAAACGGGCCTAGAACCTTTAATGTTTCAAGTTCTGGAAACATTTCGAGAATTTTTTAAACCACTTGTATTAACCTTCGAATTGCCGGTGGAAAGAGCCATCAAGTTTTTAGACCTGAAACTTAGTTTTTCTAAAGATCACATTTGCTGGGCGTACGATCCACGCGCTAGTAAGCCGGTTCTTTCATTTGACTCGGCTCATTCCTAGCTCGTTAAAAGATCCATTGCAATGACGTGCTTCACGAACGTCTTAACCAAATCATGTTTTCACTCCATGACCGACAGCTTTAACAAACAGATAGAACGTCCTTCATGCAGCAGGGTATCCTAAGCATGTGCTAGTATCCGTAGCACAATCGGTACTTAAAAAGATAAAGGCTAACGGAAGGGATGGCCAAGAGAAAATTGAACCAAACAGAAGAGAAAAAAAACAACTGCGATACCTTACATTCACTGCTTAGCACATAACTTCAAAAAAGATAGGAAAACATGCCAATGTCAAAGTCGTATTTTCCGCGCCTAAAATATTATCCGCAATGTGTTCCAAAGTAAACGAAACAGGAAGGCAGCCGCAGTCGTGTCCCATTATGCATGTAAACCGGTTTGTGAACTGCATTGAAGGTGTCGGGTATTCAATCCCATTGTCTTGTGGAAGGAAATATATAGGGCAAACAGGAAGATGCCTTAATGAGCGATTGAAAGAGCATCACTATAAAGTAAATAGAGCAATTAGTGGTTATCTAGGCCTCCATTGCAGGGATTGTGGCTGCAAGCCAATCTTTTCCAAAACAACAGTAATAGCAAAGACACAAAGATGATAGGACCAGAGCAATAATTGAAGCAGCAGAAATAGAACGTTTCAAGACTAACTGTGTGAGCATGCCATTTCTAACCCTTTCGCTAAAAGAACTAATTTTTTTGAACCGCAGGTGATATGTTAGCGCGTGTTTGTAGCGCTCAGCGATGACGCAATTCGACGAGAGATAGGGGCACAAAATCGTGTTATTTTTTTTTCTATTTTTTGACTGTCAAGGTATATATGTGCCCACATGTCGAAAAATAAATCAGTTGTAAGTCAGGGCTGTTGTCGTGCCTTCTTCACCTTGTGTCCTGTCAGAATTTTGCGCTGTTTTTTCCCTCTTATAAGTGAAGAAACAAGTCGACGAAATGCTACGCGACGACATCATTCAGCCGTCCAAGAGTCCGTGGTCGTTTCCCGTAGTGCTCGTGAATAGGAAAGATGGAACCCTTCGTTTCTGCGTCGATTATCGTCACCTGAACAAAATCACTAAGAAAGACCTGTGCCCTCTTCCACGTATAGATGACGCCCTGCATCGACTCCACAACGCAAAGTACTTTTTGTCGATGGAACTAAACACCGACTACTGGCAAATCGAAGTCGACGAGAGAGTCCGCCAAAAGGCTGCCTTTATAACACCAGACGGCCAATTCGAGTTCAAGATCATGTCTTTTCGTCTTTGTTCAGCGTCTGCGACTTTCCAACGCGTTATGGACACAGTGTTGGCTAGCTTGAAGTGGCAGACGTGCCTCGTGTACCTGGACGACGTCGTTTTCTTTGCCTCAAACTTCGACAAACATCTCCGGTGCCTTGAAGGTGTACTTCGAGCAATCAAGACCTCCGGACTCACTGGGAAGCCAGAAAAGTGCCGCTTCACGTACGAGGAGCTCTTGTTCGTGGGCCACCGTTCATCAGTCAGTTTGGAGTTTGCTCCGACCCGCGGAAAACAGCTACCATCGCCGCCTTCCAGCCGCCCACCGACAAAAAAGCCATACGCCGATTTCTTTGTTTGTGCGCCTATTACAGACGCTTCGCCAAGAAATTTTCACGGATTGCTAATTCACCTCACGAAAGCCGACGTGGAGTTCAAGTGGGAAACGGCGCAAGTCGAATCATCTCAGGAACTTGAACAACGCCTGCAGACGCCTCCGATACTTGCGCATTTCAACGAATACGCCGAAACCGAAGTACACACCGACGTTAACAGTGTTGGACTCGGCACCATGCTTGTGCAGAGGACTGACGGACTGGAAAGGGCAATCAGTTATGCTCACCGCTTTTTATCCAAGCCGGAAGTCAACTACTCTACAACAGAAAAGGAGTGCCTTGCCACCATCTTGACTACATCCAAGGTTCGCCCCTACCTCTACGGCAGGCCTTTCAAAGTTGTGAGCGACCACCACGCCTTGTGTTGGATAGGTAACTCGAATGACCCTTCACGATGCCTCGCACGGTGGAGCCTAAGACTTCAAGAATTCGACATTACCGTCGTTTACAAGTCCGGATGGAAAACACTCCGATGCCGACCATAGGATCGGCAAAATAAATGAAGTTCACTCAGACTCACTCAATAAATATATTTATCGCTCAGGACTCACTCAGACTCAGACTCACGAAATTTCTCTAAAACCAAACTCACTCGCACTCAGACTCACCGATGTTTTCGTCAACCGGACTCACTCAGACTCAAACTCACGAAACTCTTCCTCAAACAGACTCACTCGGACTCGGACTCACGAAACTTTTCCTCAAACAGACTCACTCGGACTCAGACTCACGAAACTTTTCCTCAAACAGACTCACTCGGACTCAAACTCACCGAAACTTTTCCTCAAACAGACTCACTCGGACTCAGACTCACGAAACTTTTCCTCAAACAGACTCACTCGGACTCAGACTCATGAATATTTTCGTCAACCTGACTCACTCGGACTCACTCATAAAAATTTTTCTCAAGCGGACTCACTCAGACTCACACTCACCAATATATAACTCAGCCGGACTCACTCGGACTCAGATTCACGATAATATAACGAAAATATAACTCAGCCGGACTCAGACTCAACCATAATTTTTGTCAGCTGGATTCACTCGGACTCGGACGCACCAAAATTTTCCTCATGCGGACTCACAGACTCGCCAAACTTTTTCCCAACCACACATACTCGGACTAAAAATCAGTAATATTTGATTTGTTCCGGCTCATACGAATAAAAGTCGAAGGAGTGACGATTGTTATAGCGCGAACTCAGGACAAGGACAAAAGGTACACAAAGACGAGTGTCTGCGTTCGCGCTTCGTGATCTACCAACTAGCCTAAGCCGCCACCCGTCGAAGGAGTGCCATTATAAAGCTTATGTAGAATAACACATGTAAAGGGTTTACAAATGCCTGGCAACCTTGAAAATATATATAAGATAGTTTTCATCATAAAAGAAGTTACTTACCGTGCATCTCAATGTCTATAGTAAAGATAAATTCAACATTAAACGCGATTTTCGCAATATTGAGAATGTTTTCTCTAAAGATAAGACTTGGTCTACAGACTTTCGAGGGAAATAAGGTTTTGATTCCTGCTACCTTTCGGATGCGCTAGGGCGCAAGCGCCGTTTGTTTTCAATGGGCGAGCACGCGTGTGGGTTTTTTGCAGACCCAATTAAATGAAGTCCTTTCTTACGCTTTGCCGTTCGAAGGCCTCATCACGCTACTGTGAACGAAGAAAGCTTCACATTACGTTATGACGCTGCCGCCAGATAACATGTGGGATAGGTTTGTCTATACACACGCGCATGATCTACGAAATATCAAGAGATAATATGGCCTAGAACATATTTAAAATCCATTTTAAAGTTTGTATCGTCTTACTGCAGCTAAACGTGTCTTCGTTTATTGTGTAAACAACCAACCACCCGCTGCGTCACGAGTTTAAATATAAAACTCCAACCAACATCACCAATCGTCGCCACAGCAGCGTATAGAAGAAAGGAAGACGGTGCCGACCGCCAGGGATACCGAAGAAAATGAAATGCTCGCTGACCACATCGACGCGCTCAAGTGTCTCCCTTCTGGGCGCCTTTTCAACAAACGCTTCCTGGCTGCGTCCATAATCACCCGTGACCCCCCCCTACTCCCACCTGAAAAAAAGATGCAGCTGTGCCCTGGAGGGCCCGATTTTGCTGCGTCTACTCGCTCGGCTGTTCTGGCGCTACCGTCGCACCTCGTAAACTGCATTGCCGGGTGACTATAAAAAGGCGTTTATTCGCAGAGCCCTCCGTAAGAGCAAAGACGTGGGGAAACGTGACACCAACGGCGCTGCAAAGACGCCGCGTGTCGATCCCCTACATTGCTGGCGCCAGCGAAGCAACATCCCGTATACTAAGAAAGACAGGGGGTCGACGTTGCCAACAAGCCATCCACCACTATCGGCAGTTTCATCCCTCGGCCCAAAAACAGCGCACCGCGGAAAAAGCGCCGGGCGTCTTGTACCGGATCACGTGCGCCGACTGCTCCGCTTCCTATATTCAGGAAACCAAGAACTTCCATCAAAAAATGCTCCAGCACAAGAATGACCTCCGTCGCTTGAACAGTGGAAGCAGCGCAGTGACAAAGCACTGCAAGCTGTTTGACCACCATGCCAGCCCCGACGGTGCGGTTATTTTGGAAAAATAAAGGAACCTTCGCCGGCGGCCCCTCCTCGAATCCTGGTACATTCAGCAGACAGCGGGAAAGATCACGGGGGCACTGCGGGGGGCACTGCCCTCCCTCTATTGGCCAGGGCTTGCGACGACTCACGGCAAACCATCAAGCCTGGCAAGAAGGTGTCGCACATCTCGGGCCTTCTCACCCCTGAAGAAAAAGCCGATCAGGCTTCGAAACGTCGTGCTTCACAAGGCAGACTTCTGCCGAATGTTCACCAATGAAAGAATACAGGTATTTGCGTTGCAGGCCCCAAGCCTAGAGTGTCGAGCTCGCTGCTTCGTTTTGTATTCTCCTTGCATTCCTTGCGGCTGTATTAAGAGCTCGAAAGCAGGTACGAGAAACGAGCCTGGGAAACGCCCGTGCCATGAAGGTTTTTGCCGTGTGAACTGGCCGAACACAATGACGGCTGAGGGACCACTGAAAGTGCTTCGGCGCGTCAACGCTGAACTATGAATGGAAAGGTGTTTGAATAGGAAAGAAAAGAAAAAATACGAAAAAAAAACGGGTGTTGCTTTGTTGTGTCCGGCAAGGACTGAACTTCAGACGTGCGGGGAAGATATGGCAGCAATATCTCCTAAAGAGAGTCTAGAATTCGAAAAGGTCATTAAAGTTTAAAAGCTATTGGAACTGCCTAGAGGTAACAGAATTCTTTGACCACATTACAGCCCAAAGAAATTTGTTTTTGCGAGTGATGAAGCGCCGCGTATGGCATGAATGGTGCGTTTCTACCTCCTTCCTCCTTGAAATCCGGTCGTCACAGCTTTCAAGGTACCATGGGGGCAAGCTTTATCCTAGCCACTTTAAATAACGCAGCCGCTGTGTAATTGGTAGCGAATGACATGACGAAACCCGATGGTCTGTGTCGCCGCTACATTTTTAAGCAAAGCTTGAAATTCGGCAAAGATGGTGCATAGCTATTGAGAAATTGTTGAGCGCAAAACAATGCATTCAGAAGGTATTTACAAGCGCCCATTCTGTCTCTCTTGTACTTGTGAATGTCTTGTTTGGCGCTCAAAAATTTCCCAATTGCCACATTTAATTCATGGAAAAACCGAAGCGCCATCTAAGGACACAAGCAGTTCAATGCAACAGAGAGCGACGGGGTGCTCCACATGAATGATGACATGATGAATCCACATGAATGATGAAGCTGGAAGATTGCACTCATTCTTCCGTTGATTAGGTACATAATTGTAGATCAAAACTCAATATGGATCACGATGTCGCTTGATAAAAGTGGCTTAGAGTTGTACATGTGTCAGAACATACTGCACAGCCCACTCACATGCCCTCATATATGAGGACATGGACAGCTTGATCATTTGAAAAATAATTTCTGGGGCTTTACAACACGGAACATCCATACGATTACAAGGCACGCCATAAAAGGAGGCTATAAATATTTGTAGCCTATAGGTAGGCAAAATAAATGGAGCCCACGCAGGCTCACTGAATAAATGTTTTTCGCTTAGCACATAGGACCCACATAAACCAAAATTGTGCTGAAGCGAACTCACTCGGACTCAGACTCATGAATATTTTCGTCAACCGGACTCACTCGGAACTCGTACTCACCAAAATTTTCCAGCAAGCGGGCTCACTCGGACTCATACTGACGAAAATATAACTCAGCCGGACTCACTCATTTGCAGACTCACGAATATATTCGTCAACCGAAACTCACTCGGACTCAGACTCGTCACAAGTTTTCCTCAGGGAGACTCACTCCGACTCAGACTCGTCTAAGTATAACTCAGCCGGACTCACTAGAACTCGGACTCACCAAAATTTTCCTCAAGAGGACTCACCCGGACACAGACTCACCTTAATATAATTCAGCCGGACTCACTCAGACTCAGACTCACGCCTCAATCTGAGTCTGAGTGAGTCTGAGTGAGGCGACTCATGAGTGAGTTCGCCGACCTATGGTGCCGACTACCTCTCTCGTGTCCCCGTCGACCCACCAGCGCATGACGACAGGAATGGTGACTACTTCTTGGGAACCTTAAGTGCCTACGACTTCACCGAACGAGTGTGAGCTGACCCGGAATGGAAAGGCCTTGTGGAATAACTTGAGGGCAAGATCGCCGTTCTCCCAAAAGTCTTCAGGCGAGGATTTGCATCATTTTTCTTGAGAAACGACGTCCTCCTAACGAAGAACTTCTCTCCGGTCACGGCGGACTACCTTATTATTGTACAATTGGCACTGCGACTAGAAATTGTGCAGGCCCTGCACGACGACCCGATGGTTTAGCCACCTAGGTTTTTCCCGCACGCTTGCGAGCGTTCAAGAAAAGTACCAGTGGCCACACCTTGCCGCCGACGTCGCTCCCTACGTGAAGACATGCCGGGACTGTCAGCGACGCAAGACACTGCCGACAAGGCCAGCGGGACTTTTGAAGCCCATCGAACCTACTCGCCGACCATTTTAGCAAATCGGTATGAACCTACCGGGGCTGTTATGAACCTACAAGCGGTATGAACCTACAAGTGGATAGTCGTAGCGACCGACTACCTCACCCGTTACGCCGAAACAAGGGCCCTGCCAAAAGGCAGCGTCGCCGAGGTAGCGAAGTTCTTCGTTGAGGACATCGTCCTGCATCATGGTGCCCCAGAGGTTCTCATTACCAACAAAACAAACATGGCAAGTAATCAAGCAAGTGACAGGGCTCGATAACAAAAAGAATGTCCTTCCTGACAATGTAACAACTAGCCTTACAAATCGTTTCAATGATTACGTTGCCACGGTTGGCCAAAATGTTACGAAGCAATTTATTGCAGAGCGATCTACCATCTACGTTGAAAAGAACGCAAACAAATTTAGCTTTCAGGTCATAACACAGGAGGAGGTGATGTTTGCGATAAAGAATTTACAGGTGAACAAAGCGACAGGGATTGATGTTATACAAGCTAGAGTGCTGAAAGACAATTCAGATGTATTGAGTGCCCCTCTTTGTCACTTACTTAAAGGGGAACTCCGGTGCATTTTCGACCATACCGAGATAACGCCGTTTTCAAATAGTATTAACAGTCCTGCAACAGCTAGGGCGGTTCATTTTGCCGACACACTCGTCAATAATTTTAAATAAGCAATGAAAAACGAGTCAAAACCGAAACCGAAACGGGGAGCTGCTTCGTGCTCCATGCTGGGTACCCTATGACGTCATGGCGTCACCAAATCCGCTACACGCCACCACGGCACGTAAACATTGCTCACGTGCGTCTTCTTTCGCGGGAAAAGCAAACTGCCGATGTCTTCCGACGTGGAAACAAGCTGTGCCAGCTCGTCTGAACTGACCAGCGAGGTCCAGCGATGAGGAGTGCAGCTACATGAGCGCGGAAGCGTCGCCTGTGCTAGCGTCAGCGTCGCATCGAAGAAAAAAATGTCCTCACCTCCCCGAAGGGAATCGTGAGGAAATGCGCATTTCGCGCGCGCTTCTCCATTTATATATGGTGGTTGTGGTTCGAAGAAGGAAAAGGTGCCTAATTTCTGCAGCCCGGTCGGGAGCACGGCACAGCGCCTTCACGCTTAAATGCGAATGTATTTCATAGTCGGGCTATGTCAGGCATCCGGCATTGTGCGGCGTTGGCGTTGTCCGCGGCAGGTGTTTTCTCTCCGCTTTGAGTGGAGAGGAGGAGCGCAGCGCTCTGACGCGTGAGGGCGCTCGCATCGCGGGAGCTCAGCGGAGCTATATATGAAAAAAAAAATTAAAAAAAAAGAGTGAGTGGAGAGGAGGAGCGCGCTCTCACGCGTGAAGGCGTTCGCATCGCGGGAGCTCGGCGGACTATATATATAAAAAAATAAATAAAAAAAGAATAAAAATAAAAAACACAAAAAAAAGCAAAAAAAAAAGGCGCTGCGCCGTGCTCCCGACCGGGCAGAAATTAGGCGCCTTTTCTTAACGAACCACAACCACCATATATAAATGGAGTGAAGCGCGCGCGAAATGCATTCGCATTTCCTCACGATTCCCCTTCGGGGAGGTGGGGGGCTTTTTTTTTGCTTTTTTTCCTGTTTTTTTAATTTCTTATTTATTTTATTTTTTATTTTTTATTTATTTTTTAATTTTTTTATTTTTTTTTTCATATATAGCTCCTCCGAGCTCCCGCGATGCGAGCGCCCTCACGCACCAGAGCGCGCTCCTCCTCTCCACTCACTCTCCGCTACTACACTCTCGCCGCGGACAACGCCGCACGACGCCGGATGCCTGACAGCCCGACTATGAAATGCATTCGCATTTAAAAAGCGCGCGCCGCGGCGAAGCGTCCGTCTGGGGGGACGAGAAAAGAGTACCTAGATACGTCACGTACACAGGGTGGCCCGCATTTGAAGGTATGATTCCGGAATTGGTTACCAATTTTTAAAACTCGTTTTCCAAAAAACTAAATTACTTACGGCTGTATAATTTGGCACATATCATCAGGGCACCGAAGAGAACTTATGTTTAAAGTTTTATTTAAATCGGTGAGTATCGAAAAATCGCCGGAGTTCCCCTTTAACCATTCGTTAAATGCTAATTCCTATCCAGATGCATTAAAGATGGCCAAAGTTGTACCAGTATACCAAACGGGAAATCACACTATTCCCGGGACCAATATCGGTATTGAGCATTGTGAACAATATGTTTGAAAAATTGATTGCCCAACAGCCGAAGGACTCCATTAGCAAGAATAACGTAACTTGCCCGGAACAGCATGGCTTCGTTCCCGGGAAATCCAGATCAACAGCTGTGCTTGCTTTATCTCAAATGATAAACTCCGCCCTCAAGCAACAAAATATTGTAATTGGAATTTTTATAAACATATAAAAGGCGTTTGATACCATTTGTCACTCAGCATTAATGCAAAAACTAAAGTGCTTATGGTATTATTGATGGTGCTCATGACTTCTTTTCCAGCTACCTCACATCGCGAAAGCAAAAAGTACTTAATTGACGGTTATCTATCCGAATCTAGGACTGTTACATGTGGTGTACCGCAAGGATCCGTATCGGCTGCCATTTTATTTGCTTTATACGCTTAATGATTTCCCGCGAGTACTACAGTCTTCTAAAGCATTAATGTATGCAGATGATACCGTAATTTTCTTTACAGGTAGTTGACTTGAAACTTTACAACACACTGTGTCCAATCAACTATTAATTATTTCAATGTGGTTTTCTGACAATCAACTGCTGTTAAATACCGATAAAAGCCAAATATATTATTTTCCGGTCGCGAATGGAAGATCTGAACTGTGCTTCAATTAGGGTATCACTAAACAATGAAGCCACCCGTACTGAAAAAAATCCGCATGCCGTCATACGGAAAACATGCGGATTCCGCATATTTTCCGTATAAAATATATGGATTTTGTACGGACGTATACTGATGCTTACGGAAATTGTAAGGAACATACGGAAGTATCATATGGTACATAAGGAAATTCCGTATGGGCGTACGGATGTGGCCATAAGGAACATGCGGATGCCGTATCTGTTATGCGGATAGACTCATACGGCGATACGGAATATACGGAAAGAACAAACGGAATCCGTATGTGCTATGCGGAAAGATCCACGTGGCAATAAGTAGTATACGGAAAGCATGGTGCTCTACGTGAAACCATGACCATAGGCGAGCGCACGGGGGGGGGGGGGGGGGGACGCCCCCTTTTCCCTCTTGTCACTTAAGAGGGAGGGGCCGCCCTTCCCTCATAGCCTCCTCTATACTTTCTGTGCCCGTCAAACGCTCCCTCGGCGACCGTCGTCTTTACCCTCTCACCCACCATGGTATTACGCTACATTCCACCGCGGCGCGGCGCCAGCCTACGTTGGGCTTGTCTTTCGTGGCTTGAGTGGCTTGAGGCGCTCTTGCCAGTGTATCGGACGCTGCCGTGTGTGTGTGCGTGTGCGTGTGCGCGCGTGTGTTTGTGTGTGTGTGTGTGTGTGTGTGTGTGTGTGTGTGTGTGTGTGTGTGTGTGTGTGTGTGTGTGTGTGTGTGTGTGTGCGCGCGCCTGCAGGAAAGGTTTATAATCTGCAGGATCTCGTAACGCCTTGGGAACCCGGAGGTGCACGACGCGACCTGCCACAACGCTAGTTACATCGGAGAACCACTTATTTTTGTGTCACCATGGACTTTGCTTGCTCGACCACGTTTCCCGCTTGCTTGGCATTACAGCTTCGAAGGTTTACCCGCCAGTGAGAATGCCATGCCTTCATTGCAGTTAAGGATGGCGGGTCAATGCGATTACCTCGCAACGGCAGGACCTGTGTGAGAGATTGTGCTGTTTCTAAGCCTCATAATATTGAGCATGGTCAGTGGTGGCAGACGTGAAGAAGTGCGTGTGTGGTGGTGCGTGCCAGTACAGTGGTGTCGTGTCTTTTCGCACACAGTGCACATTGTTTGTACTTATTCTGCATACGTAGCTACGCGTGCAGAATAAAGGTTCAGTTTTATTGCCAGTGTGAATGCCAGGCCTTCATTGTAGATAAGGGTGGCAGATTAGTGCCATTCCGTTTGCAGTGCCGCGTGAGATCTGCTGCTGTTTCTACATTCTCGTCATATCTAGCATGGTCAATGGCGGCAAGTGTGAACAAGTGCATGTGTTGTGGCGTGTGCCAGGGTGTCGTGTCATCTGACAGTGTGCATTGTTTATGCTTATTCTGATTGGTGTGTGCCCGGGTGTCGTGTCGCCTGACAGTGCTCATTCTTTATGCTTACTCTGCGTGTGAGAACTGCCACTGTTTCTACATTCTCGACACATGGAGCATGACCAGTGGTGGCAGACGTGAACAAGTGTGTGTGTGGTGATGTGTGCCAGGGTGTCGTCTTGTCTTACACTGCGCAATGTTTGTGGTTATTCTGCGTGGTGCATGCGAGGGTGTTGTCATCTGACAGTGCACATTGTTTAGGCTTTTTCTGCGCGTACATGTGCAGAATAAACATGATTCAGTTTACTTTGATCTCTCGATTAAGCTGTCCTCCAACAAGTTCTGACTTAATGAAAGACCTTGTCTGCACTCTATGGACTCGCTAAACCAAAATGACTATGGTATTATGGCATCCATAATACCACATTTCCGTATATATGGAAGCCGTATATACGGTTGATACGGATCCGTATAATCCATATATATGGATTATGTGGATCCATATCATGCGGATCCGTACCATGCGGATCCGTACCATGCGGATCCGTATCATGCCGGATCCGTACCATGCGGAAACCGTAATACCATAATTCCATATGTACGGATCCGTATCTTCCGTACATACGGATTTTTTCACTAGGGCATTCAAAGTGTTCCGACTATTAAATATCTAGGCATTATAACTGACAGTGATCCTTAACTGGAGAGACCAAATAAACACCGTTTGCAAAAAGGTGTCATTCAGCTGTTACACTCTCATGCGCGCACGTCAATACTTTGACTTGAGTTTGCTGCGAACATTATATTTCAGCCTATTTCATTGCCACCTCAGTTATTGTTGTGAGTCTTGGGGCCAACCATACGTTACATACATTACTCCGCTAATCCGGATACAAAAACGAGCTTTGCGTATGATTATTTCGTCCCCGGTGCATTATCCTTCTTATACTCCATTTCAGAGACTGCGTATACTGCCGTTTACGGACGTACGCAGCTACAAGATTTCCTGCTTTGTAAATAAAATAATAAGCACAAACACGCCTCTGCTCCGTAACATTTTCACGTTTCCGTCCTTAAACAAACTTCACGCAAGCGTCGGTAATCTTCACCTCCCTTTATGTTCGAATGTGTACGGTGAAATACTAATCCAGTTTTCTGGTACTAAGCTATGGAACAATTTGCCTCTTGAGATTAAAGTCGCAAGAAATGTCGACGTTACCTGGAAACGAATACTTAATTTCTAACTACAAGATCAAAATGGGAGCCGACAAATTGAAACACGTAGTGGGCTAAGCAGGAAGAACAGAGGAAGTGCCTCAGACAGGCTGACCGACGTTTCGATCGGTGGACCTATCTTTGTCAAAGGCGCCTTGTCATCCCTGGCGTGTTAGTTTTAAGGGGGTTAGTACTGACGTCATCTCCTGTGGTGGCGCATGTCCGTGCTGGTAATTGCTGTCTGGAAAAGAAAAAAATCTATAAAGCGGATGAGTGTAGCCCTTGCCTCATTTCAGGCAAGGTTGCAATGGCGCTAAAGAGTCCTTCTCGGAGGTAAGGTGAGCTGGAGTTGTAAAAACAGGGGCGGGGGAGGAAAGAACGAAAGAAAGGCGAGAACGAAAAAAAAACGGAGAAGGAACGTAGGGGTGGGGGGGTACAACAAAGTCGGAGCCGCCACAAATGTGAATGAAGGACAGACGAAGCATGAGGCTTCGAAAACCGGCAGACGGGCGCCGCGTCTAGCTACCGCGAAGGTTTTTGACGATATGGCGTCTGCCTACTTCAATGAACCGCCCATGAATGGGAAGCACCAAAGGAAAGCGGTCGCAAAAGAGGGAGAAGCGGGCGGCGTACTTTTAAAAGTCCAAATGTCGATAGTAAGTGCTACCGGAAGGGGTGGCTGAGAAACACGTGTTTAATGGGGGAGGTCATTGGCAGACATACGCGTCAAGTGTAAAATTTTACATGCATATATTTGTAGGTATGTGTGTGTGTATATATTGATATATACATATATTACTGGGTGTGTTCAGATAAGAACGTCGGTGCATGTCCGCCGACCCCCTTTAATTTCGCCGAAAAAAATATATTTCATTTTCCGAGTCCCCAGGACCACAAAACCACTTTTGGTTTCGCGAGGAAAAAGTTGCACCTTTAAAAAAATTCGCAAGTCTCCACTGAGCCGCCCCCGCCTGTTTCGAATTTCACGAAAATGGGATTTCCTATGAGACGCTACAAAAAAAAACTATTGTAGCTGTTGGTCTGACAAATTTCAGACACATACTACGGGATATTTGCTGTTGACAAAAAATTATTACTTTACAGTTTTGATGTTGTTCTGTTAAAAAAAAATCGCGAAATCGGCACAAAGCTCAATAATGCTCACATTTAAGATTTTTTTCCTCCGTAAGTATAAACGCCAGACTTCCCAAAGTTTCAAAAAACATTGCCATATGTTTGGTGAACGAGTTTGCAGAACTAAATACCTGAGAGTGGCTTCAAACGTTAACCATAAATGTTCAACTGAGGACATGTCTCTCAAAATGCAATATTTTGAAGATCATTAAAAAAAACCACCACCTTCGATTTTCTTTAAACTCTTCAGAATTAAAGCCAAGCACGTGTTCTAACTTAATCTGTAAAAACATGTTGCATTATTTTTGTGAGGTCGGAACTACGAAGCACGAAAAGTGGCCAAATTGACGTATACTGAGTAACCACAACATTGAGCGAGCATGGAGCAATAGTTGCCTTTATCGTTATTTTTAGGTCTCGATAGTCTTCTGTGGATTGACGGAATGTCAGAAATAAAACAGGAACAGTTGGTTTTGAAGAGCAAATTATTACATTTTTTTTTACGCATATCACAAAAACTTCTACACGGGTCCCAGCCACGGAGCATGCCGCGATAATGGGTCGCACTCTTCGCAGGAATCGCTTTCAAAATTTTCCGCGCATGTGAGCCTGCGTACGCCTCATAAAGGAGGTGGCTGGAGAGGATCCACCACTGGATATTTATCGCTTTCTGTGGCATGTCGGCACTGTGATAACGCCGACGGTGCTTGTCGGCACAAGCGGCGCTTCTGCAGCCCGACCGCGCTCGCCCGCTCCCGAAAAAAAGAAAGAACATAAACAAGAAACAGCTCAACTCGCTGAAGAAAGGTCGAAGTAAAAAGAGAGCGTCGGCTTTGACTTCCGTTCGTCGTCGACAACCCGGCCAGTCCTCTGCTGGTGAACGAACGTGAGTACTCGGGCGTGTATTACACTCCCCTGGTATTGATGGCCACGTTGTGGAGCTCAAAGCGAGCGTTTTGCGCTGACTACCGAAAGAGGCATATGAAGAAGATTGCCTACAAGCGGAACTTTCGATGTGTGAAAGATTTGAATGTCGCCTTACTAAGGAAGTGCATGCCAGAAAAAGCCTCGTCCATCAGAGAAACCGGCATTTTGTTCCAGAGCTGTTTCAACGGCTTCAAACAGATCGCCGTAGAGTCTCCAGATGCATCTCAGCCTGACGAAAATTTTGTTCCCGGACAGATTGCTGTCGAAGAGCTAGACGTATTCGTTAAGACAACCGACGTGAGACCCCTGAAAATTCCGGCGAAAGTGAAAGCACAATGCCGAGTGTCTTACGCCAAGCATAAGAAAGCGGAGATAGAGGGCGCTATCTCCAGGACAATTTCTGATGTCCTTACAATAGCATACGCCACTACAGAGGAACCTGGTCCTTCAGCGGAAACCTGCAACACGTGTTGCGAGTGGCTGCGCAACCTAAAGCACACGTTCGATAACTGGGAATCATACCATGAACGCTGCCGCCTCCTGACATTGCTACCTGTGAACCTTTCTCACCAACAGATTCAAGAAATGATTCCGTCCACAACTCGGCACCTCATTCGGAAATCCTGAAGATAGAGAGACACCCGTGGGGTGTGGTCAAATCTGGACCTCTACACCAGATCGAAGCTGAAGCCAGAAAACATACAGGCAGCAATGAAACACTATACTGATGATGAGCTCAACTCCACCCAACAAAGCCCGAACAAGAAAGATTTCATTGCAATTAGCGGCTCACCCTGACTCAGGGATCGAGCTCACGAAGGTCTCCTCCTTGAGACCGAAATGGGTTGCCTGCACAAGGTTGCTTCACCAGGAGCAAGAAACACACAACTGCTTCAGTGACGTTTGTGACTGTCTAACTTGCCTGACTATGACTCCCTGTGTATACAACAGGAGTAAAAAATTGGGGGACCCTTAAGCTTCGCCTTTAAGAGTTGAACGCGATAGCAATATCCTGTCCCTAGTGGGTACTTAAATCACTTAGTGCATACTATGTAATGGGCAGCATGCCTTAAACCACGAGGAATTATGCGCGTGAAATGTTTTCGAACTTGCTATGTACCCGCTACGAGGGGTCTTAAGGGAGTACGCGCAGTAACGTGTGTGCCTTTTGTAATGGGTGGCTCGCTTTAAACCACGATGTCGTTGTGATATTCACATGTTCTGACGCTCGATGGCAATGTACTCTTGTACCATGCAATATTACTCGATATTACATGTTGTATTGGGACGCCTGTATACAGGACGCGTGTTTGTAAAGCGTGAAAGCTATTTTCACTGCATTTCCAAGCAGAGTAAGTTATTTTTTACTGTGTTTTCCAAGCTCACGCGTGGCTGTGTGGTAGAACACCTGCTTGCCACGCAGACTGCCTGGGTTCGAGCCTCACTCGGACCCGGAAATTTTTATTATTTATTTTATTTGCATCTGTCCATTTCTAAGCAGAGGAAGTTATTTTTGCTCTATTTCCAAGCAGACGCATGGCTGTGTGGTAGAACACTTGCATGCCACGTAGATGGCCTGGGTTCGGTCCTCACTCGGGCCCGGAAATTTTTATTATTGATTTTATTTGCATCTTTCTGGATTTTTCGGTCACGGACAAGATGATGATTTTTCGCTCACAACCAACGACGCCGACGCCGACACCGATGCCGGAATTTCTGCGAAACGAGCTCTTTAACGCTATCGCGTTAACAAACAGTTCCTCCTGACAGCTCGATTTGACTACATTTCTAAAAATCTTGCGGTTAGTCCTTACGCCAGGACCAAAACTGCGACGCGTGCACGCACGCAAATGAGCAAATTTGCACTTTAAGGCAGCTCTTTGGTTTTATCTGTCAAGATGTTGTCCTTAGAGCAGAACAAAAGACATTCGCGACCTAAAAATAACGATAATGGCAACTATTGCTCCATGCTCGCTCAATGTTGTGGTTACTCAGTATACGTCAATTTGGCCACATTTTCGTGCTTCGTAGTTCCTACCTCACAAAGATAATGCAACATGTTTTTACAGTTTAAGTCAGAACACATGCTTGGCTTTAATTCTGAAGTGTTTAAAGAAAATCGAAGATGGTGTTTTTTTTTTAAATGATCTTCAAAATATTGCATTTTGAGAGACATGTCCTCAGTTGAACATTTCTGGTTAACGTTTGAAGCCACTCTCAGGTATTTAGTTCCTGCAAACTCGTTCACCAAACATATGGCAACGTTTTTTGAAAACTTTGAGAAGTCTGGCGTTTATACTTACGGAGGAAAAAAATCTTAAATGTGAGCAATATTGAGCTTTGTGCCAATTTCGCGATTTTTTTCCTTAACAGAACAACATCAAAACTGCAAAGTAATAATTTTTTGTCAACACCAACTCTCCGTAGTATGTGGCGAAAAATGTTTCAGACCTACAGCTACAATACTTTTTTTGTAGCGTCTCATAGGAATCCCATTTTCGTGAAATTCGAAACAGGCGGTGGCGGCTCAGTGGAGACTTGCGAATTTTTTTAAAGAAGGTGAAACTTTTTCTCGCGAAACCGAAAGTGGTTTTGTGGTCCTGGGGACTCGGAAAACGAAATATATTTTTTTCGGCGAAATTAAAGGGGGTCGGCGGACATGCACCGACGTTCTTATCTGAACGCACCCTACTCTTATTAAGTTGTTATTTTTGGGAACTTTCAAACAAGTTCTCCCTCTCCTCCTTTAACCGCTTCTAAGACCAGCTCCGCCCCCGCACTCTCTCAAAGTCCGTAGCCCCCAGGAAGTTCTCCGCGTTTTATTCCATTTGTTTTCCCCACTGTCCCTATCGACAACCCTCCCCCCCCCCCCCCCCCCCCCGCTTTTTTATTTTTTGTTTGTTTTTTTTCCTTTTTTTATTTCTTTCTTTCTTTCTTAAGCGTCATGCCGCCCTTTTCTGAGGCGATTCCCTCGAGAGGGCCACGTACGGTGAAACTTGACGCATATGTCTGCCAATGACCTCCCCCATTAAACACGTGTTTCTCAGCCACCCCTTCCGGTAGCAGTTACCTACTATCGACATTTGGACTTTTAAAATACGCCGCCCGCTTCTCCCTCTTTTGCGACCGCTTTCCTTTGGTGCTTCCCATTCATGGGCGGTTCGGTGAAGTAGGCAGACGCCATATCGTCAAAAACCTTCGCGGTAGCTAGACGCGGCGCCCGTCTGCCGGTTTTCGAAGCCTCATGCTTCGTCTGTCCTTCATTCACATTTGTGGCGGCTCCGACTTTGTTGTACCCCCCCCACCCCCCTACGTTTCTTCTCCGTTTTTTTTTTCGTTCTCGCCTTTCTTTCGTTCTTTCCTCCCCCCGCCCCTGTTTTTACAACTCCAGCTCACCTTACATCCGAGAAGGACTCTTTAGCGCCATTGCAACCTTGCCTGAAATGAGGCAGGGGCTACACTCATCCGCTTTATAGATTTTTTCTTTCCAGACAGCAATTACCAGCACAGACATGCGCCACCACAGGAGATGACGTCAGCACTAACCCCCTTAAAACTAACACGCCAGGGATGACGAGGCGCCTTTGACAAAGATAGGTCCACCGATCGGAACGTCGGCCAGCCTGTCTGAGGCACTTCCTCTGTTCTTCCTGCTTAGCCCACTACGAATTTCTAACTAGGCATTTTGAGTTTTTATTCGCTCTAAAAAGTTTACTCCTGTATAATTAGTGTGTTTCTCGTAGATATGTGTTTGTTGGTTTTTTAGTGTGGCTCTTTGAATATGTTAGATACTTATAACTCATATATAATATTTTCGCCATTGATCATTGTTATTTTTTTTTCGTCCGCCGCGGTGGAGCAGTGGTTATGGTGCTCGGCTGCTGACCCGAAGGTCGCGGGTTCGATCCCGGCCGCGGCGGTCACATTTCGATGGAGGCGAAATGGTAGAGGCCCCAGTACTGTGCGATGTCAGTGCACGTTAAAGAACACAAGATGGTCGAAATTTTCGGAGCCCTCCACTACGGCGTCTCTCATAATCATATCGTGGTTTTGGGTCGTAAAACCCCAGATATTGTTACATTAATTTTTTTCTCTCAAAAATTTGTCGTGTATATTTAGTGCGTTCGTATTAATTATGTGTTCGTTGTTTGGTTCATTAAATATGTATAACATTTGTCACTTATGGTACTTTCACTATTGTTTATTTTTTTTCTGTCAAGACTGCTATTTCTTATAACATTTATTGTATTGAACCCATCACTACCCGCTTAGGCTATGGGATCAAATATTTGAAGAAGAAGAAGATGTTTAATGGCAAGAAGGAGGAGAGGTTGGCCTGGAAAGCAGGTTTCTGGCCTGCTACTCCTCACGGGGGGGAAGGGGAAAAGGGAAAGAGAGAGATAGAGGGAGGCATGATGAAAGGTGGCTATGGTATGGCACAATGAGTCACTGCACACCCTGTCCTGTGCGGCGTAGGAGACGCAGGAAAGTCTGTATACATTAGTTCCATTCGCAAATGCTCTAAAGACGAGCATCTAAGCCTGTCTCACTCAGAAATCGTAACAAGCACTTTAAGCTGCGTTGGGCGTGATCCAAACGTTCCCAAGCACCCAAAAGCTTCTCCTCTGAAAAGGGTTGGCAGTCCAGACAATCTATGAGGCGCTTTAGTGACTGTCTTTCTGTCGCGTATTGAGGGCACACACACAGGATGTGATAAATAGTCTCTGACGTGTGCCACACACTGCAGTTAGGGTTTTGCTCCCTGTCCAATCTTGCAAAGGTATCGTCGTGTATATGCAACACCCAGCCGCAGTCTGTTTAGTAGTGTTTCCTGGTCTCTCCTTAGTCGGCACGGAAGACGAAAAGCACGACCAGAGTCAAGTCTGTAAAGGCGCTCGTGGCGATAATCAGGGTCATTCCATAGTCGTGTCATGGATGTTTTCATAGCCTTAGACAGCAAGGCGTTGATGTCATATCGGGAAAACTGAATCTATATGACTTCGCTCTAGTGTGCGCCATTTTCGCTTCGGCGTCAGCGTGTTCATTCCCAGCTATGCCACAGTGACTGGGAATCCATTGTAATGCAACGGTATGTCCGGATTGAGACTCCTCAGTTTGCATGTTCATTATGTCGTGCACTAGAGGACTGTAGGCGGTTCCTTGCTTCATGTAATTGCTGATTAGGTGAAGTGCAGGCTTGGAGTCGCAAAATAATGTCCATTTTACTGGACTTTGCTGTAAAATGTAGCGGGCAGCCTGTCGGACACCAGTCAGCTCAGCGGCAGTAGACGATGTCCAATGCGCTATTTTGAAGCGTTTCGTGATTCCCAAGTGAGGTACAGTGAAAGCTGCTGCTGAGGAAGTCTGCGTGACAGAGCCATCAGCAAAAATATGCACCGTATGTCCGTACATATAGGCAATATACGAAAAAGCGAAATGCCTAAGTCCAACAGTTGGTATTCTTGACTTCTTTGTTATCCCAGGGATCGAAAGTCGCACGATCGGCTTTGGCATCGTCCAGGGAGGTATGTCGGATATCACTTGTGGTGCATAATTCGAAGGCAGCAGATCTTGGTGCGACATCACAGCTTCTGAGTATGCAGCATTTGGGCCGTGTGCTGACATCGTCTTTCAGTGGATGGTCTCGGTGCCTAGTCAGTAATCTCAGATGTACTCGCAGTGGCTCGTGTTGAAGATAAACGCGAGCTGGACAAGCACGTGCTTCTGCAATAGCGCCCCATGTAGAAGTACATCTAGGTACTCCTAGGCAGATTCTGAGGGCACGAGCTTGAGCACCCTCGAGTATACGTACGGCAGATGTGCAAACACGGGAGAGAACAGGAGCGCTGTAGCGGAGGTATCCAACAAAACGTGCCTGGTATAGCTGTAGTAGAGATGATTTCGATGGGCCCCATGATTTTCCAGACATATGGCGAATGACCGGGACAAAGCTGTCAAGTTTTCTTCTTAGCGCTGAGATGTGCTTCGACCAAAATAAATCACGGTCGATGATAACTTTGAGGAACTTGTGGTGAGTTAACCGAAGGTATGACCTTCCCATCAATCACTACAGTGTAGCAAGCCATGGGTTTTCTCGTGAATGCCAGGGTTGCACTTTTTGTCGGTGACAGTTGCAGTCCGCAGCTACTGAGGTATGCGGACGTTGTCGATACCGCACGTTGTAGCATCGTTTTTACTTGCAAACGCGTTAGACTCGTGGTCCAAATGCAGATGTCATCCTCGTACACAGAAACCGAGATTTTGCTTCCTAATTTTTAACGAGGCCAACAAGTACGATATTAAATAATGTTGGGCTCAGGACTCCACCTTGAGGCACACCACGATAGGCGGGATGCTTGTTTGTGTCACCGTCTGCAGTAGACATGAATATTGTTCTTTCTTGAAGATAGCTGGCTATCCATTGATGCATACGGCCGCCAATACCATAGTCTTCAAGAGCATTTAGAATGGCGTCATGCAGAACATTGTCAAATCGTCTCCGTTAATTCACGTCAAATCTGGAGTACCGCAGGGTTCCGTGCTCGGGCCTATCTTGTTTTTAGTTTATATTAACGATATTAGTAATGGTATGCATTCCACAGTTAGATTATTTGCGGATGATTGCGTGATTTACAGACAAATTACTAACCCTCAGGATACCAGGTACCTTCAGTCTGACCTTGAAAATCTGAGTAAATGGTGCATGGATTGGCAAATGCAAATTAACGTAAATAAAACAAAAGCTATCAGGTTCGGGACAACGGCTAACCCCGTGTTATACGACTACACCTTGAACAACATGCCCATAGACTCTGTTTCCACAACAAAATACCTTGGTGTCCATTTGTCATCTGACCTGTCATGGAATGCTCATATAGACGCAATTGTTAGTAAAGCATCGCGAACACTTGGCTTCATAAGGCGAAATTTGCATCTGGCAAACTCAGAGACTAAACTTCTTGCTTACAAGACCTTAGTACGCTCAAAAATTGAATATGCCTCCTTAATCTGGAATCCGCATCAGGCCTACCTCAAACAGAAACTGGAATCTGTACAAAATAAGGCTGCTCGTTTCATCACAAAAAACTACTCACGAACATCAAGCGTAACTGAAATCAAATCTTCACTTAGTTTAGCTCCTCTAGAAAAGCGCAGATTGCTGACACTATTGTCCTTCTTTCATAAGCTTCACTTCAATCAGTCGTCCCACGATACCTTCAATATCAGACCAGCTAGTCATATAACGTCGCGACTCGATCACCAACATAAAATTGAACCTATTTTCGCCCGCACTAATCTGTTTTTTCACTCGCCACTTCTCCTCGCCATTCGTGAATGGAATGCTCTTCCTGCTGACATTGTAGGCATTATGAATCATGACTCATTTGTAGATAGTCTAAGGTCATTACTAGAACTTTGAGCTAATTGTTATCAAGTCGTGTACCCCCCTTCCCTCTGGCGCTGATTTTCGCTTGCATCTCGTGACGTTGCGTTTTAAGATGCAATTCATTTTGTGCTCTGTGAATAATTCTTATAACTCTTTCGCTTATCTAGTTTATTTAGTGTTCCTATCAGTGCCATGTGATACTGCTGATGTTATTCTTAAGCGCTTCAAGTCTTTCACGAAATGTTACCTTATATTTTTTTTTACACATTGTATATTACTGTCACATGTAGTTGTTTTTACACCATTTCATGTTTACATGTTCTTCTTCATCTATTCTTACTTTATTGTTTATTGTGTATTTTATTAATTGTTACATTGACTGTATCGCCCCTATGTAATACCTTCTGGGCCTTTAGGGTACCTGAATAAAAAAATGCACTTTTGATGTCAAGAAATACTGCAGCCACACATTTCTCATATTATAGTGCAATACATTCTCCTTTGATTCATTGATTGAAAAAAAAATTGGGGACGTCCTGTGCATGATGACATGCTGAATAATACGAACAAAATGAACTTCATAATGACAAATGGTAATCCAATACAAGTAATAAACTATCGTGAGAACAGCGTTAACAAAAAGCATTCAACAAGTAAAGGATTCTGATGTAGTCAGTGAGAGTAAGGACAAGGTGGAAGACACTTTTGTGAAAAGAATAAACAGTAATGCAGTGTACAAGACAGTAAAACAGAAACAAATAAAAAAAATACAACAAGCAAATAAGGTAAATCATAGAAAAACGAGACAAATATGTTAGGACAAATCTAACAAAACTTGCCACGAAAAAATCCACGCATCTCCACGAAGTGAATCATGACGAGTGGGCGAAGCTCGAGGTATCGTATTGGTGAGTAACCGTACGTTACCCGAGCGTTGCCGCATGTAATGTAAACAAAGTGTATACCATAGAACACAGCGAGTTCAGTGTATGCCGCCATATTTAGGCATCACGTCGCGCCATCTGTCCCAAGCCCGCGGTGAAGCAACACCCTGAACTGCCGTGCTAACAGAAGCTCCGGCCATTCAAACGCGAAACTTCCCAACCCGAGTCCGGCTGTAAGCATGTTTCGCGCTTTTCCTCTCCAGCAAATTTGAGCTGTTTTCTTGTGCAACGTCGAGAAGATGTCTACAGCATGTGCATTAGAGAGTGCGGAAGCCACTGTATCAGGTACGTACTATCGCGATGGAAAGAAACGCAGCGGAAAGCGTGGCTTTCGACTCAGTCGAACTGCGACATGCCTTAACTTTCGCTAGGCGAATCTGTGCTTTCAGCCGGCCTCACCGTAGCGCTAGAATCCCTCTCCGCCTTGCGCTCATTCACCTCATCTGTTTATCATTTGCCAGTCATGCCTCGGCATTCGGAACACACAAACGGTGCGAAAGTGCCAGCGAGAGCAAGATTTTAGAGTGCTACGGCAACGCCGGCTGAAAGCACAGATTCGCCAAACGACAGTCAAGGCATATCGCAGTTCGACTGAGTGCAAAGCCATCGTTCCGCTGTTCAAGTTTCTTTGCATCGCGATAGTACGCCGTTACATTTGGTACTAAACGTGCGCAGTGCGCGTGCATGCGTGAGTCGTAATACATCCTATTATTGGCACGCGGCCTGCGAAAGAGTACGGCAATGATTTGGTACCGCATAATACAAGCATACTGCACGCATATTACTGTTGTAAAGCGAAATAGCTGGTGACACGCTTGAATACACGCAGTAAGTGTACTTACTCGTAGACTTTTACTGGGCTCGTAGTTTTTCTCTTGATTGCAATTATCCACTCACGGCAGAGCTCGGCGTTTTTCGTTGCGGATGGAAATCTTTGCAATCTGAAAACACCTCGCGGGCACGACTCCCGCGTCGTGTTGTGATCTTCTAAGACAGTGCTGAATAATATGTTCCTCTTGCGCTGATTGTTTTCGCATCCAAAGACGGCGAAGTGGTGCCCAGATGGCTTTTTGTAAGCAGAAGTGGTGTGGATAGATGCTTTCTTGTATTCTTAAGTCCCAGATACGCCACTTGTCATGTTAACTTGGCGCAACAGATACACGCCTTGGCAGTTCAGAACAAAGTGGCGTCTGGGTGCGAGAGTATGTCACCAGGAGCCTAGGCGCCTGGGTGTGAGTTGGCGTGCCGTGGTCGATATATAAATTTAAATTTATTTCGCCTTTCAGTCGTCTTAGGCAATTCAAGGAGGATTTCGAAAATTGCTGGAGTGGAGGATATGCCTCGAAACTGAATCCAAGAACCCGCCATCTCACCTGTGGCAAGATTCCATTTTAATATGGGGAATTTGTTGGGACATATAGTGCTCGACGTGTGCCTTTGTGTTACATGTTTCCCAGAGAAGCCTTAACATCTAGGCACATTTTAGTAGAGATCAACTCATCAATACTCTTCTCGATAGGTTATTTTCGCCGGGAAGAGCAATCTCTTACCTTATAATTAGCCTATGTCCACGTTGAAGTCTATTGTAAAACCTTTTTTTTTGTGTGTGTGTGTGTGTGTGTGTCTCACATATGTTTCGACTATAGCAACCGTTCTATGCCATGACCACAACGGAAGACAAGGCTAGGTCCCAAGGAGCTTCACCCCTAAAATTCGGAATCGAGACCCATCCACGCTTAGTAATTTAAAAGGGAGTGTAATGGATTGCAACAGATTGAAGGACGCTTGAGCTAAAGCTATTCGCGGGCCGAATTTTAGAGTCCGAGCACGGCCCGTGCCCGCTGTCTGCGTCGAAGGTCTGCCCGAGCCGGACGCTAAAAGGATGCGAGCCCGCCCGGCCCGGCCCAACGATCAAACAAAAAGCCCGGGACCGGTCCGGTCCGGCATGACATTATGAAGGTTTGCTGCGGAGACAAGATGTCGTTTTCCGATAAAGTGGCATTTTATTCAACATATCAAAGTGAAACAAGCAAACGGCACATGACAGTCCCTATATGGAACGATTACAACTTGTCGTGTAAAAGTGAGCTATCCATTAATTCCGGCTTCAGTGAAGCACGGCGCTAATACGTCACATGTCCTGCCAACTGAAGGTCCGTTCGCTGCTCGCACTTGTAGCCAGAATCGCCAATATATTTTTCGGAAGCATAGGAAAGCTTCGAATATTTAGGCCGTTTGTTAGAAATATTTAGGCCGTTTGTTCTTCCAGAAGTTTAGTACCTCAGACATAGGAGAGAGGATTATTCCGTGCAAAGATTGTCACAAAGCTTATTTTGTATGACGTCAACCTCTCCAATTGCGTTTCAAGTTGCTAAAGGAAAGGAGAAACGATAAAAGGGGTGCGGAACGGTCGCGGAGAAGGCGCTACGCGGTGGAAAACAGTTCCGGCACAACGTCTATATTTTGGGCTTGATTCGGGCTTTGCATCTGGCATGGCCCGCCTGCCAAAACCAGTGTAGCCCGAGCCCGGTCCATGCCCGAGATGAGGAGACGTCGGCCGACGGAAACCGGCCCACGGGCCGGGCCTGGCTCGGGCTCCCCCGAAAGCCCGTGCACACCTGTACCTTCAGCTTCGCCTCCAAGAGCAGATCGCGATAGCGAAATCTGGTCTCGTGCGCATCGAATTCTGAATTGCTATCGTGCTTCGGTTCTCGGTGCCTGCTTCAACAATGCCGTAAGGAAACGAGTGACTGTGCGCGAAACATATGGCCGTTTCAAACTATCCCTGAATGCCTACTGCAAGCTCAGTTGTTAAGTGCCCACTACGCCGTTATTATACTTTTGCGAATCAGCGAAGGGCCCACTACATGTCCGATGGGCAACACGCGAACCTATGCAGCTGATGATGATGACCTCTTGATGATGGCGCTCACCCACAAAGGGAGATGGGCCAAGAACCGTGCGGCAGGATCTTTGAGTTTAATACATAATACGCTAAAACAAATAGGCGCTGTAACTTTAGACTAAAAAGGAGAAAAAAAACATACCTAGTCTATGAAAATTCCGTAGGGCAAAACGTCAGACTATTAGATGGGATATGGGACGGAAGTAATAACAGGTTGTAATTAATAATGAAAATAAGCCAATATACCCTAGCATGGTAATCTTTTTGTTTCATACATGTAATCGAATACTGCAGAGTAGGCCTCTCTGTGGCTAAATCCTAATGTAATTCCACCAAATGATAAAATTAGTGCAGCATTGATTTGTAATCCTAAACTTTTGAAGCTGTTCACATTGTTCCATGGTTCTGCTGATGATGATTATTAAATATCTTTTAGCGCTTCGTAATGGGCGGGCATTTAAAACACCTACTCGTTGCTTCAATTCACATGTTTTGACGACAGGGGTGCTTCTACGCTTCCGCCACGCAATATATGATGCATTACGGCGACTCCTTCCTCTACGTTGAATGAAGCCATAGCGCTGATAAGACAGGCACCACAGAAAGAGCACAGTAAGGCGCTCTTTCTATGGTCTCTGTCTTATCGGGGATCTGGCTTCATTCAACATAATAAACCAACTAGCCCAAAAGTCTGTTCTCTTGAATTTCCTTTCACTACATTACGTTCAAATAGTGTTTTTCTCCTTAGCATTCTCAACAAATGTCATGGCTCTCTGGTAGAACACCTGGTTGCCACGCAGACGGCCTGTGTTCGATTCTTACTCGTATGCGGAAATTTTTATTCATTTTATTTGCATCTTTCTTGACTTTTCGGTCACAACCAACCACGCCGACGCCGACACCGAGGCCGGAACTTCTGCGAAACGAGCTCTTTAACGCTATCGCGTTAAAAGCAAGTGCTGAAAAAACTCCTCTGAAAAATGGAACGATTGCTTGCTGTAGTTCGTGCGAACGATGTGTAAGATGACATTATTTTTGCTAACTAATCTAGTACTATTAGTATTAACAAGGATATCCTTAGTATTATGGATACAGGACTATTGTTTTGTAGAGCCCTGTAAACAGAAATGGTGAAATTATATTTATTAAGATTGGACGAATCTAAAATATGAGAATGCAACTGATTGGCGTTAACACAACGTGATGCAAACGTTATTGGACAAATTGCCCGGTTTTGAATGGCGTGCAATGATGTCAGGTGACTGTTGTACGTGTTACCCCGTTGTAGTTAAGATGAGAAAGACCAAAAGCATTATAAAGCGATATCAGAGTATAAAAAAAGAAATAAAACCGAGCTTTCATAACAACGCGTATAACGTAAGCTATTTTGTTTTTACGTTAAAGCACGTGATATGAAATTTGAAGTGGCGATCGAGTCCCACACCTAAAAATGTACAATGATCAAATGGAGAGATATTGTGATTGTGGACAGAGATAGATTGTGAAAGACCGGACGAACAATGATGCGAGGTGAAGGCTGCCGGAATTGCTATTCTCAACCCCTCCATCAACTTTCTATTGGAGGGAATAAAAGCATAATTTTAATTATTATTATTATTATTATTATTATTATTATTATTATTATTATTATTATTATTATTATTATTATTATTATTACATGACCAAGTGATTATCGCATGTCACAAGATCTTTTTACTCGGTGTTTATATGGTATAAACATCGATGTAGCCGAGAGGTGTCACAGTGCCAATCAACTCCGTGTTGCTGTGTGCACAGCTATGAGTGATTGTAAACAGCCTCGCACTGAGGGTCATATTGCCTTCGCATGTGATCTTGTCCAGAGTGAAATTTCTTAAACTATGAGGTACCCAAATCAATAGCATATTTCAAGTTCTAAGTTAGTTTTGCTTTACTTTGATTGATACGTAGATTTTATGCGACTCTATGGTTCCGGCTGGCTACTAAATATTGCACATCATTCTTTCTGTCGCATATGCCCTCATGCAGTTTCTTATCTCGGTGGCAGATATCGCGAAAACTTCCAAAAGCACTAGCTCCCATACCAATACGGCGTAGTGGGTATGTGCCACTACTGGGAATAGAATAGCTTGGTGGGCTAGTCGGTATCTCATCATGAAGTGAAATCTTTGAGCGAAATAAACGACGCCGAACCAAGAAAGAAAACACACACCACAAGCGCTCTGGTGTGTGTTTTCTTTCTTGGTCCCGTGTCGTTTATTTGCGCTCAAAGATTTCACTGCTGGGAAATATTTGACCCAGGCCGAGCGAAGCATATATCACGACTGATAATTTGCCAATGAATTTAATTACTGATTTACCGTTAGCAGTCTAGTAATGTCATCCTATAGAATCTAAAGGTAAAATACCCTCAATACGTGGTAAATCCTCTGTATTGGGTGTGCGTCTTCATCTTAAGAAGCAGAAGAAGAAGCATCTGGCGCTTGGCACCGAGAAGATGTAAGCCTAAATTTTTTCTTCCTCCGTAAAAGCTTGTACCCACATACCCACACCCTTTAGAGCATCGAGCTATATAAACTGTGAGCGCCACTAGCGCTGATTTACGTGCGTATTCAGAAAAGCTCCTTGACTTGAACTTGACTTGCCACCATCACAAAGCAGCGCGTTTGAAACGCGCTTGTGCTGCATTGAACACGGTGGCAAGTCAAGTCAAGGAGCGTTTCTGAATACGGGTGTCCCTTCTCTGTCCGTACCTAACCCGTTGCGCTGTAAAATATTCCACGATGAACATCCACCAACTTGCCCAACTCGCGATTCTGCTACGGGGGTTAGTCTTCTAGTGTGACTTTACCTTCGCAATAGCTAATGAGAAAGACCTGGTGGTTTCTTCATGTCAGCCTCGGTAGTGTTCGATCTATTACAACTCGTTTCGTGTTTCGTAGGCGCTAGCTCATGGGCAAGTTGGGATGGAGCTGCTAGATACTTTCTCAGCGACGAGGCATGTCTCTGCACCTGGACGGAGTCATTAGGGGCTGCAGGTGGGATCGACAGCAGCAGCCACGTCTTCAGAGGTCAGCGACTTGGTACCAGTCCGGTTCCCTTCGGACTCTTCCTCCTCGCCGACAATTTCGAGTCGTCTGGGCGTCGTACGTGGTGCATTGGTGTACCCCAAATGGACTTCTCGTCATTGCCCTTTTGAGGAATGTGTTGTGCGTCCTGATACCTCCTTTCTGGGGGCAGGGCGTTGTGGCAGCAGGACACCTTATTGGCGGGAGTTGTTGAGACCAGTTTGAGCCGCAGGTTGCCAGACTCGGGGCTTTAAAAGCCCAAGACTTTTGTAAAAATCTCTCTCTTCTTGATCTCTCAATGTAAATAAACGTCAGTAATATCCCTCCTACGAGCGCCTTCCTCTCTGCAAAAGATGGGCTAGGGGACCGGTGGCGGGGCCAGCTACCTACGATGAGACCCGCCGGACCCGAGTCGCAACGCCACTTACGAAGGAATAGTCGGCTTCAGTGTCGACGACAGCGGTGACGTTGTGGTCGTGGACTGGTACGTCGAGGTCGCTAGTCCGTCGCGGCTCCGTCGGTTTGCTCCGCTGCTTCCATGTTGCGTCGACAGGTCTTCGGTCCGCGAGGTTTCGCCGTGTGGTTTCCCTTCAGCTTGCAGCGTGCTCTTAACACTTCGTCGAGGCGTCGTCGTCGGCGGCGGAGGATCCTCAGTGTTTTGTCGTAGAGCAACCGCACCTCCATCAGTTGCTGCCCTTAGTTATCCGTATACGGGCTAGGCGACTGGTCCCGGGTTGGGCCAGTGTACGGCCGGTGGTTCGGCGACGTGTAGCGGCCGGGCGAATGTGAGCACAACAGTCGTCGTTGTTGCCACTGTGCTCCGGTGATGTAGTCCGCGATGTCACGAGGTCGTTCACCTGGCTGCGGACGTGGCGCGTTGACGGCGAAACCGCGTAGCCCCATCTGTCGGTGCTGGCAGAAGCGGAGGTGTGGGCGGCCTCCTCGCAGTAGCAGAGGAAGCGGTTGTCAGGGGCGCGCCAAACGTCGGTTTTGCTTGGCGCATAGCGCTGGCCGACAGGAGGACGGTAAGGCGTCGGTGTTGGTCGCGTTGGCGGCGGCGTCTGGCGACCGAACTGTGGCGATGCGGTGTCTTGACGTTTTCGCCGAGCGCAAGCGGGGCGGCGGACTGCACCAGCGCAGGCCATAGCCTCCGGATGAGGCTGCGGTTGTTCGGGAATTCCCAACGCTTGCTGGACTCCTTCAAGAACACTGTCGGTGATCGAGTGTTCCTGAGGCTGTGGCGAAGGTAACAGGTTGCGCAGTTCCTCTCGCACGATCGCTCGGATCATTTCGCGCAAGTCGTTGGAGCAGAGGCATTGAACGTCTGTGTACCCTGGCGTCGAGTGGCAATTGAATTGCCCGATGCGCATCTCCAGCGTCTTTTCAATCGGCGTTGCATCGGAGATGAATTCCTTGATAGTGCTCCGTGGGTTCCGCATCAGACCGGCGAAGAGTTCCTGCTGTACTCTTCCCATGAGGAATCGAACTTTCTTGTCTTCAGGCATTTCGGGGTCGGTGTGGCGGAAGAGTCTGGTCAGCGCTTCCGTGAAGAGCTCCACGTTTTAGTTTCGGAAGTGCGAACGGGTTTCAAGCAGAGCTTCGGCCCTCTAGAACCTGGTGCGAAAAACGTCCCGCGTGGTCAGGGTTGGCTCTTGGTTCTCGAACCATGTCTTCGCGGTGTCTTCCAATGCGAAATAGACTTACCGTAGTTTGTCTTCGCTCCTCCAGGTATTAAAAACAGCGACGTGGTCGTACGTTTTGAGCCAGCTCTCCGGGTCCTCGAATGATGATCTGTGGAAAGTTGGCGATTTTTTCGGTTGATGCATGGCGACCGTAGTAGGCGATACAGCGGCCGTCATTGAGGATGTCGTCTTCGTCGATGTGGTCCGGGTCTTCTCGGGTAGACGTTCGTATTCTGGTTGAAGACCTTGCTGCCGGTGGCTGGCTCGTTGCTCAGCGTTGTCGTCGATGTCCCCTTGACGGTGTGGGCTTGGTTCGCGGCTGGACGGGGCGTTTGGTACATGGACTGGGAACCACCTTCACTAGATGTCACGTGGTCGTGACGGGGCAGAAGACTCCAGCAGAACTCGGAAATACGTAACTCTTTATTTGGCCGAACTTGTGGCCGGGAAACAAAGTTAAACTGTAAGCGAGCAATGCACGCTGTACGTATACTCATAGCGGCTAACAGAGCGTCGGCCGTCGAAAAACTGACAAGGCGGTCAAGCGCGTCGGCTTTTAAGCATGTATCATCGAAGTTTCCAGCGTTATTGCTAGTGGCCGCGTAAGTTCCAGAACTAACTCTAATGTTCACGTTGAACACTTATTCTGATCAGAAGGTTCTAATATTATCTAGATAGTTCCCAGTCATTCGCGCGCGCTTTGCGCAAGGCAGCAGTTACATTGCAATAAGACGGTAACATGGAAATAGAAAAAAAGGAGTGGGTGTGGTAATATTTATTATTTAGTAAGATGGCATAAGCGCACTAAACACATTCATGGATCACTGTAACATGTTCCACTCCAGTATTAAATTTACCATGCACCATTCTTCAAGTGAAATTACATTTTAGACACGACGCTGTCTATTCAAAAAGATAATTAAAGACGACGCTTTACAGAAAGGTAGCAGACAACCAACAATACCTACACTAGTATCACTCGCGACACTACAAACAAGGGATAGGTGCCGGACAGGCGAGGCGTATAAGGAGGATCTGTAGCGACGACGGTGACTATGTTCGCCACTGAAGCAACCTAAGGGAAACATTATCGATTGCTTTGAGACTTTTACTGCTACCGCGTTCATGTCCTAGAAAGCGGTTTTGGTCATCGTTTTGATGGTATTCGCAAGGTGGCAGCACATACACATGTTGCAAACGAACCATTTCGTTTGCACGCGCCGCATCCTTTTTTCATCAGATTATTGCGCGCTCTCCACCCGGTTCAGCATCAGAGGAAATTGTGGTGTTTCGGCCTGAGACCGTGAAAAGAGCGGACAAGCCACCATAACACAACAAAACCGAATGCCGCTTTATTTTAGAACACCCATATATACAAGATAACCACAGAGCCACCAAGGTTGCTAGACTATGCATTGAAACCGAAACTAGGGACACTACATATTTCCCCCCCTTAAAACCTTCAGTGTTAGTACGCTGTTAGTGTGTTAAATGCAAGGCACTTTGTGCACAATTGTCGTAGCAAGGTGTATAACCAACCCAGTGACCAGGCACCAACCCAGAAACAGTTGACACAATTACAAAAAAATACTCTGTATACAAAATGTATGACGCCCTATCTATCGCACATAGTCGTCATATCGTTTCGGAGGGCGCCTTGTCCTTGGCGGTTGGACACGTACAGGAGCCGGACACGGTTGTGGTTCAGGGAGGTCCGGTCTGAAGCAGGTTGGTTGGCCACCACGGCAGGAAGAGGCGCACCGGCTTGTGGTTCAGGCAAGCTGGCGTCGTGAGCAGCCTGGGAGGTCACAGGAACAGGCAGAGCCGCAGCCGCTACTTGTGATGCACCACGAGCAGCTGGTAGCTCAGGATTTCCCAGTGACGGCAACACAGGTGTGCTAGTTTTTGGCGCGCTCCAAGTCTCCTGTGAACGCAAAGAATAGGAATCCGAAGGCACTTTGGCAAGCTTAGATGCATTCCATATCTTGCCATCATCGAGGCGGAAAGAGGACCGTCCGCCTCTTTACAGAACTGTATTTCGGGCCACTTGGAGAAGTAGTCTACGAGGGTGATGGCGAACCGGCAATCGTGTGGCGCTCTTTCCATGGGACCGACAATATCGATGGCGACCTTCTGCCATGGCCGCTCTGGAAGGGGTACCGGTTGCAGCGGAGCTACTGCAGTCTTGGCACTCTTGTCTGCATTGTGGCAAACTACACAGTTGTGTATGGCAAGCTCCACTTGTCTGTCCATTCCAGGCCACCAAAATCGCTCTCGCAGTCGTGCCTTGGTGCGAACTATCCCGGGGTGTGCTTCGTGTGCACTGGGAATGACCTGTGGGGTAAGGAACGGAGGGACTACGAGGCGTTCTCCACGCAAAAGCAAGTCGTCAACCACAGACAGTTCTTCACGCACAGCAGAAAATGGCTGTAGTTCACCCGAGACGGACTTGTGGGGAGGCCAAGATGACGAGACGTAAGCCTTTACTTGTTCAAAGGTAGCATCTTCACGCAGGGACTGCTGGAACTGCTCTGTGGTGAGGCAGAGTGGGGCAATGAGAGACACAACCTCTTCGTTGACCGAGGCATCTTCCTGCGAAACAAGCACTGGAAGGCGGGACAGGGAATCTGCAACTTGATTTTCCGAGCCTTTGCGGTACTCCATCGTATAATTATAGCGCAGAAGATGTTCTGACCAACGCGCGAAGCGAAGAGGACGTCTCGCGAGCCTTGGGATGACAGAAGGGAGACCAAGGCTTGGTGGTCCGTACGAAGTGTGAAGCGCTGTCGCCCCAAAGGTATGTGTGCCAACGCTCGCAGGCCCATACGCAGGCAAGTGCCTCCCGTTCACCAACTGCATACTTCCGCTCTGCTGAAGATAGAGTGCGCGATGCGAAGGCGACTGTGCGTAGCTGGTGCCCATCCACTTGTTGAAGAACGGCCCCAAGGCCGCAGTCAGACGCATCCGTGGAGACAACCACAGGAAGAGTTGGATCAAACATATGAAGTACTCTGATGGATGACAGCAAGAACTTGACCTTCCGGAAACTAGCATCAACGGCATCACTCCAGGTAAAGACTTGATTCTTGCGGAGCAGTGCACGCATCGGATCCACGACTGCAGCAAGGCAGGGAACAAACTTGGCGTAGTACTCGACTAAGCCGAGAAACGAACGCAGACCAGCGGCGTCAGTAGGAGCGGGGGTGTGCAGTATTGAATCCACTTTTTCAGGCAGCGGTGCAATGCCTTGAGCTATGACCCTGTGGCCCAAGAAGGACAATTCTTTGACACCGAAGCTGCATTTGTGGTTGAGCTTGAGTCCAGCGGCTTTGATGCAGCGGAGAACAGCGGCCGAATTTCTTAAGTGCTCTGGTTCGGTGCGGCCGAACAGAATAATATCGTCTATGTAGAACAAAACGCCAGAGCATCCCTTGAGAATCTGCGACATAAGCTGCTGGAAGGCTGCGGGGGCAGACGCCAGCCCAAAGCATACACGCTTGAAACGGAACAGGCCGTCGTGAGTCACGAATGCAGTCAAGTCTCGGCTCTCGGGGTGCAGCAGAACCTGGTGGTAGGCGGACGCAAGATCCAACTTGGAGAAGACTGTTGCACCGACGAGGCTGTTCAAGAGCTCTTCCGTGTGAGGAAGCGGAAAACTATCGGCGATGACAGCTTTATTAGGTTCCCGAAGGTCGACACAGAGTCGAATGCCACCGTCCTTCTTCCTTACTACCACGATAGGGGACACCCACTCCGAGGCATTAATGCGCTCGATGACATCCAGTTCTTCCAATCTACGGAGCTCCTCCGAAACTTGAGGTCGGAGTGTCAGTGGAAGACGTCGAAGTTTCGATGTCACAGGAAGCATCTCGAGTCGAGTCTTGATGCGGTGAACGAAGCCCTTGGCAAACCCAAGGCCCTGGCCGAAAAGGGAGCCGAACTCGCTAGACAGGGTCTTTGGAAGGGAGTTGGTTGGCGAAACCTTGGCACGAGACCGAGAGCTGAGCGGCGTCGAGTGTCGCTGGCATCGTCGACGTCTCAAAGCAATGCAGGGACGACCCTTCAATGTGCAGGTCCCGAACTCTGATTGCATCGATGCCGAGGATGGATGTACCTTCCGCCACAACATAGAACAGAAGATAGGCTGTACGGCCCTTGAACGTGACTTCCGTGAAGAAACAACCACGTACGGGAATACAGCGCTTGTAGTAATCGAGCAGCTTCATTCGCGGAGCGGAAAGAAGCGACTCATTAGCAAAATTGTTGTTTGAAAATGCTCTCTTCCAAGATGGAAACAGACGATCCCGAGTCAACAAGAAACTTCAAAGACTTGCCGGCAATGAAAACGTCAACGAAAATGCCGGCTCGTGCAGGACCGGGCACGGCAAGAACGCGTAACCCTTCAGCATCACTGGGCAAAGTCCTGGCAGTTGACTTCATGGACGGAAGCGGTGGAATGACGCTCTCGCCTTTTGCAAACTGAGCTGAAGTGCCCAATGCGATCGCAGTCAAAACAGCGCTGACCTTGTGCGGGACAGGAGGACGACGAAGCACGGTGCTGGCGGGAACCACAACGATAACAGTACGCAGACGCATTGTTCGAGCCGCTGAAGCGCTCAGGAGAAACTGAGCGTGCCGAACGTGCCTGGGAAGACGAGCGCGGCCGTGTAGAAGCCTCTCGGAAACCGACCGCCTCGCGAAGTTAGCTGCTGAACGTGCCCGGGAACAAGCTCACGAACTTGCTGAGGAGCCTGTTCGAGCTGAGTACGGCACGCAAAAAAGAGAGCGATGACCCTTCTAAAAGCAGTCGTTCACGAAGATTTTCTGACGAGATGCGTTCTACGAACTGGCTCGCGGAGAGAGTCGTCCGTGGCGACGAAAGAACACGAAGAAGCAAGCTCCCGCAACGCGGCGACGTACTCTTGTATGGACTCGCCTGGCTGCAGGGTGCGGCGGCGGAAGCGATGGCGTTCCACGACAATATTGCTTGCCGAGGCAAAATGCTGCGTGAACGCAGCGACGGCTTGGTCGTATGATGATGGAGCAGAGGCCAACTTCTTGACCTCATCGGTCTCAGTCGCGGTAGAACCCGGGGGGGGGGGGGGGCGCTTTCGGAGGCGTGGGGTGGCAGTGTGAAGAAAATACGTAGGCCTTCAATTCCCAGACTGTGTAGGAGGAGGGCTTTGCGTCGTTCGGGCGTAAAGTCCGATGCTCCGGAGGCCAAAAGAACGGTTTCAAACATACGAAACCATTGCGGCCACGGAACCGGTGGGCGGCCTGGCGCGGGCAAAAACGGTGGCGCTGGGGCGAGGCCGAAGAAGCTCATGACGGGCGCGTGGCTACAGGCGAGGTAGCGCCTTCATTAACCCTCGTCGCCAATGTGGTGTTTACGGCCTGAGGCCGTGAAAAGAGCGGACAAGCCACTATAACACAACAAAACCGAATTCCGCTTTATTTTAGAATACCCATATACACAAGATAACCACAGAGCCACCAAGGTTGCTAGACTATGCATTGAAACCGAAACTAGGGACACTACAGAAATCTGAAAAGTTTATTTCATACTCACGAGTTCCTAAATGGCCTGTTATAGTGGTTTTCTTCGTTCCTACCTATAGTCTGCTCAAATATTTGCGAATGCAAATTTGTCAACAATTTAGTGATATATTTTCTAAAGCGTAGTCAGTCTAACATTGTGTACAGCTGATTGCAGTATCGAATTACAATTCTGCTTCATGCAGGGAAGTCTCTTCCCGTGGCTTCCTCCACGGACAAAAATTAGACTATTGCAGGCTTGCGCAGTACCCACATCTGCTGATCGAGCGCCGTTAGCGTGTGGATGTACAATGGACATTTAGTCAACATTTTTGTGATAGGAAGTTGGTGCCTGTAGGCACCGTCCTTTGATTATTGTAAGGCAGCAGCAAGCTCACATATTATTATTATTATTATTATTATTATTATTATTTGATTTGCATACACAGATACACAAGGACACAGAGGAAAGAGGGAGAGAGCAAGCTGACAACTGCCACCCGGAGGGGCACAACGCCTGCTTACTCTTTCGGGAGGAGGGAAGAGATAGAGGAGAGGGAGATAGGAGGAGAGAAAGAGGAAAGAAGGGAGGGAAGTATAAGAAAAAATTGACGAAGACTTTCAGTGTGCAGTAGGACGGTCTTTCAGTGTGCAGTAGGAACAAAAATTACCCCATCTCCCGCTAAAGGGAACCATGTGTAGATGTGAAGCAGCGGGCGCTAACGCTTACACTGGCGGCGGCGTTGACGCTGGCGTTATCGCAGCGTTGCGCAGGAGAGAAAAGTGGGCAGGCGCAAAGCACGCAGTGATGGGGTGGTGTTTCCTACTGGAACATGCCAATCGCTGCTAATGGGCAATGAGAGACAGAAGACTCCGACTGGACACAGAGACCCACAGTGCGCTTTTAGTTAATGCACACGCTGCGAATTTTTATTGTTCAACAACCCACAGGAGAAATCTCCCACCGGCACCACCTTGGAGGTCAAGATCCATTGCCATATATACGGGATGGCCAGTGAACGGTTGTGCAGCGCGAGCAGTCGGTTTTTTCCAACCAAGAAACTCGCTAGCAGGAGGAGGAGGAGGAGGAGAGGGTGAGGAAAGGAAAAGGCGCAATTTCTGCAGCCCGAGTTGGGTAGCAGACGCTGCCTGCGTCGGCGTCGCGAGGCGAGAGAGGGGGGGGACACGCATGCGCAGGGGGGGTGTGGACGCTGTGGGCAGGGATGCCTATAGGAGAGAGGGGGGGAGCGTAGGAGAGGAGAGAGAGGGGGGGGACGCGCATGCGCAGTGGGAGCGCGGGCAGGGATGCCTAGAGGAGAGAGGGGGGAAGCGTAGGAGGGGAGAGAGGAGGGGAGGCGCATGCGCAGTGAGGGTGTGGTTGCCGCGTGGAGGGATGCCTAGAGGAGAGAGAGGGGGGAGAGAAGGTTTTTTTTTTCTTAAAGGGTGTGCGCATGCGCAGTAAGTGAGGCCACGCGGCACACCACCACCACCACCACCACCGCATTAAGCTTCGCCATAAGATGCTTCACATCTAATATATCCCACTTTTTCAGGTACACTCACAGGGCCGTGGGAAACCATTGTCCCACTTTTTTTCGCAAAAGCCCTTAACAATCGAGAGCTCAAATTTCGTACCTATTATGAGAAGCTTATACAAACGACAATGCCGCCCTCAATAGTTAGCATGCGTTGTTCATAACATTATGCTCCGTAAAGGGTTAAAACAAAATTACCCGCAAGACGCCCTAAAGGTCTACAACGAAGCACGTAAACTGGACAGGAAATCAACACTAGCCTAAAAGGGCCCCGTAGCACAACCCCACCAGCCGCCAGCATTTATAACCAAATACTCAAATGCGCTTCCAAACGTAAATAATATCCTCCGTAAGTATTATCCAGTACTGGCAAGCAACGAGCGCCTCAGAAAACAGTTTTCCGAAGTATCAAAGGTCGTGTATAGCCGCAATAAAAAGTGCAAGGACATGTTAGTGCATGCAGAAGTAAAGCCCTATTCTACTGCCCACAAATCACACACACACACACACACACACACACACACACACACACACACATATATATATATATATATATATATATATATATATATATATATATATATATATATATATATATACTTCGAAGTAGAGGACGTGCAAAACGAAAACTTCGTTTATTTTTCCAACGTTTCAGCCGGGGCCCGGCCTTCCCTGATGAAGGCCGGGCCCCGGCTGAAACGTTGGAAAAATAAACGAAGTTTTCGTTTTGCACGTCCTCTACTTCGAAGTATTGCATTTGCTGGATCCAGGGACACCTTCTTCTTCATTTATATATATATATATATATATATATATATATATGTATATATATATATATATATATATATATATATATATATATATATATATATATATATATATATCCGGGACATGACGCCGACGGCAGAAACGAGGCCTTGTAAACACCTTCAAGATGATGTTTAACAAAGGGAAAGACAGTTTCCCTTTTTCCCTTTCTTAACCCTTCCGCCACCTTGCGGGCTTCCGCAGAACTCATCTGCAAGCTGATGTTCGTTTGTTTGATTGATTTATTCAAGGCAAGATTGTAACTCATTACCTTGGGGGACACGACTAAAGGCTGAGTAATCGCCTGACTATACTCTGTTTCACCACTACCGTTCAGCCACTGCCAAAGCTACGGGGTGTAAACAAGCCACACGCTTGCGCAGGAAAACATAGATCCAGATATAATTGTCTTGCAATTGGCAAGGTTGAGACGTTTTCCCTTGTTTAGCATCTGCTTCTGCACATCAATAACTAATTTGTTTATTCGTCATCGCATTTACGTCGTATTTTTTTAATTGTTGTATCAGTAACCTTCGGTAATTATGGCTAAAAATCAACATGGCAGCGCCCATGCAGACGCGACCACCTTGTTTCGATCCGAACTTGCCCTTGACGCTCACCCAAAGCGCTCACAGCAACAAATGACTAGTGTAATGAGCTATCACTTTGCGCCACCTCACGATCAGGACAAAGCATCAGGTACGCTCTGTCGTTACTGGCGAGATAAGCTATTGCTTTAACCACGCCTGCTAAGCCTAACGCACCGAGAATTTGATAGCGGTTCATGGAAATAGCGCAATGTAGTCACCAACACATTGCTGCCGGAACTCCAAGACGTAAATCTAAAGCAAATACAAGGGTGTCTGTTTGCAACTTACGGGCCACACAGCGCACGACGACGATGTGATAAACTCGAGGCGGAGAGCAGCAGCCTCGATGAGTGCAGCCATGTTCAATTTTTTCGGCGCTGCCGTCTGCTAGATTAACGTGTGCGCGCAGACGCCAGGGGGGATGCTAGCAGACGACGCGGCGCGGATGAATACATGTGGAGGGGCTAATCGCCCTTCCTATTGGCTAAGGGGCCCTGTAGCCTCCAACAGTGCTGAAGGGAACTTCTGAAACAGAGCATAGGTGGTGCCACCCTGGCAGCAAAGCAGAAGAAACACCAGCAGGCGGTATTAGCACAGAACGCAACAGTACATGTTGTTCTACATGGGTTCCAAGATTAAACAGAATTAAGAGTAGATTGCACAAAAATATAAATACAGCTGTCGTATGGGTGGTGGCGATACAACAACGCGTGCTTATAATCAACTTCACGCAAAAAAAATACTAAAAAAAAAAGCTTCTCAACTCTATTGCGAGTGAAGTGCACAAAAATATAAACACAGCACTCCGAGTGGTGGGAATACTATCAAATGAGTGCTCACAGAACGAGATAATGAAAAAGAAGAAGCGACATGACTCGGGCACGCCTTATGCCCTACAGGTGAAACCATTAAAAGGTCCTTAAACGAAATTGTAACAGAAAGAGGTATTATCTACTGAATCAAAAAATAGTTAAAAGCACCTCAAGCGATTACGTCCGTGATATGAAATCTAGTTTTACCTACACTACTTCAAACGTAACTGACTTGGAACGAATATTCATATTGTCACAAACGGTATACTGCCGAAACGGCACAGACTGCTCATTTTAGATTAAACGGGCATCGCGCGGACGCGCTGAAGAAATTACGGGAGGCAGCGGCACAACATTTTAATGAAGCAGGTCACAACTTCGACGACCTCAAACTTTACATCCTTCAGTCAAACTTCCGGTCCCCAAGAGAGAGAAAATATACAGAGTCATACCGAATTCAGGAGTTTCATACATTACAGCCAGCAGGCATGAACGTTACAAGGGCGCTGTTAAGTCTACGCGATATGCTGCATGCAAAACGGAAACCGATGAATGTTAAGAACTTGTTCTAAGAATTTCTAACCTACCATTGGGAAGTGCTGCGTTCTTCTGACCACCATAATTCAGCGAAGCGTGTACACCTTCCTCCCCTCCCCTCTTCTTTTTTTTCACGGAATACCTCTTTCCTTGTGAGTCACCCAGGCTTCTGAATGTCCGCCACCCCCTGCACCGCTTTTCTTTTAACTGCGGAGCACTTTAGGGGGCCGGGCTGCCGCTTGCTGCCATCGTCGCTTGACGTAACGCAGGCAAAACCACATGTAGCGTAGCCAGCAGTAGCGTATTGAGCGCCGCGTGCTCGCGCCAAAGAGAACTCTTCTTCCTCTTGTTCATCGGGCGCCCTGATGATGATATTAACGCAAGCCTTCTTCGTCTTGTTTGTTGAGCGCGTTTATGATGTTAAGTGCGGACATTCCTGCTATGCCTAGGAAAACACCACAACACAAACCACGTATAAAAATTGAAAGAGCGAGCAAGCGAGAAATGTAAAGAGAGAGAAAGAAAGCAAGAAAATGGGAAATAAAGAGAAATAAATAAAAATAAAAAAGATGAAACCCAGTAGTAACTGCAAAAGAGAACAATAAAGAAAGAGAATATGGACGAGACACAAAGAAGGCTGCCAAGCTACGCGCTTCCTTCAGGCTTGGCCCCACCACTAGTGCGAAGCTGCGCTAATTCTTTTTTTTTTTTATTCACGAAATACCCTTCTTTATATCTCACACAACTCGTCCCGGCGGCCTCTCCGCACCCGCAACCCCGCTCCTGAGATGTCCTCTCCTCCTCCTTTGTTTGGATTCGAGGAAAGGGTACGAATCATATACACAACAGAGCTATGGAAATCAGTTCCAGCCTTGGAGAAGACGGGTCCACTTGTCGAAACGTCGGCTGGAGCGCACAACCCCTATTAACGCGATAGCGTTAAAGAGCTCGTTTCGCAGAAATTCCGGCGTCGGCGTCGGCGGTGGCGTCGTTGGTTGTGAGCGAAAAATCATCATCTTGTCCGTGACCGAAAAATCGAGAAAGAGGCAAATAAAAATTTCCGGGTCCGAATGAGGATCGAACCCGGGTCGTCTGCGTGGCAAGCAAGGTGTTCTATCACGCAGCCACGCTTCTGCTTGTGATTACATATAAAATAACTTCCTCTGCTTGGAATTGCAGTGAAAATAACTTTCATGCTTTGCAAACACGCGCGTCCTGTATACAGGCGTCACAATACAACATGTAATATCGCAGTAATATTGAGTGGTACAAGCGTGCATAGCCATCGGGCGTCAGAAGATGTGAATATCATAACGACATTGTGGTTCAAAGCCGTGTACCCATTACAAAAGGCGCACACGTTATTGCGCGTATTCCCTTAAGACCAAGTAGTGGGTGCATAGCAACTTTGAAACCATTTCCCGCATTTACCACGCATAATTGCTCGTGGTTTAAATCATGCTACGCGTTACATAGTGTGCACTAAGGGATTGAAGTACGGACTAGGGATAGGATATCGCTATCGCGTTCAACTCCTTAAAGGCGAAGCTTAAGCGTCCCCCCAATTTTTTACGGATTATTTTCATGTCATGGTTTGCGTGTTAGGGCATGTCACTTATGGCCGTCTTACAGTCATGTCATGCTATACCAATTTTGGTATATGTCAAATTTACGAAACGGCCTCGAGCGCACGAAGACCGTAGCAGGCAAATCATGCCTGGTATAATGCTACAGCTTGGGTGAGAAGCTGACGTGACACGGGCAATCCCGGCAGTCGTAACCGATTGAATCTAACGTCAAGATTTCATTCGTGATGATTAACAGCAAGAAAATTGATTATTTAAATCGTATGAAGATAGTAAGATTCGTGAGGCTGCTGAGCGCAGAGAAGAACCCCGCGAACCAAGAATTCATACAGAGCCAGACAAGGGCAGAACTTTCGGCAAATGCTCCGGGGTGGCTGCACTTTTACAGTCATAGGTTTGCTACTAACTCAGTATGTAAAATAAACAAGTTAGGATTAAATGAACAACACATGGATACTCCTTTCATTCGAAAGACAACCCGCAAGGATATAACATATGAACGGCATAACTTTAGATGCACGTGGCATGTCTAGGAACGTAGTTGTTTTAATAGTTTTTCGCACGCATTTACAGTGTCAGCACCTAGCGCAAGAGGCTTGACCAAGCCACCCGCATCGCAAAGATGGATATGCAACGGTCTATGATGCTGTCACGCGCTATGTCACAGCGCTCCGTCGTCATCCGTCCTGCGTAAGTACCACAGCCTAATCACCTGTTATTGCAGGCGTACTTATGTATGTCGTATTTACCTTCGATTGCAATGATAATTTACACAGCTTGGGTTTTTGTCAGTGTTTAAAGCATGGTAAATACCCTTGAAGTAAATTTGCGTGAATTCGAGCACTGTTCCATATTTCACGAACTGTACTGTGCCGCAATGCCTTAGGCTGTCATTGCAAACGTCACCCTTCAGCACAATGTAAAAAAAAATTTAAAAAACAAGAAAAATACTAGATGGGTGTATACTGCGCGGTAGACAACACGGACAACAAGCAGACGAAGAAAAGCAGACGGGGACTGCGCTTGTCCCTGTCTTCTTCTTGTCTGTGTTGTCTACAGCGTGGTATATATCGATTCGATCATGAATCAACAACTGGCCCAATCGTCAGCTTTGAAAATACTACAGAATCGCTGATTCACAACTGACAATTGCCTCGTAAACCACAAGATATGAGTAAAAAATAAATACAAGAACCAAATGTAATATGTATGTTTCTATGATGACATACATAGGTGCAACACATGAGAAGCCGCCTACTGCGAATGGACACCTAAAACACCTCGATGTGTATAATAATTCCGCCTGATGTAAGGTGATCGAAGCGCGGCATCGAAATCTGCGTGCGAATCTCTCATGTGAAAATACCTCCGTGATCACCTGCAAGTACAAGCAGAAGGATATTGTCTTCATCGAGTAAGGGGTACATCCTCATTAAAAAAAAATGTTTTCGATACCGTTTGTGACAGTTTGCTTTTAATAAAACGAAGCATGATAAATATTCCTTAGAATTCACTGCAGATCATATGTGTCTTATCTAACGTAACCCAGCATGTAACAGGTAAAGGTCATAACTCGCGCAAACGTTCTGTCACGGCAGGTGTACCGCAAGGCTCCGTCCTTGGACCCTTACTTTTGATAATATGCAGTAATGACCTTTTAAACTACATTGCATTAACAATGGGGATATTTGCCCACGATTGTGTCGTCCACCGGGTTATAACTAACCCTCATGATTGCTCTCAACTTCAATCTGATATTGTTATCATTACTTGTTGGTGGTCTTTATGCTCCATTAAATTGACAGTTAAGAAATGCAAAATAATGAGCAGCTTTCGAGAAAGCAGTGACCGCGAGAAACAAGGAATTTGTATTGGTTCAGCAGTTGCTCCAGTCTTGTGCGATACCCTTCTGTCCGTTGTTGGAAGCCGGATCCAAGCGAAATTGCAAGACCCGCGCATTGTAAACATCTTTAGGTATGCGGACGATTTCTTGGTCCTTTTGAAAGATGTTGCTGACCTTGATGCAATGAACTGCTTGAAGTCAGCCTTGAATAAGACTTGCAGTCATGCTCTTTCCAAAAGTGTTTGTGCCCAAGTTCTTAGACTAAAGCGTGCGGGTTAACCCCCAGAACTTATCACTGTCGTATGTGAGTTCCCCCCTGCAAAATATTAAACGTTCGAAAGCAAACGACAAGCCTAAGAGGGCGGATATGCCGGTGAAGGCCATCCCATATATACACCAGTTGTCGCACAATATTAAACGAATAGCAAGAAAACACAGCGTCCAAGGGATGCGATGCGGGCTTGTTGGTAGAACATCTTCAATAGGTTTCTTTTCAGCGCACATAGACGACGGGCCAAAAGGAAGACACATATAGACACACTGGGTGCTAACTTCCAACATAGTTTATTCTCGGAAACCAGGTTACATTTATGCACTCGCCTTACTATACTCCATCTCACAACTACCTTGCAGCACTGCCGAAGCTACGAGGAGTACACAGGCAGTGTCCTTGCGCAGGCACATAATATAGTTCCGGGCTTAGCTCTCCTTATCAACGATCTGCCAAGGCTTTAACTGTGCTTCTCGCATGACGCGTTACTGGGATACGTGGCACGTTAGGCCCTTCACGCATGCACTTCTAAATTTCTTAAATAATGCAGAGATTACCGGCAGGTAACCGTAATAACCACCCTAACCGTGATGACGTACAGAAACACGGCAGCCCCCCATACACCCCAGACCACCCGCTTCCATGTGAATTCGTGCTTTTTACTGGTTCTCTGCCCGGACAGCAAGAATTAAGTGGCATAATCTGTCATCCCTTAGTCTAATCTAACGCTGAGGACAAATCATCAGGTATCTTCTTTCGCTATTATTTATATCGCTCGTTTGTTTTGAAGCTGCTAGGACTAACGAGGCGATAGCGAGCCGTAAAAGTGGTTTGGTGTTAACTGAGCAGATGTCGCCACAACATTAGCGTCGGTGATGCGCTGACGATGCGAAACACCCTGAATGTCTATGTTGTTTTCTGTGCTAATAATTTGCTGTTGCACCCAAGAATGGTACTCTATTGCTGCTTAAAGTGCGTCGACCGTGCTGTCAAAAAAGAACTCGATGAAAACGCCAGTATGAACGCTGTTATAAAAAGAACCGCGTTCCTCACAAACGCCAGCGAACACGTCCTGCACAAGTGGGTTTCTGAACATAAAGGAACGGCGAGGTGGCGTTCCCGCAGAGGTTTTTGCGTTTTGTATTAACTCAAGGGAGCAAGTATCGACAAGGTAGGCGAGCGGACGCCAAAGAGACGACGAGCAGACGACGCGACGCGGATGAAGACGTCTCGAGGGGGGCTTTCGCCTTTCCTATTGGCTAACAAGCCCTGCAGCTTCCACACTGCTGCAAGGTACTTCTGAGATGAAGTATAGTCACAGCCCCGTGGTCATGGTAAATGAAGCAAAAACAAAAACAAAAAAAACATTGGGAAGTCACGGCATGCGCAGATACGCTAATTCTTTTGCTGACAGTGTAAACGAGGGCTTGCTAACACACATATCTCCAAGTGCAGCAATCTGTGCGGCTTCTATTATCAGTCCCGTTGTTTCACATTTGCTCCGAGCTGTTATTTTGGTGTCTTCAAAAATAGGGGAACATTGATGCAGATTACAATGTTGCGCGAGAAAACCATCACTTGCGATTTTTCCAACTTTATTTTTGTGTTCACGCAACCTATCATTAATGCATCTTCCTGACTGCCCAACGTAACAGTTGCCGCATGTTAACGGAATGCTGTAGATTACTGATGTCTTACATTCAACCAACTTATTCCTGTGTTTTACTTGGCAGTCCGGAGCATTTTTCTTCCCTGGTTTTGTTTTTCTGCATACGCTGATTAGCTTATTATGCGCTGAGAAAGCAACATCGGTTTTCCCGCGTCCTGCAATTTTCTTAAGATTATGCGACACCCTGTGGATGTACGGAATTATTGCCGGACGTTTTTTCGCCCGTTCACAAGTTTCTTGCATGCTTTCACGGTTACTAGCTTTTCGCGCTTGCTTCAGCATTCCTTCAGCGACTGACACCAGGAGCTGTCTGGGATAATCAGCATCTTGTAGACGCAAAGCCTGCTGACTGAATGCTTCATCGGTACAGTGAACGCATGATTTGTTAAGCGCGTTGGTGAAACACATTTTCGCAACTCCTCTCTTAACTAATTTAGAATGGGCTGAGTGATATGATAACCATGATTTAATTTCCCTAGGACTGTAGCGCCAGCATGTCAGGACATCACTGAAGGTAAAATTAGCATCTAAAAACTTAATACTTCCTTGCACGGGAACCTCGAGGTTAATGACCCCTTTCCTGACAAAAAATTCGGAAGAAGTTCTCGCGTTCGCAGAAGCGAACTCTGGTAAAGCATTTAAGGCCTTCTCAGCTGATGTGAGGGACTTGTACTATTCTTTGCCGCAAAATTAATTGTCAAGTTGTGTTCAGTCATGCATAGATGAATTTAGGGACGCAAGAATTAGTACGGAAGCGGGCACTACCGCAGAACGTTTTTTTAGAACTTTTACGCATGTATCTGAAATCAACATTTGTTGAAAGAAATAACACGCCGTACCTACAGAAACAAGGGGTCTGTATAGGATCCTGCCTGTCTCAAAGGTTTTTAAGGTATGAGGCCAAGTGTCGGACAAAAATTTTTAAAAAAGCAATAATCACTAAAGATTATTAGTCTAGAATATAAAGCACATCTTTTTAGGCACATGTTAGCATTATAAAGCTAGTCCTACGTTTTGGTTAATTTTTCCTAATTAAAAATTTTATTAAAAGTGGGTCTTACGCCAACACTGCTAACACAAGTCGCACTCATTGAAAAAAAAATTTGTTTTTCGTAGGGACATAAAAAAAGCTTTGGCCTGTGCAATGAACCAAAACAAATGAGTTCTGATGAATATTGAAAACATATTGAGTAAATAACCAAGAAATTAGGCCGATCCAGTACCGTGGGAATCGATGTAATGCGAAGCATCCGGAGGTAAGGTGACTGGGTTTTAATTTTGTTATTGAGCGAAACGATATGAAATGACGCTAAAGATATGTACAAATGTTGCACGTACAGACATGTTGAAGAGTCGCATATGTTTCATATAACCAGTTGTTTACAGTTGTGTAACGATGCCAACAGAAACATGAGTATTGCCAACACCAGAAGCCGTAAGCTCATATGTTGAGCTTGTGCTTGCAAGGATGGTAGCCCAGAATAGTGCTACGTACACCAACTACAGTGGATGGCGCTTAATTATGCAACTGACGTTAACCCGACCTGACTCCTTTCGTAATGGTACGTATGTAATGTTAATAAAATTAGAAAGCCAGCACTGCAACCACAATATACGTTTCACCAACATTAAGCCTGCATAGGTTCTTTTTCCAAAGAAGTTCCGAGACCTGGCGTGGCTCTATGGTAGAATACTTGATAGCCACGCAGATTTCTTCGGTTCGATTCCTGTCGGGACCCTGATATTTATTATTTGCATTCCTGGCGTCAATGCCACCGATGTCCGTTTTTCTTAACGCTTGTCGATTTTAAATTACCAGTGTTGGGACGCGTGTACACGCGGGAGAAGCAGACACGACCGCGCGGTGTGGATCCCAAACATCAACTGGTTTTTTATTCGTGTTCTCTGGAGGTTCCGGAGAGCAGCGGAGGGTGGCGCTGCCTGGCGGCTTGGCTTGGATTGGCCGCCGCCACAGCACTCCCCCCTAGTGAGTTGCCGAACGGAGTTAAAGGTCCAGGCGAGTGGGTGCTCTTGATAGCCGCCCGCTGTGCGTCAGCCGGGAGGGCACCTCGTGGACATGGGCTGGCATTGAAGCTGGGGGTCCTGTCGATGATTCCCTTAGTGGAGGCAACACGGCATCGTCACGGTCCATCTGTGCTGGCTTGATGCGGTCCAACGACACGACCTCCTCACGGCCGTTTCTCTTGATTGTGAATTGTTTGTTGCCACGGCGGAGGACTTGAAACGGCCCATCATAGGGTGGCTGAAGAGGTCGCCGAACCACGTCGTGTCGTACAAACACATATGGGCACGATGTGAGCTGTGGGTCGACGTGCACCACACGCGACCCTGGGGGGCCGTGGAGGTACCGCGCGCAGTTTGCTCATGACGTTGCGTAGGCGAAGTGCATAGTCGCTGCAAGCTATGGATGCCTCCTCTGAGCCGCGCGCAAAGAGCTCTCCCGGCAGCCTGAGTGTCGTGCCGTAGACCAGCTCAGCGGCGCTGCAGCCAATGTCCTCTTTCAAGGCGGACCTTATACCCAAAAGAACGAGTGAGAGGGCCTCCACCCAGTTGTGTTCCTCGGTTGCCGTGAGCGCAGCCTTCAGCTGGCGGTGAAAGCGCTCCACCATGCCGTTGCTCATGGGGTGGTACGCTGTCGTGCGTATGCGTGAGGTGCCCATGAGCTGACTGATGGCAGTGAAAAGGGCTGATTCGAATTGTCGGCCGCGGTCTGTTGTTATCGTGGAGGGCACACCGAAACGGGCTACCCAGTGGTACAGGAAAGCACTCGCAACCGTCTAGGCAGTGATGTCCGCGATAGGGATGGCCTCCGCCCAGCGGGTGAACCTGTCGACACAGGTCAGTAGGTAAGCCTTTTCGTGGCAGGGTGGCAGTGGGCCGACGATGTCCAGGTGGACATGATCAAAGCGAGAATCCGGAGTGGGGAGTGTTCCCAGTGCTGTCGAGGTATGGCGTTGTATCTTAGAGCGCTGGCAAGCTACACATTCGCGTGCCCAGCGTCGGACGTCCCGATTTACGCCCGGCCAGACAAATCTTGCCGTCACCAGTCTTTGGGTGGCTCTAATCCCCGGATGAGACAGTCTGTGCAAGGACTCGAACACATGGCGACGGAGGCTCGCGGGCACGAACGGGCGAGTTCTACTGACGCTTGTGTCACAGCAAACCTTGTCCTCGGATCCGGGAACTGGGATCCACTCAAGATTCAGGGCAGTGGTCGCGGTCAACAGGTGCTTCAGTTCGTCATCTTCACGTTGAGCGGCTGCCAAAGCGGGAAGATCAACCTGTAGTGTGGGCGTGATGGCGTTCACAGGATTCCGTGAGAGGGCGTCCGCTACCTCGTTGTCGCCGCCTTTGACGTGGCGGATATCAGTCGTGAACTCTGATATACAGGACATTTGGCGCCGTTCACGTGTTGTGTGCGTTCCACCGTCGGAGCTTAGCGAGCGCAATGCGTAAGTAAGCGGCTTGTGGTCGGTGAGGACGAAAAACTCTACACCTTCCAGGAAATGGCGAAAATGTCGTATGGCAGCGTACACGGCCAGCAGTTCTCTCCCGAAGGTGCTGTAGCGGCGCTCGGTAGGTGTTAGCTTCCTCGAAAAGAAGGAAATCGGGCGCCAGATTCCCCCCAACGAGCTGCTGTAATACAGCCCCGACGGCTGTATCGGAGGCATCCACCATTACGCTCTGCGGGACACCGGACCTGGGGTATTCAAGCAGTGCGGCGTTTGCCAAAGCATCCTTGACCTCGCAGAAGGCTTCTTTTGCTTCTTGAGACCAGGAGAGGGTGTCTGAGCCATTCCGTGAAGTGGCCAGCAGGTCGTGGAGAGGTTGAAGGATCTGGGCGCAGCGGGGAATGAAACGGCGGTAGAAGTTTACCAAACCCAGATATTCGCGAAGCTGGCGCTTGGCGGTCGGCTGCGGAAATCCTTGCACGGCTTCAACCTTGTTGGGTTGAGGAAGAACTCCTGAGGCGGAGATGACGTGTGCAAGAAACGAGAGCTGTCGCACACCAAGCTCGCATTTGGCCATGTTCACGACCACGCCATGCTCCACTAAGCGCTGGAAGACGATGCGCAGATGATTCACGTGCTCTTCCGGAGTGCTGCTGGCGATTAGCAAGTCGTCAAGATAGGCGTGGCAGAAGCTGAGGCCGCGTATAGCACCGTCCATGAACCGCTGGAATGTCTGACCGCGTTTCGGAGTCCGAATGGCATTCGGAGGAATTCTAAAAGTCCGAAAGGCGTTGCGATGGCGGTCTTCGGGACGTCCTCCGGGGCAACGGGAATCTGATGGTATGCCCGCACCAGGTCAATCTTCGAGAAGATAGTGGCACCGTGAAGCCTCGTCGTGACATCGTGTATGTGCGGTACCGGGTATCTGTCTGGAGTCGTCACCTGGTTCAGCGCCCTATAGTCCCCGCATGGTCGCCAGTCTCCCGGCGTTGACTTTGGCACCATATGAAGTGGAGATGCCCAGGCGCTCGACGAGGGTCTGATGATCCCTAGCTCCATCATGTGTTCAAATTCCTGTCGTGCGACCTTCAACTTCTGTGGAGGCAAACGGCGAGGCCGCGCGTGCACGGATGGGCCGCTGGTGGCGATGTAGTGGCGTACCTCGTGCTTCGCCGCGGCGCTGGCTGGCGGCTGCCTCGTCAACTCGGGAAAATCCTGCAGAATGCGAGTAAAACGTTCTGCACCGGACGGCCCGAGCAGAGCGGGGCTCAGCGGAGGGTGGGGCGAGGGATTGCCTTGCACAGTTGCCTGCGACACGGGATCGTGAAGGCGGCGGTTGCGCACGTCGACGAGAAGGCCGAAATGCCGAAGAAAGTCCGCACCCAAGATGGCGAACTTCACTGCTGCCACGATGAAAATCCACCGGAACGTTCTGTTCAAGCCTAAATCTAGTGGCAGCGAGCGATGTCCGTAGGTGGCGATGGTTGTGTTGTTGACCGCCTGAAGGGGGGGACGCACTGGGGACACGGCGATCGGTGGACCCAACCGGCAACACGCTCACCTCAGCTCCGGTGTCCACGAGGAATCGAAGGCCACTGTCGCGATCGGTGAGGAAAAACACTGATGGACGACGTTCGGGGGCCTCTGTGACACTGGTTGTCCTCAGTGCCGGCCGCTCCCGTTTCCCGCATAGTCGCAAGGAGGAATGCATTTGCGAGCAGCATTGCCATGCTTCCTGTGATACCAGCAGATTCTCTGTTGCGCTGCTGGGCGTTGGCGCTCCTCGGGAGTGCTGCGGGCCTGCATCGCTGCGACGGTAGCGGCGAGGCGGGATATCTGCTCCCGGATGTCATGCAGCGTGGTCGTAGGCGCGCCGCCGGCGATGTCTGGCTGTAGCGCCGCGACGGACGGCGGAGCGACCGCCAGCACCGAGTCCGCGAGCTCGGCGAGTTGAGACAGGCGTTTGTCGGCAGCCGAGGCGAGGACCATGCGCACGTTGACCCGGAAGTCGCTGTAGGAACAGCTCGCAAAGCAGTCTGCTGTCGGCATCGGTGGTGGCTGCGCCGGCCGTGTGCAACAGCTGCCTCATGTGGCGCAACAATTGGCTGGGCGTCCGGTCCCCGAGCTCGGTGTCGTGCAGTAGCTGCTGCAGTCGCTGAGGCTCCGACGGCGTGAGGCGGCTGATGAGCAGTTGTTTGAGTGTTGAGTACGCGTTCTCTGCAGGTGGAGCGACCAGCAGATCGCGTATTTCGTTCGCTATTGCCGGTGGGAGGCTAGCGACCACGTGGTGGTACTTTGTTAGCTCAGCGGCAATACGACGAGCGGTGAATTGGGACTCCACCTGCAGGAACCATAGCTGCGGGTCCGCTGTCCAGAACGGCGGGAGCCTGATGTCGACGGCGGAGATGGCCGGTGCGTCAGGGGAAGTCTCCATGGCGTCGATCGCTTGAAAAAGGCGCTAAGCCTCGTCCGGGTCACCACTGTTGGAACGCGTGTACGCGCGGGAGAAGCAGACACGACCGCGCGGTGTGGATCCCAAACATCAACTGGTTTTATTCGTGTTCTCTGGAGGTTCCGGAGAGCAGCGGAGGGTGGCGCTGCCTGGCGGCTTGGCTTGGCTTGGCCGCCGCCACACCAGTGTCAACGCCACCGATGTCAGTTTCTCTTAACGCTCTCGCATTTAAGTTACCAATGCCTGTTCTCGCTCTTCCTGGGTAGATATAAAATGTCTAAGTCCGATGGCGCATACCCGCATTCCCCGGCCCGTGGTATACGGGTATGAGCCACACGTGTTTGGAGAACTGAGTTTGACGACGTGCACGACGGGATTTTCACGTTATTCATGTCATGACCAGCCAGACATATTCGTCAATACCTCTTACCCTCCCCATACAAATTTTGGTCTACCCCAAGTTCAGGAGGCCATCACGAGAGTACCCAGACGTAGGCGGTTAGATAGATAGATAGATAGATAGATAGATAGATAGATAGATAGATAGATAGATAGATAGATAGATAGATAGATAGATAGATAGATAGATAGATAGATAGATAGATAGATAGATAGATAGATACGTAGATAGAAACGCGAAAGTGCTTACAGTACGCAAAGAAATGCTTCGCATTTAAAAAGTGTGCACTAGAGCTAGGGGCACCTTGATGTAACAGGGAGCCATATTAAATATTGTGGCACGATTTTGTTTATTGAGGTTCATTGCACGTCTACTAATGTGATTAAGAAGTGCGTCAAGTTTTAATGAAAAATGTGTATTAGCAAAAAAAATTATGACTGTTCGCGTAAGGAAAAATACCAGAAATGTAAATTCTAAGAAAATAAACAAAATAGATTTGAAAAAGGTGCAGCGCTTACATTAGATGATGAGGAGCACTAAAATTCTCAATATTTGCAGCCAGTTTCATTGTGGACCTTACTACTGTGTGCCTTTGCTCGAGCGGCAACTCTAAACTTTTTTCTAGCTTGTTTTGCAGCGTCAGTGCCATGACGGGGCGCTTTCGCGCTGCGGTGCTGGTCATTTGTGAGGCAAGCTTTTGCAGTGCAGAGGCCCGGCTCGATCTGAATTTGCTTAAAAATATCAAATGTACTTCTGCTGTCATTATTGAAATGACACACAGCGTCAACCAAAGCGAATTTGTTGGTTTACAGGCTCACATACGTGTCGTTGAGCGTGAACAACACATGTAACACGTCACGCGTTCACCTGGTGACAAGTTTAGGAATTCGTGATTAAAGATGACGTGTTGACATCGCTTTTAGAGCGTTGTTACACGTTCGCACTGACATGATTGCTAAATAACCAACAAAATACTACAGATCAAGCTAATCTTATGATGCAGACAAAACTGGCACTTTCAGTTTCGGTTTCGTAGGTGATGGGTGATCTAACATTTTTGCTTTATATTTTTAAAAAGCTGCGTAGACACATACTTTCCGCAGCAAAATGATGGGCAAAAATGTGCGCATTTAACATGGCGATAAAAACCAAAAAATGACATTTTGAAAAAAAATTCGCTTTTTTCACTTGGCCTCATACGTGGTTCTCACTCGCACATCTCGGTTTTTTATGTCATTTAATTTTTAATCGTTTTATGCATTTTCTGCGCGCACCGCCCATCAGTTGTTATGGTTTCTTTTGTTGTTGTTTTTTTTTCGCCACTACAGTGCTCTTGTGGAGCACGCATGCTCCATGTGAATTCTTCTGCTAGCTCAACAAAATTCTTAAGATTGTTTTTTATCGCTGCTTGTCAGTTCTGGGAAAACGTGATTGTCACAACGAGTGTTCGAGCGATTATGGCACATATATTTGCAATGGTAAATGCAATAAAGTTTAGTTGGTTTGCAATGGTAAATGCAATAAAGCAATCTATTTGCAATGATAAATGCAATAAAGTCAGCGCCCGTGGTGTCTACTATGTGTCTCGGTCCGTGTGTTCCTTAGCGCTGCTCCCCAAAGAAAGTTTGACCATGAACCAGCTCGCCCAAACCAAAGTTCTGCACCAGCTCTTCATAACTTTTCTTCCTTCACACTTCGGAGCAACTTACTCTAACGGACATAATTCTACTGGGTGCGTTGCTTATAAATGTACTGCATTGTAATCAGCTGAGCGATTTTAAAAATAACTGTTCTGTTGTTAAATTCGAGGCTCTGAGTCACTAATGTTTGAGCAGGAGCTGGTTCGTTTTCGGCATATTTTGAGAAAAAACAACGCGTACATAAAAAAAAGCGCTCTGTTTTCGGAAAAAGACGTAGTTTGATTCTCGTTCTATTCCGGGCAAAATACGTTTAACTCCATTCCGCGGATGCGGTTAATGTGGAATGATTCCACAGTAATTCCAGTTCCGGCGTGGTAACTCCGAAGCACTGTATCCGACTAGCACGCAAGCGAGGCGCACCCAATAGAGAGCAACTTCGTAACTCCTCGCTCCCAATATTGTCTCAAGTATTGGCAGCAGAGCCATTAAACTTACATCGCCATGTGGACTGACACTGTGGTTTCATTGTCTTGAGTAAACTGTTGCCCCTCATAAAGGGGCAACAGTTTAGACCAAACATAGTCACTGACATCAGGTTCAAAGGAGATACGTTACGGTGAAGATACCCCCCCCCCCCCCCCCCCCAATTGGGCAACGCGTATGATAAGCTCACGCGTCTTATGACGCCTGAGAAACTTCTGTGCAGATCGAACTTATATCGTGGGTATGAGTGCTGCATAGTCCACTGCCCGAGTGGCTACTGCTCCTTCATGTTGGAAACGTTGAAATCGCACTACGAGGAAAGCCGTAGCAATACGCGCAGTAGCTAGGACCACTAACCGACTTAATCGTGATCACTAATATTCTGCGGGTCACCATAGCTTGACGCCGACTCAGAGTCCATGCATGTCCTATTGCATTCACCAATCGCTGCAGACAAAAAATGATCAAAGTAAGCCTTTCGCGTCAGCAGAAAGTGTTAGATAAGGCGTGGTGCCGTGCAAGGCTTTTCCGCAGAGTTCAACTCTTTCTCCAACGATCAGCCAGTAGAGCATACACCACAAGTAGCCACGCTTTGCCTTTTCCTAGAAAGTGAGAGAGTCCTTCTAGTCGGAGATCACTTATTGAATAGTCCAGAAGATGCGTAGGAGCCGATTATACTGCCGCGAAACCACTGTTTTCTGACACAGAACTCATCTTCAAATTCTGTAGAGGTGAGAGGTATACTTTCGCAGCTGCGAAAACGATGTCGTATTTTTCGCACTCGCAGGCGTCTCAAATGAGTCCAGAAAAACTGCAATGTGTGTAAGCGTTCCAGAGGGGCTGCACAATGCTGAGCCTGCTCTACTAGCAATCCCTCGTGGGCCGCCGACTTCTGTGTGCAGTAAAAATCGAACACATTTTATATGGCGCCATTGTTAAGCATATAGATAGTAATTCTTTATTCAACTCATTCCAGCATTAATTTAGACAGGGACTATAGTGCGTCACACAACTGGTGGAATTAATACATGTTTTAGCAGAAGCACTCGACGACAAATTTTCGGTTGATTGTATTTTCCTCAGTTTTCAAAAGACGTTCGACACCGTTTCGCACTACTTATTGCTGCAAAAAAGATAACCAGTGTAGAATGGAATTTAATATTAATCCCAAAGTTACTGCATGGATTGCTGAATATTTGCGTGAGAGGCGACAATATGCAGTTCTAAGCGGTGAACAGTCTGTAGTAACTGATGTTACGTCAGGGGTACCTCAGGGATCAGGTCCTGGGACCCCTTCTTTTCTTACTTTATTAAATAAATGGCATTAATGACAAGGTACAAACTCATATTAGGCTGTCTCATAGACGACTGCATATTATACCGTAGAATTACCTCTGAAACTGACTGTTCCGTCATCCAAAACGACTTATGTGTGATACACGCGTGCTGTCAACAACGGGAAATGAAACTGAATCTTAAGAAAACGGTGTGCAACAGGTTCTCCAGAAAAAAAAAGCCCAGGTGAATTTGAATACCCAATAAATTGCCCTCCAGTAAAAATGGTACGTGAATATAAATACTCAGGCGTTTCCTTTTGCCCCTCTTTATCATGGAATCGGCATGTGGATTACACCGTAGGTAAAGCTTGTCGCAGTCTGGGATTTTTACGACGAAATACACGAGCATTTCCACAGCAAACCCGGGAGTCATTATATAAATCATCAGTAAGATCAGTGCTTGCTGTGTGTGGGACCCTTCGACAGCATCAAAGATAGATTAGAAGTAGTTCAGTCCATGGCGGCAAGATATGTGCTGCTTAATGAACCCATGTATGATATACAGTTTAGTGCAACGGAATCTAAGGCGATGTTAAAATGGAACTCTCTCCAGTATCGAAGAACGTCATTTCGACTGAAGCTAATACACAGCATATATTATTTTCATACTGGAATTCCCCGTGACGTATACATTAACCGGCCTCACTACACGTCAGCACGCAGAGATCACGAACACAAGAAGATTAGAGAATATAAATGCAATTCATCGTCCTTTAGCAATTATTTTTTTCCGAGGACTATCAGTCAGTGGAATCGACTTCCTTCCACAATTGTAAGAATTTCTTCTACTGATACGTTCTTTTGTGCAATAAAAACGATTGATTTTTTTTTACCACTAAGCCTTAAAAATATCGTGCGCGCACCTCGCAATCACCATGATCTGTACCGTATCCCAATTGAAAACCATGTTGTTTCCTTTTAGCGCTTCCTTTGCATCTTGTAATGCACCATCTACCACTGCCGTGCTTTGTTGGTGTTCCATGCAGCTGTGTATGTTTGTGTCGGCGTAGAGTAATGTACATTTTTATTATTATTTTTTGCATAAATTATGTAAACCTGCGATTTCCATGTTTGTTCTTTTTCTGTACCCCCCCCCCCCCCCCCCCCACACACACACACACACACATGCTTGTATAGGCGCCTAGATTTTATTTATTTGCTTGCCTACACAGTCAGTTTAGCAGCTTTATGTTGAATTCCACATTACACGTGTGCTACTTCTACATCCGTGTACCCCAAGGTCATCTAAAAAATGACATCCGGGGCTTTCATGCTGTCCGAGAGCTATTTAGAGCTTAGAGCTTGGAACGATTGCCTACACTATCAAAAAAAGTTAGTAAAAAGGTGGCAATTGCAAGCAAATAAGTAGTAACAGCAGCGCTTACTACCTTTCTTGGACCGTTACTAACCTTTTGCTACCTGTTTACTACCTACTTAGTAAACAGTTACTAGCTGCAACCGTTACGAACTTTTTGGTACCTGTTTACTACCTACGTTAGTACACAGTGAGTAACTGGAATCAAATAGGTAGTAACTGCAGGCGTTACTGACTTTCTTACACCGGTTACTATATTTTTGCTACCGGGTCATTAACTATCTGATCTAAAACTGTAGGTAAAACTATTGTATTATTTTTTGTGTGGAACGGTCTCGACATATCATCTTTAATCGGAAAAATGACGCAGAAGATATCCACGGATCAAGAAAAAACATTCTTTTTTTTTTTAAATTTACGCAACCGAGATTTCTAAGCTTCATTCTGCTATTGTCAAAACGGAAAAGTAAGGGTTAATGAACCATAAGCAAGTGCTACACGCGTTTTAGTAGACAATTACAACAAACTTAGTAAATTCTAACAGACTAACATGACAGGCGGATCAAAATTAATCAGGTGGTGAGAATTAATCCGGAGTCCCTCACTACGGCGTGTCTCATAATGATATCGGGGTTTTGGCACATAAAGCCCCAGGAATAATTATTACCTTTTAACTGCACAGGGAACCGTTAGTGAGTTCTGTACTTTGTTTGGGCCGCTGCACATAATGCTTTCTTGTGGCACTTTTATAATAAATAGATATGACATATCACTTTTTTAAAATACCGCAGATTAAAGGTCTTGTGCTACGTCCCCAAACACGCGTAATCAGGTGGCACGGTATAGTGCGCCAGGTTCACAGTTTTTATAATTCATCCTGAAACGCAGGTGCTCACCTGTACCAGACACGCGTCTTCAAAGTAGGGGCTATAAATACTCCGGGAGTCTCTTACTTAGTACTGTAGCGTAGTGAACTTGTTACATCTACGTATTCTTCGCGTTCAAGACACACCACGCAAGATTATTCGAAGTTGTGTAGTAATGAGACATTAATTTGACCAGTAGTAACAGTGGACAAATAATGTGGCAAAATGAACACGGTGGTCTCGGTTACTCCTTTTTTTCTTAGAACCTTTATAAGTTACTACCTATGGTTAGTAACGGCGACGATACTAAGAGTTACTAAATGCTGTTAGTAACGGCAAATGTAGTAACGTTTACCACCCTCGCCCTTTATAAGTGCACGTACTAGCAGGGTTGTAGCATATGTGAGAAACAGTTACTACCCCAAAGCTAGCAAGTCATACTCATCTTTTAAATGCGAAGCATTTCTTTGCGAACTTCGGCGACTTTGAGCGTATCTATCTATCTATCTATCTATCTATCTATCTATCTATCTATCTATCTATCTATCTATCTATCTATCTATCTATCTATCTATCTATCTATGTAATTTTTCGGCAACTAAGAAGCTTTTCTTTCAGAAAAATCCGTTTGGATTCCCTTGTAGCTTCGCGCTGCAAACGGGTGGTTGTCTATTTTCCGGATGGATGGATGGATGCTATGAGCGTCCCCTTTATAACGGGGCGGTGACCTGTCTGCCACCAGGCTCGAAAAAAACTTTCTTTTTATGTTGGCCTAATGCCTTATCTACGTTTATTAAATCTATGTTATTATAGCAAAGAAAAATATAAATTCACGGTCCATCTCTCTGCCTCTTAAGGCAGAATGACCTTATTTTCCCCCATTCTTCATTTTTGTCCTTTATCTCTACTTTTCTGCCACCAATACTCTAACCGTCTCTTACTTATTTCTATCGCGGACGTGTTCAGCTTTCCATTGTTGTCCCTAAAACCCAAGGCTTCATGTAGACTCGTGCCCATACGTATATCTGGGTGGATATCGCCACATTCAATCAGTACATGTTCCATCGTTTCCTTAGTTCCCCCCCCAGCATGTACATTGTTCTTCTTCGTTACAGAATCTCGCTTTATAGCTACGCGTTCTAAGGCAACCCGACCTTGCTTCAAACAGTAAAGCGCTTCCCCTTGAATTATCATAAAACATCTCCCTCCTTATTTCGGTTTTTTCCCTTTCGGTAGTCACTGAGAGCCGGCTTCTTTTCCATCGCTGTCATCCAATAAGTCCTCTCCGCCTCTCTGACTTTTCGCTTAATGCTCCTTGTTGCCATGTCGCCCACACTGCTAGCCGTATATTTACTGGTGAGCCTCCTAGTTCTTTTTCTCCGCTGCGTGTCGACGCTTTTTCCTATACAAATACCTGAAAACCTTCCCTGCCCATCTACTCTCCTTCATTTTCCTCAGCCTCTCTTGAAATCTAATTTTGCTCTGAGCTTCCCTCACTTCAAAACCTGTCCATCCCATATCACCCTTTACAGCCTCATTTGTCGTCTTCCCGTGAGCGCCCAACGCGAGGCGTCCCACAGTCCTTTGATTTACATCCATTCCTGATTGCACCTCTGATTTCATGCACACCACTGAGTTCCCAAATGTAAGCCCCGGAACCATCACACCCTTCCACAGCCCTCGGAGCACCTCGTACCTATTGTATCCCCATAACGCTCTGTGCTTCATGATTGCAGCATTCCTCTTTCCCTTTGTTACCGATGCTTTCTCTTGTACCTCCATATATCTATCCCCCCTCATTTACCCACACTCCGAGGTACTTGTACTCGCTTACCCTCGGTATTTCATGGCCCTGTATTAAGACCGCATGGTCTTCGTGATCATTGAATACCATCAATCCACATTTTGTTGCACTAAAACCTAGTCCTAGAGCCTCGCCTTCCCTTCCGCATATATCTGCCAGCCGCTGTGTATCATCTTGACTGTCCGCAAATAAGCAATATCGTCAGCATAAAATAGACCTGGAAGCTTCCGCTCAACCATCGCGCCTGCCTGTTTGTGTGACAGAGTAACTCCAGTGTTGCTGCCTTCTAGCGCTTTTTCCATCCTCACCATGTACAGCATGAATAACAGCGGGGACAAAGGACATCCCTGTCTCAGCCCCTTGCTAATGTCAACGCTGTCCTTGCTGCTTATTCCTTCCCATTCTACACAAACTGTATTTTCTCGGTATATTTCCCTCAAAAACTGTATACAGTCGTCACCTATGCCCACTTCCTTCAAATTATCCCACAATATTTCCTGATTAACGTTGTCATATGCCCCGGTGATGTCTAGATAAGCTACGTATAAGGGCCTGTTTTCTGTTTTTGATATTTCTATACACTGTGTAAGAACAAAGAGGTTATCGTCTAACCGCCTGTCGATTCGGAATCCATTCTGGAGTTCTCCCAAAATATCATTTTGCTCTACCCACGTTTCTATTTTTAATTTTACTGCCTGCATCGCCAACCGGTATAGCACCGATGTAATGGTTAGCGGTCTATACGAGCGAATGTTATCCTTTTCTCCCCTGCCTTTATAGATTAAGTTCATTCTACTTTTTCGCCAACTGTCTGGTATTTCCCTCTCCTGTAAGCACTTTTCTACGGCTTTCAGCAGTGCTTCTTTAGTGCTATGTCCTAGTTCGTTAATGAGGCTGACGGGAACCCCATCTAAGCCCGGAGTAGTGCGCTTAGGAATTTTTCCTTCGGCCTTCATCCAATTGAAATTCTCAAGTACTACATCTTCCTCGGTTGTAATCTTCTGCATACTTTTACTCACTGGGGGAATCCCCTGGGCGACCTTTTTAAACGAATCGGCTGTTACCTTTCGGATGTAACCTAGCGCTTCATACCCTTCCAATTGATTTCCTCCTTCATCTACCATATGTTGTTGCATTGTGACAGACTTCCAACCTAGCGCTTTTAGGTGGCTCCAAAATATCCTAGGCGCGGCCTTCTTCTTTTCGCGAATCTCTGTCATCCAGCGTTCACTTTCGCCTTTAATTTTTGCCTAGACTAATTTCTGCACAATGGATTTTTGCTCTAAATATATTTCCCATACTTGGTTGACTTCATCCTGTGGCCGCTTCTCCTTTTTGGCCTGTCTGTGCTGCCGTGATGCCTCACGTCGCTTCTCGATCGCATCCCGGATTTCTTTGTTCCACCAACTTTTTGGCTTTCTCTTTCCTTTCCAAGAAATAGTTTTCTTCTCTTTTTCTATCTCTTTCGTGATTACATGTAGCAGCTCACTATACTTCCAGTCTTTGCCTGGCGGTTTGTCTACTTTTTCCTCGACTCTTGCGGCTATATTTGTTATTTGTTTCTCATTTAAATACGAGCTGCCAATGTTTTATTCTAGGTTCTTATTTCCAGTTTTATATCCCATTTGTAATGTTATGCGTTTATGATCACTACCCAAGCTGTTAATGCCTCCCTCGTCTATTCTCATCTCTCTAAGTTTGTCATAGATTCCTTCTGTCATGAGACAATAATCAATGCTCGATTGCCTGTTTCCGACTTCCCACGTGATCTGTCCCTCACACTTAGGCCCCGCGTTAACTATTTCCAGACTATGTTGCTCGCAGAGATCTAGCAATAACTTGCCATTGGAGTCTGAATATCCGTCAAGGTCATGTATGTGAGCATTCATGTCTCCTAGAAGGATTATTTCGGCATCATGACCAAATTCTTTAATATCGGTTTTTATGCATTTCACTATCTCCAGATTCTTTTCTCTGCAGTTATTCCCCGTCCACAAGTAAGCTACTCCTAGCCACGTTTTTTTTTCCACCTACTGTGCCCGAAACCCATAGGTGCTCTGAACACGTTTGCTTCACTCTATCCCATTTTGCTCTGCTATGAATTAGCATTCCGACACCCCCCACCTCTCCTTTCTGATATGATCCTGTTGCATCCTTCCCAAATATAATTGTCAATATGTGGTGGCTCTTCCAAGTCTCTAAGGTGTGTTTCTGTAACCGCATAAACACCTATCTGTTCCTTGTTTAACTGTCCCTCAATCTCTAACCATTTTGCCTTTTTTCTGCCACCCCGCATGTTAATGTAACCAATTGCGACACGTGCCTTCTCCCTTTTACATTTTCTCTGGTTTTTCGCTATACTACCTGTCAGAGAGTCCCCCCTGGTTGTTGTCCTCATTACACGCTACCCTGGACACCGAAGGGCCCGCGTGCCCCTTTCTTAAGGGGGGGATGGATAGCAAGGACAGGTGCTCAACTACTACTGCCCATCGCTCTGTTATTTTTAAAGCAAACTCCACAAAATTTTGCCAGTGGCTTGAATGGAAATTTTACTAGATGTTTTGTGAATTTGGCAAGAAAATACAAAGCCATTCTAAAAATGATAAAAAATAAATAATTTTACTATTTTTATTTTTTGAAGGAACATTTGTGAAAAAAAGATTTTGCATGTAAAATAGTGAAATCTCTTCTGGTGATTACATGTGCCCAGGGTATCTTTTTGAACCAAAATAATAATTGTAGGCATAACCATTCTTTACTTAAAAATTTGGATGTCGGATGACTGGAATTTTAGGGCTTTTTTTCTTCAAGCAAAACTTTCGTAAAAAATACAATTCTGGTGGCAACACTATTATTTTGCTTCAGAAAGGGCGCATGTTATTCACAAAGAAGTCGCAAAAGTTTCAACTTGGTAGCTGGAGTGGTTACAGAGAAAATGTTCCTTTTCTGACGAAAAGTAGTGTTTGGAGAAAACGCCATTTAAAGTTCGAGTTGCCACGGTGCAGTCACGGGATCAGGCGCGTTTGGGTAAATTTTTAAATGCTTTCCACTGCGCGTAAAAACGCGCAACTTCGTGGAAGCACTTGTCAGTGATGCTGGGATATCGTGCTATGAACATTGAAAAATCTCATTTTCAGTCGATTTTTCGCTCCATCCCCCCCCTTAACCCTTCCGCCACCTTGCGGGATTCCGCAGAACTCATTTGCAATACTTGTGTCCATGTGCTTCGAGTTGTCGATGAATTCGCCCTCGCGCTGCCAATTGCTAGCTTCCTGGTTAGCTCAATTGGTAGAACGACCGCCCCGGAAAGGCGTTGGTCCCGGGTTCGAACCCCGGACCAGGACCAATTTTTCGGCAACTAAGAAGCTTTTCTTTCAGAAGAAATCCGTTTGGATTTCCTTGTAGCTTCGCGCTGCAAACGGGTGGTTGTCTATTTTCCCTTTCTTAACCCTTCCGCCACCTTGCGGGATTCCGTAGAACTCATTTGCAATATCTATCTATCTATCTATCTATCTATCTATCTATCTATCTATCTATCTATCTATCTATCTATCTGTCTATCTATCTAGCCGACTACGAGTTTGTGCTCTCTTGGCTGTATAGTTAATGGTATTTGTACGAAAACTGGTATTACATAACATGACTGTATGGCGAACATGAATGACTGGTCATATCATGAAAATCGTGACTAACTTGTCATTCAAAGTATGATTTACACGCCATGGCCGTAGTGCTCCTAAGGCCGTGTTCTTAACTTGATATATCCAGAAATTGGTACGATGAGACATTTCTGCATGGCCAACATAAATGACAAGTGGTAATATGAAAACATGACGTGCATGTCATGTAAAACATGATTTACATGGCACGCTTATGGTGCGGTCACGGCCGTTTCGCTAGCTTGATATACACCAAATTTTGTATTGCGTGACGTGCCTGTATAACGAACATAAATGCCAAGTGGTCATATGGAAATCATGTCATGTCATGTGCAACATGACTTGCATACCCGCTCATGGCACGCTCGCGGCCGTTTTGCTAGCTTGATATACAACCAAATTTGGTACTGCGTGACATGAATATATGACAAACCTAAATGAGAAGTGGTAATGTGGAAATCATGTCATGTCATGCAGCATGACTTCCATGTCACACTCGTGGCACTCTCGCGGCTGCTTCGCTAGCTTGATATACACCAAATTTGGTATTGCATGACATGACTCTATGGGGAACATATATAACAAGTGGTAATATGGAAATTATGACATGCAATGTGCAACATGACTTGCATGCCACTCTATGCTACTCTCGTGGCCGTTTCGCTAGCTTGATATACACCAAATTAGGTATTGCGTGACGTGACTCTATGACGAACATAATGACAAGTGGTAATATGGAAATCATGATATATTATATGCAACATGACTTGCATGCCACGCTCATGACTCGCTCGCGGCCGTTCTGCTCAATGAATGCACACATTGTGATAAGTGCAAAGCCAAAGCATTGGAGTATCCTGTACAAGGCACCACGAACCTTCGAGCTCGTTATCGCTATGGGGCGACTGATCACCTTGCAAATGGTCCGGCATGTAAGGCCCGCAAGCGTAGATGTCGCCGCTGCGAGAAAATTAGGCACTTAGATTTTATGTGCAGCTCATCAGGATATTCAGCGAAAGTTCAACGAGTTGATGACGATGACGACGCTAGCTCACAGTGTAGCGGAAAAACAGTTTGTGTTGTCAAGAGACACAAGCATGGCATTTACGCGTCCTTCGCAGTGGTAGGTCACACTATCTCGTTTAAGTGGATACGGGATCTTCTGTCACTATTTTGGCTGAAGAACTCTACCATTGGTTTTAGATGCGAAGCATCTTATGCTCGGGGCTATGTCCGTCCCACGTCCGGCGTCCCGCGTCCGGCCACTTTCGTGAAGTAGGGAAGCACCCACTATGCGAACCAGAATACTGTAGTACAATAAGGCCGTCAACCAGCAATACAGTCACCAGAGTCATGGCCGAGAGCATAGGCACCGGGCGGCCGTCGTACGGCGCCAGCGGCGCCCCTCCCGAAAAGCGCCCCTGGCGGCGGCAGCGAAAGCACTGGCATGTGAAGCAGACGACGCGGAGAAGGCTCTGCTACTTTCGGCAACATATTCAAGTAGTAGCGGCGGCGTTTCTTTTTAGACAATCGCAAGCTGTAAGCTGTTTCGTTTGTCGCCCAAGGCAAAGAGAAGCGGCAGCAACAGTGTTTCTTGAACAAAGCACGAAGCGTTCGACTGTCGGACATGTGTTCAGACAACGGGGCCACTCGTCGGGCTCCAGGGAGACTCCCCCGCAGTCGTTTGCGGTCTAGGCAGCATTCAATGGTCACCAAGTCATCAAGAAGGATGACACATGTTCTTTTCATGTCTTCACACCCAGGAGCACCGTCGGAACGTCAATCGACTAGGCTTCTTTGCGTGGTGTTCTGCTTTTATGCGTTTGCTTTCGTTTGGAGGCGGACCAGAGGCACGATGCCTCCTTCCTTTCGGGACTGCAAATGAGACCGGCCCGATTGGCGAAAGTGTTGTAAAATAAACATCTTTGTATTTTAACTGCCAAAGTCGCTGCTCCTCACTGTTGGGCTCCTGGCGGGAAGGCGAGTACTGACAGCGCACGTGCACTAATGGCGATGCCAGTTACATTGCGTTGCGGCTTTCAAGGCTTGACCAGCCGGCGTGCGCGTTTTCATGCGTTTGCTCTAGAGAAGGGTCACCGCTTGCACGAAGCTGGCCACGTGCTTGACATAAAGGAATATAAAAGCGACAACGACTGCAAATTGCTTTGCAAGTGCACCCCGCAGAAGAAGTTCAATGCGATAAGCTACGATGTGGAGCTAGATCTAGGTATCCCCATTCCTATTTCTATTTTAAACGCAAAGCATTTCTTATCTCTACCTATAAATGCCTCTATTTCTCTATCTAGCCGCCTACATCTGGGCGCTCTCGTGGTCGCCTCCTTAACCCATTAAGGACCACGAAAGAACTACTGTTCCGATTTTATTTAAATTTCGCACATTTAATTAACCACAACAGATAACGACACGTGCAAATTTTCATAGAGTTACGTGCGTTTCTTCAGGAGTTATGATACTGTATTATAAAAAGTACGCTGGGCCTTCGAGATAGCAACGGGCAAGGTGACTTGATGCAAGAATGGCGAGTACGCTGGGCCCTTGCGAAACGAATAACAAAGTTTTCTTGGCCCATGCCACTTAATCAAGGACCAGTGCTTTAGGGAAAGCGTAACGTCACGCTTTTCGCCACACGATTTTGATGTATTTTGGCAGAATTCTACTGTTTTGCCGGCTTGTGAAAATGTCCGTATGGATAGAGGGTAATAGCAAGTACAGTAGAATCTGGAGAGCTTTGATACTTCTCTTGGGTACAACAAGGCGCAGTCAGTGTTTTGCTGTTATGCGACTAAAGGACAATAGTTAACGTGTAGAGGGTCTGCTAAAACCTACGATGTGGTAGCAGACGCTTTATGCGTTGTCTGCGGCTATTTCGATCATCTAGGTAAATAGGGGCTGGTGCCACTTTTTCTCAGCGATGAAAATTCTCTAGTCATTCGCAGCTTAATCGTAGAGCTCAAACCCCCTCATGGCAATGTTACTGCGGATGAAGAAGGAGGACAGTGGCACTACGTTTTTTTTCTTTTCAGTGAATGGCCACCACGATACAGAGCATAGTCACTCAACTGTGTAGCCTTTCGTCAGCATAACAATTATGCTCTTGTCTGCCATTTTGGAAACAAAGCTGCTTTCCTGAGTAAAAACAGAAGTTATCTTACCCACGTTCCTCTCGTTCTATGTTTTTTTATCGTTAGCGGAGAGCATCCATTCGTACCGCCGTCATTCCCCTCCCCCTCCTAAGTTCCCATGTTAGGGTCAGAATCGCCAATTAAAACATCAAGAGGCTCTCGTATATTCACAGCGACATCTTTCGCAGCCTCATGAGTCTGAGATAACCGAAAAAATGGCATTCATAACAAAAAAAGCCTGTTGAATATATGATGCAACGCACAACAAGAGTTACATGTATGCTCCCACGAAGTCCCAGTGTACTAAATAAAGTACAGCAACATTTAATTATTCCTCACAGCAAAACTATGCACTCTATAGGCTTCTCGCGCTTTGCAGGGATTGAATTGCTTTTCCTGAAGCAGAAACTGTCCGTTTTTTCAGCATATAAAATGTAAAACTTCAAATTAATTTAGAAAAAGTAGTACTGACCACGTGCGTTTAACAGGCTCTCAATTTCCCAAAGTTTGACGACTCATAAAACAGAAAAAACATAACCGAGTCAATATTCCAAATTAGGATTTTCTTGCTGCAACCTTTGGCATCAGAAATTGTAATGAGCAAGATCAGAATATTATGTTTTGTATTTTCTATGCCCGAAAAAGGAAGTGTACTTTTAAAAGTACACTGGTCCCTAATGGGTTAAGTTGACATTAACCAAAATTGGCATAGGTGGGTACGAAAATAAGACGAACATAGCTGTCTGGTTGTGATATGGTGGTATGAGTAGCGCGAAAATCTTTCCAGTCACGTGCGGCACATACCGGGCGTATACCACGGGCCGCGGGATGCTGGTATGAGGCACAGGTGATTCACAGTGGATCGACCCAGGAACGGCGAGAACAGACATTGATAATTTAAGCGGGTGCATGTCCAAAAAATCCGGCATCAGCCACGTGAACCCGACGTATGCAAAGAATAGAAATCCGGATCCCAGCAGGAGTCGAAACCAGGTACTCTGAGCGGATATCAAATATTCTACCACAGAGCCAAGCCATGACTTGAAATTACTTTTGAAAAGATCCTATGCGCAAGAAAAATGTCGGTGCAACCAACTTCAATTGTGGTTGCAGTGCTGGCTATCGAATTTCATGACAAGGTAATAAACATTACTCATGTACTCATATGAAACAGACGTTACGTCGGCTTAACGCCAATCTTGGTTTTATTAAGACTTCTTGTTGGGCGAGTTGGTTAACATCAAAGGGGTACATAGTAGCGCAAACTTAGAAAATAGACACGAGAAAAGAAGTAGGAGGGAGCAGAAAGGTCGGACGCTCCCTCGTACTTGTTTTCTCGTGTCTTTATTTTCTAAGTTTGTGCTACTATGTACACCTTTGATCAATGGTGGCTCCGCTTTTATAACCGTCAGATAAACATTACATATGTGCTCCTATGAATCTGCAAGCTATATTCAAGCGTTGCTCGACCCGGAACAATACTCTGATCAATGCTACGCGTATGATATACACAGCATCGGCACGAAATGTGAATCGCAACGTAGCGTGCGCTGCGTTTCAATAACACTGAAGTCTGTTCTCTAACATGAGCGCTAACATTACGTCAGACCACAAGTTAGCCTTTAAACGTCAGTGTAGTCGGCATGCTTATTAAGCACACTATGTGCACACAACTCCATCTACAAAAACACGTCGATCCACCTCGTTACGCGTGACTTAAAGCTAAAAAAAATGCAGCATAGACTCGCTGATTCGCATAAAATCGGTTCCCACAATACGTGGGATCTGCCGAATTTCCCCTAATACTGTGTTATTCTGTCTATACGTTAACATTGTCCCCTAACATTAAAAAAATAGAGCGTACGTCTCCCATTCCCTTCTCGTCTTTAGTGGATGCTTCGCCGATTGCACTTGGTCCTCAGTTGTAGTTTTGCACGCCCCCGTTCCTGTTATGTTTTCCATTTATTTTCGATCCTTCGCCGACCCTTAAGATATTGTAATCTTCAGTCTTCGCGCACACGTAGTATTCGGCAGCACACGACACAAGCGACGAGAGCACAATGAAGAGAAACGAACGTCCAGCCCCGCGCCCCCGCAGCAAGCGCCTGCGCCATTTTCGGCACTCCCATTCCATTAGTTCCCCGTCGCCACTGAAAGAGGCGCCACCAGTCCCCGCGCCCGGTGCCTATAGAGGGGCTGCTTAGCAATGGCTAGGCAGGTGGTGTCTGTCGCCCAGGTTGACTCCATTCCTTGATCTTGATTGCATGTGCTTGCGGGGGCTTAGTCCATCCCTCCTTCCCGCGTCCCACAACCCCACAGCCCATGCGGGTCCCTTCCCCCCTCTCTCTCCTCTCCTGTGCTCACCCCCTTTCTCTCATATAGGAATCCTCTACTCTACGGAGCGACGCCCACGTCCTACACCCCCTCCCCCCCCAACGCATGCCCATCCCCTCCACCTCTGTCTCCTCTCCAACGCTCACCCCCTTCCTCTCCTCTAGGAGTCCTCTACTCTATGGAGCGGCGCTCGCGTCCCACAACCCCCCCCCCCTCACAGCGCATGCGCGTCCCATCCCCCCTCTCTCTCCTCTCCTACGCTCATCTTCTATCTCTCCTCTAGGAATCCTCTATTCTACGGAGCGGCGCCCGCGTCCCAAACCCCCCCACAGCCCATTCGCGTCCTCTCCTCCTGTCCTACCCTCACCCCTTCTCTCTCCTCTAGCGGAGCGGCTCCCGCATCCCACAGCGCATGCGCGTCTCCTCCCCCCTCTACTACGGTCCCCCCCCGTTCTCTCCTCTAGGAATCCTCCGCAGCGCACCTGGCCCGGATGGAATAACCCATCAGCTCTTGCGTAATTTCGACGCTTCCAAGCGCTCCATCCTGCTGGAGGCCTATAACCGGGTGTTCGCAGGTAGATCCCTTCCTGACCAGTGGCGTACGGCAACTGTCATCCCAGTCCTCAAGCGAGGCAAGTCGCCTCGTGCGATCAAATCTTATTGACCCATTTCTCTCACCTCAGTGGCTGGAAAAACAGTGGACGAAATGGCCCTTCGTCGATTGCACTGGATTGCGGATGCGCGCAATGTTTTCGCCCCCGAGCGGTGCGGTTTCAGACCTCATCGTGCGACAGCCGATTGCCTTGCCGCCGTCGTCAGCACACTTGAGCAGGCTCTCCACGACAAGGAGATGGCCATCCTCCTGCTTCTCGATGTCCAGTCGGCGTTCGACTCGCTGCCCCATGCTTCCATCGCCGGTACAGTGCGCTCCGTTGGCGTCGAAGGCCGGCTTCTCCATTATGTTTGGGCCTTCCTTGCAGACCGGACGTTTGCCGTGCGCGTCGGAGGGGCGACCAGTTCACCGCGTCCAGATCACACTGGTGTACCGCAGGGCAGTGTTCTCAGCCCATTTATTTTCAACTTGGTGCTTGCACCACTTGTGAAGTGTCTCCCTGAAACGGCAGTTCTCCCAGTGCGCGCTGTTGTTTACGCGGACGACATCGCCCTTTACGTGCGCGGCCCTACACGGATGTGCTCTGAGGTCCGCGGGCGGATGCAGATGGCTCTGCAGTGCGTGGCGAAGTTTATTAGTGACATTGGCCTCGCCATTTCGGCAACGAAAACCGAGGCACTCATTGTCCACCCTCGTGCTGCAGCCCGCCGCCACCTCCCGTGCCTTCAGCTCGACGGTGTGCCGATCTCTTGGCAAAAGAGTGTCCGATATCTCGGGCTCACCATTGACAATCGTCTACGGTGGTTCCCCGCGGTGCGGCGCATTCGGCAGGATGCTTGCCGTGTTGAGTCTTGTGTCCGTCGACTCCTCGCCCGCGGCAACGGATGCCCTCCCGCCTTCGCATGCACCATATACGAGGCAATGGCCCTCTCCGTAGTGCACTACGCTCTACCTCTCTCCACCCTTCAGGCCCCACAGTGGCGAGCGATCGACCGGGATCATCGGCGAGTGATCCGAATGTGCCACGGCATCCCTCGTCATACTCGCGTGCCCCAGACTCTCGCAGAAACTCGCGCGTGGCCTGCGTCGCTTACAGCGGATCTGCGCGCCCTGGGTCATATGGAGCGCCTCCATCGCGCACCTGGGGCCGGTCTTCTACTCGCCCGACTTCGTGCTGTCTCAAACACTCAAGTTCGGTCGAATCATCGACTTTTACGACAGTCTCGTTGTCGACGAACCTGCCCCGTGTGCGCGCTGGCCCCCCTCTACACCGGAGAGCGCCCCTCCGTGTTTACTTCGAACTGCCGGGCATACGCTCAAAGCGCAACACACCTCAAAGTGCCATCGCTCAGGAGGCTGCAGCGAGGATGCACGAGGACCTAGCTGGCAGAACACATGTGTTCTCTGATGGCTCTGTGCTACGAGACCATTCAGCTGCGGCCGCCTGCATTGCCCCTGAGCTCGACAAAGCCCTGCAGTGCCGCCTCAGTTTCTGTGCCTCCTCGACTACCACGGAACTCGTGGGATTGCAGCTGGCTGCGGACCTCCTTCGTGAGTCACGTACCATCAAGAGCGCTGCAATTTACTGCGACTCTACGTCAGCTCTGCGACAGCTCATAAAGGGGGGAACGCGGCCCGCCACTTTCACAGCGTGTTGCGCACAGCCTGCAGTCGGTTCAAAAGAGCACGGCTGCGATGTTGTTCTGCAGTGGCTTCCCTCCCATGTTGCCATCGCAGGAAATGAGGCTGCCGACGATCTGGCTAAGCAGGCGCATTCTCCCGCGACCCAATTGACACCATACACCAACTCCTTCGATTCCGCGCGCTGTAATTTTCACCGAGAATTGCAGCGCGACCACCCAGACGAGCGGGTCGCCGATGGACGCCCCCCTCCTCTACTCCCCATGACTGGTTTCTCCCGGCGAGAGCGCGCCCTCCTCTTTTTGTCCTGCGGACGGGCTCGGCATCGACGGGGGGAACGAAAACAGCGGCTGCGGGGAGCTCCTTCGTCAGCTTGCGTTGACTTCGGCGCAGTTGAAACACTTTTAAATGCGAAGCACTTCTTAGCGAACTTCGGCGACATTGAGCGTATCTAGCTATCTATCTATCTATCTATCTATCTATCTATCTATCTATCTATCTATCTATCTATCTATCTATCTATCTATCTATCTATCTATCTATCTCGCCGCCTACGACTTTCTGCTCTCCTGGCCGCATCGTTAATGGGATTTGTACCCAAATTTGGTATGGCATAACATGACTGTGTGACGAACATAAATGGCTGGTCATATCATGAAAATCATGACTAACTTGTCATGAAAAGTATGATTTACGTGCCACGCTCATGGCGCGCTCGCGGCCGTTTCGTTAGCTTGATATACACCACATTTGGGATTCAGTGACATGACTGTATGACGAACATAAATGACAAGTGGTAATATGAAAATCATGACTTCATGAGCGAAATGACTTGCATTCCACGCTCATAGCACGCTCGCGGCCGTTTCGTTAGCTTGATATACACCAAATTTGGGATTCAGAGACAAGACTGTATGACGAACATAAATGACTAGTGGTAATATGGAAATCATGACTTCATGAGCGAAATTACTTGCATTCCACGCTCATAGCACGCTCGCGGCCGTTTCGTTAGCTTGATATACACCAAATTCGGTATTGAGGGACAAGACTGTATGACGAACATAAATGACTAGTGGTAATATGGAAATCATGACATGTCATGAGTGACATGACTTGCATTCCGCGCTCATAGCGCGCTCGCGGCCGTTTCGTTAGCTTGATATACACCAAATTTGGTATTGAGTGACATGACTGTATGACGAATATAAATGACAAGTGGTAATATGGAAATCATGACTTGTCATGAGCGACATGACTTGCATGCCACGCTCATGGCGTGCTCGCGGCCATTTCGTTAGCTTGAGATACACCAAATTTGGTATTGTGACATGACTGTACGACGAACATAAATGACAAGTGGTAATATGGAAATCATGACTTGTCATGTCTGACATGACTTGCATGCCACGCTCATGGCGTGCTCGCGGCCGTTTCGTTAGCTTGCGATACACCAAATTTGGTATTGAGTGAGATGACTGTATGACGAACATATATGACTAGTCGTAATATGGAAATCATGACATGTCATGAGCGACATGACTTGCATTCCACGCTCATGGCGCGCTCGCGGCCGTTTCGTTAGCTTGATATACACCAAATTTGGTATTGAGTGACATGACTGTATGACGAACATAAATGACAAGTGGTAATATGGAAATCATGACTTGTCATGCGCGACATGACTTGCATGCCACGCTAATGGCGTGCTCGCGGCCGTTTCGTTAGATTGAGATACACCAAATTTGGTATTGAGTGACATGACTGTATGACGAACATAAATGACAAGTGGTAATATGGAAATCATGACTTGTCATGTGCGACATGACTTGCATGCCACGCTCATGGCGTGTTCGCGGCCGTTTCGGTAGCTTGAGATACACCAAATTTGGTATTGTGTGACATGACCCTGTATGACGAACATAAATGACTAGTGGTAATATATAAATCATTGGCATGTCATGAGCGACATGACTTGCATTCCACGCTCATGGCGCGCTCGCGGCCGTTTCGTTAGCTTGATATACACCAAATTTGGTATTGAGTGACATGACTATATAACGAAGATAAGTGGCAGGTGGAACCATGAAAATCTTGGCATGCATGTCATCTACAATGCCATTTACATGCCACGCTCATGGTGCGCTTCCGTCCAGTTGGCTGGCTTGACATGCACCAAAATTGGTATATCGCGACGTGACTGTATGACGAACACAAATGACCGTCGTTACATGTAAAACATGACATGCAAATTATGTAAAGCATGATTTGCTCCTTCCTGGCTGCTTCGCATTACATCGATTCCCACAGTGCGTGGGATCTGCCGGCTTTTTTTCACCTGCTATGCGAGTGCCCCACTTCTGACTGTGCAAGGAAGCAGCTCGCAACCCGCTACCGTCTTCTCGGCCTGCCCTGCGAGACCCTAGAGGACATCCTCTTCCCCACCGGCTGCAGCGATTGTCGCCGTAATGCCCTTGCCGCCATTCTCACCTTCATCGACGCTGCCGGCCTCGGCGAGCGGCTCTAAAACCAACACGCACGTAGTCTAGCGCGCCCCTCGCCCTTCCTCCCCGCAAGCCCTACTTTTCTGTCTTTCCTTCTCTCTTTCTTCTTTTCATCCCCTTTCCTCGTGTGTGTACCGGTTCAGGTGTCCTCTTCGAGAGACAGTTATCGTTCACACAGAACCCCCCTTCCTATTTCTCAACAGAATCACCTATCATTTACGGAGCGGCGTGCACGACAGGTGGTGCGACAGCTGCATACTCCGCTGGGGGGCGCCACGGTAGTTCCGCGGTAGGAAAATGACGGAGCGCGCACGCCTCATTCTCTCTCCTGTGCAGCGCCGCGAGAGGAGCGCCCGGGCCGCTGCCGCGAAACGAGAGCGGCGACGTTTCTCTCGCTCAAGCTAACCATCATCTCCCCGCTGCTTCGCATCCGCACATGGATGCGAAGCAGCGGGGAGATGATGGTTAGCTTCAGCGGGAGATGGCGAAATTTTTTTTTTTGCAAGCATTTGCCCCTTGACGCCTACCTCAGTGCAGCTTTTTGACTACTCCAAGTCAAAGATGAGAGTTCAAGGATGATTTGTCGCCTCAGCTGCGTTTCAAGACAGAAGTGCTTCCATTCTTCTGTATGTTGTATCTGAAGGCACCACTGTATTGTGCTTAGATGCCATTGCGGCACTACAGACGAACATTGAAGGTAAATCGCTTCAGTGCCTTTCATTGACCTCCAGCACTCCTATATGGCCAACTGAGCTACGTTCAGAATACGAACATCTCTTTGACAAACAGCTCGGACTTGCCAAAGAATTCAAACACAATGTTAAGGATCGTGAGTCCGTTCCACCCATGGCCAGCAAGCTACGATGGTTGCACTTTACCCTTCGTGAGCAGGTGTCGGCTGAGCTGCAGAAACTTGAAGCCCAAGACATATTCGAGCACGTTGACGCGTGTCAGCGGGTGTCTCCTATAGTGGTTGTTCGGAAAAAGGATGGCTCAATACGAATGTGTGCTGATAAAGCTATAATTAATATAAATTAGCCCAATAAAGCTATAAGTTATAAAGCCCAATAAAGCTATAATTGTTGATAGCTTTCCACTATCACAGACAGACTAGCTGTTGCACAGCTGAGCTAACGCCAAGCGATTCTCGAAGCTGGATTTGGCGTCTGCTTACCATCAACTAGAACTCGATCCTGAGAGCCGTGATCTGACTACTTTCATACACACGACGGGCTTTTTCGCTTTAAGAGAGTTCGCTTCGGCTTGGCTTCAGCCCCGTCAGCATTTCAGAAGATGATGCATCTCATACTGAAAGGGTGCAAAGGTGTACTTTTCTACATAGACAATATTCTCGTCTATGGTTGTTCTCGAGAAGACCATTTTCAAATCTTCGCATTGTTTTGCAACGCCTTTCTTAAGCGGGCCTGAAACTCAATCAGAATTGAGTTTTTAATCTGCGTCGGCTCATATGGTGGTTTTGGGACGTTAAACCCCAGATATTATTATTATTAACGGAACTCACGTTCCTAGGACATGTCATGAACGGCAAAGGACTCTTTCCACCTAGCGTCATCTATCCAAGCGACGAAAGAAGCTCCGGCGCTTTCAAACATAAATGAACTTCGTTCCCTGCGGGATTTTACTCTCCAAGTTCGTGCCCCATTTTTCGGATGCTGTGGAACCTTTACGGGCATTGCTTCGAGGCAACGAACCATTTGCTTGGACGTCAGCTGCCGAAGAGAGTTTCGTCCGTTAAAATCGCTGCTGACAACTTGCAAGGTTCTACATTTCTTTGACCCGAACCTTCCCGTCATTGTCACGACCGATGCCTCCGGATATGGACCAGGCGCTGTGCTGCAACAAGACAACAAGGGAATTCCACAAAGGGTTGCCTTTTCCTCCCTCACTTTGAGCCCACAAGAAAGGAAATACTCTGCAGGTGAACATGAAGCCTTAGCATGCGTTTGGGCCTTGAGCACTGGCACGTGTACCTTTGGGGTCGCCCCTCCGTTTTGCGAACTGACCACAGTGTCCTTGTCACCTTGTTGTCAACTAAGGGTGTTGGACATCGGCCATTGAGCATTTCACGTTGGTCAGCGCGACTACTTTGTTACAACTACACCGTAGAGTACCGCAAGGGAAGTGATAATGTGGTGGCTGACGCACTCTCTCGACTGCATTTGCCTGGAGAAACTGATCAGGTCGCTGAAGATGAATTTGTTTGCCTTCTTTCTCTGATGCTAACCTTGACAAAATTACAAGCAGCGAGTGCACCTGACAAGATCATCCGAAGAGTCATGAACTTCGTTTTGTCATCTAGGCCTGATAAAAAATCTTTGGAAACGGCGCTAATGCCATATTTCCATGTACGTGCAGAGCTATCCATTGTGCACGAGTTGCTTTACCGTGGTGAAAGGATCGTAGTTCCAAGTAGCCTTACTCGTCGTTTGATGGAAGTCGCACATGAATGACATCCGAGGATCAGTCGTACGAAAAGCCGATTGCGAGAGTTGTACTGGTGGCCTCGAATGGATGACCATGTAGAACAATCTGGTTAAGAAATGTGTTGTTTGCCAGTCATGTGACAAATCTGCACGGCCAACTGCAGCCCCTATGCAGCCAGTAACTTTCCCTGACAAGCCTTGGGAGAAAATTGCTATTGATATTATTGGCCCATTTGAGCAAGCTCCCATCAATTGCCGTTATGCAGTAACGCTTGTTGATTATCACAGGAAATGGCCAGAAGTATTTTTTTCAAGACCAGTTTCTACGACGACGGTCAAAAACTTCCTGCTACAAGTGTTTGCTCGTGATGGCTACCCGAGTGAAATAATTTCTGACGACTGAACACAGTTCAGCTCGGCTGTATTTGAAGAGTTCCTTGGGGAACGTGGCATACGCCATTGTTTTTCTTCTGTTTACCACCCGCAAGCAAGCGGGCTTGTAGAAAAGTTCGACAGAGTCCTCAAGTCTGTTGTCCAGATGGCAGTATACGAGCGGCGTGATATCCGTGTCGCCGTGACCGACTGTTTGGTTGTCTACCGCGGCACACCTCACGCTACAACGGGAGTTGCGCCCACCGTTCTCCTACACAGACGACTGCCACGAATTCGATTAAGCATTGTTGGATTACCAGATCCTACATTTCACGAAAATCCAGCAGAGTCGATGAAACGGCTGCGTCAGCGTGTCCGGACAAAAACAAGCTTCTTCCAAACTTTATACAGATTGCCGTCGCGGAGGTCGCACCAGACATTTTGCCGTCGGCGACTACGTCCACGTGAGAAAGTCGTCAGTTCACAGGAAAATATCCTCGCACTTTTCGGAACCGAAGAAGACCATTGAGCAACGAGGGCCAGCCTCATTTCTTTTGGAAGACGGTCGAGTGTGGAACGCTTCCAAATTTCAAGCGATACACCCAGAAGCTGCGGAGAAGCTGACTAGCAGTCGGCCTGGTATTCTGGATTGGACTCTACCCTGTGGGAGCCACGCCCACCGCCAGTCGGCTATCAAGGTGACACGTGCTGCGCACTGGTGATGCGCATGGCCCACTCGCTTGCCTCAAAAGGAGCTGCTGACGCGCAGCCGGGGGAGTCGGCGAGGGACGCGCAGCAAGTGCGGTCAGCACAGTTCACGTGGTTGTTTTATGTGCCCCGTCGAGGAGAGGGCTAGTGCGTGATTGTCGTGTACCCACGAGTTGGTGGTATTCCATGTAACTTTAAGGTTCAGTTATTTTAATAAATGTTTTCTCTTGTTCAATGGACCGGCGGCTTCGTTGATTCTCGGAGCAGCGGCTCGAACCCCCTTCAACCCTTACCGGACAAGCCTCTTCAAAGTAGTACACCTGTGAGTGAACAGCATGCTAACTGTCCACTTACGTCAAGGCGAGAGATAGCAGCACAAGCCGACAGCGAATCAAGTTCAAAGCCATCTCCACTGCAGAACAAAATGACCGGCCAGCCACCACGGAAGAGCGGACGAGTAAAAGAAAACTCCATTGAAGCTCAGGGACTATGCGCTACGCAAGCGATAGTTTTTTTAATCAACCGGGGAAATGTTGTATATGAAAGAACGTGAGGATGAGCTCAAGGGGACAAGTTTGGCCTTGTTGGTAAGACATTAGGAAAAAATTTTGCGCAAAATGACCCATGGACGGGAAGGGAGTATACAACACGTCCGCTAACTTTCAACAAAATGGTTTATTTCAACCGAAGGACGAACATATACAGTGGGGATGCTCAAATGCTACAGCCACATGTCATGCGCAGAAAAGTACTTTTTTGTTATTCTGATTTTACCAGGAGATATGCAGAGAAGCGATACATTCTTATCATAACCTTTTAAACAAGATATACGCACCAACCACAAAACTAATGCATCTTCAAAAAATACAATTCTTTTTCTGACAGGGACAGGGACGGAGTGCTTACACAATCGCTACCCAACTTTGCGATTTTGGCGGCTTCTACTATTAGTCTGGTTAGTTCGTCCCGGTTAGTCATTAACGCATTCGTGTTCTCAAAAACCGGGGCGCACCTACAATCTCTGAAATCCAACGCGAGCCAGCCATCGTTACCCTTCTTTACAAGGTTGCAGTGCTCTCGTAACCTGTCATTCAGACAGCGCCCCGTCTGTCCGGACGTACTGCGTTCCGCAAGAGAGGGGAATCTGACACACCACCGCCTCTCTACAATCCACGAACAGAGTCCTATGTCTTATCTTGCAAGCAGATGCGTTTTGCGGTGCCGCGCCTATTCACTCTGCAAACAGAATTAAGCTTGCACGGGGCGGAAAAAACTACCTGCACATTAGCACGTGACGCCACCCATTTTATGTTATGCGAGATTTTGTGCATGTAAGGCACAACAGCTATCTTATTTCGTGCGGCATCAGCGTTAGAACGGCGACCTTGATTAGCATGACCGGTATTTCTTAATCAAGGCCTCGGCGACTGACACCTGCACGAGCACGGGGTAGCCGGCTTCTGGGAGGCGGGAGGACTGGCTTCCAGAGACTGTCCTTTACACATTGTTCACGCGATTTGCTTGATAGCGTTATGTAGGCAGTGTTTAACGATACTTCTTTTAGCGAGTTTGGTGTCAGAATACCTGAACGGCAAAAACTGCTTGTTTCCCCTTGGATCATAGTGCCAGCAGGTCCGGTTATCATATGTTTTAGTTTCGTGGTTTGTGCGCATATCTTGTTTAAAAGGTTATGATAAGAAAATATCACTTCTCTGCATATCTCCCGTTAAAATCAGAATGACAAAAAAGTACTTCTCTGCGCATGACATCTGGCCGTAGCGTTTGAGCATCAGCACTGTATATGTTCGTGCTTCGGTTGAAATAGACCATTTTGTTGAAAGTTAACGCACGTGTTGTACCCTCCTATCTCGTCCTTGTGTCATTTTGCGCTAATTTTTTTCCTAATGTCTTACCAGCAAGGCCGAATTTCTCCCCTTGTGCAGTTCATTTCTAGTACAAACGGCCCTTCTCTGTGTCATCGTCAAACCCCGTCTTCTCTAACTAAGCTCATCGCTGTGGCTACCTGCCGTGCGCGGACTTATGCCTTTTGTGCCCGCAATCGATTCTTCCCGAAGATGTTATTCTGCTATTCGGCGGGTGTAACCCGTCTTTTGGACATGGAACGAGGATCACAAAAGTCCTCAAATCTGAATGCTACAGGCAGGCCCGCCTACTGCGGCAGATGCTTACGAGCGCACTCTACGAGGACACTGAAGAAAGCCTAGCGAGACGAAGTCTCGGGCAATTCTTTCGCATCGCCAGCCAAGTCACCGAGTTCATCTGGTCCCGCTAATTGGCCAGGTTGCGCACTCGGTTATCGAAGAAGCATCCGGCAGCCCGAGACTCAATTCATTCGCCCGAGTCTCTGGTCCTTCCAGCTGATGTTAGGACTGTGTTGTCCTTGGGTCCCAAGTTCGCCGTCGAGCCCAAGCACTCTCCCCCCGAGCTGCTGTCGTTTGTACGCCGTGTATCCCACCAGGCTCCGGAATCCGAGGATAAGAGGTGCATCTCTGAGGGCGTCGACGTCCTATTCATATGCAAGCAAGCGCCTTCCAAGGTTCCTCTCAAGCGTCTACTCGCCTATCTGAAAGAACATTCCCTGCGCGTGCTTCCGGCCGACAAGGAAGGTGGATTTGCTGTGTTCACCGGTGAGCTGTACAATTCGAAAGCCTTTGAGGCAGTCTCGACAATCTTCGGGAATCGTGTTGATATTTCAATGAATAAGGTTAAGAGCTGCGCTTAGGATTTGTGCGAAAGACTCAAACTTTCTAGCCTCAGTTCTAGATTTGCTAAAAGCAAAAAAAGATTTTCTTGAAGTATTTTTTAGTGCCAAGACGCACAAACCGGAGGTTCCTTTCCGCGTTAATTGTCTGAAAATGATACGTGGCAAAAATCAGTGGTTCTGTTCATACATGATCAGCTCAAGCTGTTGCAAATCGACGACCCTTTCTTAGTGAAGAATTCCAATGACGTGCTCAAAGCTATCAGCCCTCTTAGTAACGAAGGTCTGTATGCCTTCTCCATTGACATAAAGGACCTGTACTACTCCTTACTCCATGACCAACTGCTGACATGTATTAGTGACAGCATCAAAAAATTTGGGTGGATTGACTTCAAGGACGCATCAGGTGTGTCGTCAAGAGGCTTCGTAGAACTTTTATCATTTTATCGCAAGTCAACGTTCATCTGCTGGGACGATAAGCCTTTTATTCAAAAAGAATGAGTTTGTATTGGGTCTTGCATCACTCCGCTTCTCAGTGACTTATTTTAGCCCAGATTGACAAAAGCTACTTAGCTTGTCCTCTGACGTAGGTAAGTAGCAAATCTTTAGGTACGTCGACGATTGCCTGACAATTTTCAAACGCGACCGAGGTTCCCTCTGAACCTCCAATTGCTAACGCACTGAGCTTGTTCCGACAGTGCCTAGACCCTTTTCATTAACGCATCAACTGCCTACCAATGAAGGAAAGCTCCGCTTCCTTGATATCAAGTTCACGTTCCTTGATAACCGGACCTGCTGCCAGTATGATCCAAGGGGCAACAAACAGTTTTTGCCGTTCAGCTCATCTCACACCAAACTTGTTAAAAGAAGCATCGTTAGACACTGCCTAGATAACGCTATCAGCAAATCGTGTGAACACTGTATAAAGGACAGTCTCTGGAAAGCAGTCCTCCCGCCTCTCGGAAGCCGGCTACACCGTGCTCGTGCAGGTGTCAGTCGCCGAGGCCTTGATTCAAGAAATACCGGCATGCTAATCAAGGTCGTCGTTCTAACGCTGATGCCGCACGAAACAAGATAGCTGTTGTGCCGTACATGCACAAAATCTCGCATAACATAAAATGGGTAACGTCACGTGCTAATTATTGTGCAGGTAATTTTTTTCCACCCCGTGCAAGCTTAATTCAATTTGCAGACTGAAGCTTAACTCTATTTCGCAGACTCTCGCCGCGATTCGCGGTAAATAATTAAACAAGAAAACACGCACATATTCGGTTTGTGTGTTATCCCACTGAGAGTGTAAAAGAAAAAAATACATGGTATAGTCAGTCGAAGGGCCACAAGCTTTCGCCGAACATGCCTTTGGAACGTACAAAGTATCCTTCAATTTTGCGTGACGTGACCGCATGCCGAACATAAATGACTAGTGCTAATACGAAAATCATGACGTGAGGGACATGACTTGCATGCCACGCTCATGGTGTGCTTGCGTCCAGTTCGCTAGCTTGATATACAAGAAAGTTAGTATTGTCACGTGGTCGTGACGTCGACGAAGGCAACAGTCAGCGGATCAAAGAAGAAACTGTTTATTTGGCCGAACTTGTGGCCGTGAAACGTAAAGTCAGATTACAGCTATGCACACTGGCACAGATAGCGGCGAACGGAGCGTCGGCCGTCGATCAACTGACAAGCGGTGAAGCGCGTCGGAATTTATACGCGGCCATAGAGTATTGCAGTCTTATCACTGGTTGTCGTGCAAGCTCTGGAATAAGCTCGAGTGTTCGCGTCTTGCGTGCAATCTTAACAAAACGATCTACAATAATCGGGAAGCTTCTCGAACAAAGAGGCGCGGTTTGCGCTGAGCATTGCTGACAGTCTTTGCGGGCGAAAACCAAATACAGCTACTGTGAAAATTAGAAACGCGCGTGACAATGCCCCCCTCTGAAAAAGCATCCTCCCGATGCTTAAAACAGAACACGGGGGGGAAAATGCATGCAACAATAAATAAATCAAGAAAGCGCAATAAACAATAAGCACAAGCAAGAAGGGGGGGCATTGCCACGCGCGTTTCTAATTTTCACAATAGCCTGTATTCGGTTTTCGCCCACAAAGACCAGCAAGGCTTTCCTTCAGCCGATCGAGCCTCCTCGGCGACCGTTCCAGCAGATCGGGATGGACCTCGTGGGGCCGTTCCCAACGTCGACTTGCGGAAATAAGTGGATCGTCGTAGCTACCGACTACCTCACCCGCTACGCCGAAACAAAAGCCCTGACCAAAGGCAGTGCCGCCGAGGTAGCCAAGTTCTTCGTTGAGAACATCGTCCTGCGACACGGCGCCCCAGAGGTTCTCATCACCGACAGAGGTACAGCGTTTACGGCTGACCTAACCCAGGCGATCTTGGGATACAGCCACACAAGCCACCGCCGGACTACCGCCTACCACACACAGACCAATGGCCTCATCGAGCGTCTAAACAAGACCATTGCCGACATGCTGGCCATGTACGTCGACGTCGAGCACAAGACGTACGATACCATCCTTCCGTATGTGACCTTCGCATACAACACGACCGTACAAGGAACGGCGCAGATGACGCCGTGCAAGTTGGTCTACGGAAGGAGCCCGGCAAAGACACTCGACGCCATGTTACCAAACGTGACGGACGAAGAAAACATCGACGTGACCGCCTACCTACAGCGCGCCGAAGAAGCACGACAGCTCGCCCGCCTGCGGATCAAGAATCGGCAGACGACTGACAGCCGCCGCTACAATCTTCGACGACGCTTCGTGGAATACCAGCCCGGCGATCGTGTTTGGGTGTGGACGCCGATAAGCCGACGCGGACTAAGTGAAAAACTTCTGCGACGGTACTTCGGACCGTACAGGGTACTTAGACGTCTCGGCACACTCGACTACGAGGTTGTCTCCGACGGCATTACTTACTCTCAACGGCGCCGTGCGCGACCTGAAGTCGTCCATGTCGTGCGCCTCAAGCCGTTTTACGCGCGTTAGTGAACCTGAGGACTCAACTTTTTTCATTGGACTTTCTTGCTTGTGCTTATTGTTTATTGCGCTTTCTTGATGTATTTATTGTTGCATGCATTTTCCCCCCGTGTTCTGTTTTAAGCATCGGGACGATGCTTTTTCAGAGGGGGGGCATTGCCACGCGCGTTTCTAATTTTCACAGTAGCTGTATTCGGTTTTCGCCCACAAAGACTGTCAGCAATGCTCAGCGCAAACCGCGCCTCTTTGTTCGAGAAGCTTCCCGATTATTGGTAGATCGTTTTGTTAAGATTGCACGCAAGATGCGAACACTCGAGCTTATTCCAGAGCTTGCACGACAACCAGTGATAAGACTGGAATTGATTGCTTGATTGATTGATGGTCTTGATTGCTTGAACTCCAGACTTGCTGATGACGTGACCCAAGAAAAGAAGTTCCTCGTATGCGAAGCGGCCCTTTTCTGGCTTCAGGGTGAGTCCGAAGGCCTTGATTGCTTGAAGTACAGCTTCAAGGCGCAGGAGATGTTCGTCGAAGTTCGAAGAAAACATAACGACGTCGTCCAAGTACACAAGGCAGGTCTGCCACTTCAAGCCGGCGAGTACAGTGTCCATAACACGTTGGAACGTCGCAGGTGCCGAGCAAAGATCGAAGGGCATGACCTTGAATTCGAAGAGGCCGTCTGGTGTGATAAAGGCAGTCTTCTCTCGGTCTCTCTCGTCGACTTCGATTTGCCCAATACCCGGTCTTGAGGTCCATCGACGAAAAGTACATCGCGTTGTAGATTCGATCCAGGGCGTCGTCTATGCGTGGGAGAGGATACACGTCCTTACTTCGTGATTTTGTTCAGGCGACGATAATCGACGCAGAAGCGTAGGGTTCCGTCCTTCTTCTTCACTAAGACCACGGGTGACGCCCATGGACTCTTGGACGGCTGAATTGATGTCATCGCGTAGCATTTCGTCGACCTGTTTCTTAACGGCTTCACGTTCGCGTGTCGAAACTCGATACGGGCTTTGGCAGGATTGGGCGGGCGCTTTCTTCTGTTATAATGCGATGTTTAGCGAGTGGAGTCTGTCGGATCCTTGACGACGACGAGAAGCAGTCCCTGAATTGCAGGAGCAGGGCTTCGAGCTGGCATTGCTTGTTCTTCGGAAGGCTCGGATTCACGTCGAAAACTGGTTGGGGACCTCGATTCGTCGAAGCAGGTTCCGTGGCGTCGCTGAGGGTGAAAGCATTTGCTGGCGTCTACGAATTCATTCATGAAGGCGACCGTCGTACCAATGTTGAGGTGCCTGTATTCGTGGCTGAAATTTGTAAGCATTACTTTAGCTTTGCCATCATGCAGCTCAGCGATGCCTCTTGCGACGCAAATCTGACGGTTAAAAAGCAGGTCCTGGTCGCCCTCGATGACGCCTTCCAAGTCTATCGGTTCTTCGCTGCCGACCGAAATGATGACGCTGGAGAAAGGCGGAACGGTGACGTGCTCATCTATCAAATGTAAAGCATGGGTCGCTGGCGTCGTGTGGGGTGGCAGTGCGTTTTCTGAGGTTAGGGTTATTGACTCAGACCTCAGGTCGATCACGGCGCCATGTTGACTTAGGAAGTCCATCCCGAGTATCACATCCCTGGAGCAGTGTTGTAGGATTAGAAAACTGGCGGGATAAGTCCGGTTATTGATCGTGACTCTTAATGTGCAAACACCGGCCGGCGTTATTAGATGACCGCCAGCGGTCCGGATTTCAGGGCCTTGCCAAGCAGTCTTCACTTTCTTCAGCTTTGTCGCGAAAGGCCCACTGACGACGGAATAGTCGGCTCCAGTGTCGACGAGAGCGGTGACGTTGTGGCCGTCGAATATTACGTCGAGGTCGCTGATTCGTCGTCCTGCGTTGCGGTTGGGTCGCGGCGTCGGGTCACGGCTGCGTCGATTTGTTGCGCTGCCTCGTTGTTGCGTCGTCACGTCTTCGTCAGTCCGCGACGTTTCGCCGGCAGGGCTTCGTCTGCTTCGCGTCGTGTTCTGCAGGTTTCGTCGCGTTGTCGTCGTCGGCCGCCGCGGAGGATCTTCGGCATTTCGTCGTACAGCAACCACACCTCCATCGGTTGCTGCCCTTAGTTTCTCCCGGATACGGGCTAGGGGCGACCGGGCCCGGTTTGGGCCAGTGTACTGCCCGCTGTGAGGTGACATGTAGCGGCCGGGCGACGGCGAGCGGGAAGGTCGTCGGGGTGTCCACTGTGTTCCGGTGATGTAGTCGTCGATGTCGCGAGGCCGTTCGCCTGGCTGCGGACGCGGTGCGTTGACGGCGAATCCGCGCAGCCCCATCTGTCGGTACTGGCAGCGGCGATACGTGTGGCCGGCCACCCCGCAGTGGTAGCAGAGCGGGCGGTTGTCAGGGGCGCGCCAAACGTCGGTCTTCCTCGGAGCGTAGTGCTGGCCGGCGGGTGGACGGTATGGCGTCGGTGGTGCTGGCGGCGCTGTCTGGCGGCGGAAATGCGGCGGTGCGACCTCTTGACGTGGGCGTGGAGCGGGAGCGTAGCGTCGGGCTGCAGCTGCGTAGCTCATGGCTTACGGCTGGGGCCGTGGCGGTTCAGAGGTGCCCATCGACTGCTGGATTTCCTCTCGAACGATCTCTACGATGGAGTCCACTTGCGGCTGCGGTGAGGGTAACAGCTTGCGCAGTTCCTCCCGCACGATCGCTCGGATCGTTTCGCGCAAGTCGCCGAGAGCATAAACGGCTGGGCTGTCTTGACTCGTTGGGCGATTGTACTGGCGGGTTCGCATTTCCAGCGTCTTCTCGATCGCTGTTGCTTCCGACAGGAATTCCTGGACGGTCGTCGGTGGGTTCCGCATCAGCCCAGCGAATAGTTCTTGCTTGACCCCTCGCATGAGCAAACGGACCTTCTTCTCCTCGGGCATGTTGGGGTCAGCGTGCCGGAACAGCCGCGTCATTTTTTCCACGAAGATTGCCACTTTCTCATTTGGTAGTTGCACTCGTGTCTCCAGCGAAGAAGCGGCCCTTTCCTTGCGGGCGACGCTCGTGAACGTGCCCAGGAATGCGCCGCGGAAGAGATCCCAGGTTTGAAGTGCTGACTCGCGGTTCTCAAACCAGGTTCTTGCCGCGTCTTCCAAGTAGAAGTAGACGCGACGTAGCTTCTCTTCCGTGTCCCAGTGGTTGAGGCTGGCCACTCGGTCGTACGTCTCCAGCCACGTCTCCGGGTCTTCAAAAGATGATCCACGGAAAGTCGGTGGCTCCCTTGGCTGCTGCATCACGACCGTTCCGGGAGTTGGTGCAGTGGCTGCCATAGTTGTCGCAGTAGTGGTCGTGGCCTTGGACTTTTGAGTCTTATCCGGTAGGGGCCCGAACTCTGGAGGTAGCCCTTGTTGCCTGCGGCTGGGTTCGCTGCTCAGCGTCGGCGTCGATGTCCTTTTCACGGAGTGGGCTTGGCTCACGGCTGGAGGGGGGGCGTTCGGTACATGGACCGGGAAGCACCTCCACCAGATGTCACGTGGTCGTGACGTCGACGAAGGCAACAGTCAGCGGGTCAAAGAAGAAACTGTTTATTTGGCCGAACTTGTGGCCGTGAAACGTAAAGTCAGATTACAGCTATGCACACTGGCACAGTTAGCGGCGAACGGAGCGTCGGCCGTCCGATCAACTGACAAGCGGTGAAGCGCGTAGGAATTTATACGCGTGCCATAGAGTATTCAAGTCTTATCACAGGTTGTCGTGCAAGCTCTGGAATAAGCTCGAGTGTTCGCGTCTTGCGTGCAATCTTAACAAAACGATCTACAATAATTGGGAAGCTTCTCGAACAAAGAGGCGCGGTTTGCACTGAGCATTGCTGACAGTCTTTGTGGGCGAAAACCGAATACAGCTACTGTGAAAATTAGAGACGCGCGTGGCAGTATTGCGCAACGTGACTGTATGATGACGAGCATAAATGACGGGTCCTAACATGTAAATCATGACATGCATATTATGCACAGTATGTTTTGCTCCTTGCTGGCTGCATCGCATTAAATCGATTCCGACAGTGCGTGGGATCTGCCGGATTTTTTTCTGAGTGTATTGTGACGTACTCTAGCAGCGCGCCCATCTTTCATAAGGCATTAGCGCACCTATCCGACTTGACCAAATGGGCTAGAACTCTATAAAACAGAATTCCATAAAACTTTTCTGTGGCATTTGAACGGTTGCTGAGCTGTGTGGTGGGAGCGCTTTGTACGCCGATTAATGATTCTGTGACGCATTATTCGAAGACCGCGTTTAAACTTAGAGGAAGCATCAGCAATAATGTATGAGGTCCAAGCAGTGTGAATATAAGCCTTCAGTTTCCATTAAAAGAGATTCCAAGGACCGTGTGCATCTTCACCAGCCTACAATGTCCGCGTACGAAATCGGACTATAAGTTCGCATAATACCACCATAAACAGTGATATCTAGACGAAAGCGAAGTCCATAGGCATGCTGAACTACAGAAAGCTAGTGCTTGAAATCTTTTCGGAAGTGATGATAAAAGAAATATCTGCGATAGGTATGATCCCATGCAATCAGCTTATATTACGCCTACTAAAACAGTCCAACGCCGCCATGCTAGTTGACACCGACAGCCCACCACGCGAACTAAGTGTGCTTGCAAAAGTCGTAGCAGTATGCCATTCATTACCGGCGCAGTCTATACTCTTTCCATACATCAAGCGCAACGCTGTGAAGACTAGCGAGACTTCTTGCAGTAAATGCTTTCGAACAAAGAAATAGACCAGTGATATTACCATCCCTAATATGCTTTCTTTTCGTCTTTAGGTTTTGTAATAAATGAAGTTGCTTTGTGCCACAGATATTAACCCTTTATTGCATGAATTATGAGAAAATCAGTTGAAAAATTATTTGATCATTTTTTATCATTAACTACATGAAGAATAACATGTAGAAAAATTTTCAGATATATTGTTACTGTAATAATGAAAATAAAGGTTTGTGCCAAATATGGCACACTATGCAAGTGGGCGAGCAAAATTGCTGCCATGGCTGAAAAACAAAATCTCACTGATTGCGGTCTTTTAGCTTGATTTGTGGAATAAAGCAAAGCAATTGCTTCCTGTGTTCAGGCATAATTGAACATTTTGGTTAGTGCATCTGACTGCCGACATCTACATGCCAGATGGCCGCTTACACGTTTGGATCTTCGCATGGTGCCCCCTTGCTGTACTTTCCTGCCCGAATTTCGAACCGCTGACTTGTGGTTGTGAGCGTCAGTTGCCGACCAATCTTAAAAGCTAAATATCGCCGTGCACTGGTTAGACTTCACATAATTTTTTCGTGCACCGACGCCAATAATGTAACAAAAAATAGCCAGGTACTGCTGCTGACACTCGATATTTTCGTGAAGCATCTCAAAACCTACCACCACAACTGAAATCAGGCAAAAACGAGCTGTGCTGCATGATCTCAAAGGATTTCTTTTTGTTTTATTTGCACTGTGGAACAAAACATAGATGGCATCATACTGCACATTTCATCCCTCACATGCATACTGTGCCAAATATGGCACATACCGATTTCCGACTATATACCGTAGTGGGAAACGGAATTGAGAAGAGCTTAATGAGCATGAATTTTCAAAGCCACGAGATATGCCAAAATAATTTTTTTCTTGCTTCTGCAACGAGAAAATGGTTGCAAGAAAAATATAGCAGTCACTGTTGTTCGTGATCCGAGCTTGCACGTGCACCGTGAAACCTATTTCATGTCTAGATTTCATACTGCTCTAGGGATGGCAGCGCTTTTTTTATATTTAGTGCACGTAATTATCAGGATTACTCTAACTGTGTCACATTCTCCACTGGTCCTCGTGCACCCGCTATAAAAAATGTTAATCGGTATGTGCCAAATATGGGACGCCATGCAATAGAGGGTTAATAAACCCTGCTATACGGTTGTTAACAGGTTGTTCTCGACCGCTTAGCGTCTCTTCGCTTTCGCTTTTTGATGTTTCATTTTGGTGCCCGTCGCGACGCATGACGCGCGGGTTCGTGCTCGGCTCGCACAAGCGTTTACAGCGACGAAAGCCGAGCACGAAGCGCGCGTGCTCACACATCTGGCTGGCCGTGCTTCTTGTACAGCTTCTGCAGCGTTGCCCCTGATGTATGAAACTGAGTATAGACTCAACGATGTTTTGTTACGACGAGGCCGATTGAAAAAAGTATTCGTTTGAACCTTACTGGCAGCTTGAGCTTCTATATCGCACATATCAACCTTAAACATAATACGATTCTGCGTCTTCGCTGTCACCTCTTCATAATCATGGTCATCACCGTCTTGGCTGTGCTTGTTTCATGCAGAGTTCTTGGGCCAAATAAAGTAATTAAAATGAGACGTTCGTTTATAGACATATACTGGGTGATCATTGGGTGTTGGTGATGTTAACCTTGACCTAGGCAAAAGTTGCCATTGTTCGAGCTGCGAGAAACGCAAGCAAGGTGCAAAATAACATCTTGTTCAGCCATGGGCAGAATTTTACAAACCACGTTATTTGAACGGAAGCTTGAATGCCTCTGGTAAACCCGCGAAACCTTCAATTGCTCAACTTGTGTGACAAAGAGGGAAGCATAATATTTCAGCTATCGCACTTACAATGTGTCTAAAAAAATTTTATCGTGTAATGGCCTGCCACTAAAAATTTCATCTTCATTCAAACTTGAGGAGCCAAGTTATCAGAGTAGGTGAAAGCCTAGGGAACACATTAAGAATGCATATTTGAAACAACTCATTAATTCTTTCACATCGATATCCGTTTTTAGCAATATGTTACGTGCTACAATCAATCAGGCCCAATAAAGTGTCTCGCTGAATCAGGAGATTATCGGTAACACCGACCCACACAAGCAGTCTATGGCCAAACATTGAAGGTTCATGAAAACATATGAGCATAATGTCAACAATAATTGTATGAGCCAAAGTATGTTCTTGAGTCAGTATTCTGACGAGGGAGCTAGTTTTTATGAGGCTGTTGTCCACTTGTAACGAAGTCCAACTATCTTCCTATGGTCGAGATTTTGGCTTCAGGCACATCTCTCGTTGGAATGTTTTCAGTTATATGTGCAAGTAAGATATTATGTTTGGCCATTTTAACCTTCATGCCTTCCATGATTGCGTATGCCTGTAAATATATTGAGTCTGTGCATGTTTCCCGACTAGAGCCCTACATCATGTACACCAATCCGATGCACCGAGGCCGTGCTTCTGTCGCCGGGAGTTAATGTCACATAGGTGTTTGTGCCGCTGTAGACTAGAGGACGCTACTAGCCGAAGAAGTTGAAGTGTCTCGGGCTTAAATCGATGGTGTTGCATTTTTCATAGTGCGTCATCGCCAGACCTCTTACGTGTTGTAAATATACAGTACATACTGCAACTCTACGCGTAACAATATCACTACTGCACCGTGTGTATTCCACAGGACGCAAGACACCGGCGGAATGATGCAATACCTGCTGACCATAGTATTCCTCATCATTGTCTTCTGGGTGTGCGTCTTTGTCTACATACAGTTCTTCAAACCTAAAGGTGCGCCCACGTTCCTTATTGAGCTGTATCTGATTGTTTATTCCATTCATGCAATGACCCTTCTAGGGTTAACAGTATTAATAAACAAACAAACAAACATGGCATGCGCTGCCATACCGAACGCTCAGAAGTTGAATACCATCGTGGATGGCATTAACGCAAGAAAGTTATTGGGTTCGAAGTGCACGCAGCCTCCTTAATGCCCCCCATTGTCCCCCGCCCCCGCGGACGGTGACCCCGCGCTAGCCACTGCGTACAAGACAGGATGGAGGAGGCACCCAGACGTGGGGAAACTGGCACCGTCAGCCGTCGGAGCGACGACTGTTGGCGTCGACTTCGGCAAATTGCTCCCGGTTACAAAGAGACGCGCAGACCCACAAACCGACAAAGCCTAAGGACGGGACAAAGCGCTGAGTCACAGCCGCAAAGGTTGAATGAAAGGGGAACTGCAGCATCCCGTGGGAAAACCAAAACCAGCGACTGCGGTGTCATTGATGTACGTGTCAATGTGCTGTTGACGAGTTGTCTTGCTCCGCGCTGTAGGTACAGACTCCAAGGCGCTTTCCCACGACCGGTCGTTACCTGCCGCCAAGTATTCCAAGGCTCAAGGCGAAAGGGGTTTGAGCGGCGGCGGCGAACCATCGATGTGAGAAAGGCGGTGGGGCATCGAGGGATTGGCTCGGAGGAATGCGGAAAGGACATTATCGACGACAGCCAACCGGGCGCTTAGGAGAGAGACATTTCGGTGTCCCTACTCAACTGTAACAGTGTTTGGTGTTAGTTAAGGCTATAAAACCATGTTTACATAGATTGTAAATAGAGGAGGAAGGAAGGATGAGAAACGAATTAAACGTCTCTACAAAATGATGCCGCAGCAGCGGTCATTTCAAGGTGCCAGCAGATGAAAGTTCCCGTCTTCGACCTTCTTGGCGGAAGCAGTCAGCTGCTACGCTACCAGCGAAGGCAAGCGGGTGAAACCAATGGGAAGGTAACGGACGCAGTCGAGCAGGATCTGCATGGCTGAACTGAAGACGGGGAGCGACATCGGCCGAGACTGACGACAACCACGTTCAACTGACTACCGCACCGCTGGGCCGACGAACCAAGGCTAGTCCACCGGATTCCGAGGAGCGCACCGCAAGGCTACTTCAGGCGGGTACCTCTTCATTTTCTGTTGGGCTATGACAAAGCATTATAACTTGCGAGACCTTGAAAGGCATAACTCGGAAATGAACGGGGACGGGGCAGGAAACTTGCAGGCGTTGGGAGTCACCGACAGCGGCACGGGGGGGTCACGGCAGTGGCACGTCAGATACGGCGTCGCAACAGCAGCTAGCGCTGCTACAGATTCAATTGAATATTGCCGAGGCGGAAATGGAGAAGCAGCGCTTAGTGCTAGAAACCCAGCGGCTACGAGCCCGTGATGGGGCAGAGTCCAACGAGAGCGGTGATAGTGTATCACTTGGCGGAAAGTTGGAGGAAGACAGGCGACTAAAATTTGCAAGCTTGTTAAAGGATGTGCTGGCACCAATGCTGAACCAAGAGGCACTTGTGCCAATGTTGTTCGAAGATGTAGAGGCAACGCTCGACTCTTATGACGTCCCGAGCGAATGGTGGGCCGGGCAGCTTTTGCCACAGTTGAGCGAAAGGGCACGAGCACTGCTGTGCATGCTGACGGCGGAGGAGCGAAAAGTTTACTTTAAACTTAAGCCCAGCATTTTGGAAGGTATCAGCCTTTCGGCGGCGGAGTACAAGAGGCTGTTTATGGGGTCGAAAAATGGCGAAGAAGAATCCTGGGATCAGTTTGCCGTGCGCCTCGAAACTACCTTGACTATTACGTCCACAGTTCGAAGGTAGGCACGTTCGAGGAACTCAAGCAGCTAGTGGTCACAGATCGCTTAAAGAAATGTTTGAGCCAAGAAGCGAGAGCGCATGTCGTTCGTAATCAGCAAGAGGCAGTTTTGCCGCCCAATGCTGTGGTTAAGCTAGCCGAGAGCTTTGAGGAGAGCGAAAGGTGTAGGCCTGCGCAAAAGAAGGCGAGTGTCGAGGAAGGAAAAAGGAAAGCTAAAACACCCGTAGATACACTCGCGGACGGAAAGTGAAAAAAAAGATGTTTCGAATGTAAGAGAACGGACCACTTTGCCAAGAATTGTCCCAATAAGGGCTTACGTATAAAGGAAGGCACTAGGCCAGCAGGGCGTCAAGAAAACGGTCCAGTGGCTGCAAGAGTGACGGCTTCAGCATTCGGGTCAGGAGTAGCAATGACAGATAGGTTTGGCCAAGATAAACAGCAGAAGCAACCCGCACTGGAAACGGTAACGATTAAGAGCTCGGGTCAATCATTATACGCCGTGGTAGACTCAGGAGCAGAAGTGAGCGTGACCCGAAAGGCGGTGGTACCTAAATACGATGGTACGGGCTCGCAAATAAAGCTGACGGGAGCGTTCGGGCAACAAGTAACTGCAGAGTTGGCTTACGTACAGCTCATGGCTACAGAAAGAAGTGCTTACGGGACGTCCAAGGCGGTGCAGTCGGCCGTGCTTTTTGCAGTCACGGATAAGCTGCTAGAGGGCACCGACGCACTGATCACGCCCAACGATTACGCGCAACTTCTCGAGGAAAGGGTTATACTTGACAAAGTGCCACACGAGAGTTCACTAGTTAAGGAATGCGAAGCAGTAGTTGAGCTGTCAGATGAAACATGCGAGGAGCAACGGGCGACTACGTGCGTCGTAATAACAGAGAGCAACAGCGAAGGCTCCGAGCCGGTCAAAAGCAAACGACAGGAGTTTCGTGAGGCTCAGGAAGCCGATCCGGCCTCTAGGGATGCTTGGACGCAAGCAAAGGCCAGAACGCATGCTATGCTCGCACAGGACGAGTTATTCTATCACCAGCAACACATCGCGGGTCGCATGTACAAACAGCTAGTGCTACCATCGCAGAGGCACAAAGAAGTGCTGAAAATGGCTCACGATTCACCATGGGCGGGTCATTTAGGAGAGCGGAAAACACTACAGCGGCTGAAAAGCTCGTTTTATTGGCCGCAGATGTCGCGGGAGGTAAAGGAGTACTGTAGATCGTGTCACGAATGCCAGGTGAAATCCCCGTCGAGGCAGATAGAGTCCCGATAACGCCCCTGGCCAGGCCCAGCTTGCCGTTTCAAACAGTAAGCATGGACTGCATAAGCCCCCCTGGAACCCCCCTTCGGCGAGGGGTCACCGCTACGCTCTTTGTGTCGTAGACTTACACACCAGATGGCCAGAAGTAGTATGCTTCCGGTCACTAACGGCAAAGGCCGCATGTGACGCGCTACAGCACATATTTTCTCAGCATGGGGTGCCAGAGACAACTTGCTCAGATCAGGGAACCAACTTTACGTCAAGGTTGACGCAGGAGATGTTGCAAAGACTGGAAGCCACACCCAGGTTTTCTGCTCCAGATCACCCACAAAGTAACGGCTTAGTGGAGCGCTGGAATGGCACGTTCAAAAGGATGCTTTCTCACATAGTCAGCGAACATGGACGCGAGTGGGATAGGATGATTCCGTTTTTCTTATGGGCATACCGCGAGGTTCCGCATGCGACTACCGGGCGGTCACCGTTCGAGCTCATGTACGTGCGAGTGCCTAATGGGCCCCTAGCCATTCTCGCAAAAACTTGGTCAGGAGACTGGGTAGTTCCGGAATCATTGAGTGTACCTGCAGCGGAATATCTGTCGAGGTTCGAAGTAGTTTAGAAGAAGCTAGCGAGGGAGCCGCCCGACAGAGTGAAGCCAATCAGGAGTACGTAGGTCGCTATAACTTAAGGACTACAGACACACAGTTTGTCGCAGGGGACCAAGTGCTATGGATGGTGAAGGAAGGAGAGGGGAAGCTAATGGCAAAAGGGAAAGGACCGGTCACTGTGATCGAAAAACTGCGACCGTACAGTTATTTACTTGAGCTCGATGACGGTTCGCGCAGAACCAAACACGCTAAGAACCTTCGTCCATACCACACCCGAGTAAGGGCAGTAGGAGTGATATTCGAGGGCGATCAAGAATTTGGAGATGTTCCGGTGCTACCATGTAGAACAGAGGCACAGGCGACGCTGCAGCCAGAGGAAGTAGCACATTTGGAGCTCACACAGAGAGAACAGCTGCGAGACTTAATCGCGAGGCATTCGAAGGTATTCGCAAACAGACCCGGCACCTGCAAAGTGGAAATCCACAAAATAAAAATCAAAGCAGGGGTCTCAACCGAGACACGCATACCCCTACAGGGTGCCGGTGCCGCTGGTCCACGAAGTAGAACGGCAGGTGAATGAGCTCCGGCAGTGGGGATTGATATATTCGGTAGAAAGTCCGCACGCGTATCCACTGGTCTGTGTATCCAAGAAGGATGGCGGCACCCGTATATGCTGTGATTACAGGATACTGAACGAAATAACAGAGGCAGACGCATTTCCTATGAGCGTGCCGACTGTTCTGTTACACCAGGTAGCAAAGGCCAAGTACATAACTCTGCTAGACATTTTCAGGGGCTACTGGCAAATGCTTCTCGATGAGGACGCGCAGGCTTGTACTGCTTTCAGCACTCCCTCAGGCCAGTACGCATGGAAAGTGATGCCCTTCGGGCTAAAGAATGCCGCTAGCACCTATCGGAGGGTCATCAATGTTATTCTAGTTCCGCATAGACATTACGCTTGCGCATACATTGACGACGTGGCGACTTTCTACACTTCTGCGATATATTCCGAGAACAGGGAGGAGCACCTCGAACATTTAGACAAGGTGCCTGCGTCACTAGCGAAGGCAGGGTTGACGCTCAACCTAAGCAAGTGTCGTTTTGCACAACAAGAAGTCAAATTCTTGGGGCATATTGTGAGGTCAGGCAGGCACGGGGCCGATCCAGAAAGGTACGAGCAATAGAGGAGGTTCCGGCTCCTGAAACGAAGAGACAACTTCGTAGTTTCCTAGGACTAGACAACTACTTATAGGGACTACGTGCCCGAGTGCTTCCAAAGTAGTTCTGCCTCTTACCGACTTAACCGTATTCCGCAGAAATTACCTTAGAATACAGGGGCGCAGGAAGCTTTTCACAAGGTGAAAAACTGTCTGGTGTGGGCGTCTGCGTTGCAGGCCCCAGATCCGAGAAAGGAATTTATCCTCGCCACAGACACGTCCGATTACGCTATGGGTGCGTGCCTAGCACAGCAGGACGTCGAGGGCAAGGAGCGCCCTATCGCTTTCCTGAGCAAGAAGCTTAGCCCGGCTCAGACCCGATGGGCTACAATAGAACAGGAAGCTTATGCGATTATTTGGGCACTAGGAAAGTTGGTGGCTTGGTTGTTTGGGGCTAAGGTCAGGGTGATTACTCACCACAACCCGCTCAAATTCCTAACTCTAACCACTCCGCAAAGTGCGAGACTGACACGCTGGGCGTTGGCGCTACAGAAGTATAACCTGGAAATTGAACACAAAAAGGGTCGTCTAAACGCTAATGCCGACGCAATGTCGCGGTTGGTGACTCCCAACAACCACGCATAAAGGGAAAGCGAGGTGAGAGAGGGGATGTCTATGCTTTGTCAGTGCATGCGTGCGACAGAGTCAAAGGGGTACGAGCGATGAATAGTGCCTGACGTACCAAGCCTGTGAACTTGTGACAATATGTGGTTGTGATGGTTGATTGTGTTGCATGCCATAGAAACAATGCAACACAGTTGGAGGGGAGGTGTTGGGTTCGAAGTGCACGCAGCCTCCCGAATGCCCCCCATTGTCCCCCGCCCCCCACGGACGGTGACCCCGTGCAAGCCACTGTGTACAAGACAGGATGGACGGGGGCACCCGGACGTGGTGAAACCGGCACCTCAGCCATCGGAGTGACGACTGTTGGCGTCGACTTCGGCAAATTGCTGCCGGTCACAAAGAGACGCACAGACCCACTAAACCGACAAAGCCCAAGTACGGGACAATGCGCCGAGTCACAGCCGCAAAGGTTGAATGAAAGGGGAACTGCAGCATCCCGTGGGAAATCCAAAACCAGCAACTGCGGTGTCATTGGTGTATGTGTCAATGATGTTGACGGGTTGTCTAGCTCCGCGCTGTAGGTACAGACTCCAAGGCGCTTTCCCACGACCGGGCGTTACCTGCCGCCAAGTATTCCAAGGCTCAAGGCCAAAGGGGTTTGAGCGGCGGCGGCGAACCATCGAGGTGGGACAGGCGGTGGGGCATCGAGGGATTGGCTCGGAGGAATTCGGGAAGGACATTATTCGACGACAGCCAACCAGGGCGCTTAGGAGAGAGACATTTCGGTGTCCCGATTGGATTGTAACAGGGTATCGTTTTAGTTAAGGCTATAAAACCATGTGCACATAGATTGTAAAAAAAGAGGATGAAGGAAGGATGAGAAACTAATTAAAACGTCTCTACGAAATGATGTCGGAGCTGTCGTCCTTTCAAGGTGCCAGCAGATAAATGTTCCCGTCTTCGACTCCCTTGGCAGCAGCAGTCAGCTGTTACGCTACCAGCGAGGCGAACGGGAGAAACCAGTGGGAAAGTTAACTAAAGTAGTCTAACGAAACTGGGTAATTTACAATTCGACGTTGCAGCTTGGTAGCTTCTAAATCAGGGGTTGGCAACCTTTCGTGGCGGAAGTTGCATGACGAAGACACAGTGGGGAGCCGAATGGTAAATTGGAAGGGATGAGGGGGGATGGCTTTGCAGGAACAGCGTAAAATCTTGACAATATTTGCAAAACTCAATTAGAAATCATATTAATTTTCAGTATGTATGTCACAAAGTTGCAATCAAACATAGGTTGCGAGCAAAAATCCCATTTTAAGTCAAAATTGTCATCTGGGCCTTCAAGTTCGTTTCGCATTTTCCCTTTACAGCAAAAAGCGAAGAAAAAATGCCAGGGCAAGGAACAAAAAGCTGCACAGCAGCAGCTTGACGGGGTTCCTGGCCCCTTCGTTTGGCAGCATACAGCATCTATATAAAATAGAATTAAGACAAAAATAATACAATACATATTCCACTCTATATATGTACACATTCATATACACATCTATTCACATACAACATTTGCACATATTTATATATCCGTACATTTTCATCTGCTTAGAAACATAAATAATAAAAAAAATAGTTATGTACACGATGAGTACTTTTTGATACAAAAAAACATAGCAGCGACCACATACATAAGTTGTGCGTAATGATAAGGTTTTATTACGAACTACTGATATTGTACCGCTGAACAAAAAGAAAAAACAAGGCTGAGAAAAAAATAAATACACAATCAAATAAAGACAGGAAGGAGTATGAAAAGGAGAGAAGAAAAAAAAACTAGGAATAGAGAGAGAAAAACATGACTGCAATAACGGCACACCTGATTCATAAAAGTATACCTTTATTTATTAAATTAGACTTGAATGCATTTTTTTGTAATGGTGTTCAACTCAATATCGGAAGCGTATAGCACATTCAATATCCTAGGCACTTAGTACTACAGTCGGTTTAAGCCGTAATTAGTTCTTGACAAAGGTAAAACCCACTTGTTTCGTTTTCTGAATTCGTATGATACTTCCTTTAATTCAACTAGGTTGCACAGATTTATGAAAGTCGCATTGTTGCACCGCAAATGCTTTTTTCCTTTTCAAGACAAGGTTATATTGATAAAACTGTTCAATAGGCAGTACAGTGAGAGTGCGAAATATTTCGTTCGTATGTGAATTAAACCGCGCGGTGACATTGTGTCATATAGCTTTCTTTTGTAGGGTTTGTAAACTATGAATATTTGTTTTTGATGCCGTTCCCCACACTAGATTGCAATAGCTAACATGTGAAAGGAACAGGGCGTTATACTACATCAGTTTTATTTTAGTACGGTAGCATGCATCGTAATCGGCACATTATGCCACATGCTTTAGCTAATTTAGACGCTGTACGATCAACGTGTAAGTCTCAAATTAAATGCTTGTTAAAGATAACTCCTAACGTTTTTATGTTGTCAACATATCTATCCTTTCTGTACAAGGTAAAGAGCAGTGTTGCAGTTTACATGCTTCTGTGGTGGCGCAAACAATACAGCCTTAGTTTTATTTGTATTAAATGGTAATGATTTTAAGTTGCTGCACTTTTAGTAGTATGCTTAAAAAATGTTTGCTACGTTTATAAGTTGCACAACGTCAAAGGATTGAAAATAAAGGCTAGTATCATCCGCGTAAACTACAAATTGAGCAAGTGTAGTTATATTTGTTATGTCGTTAATGTAAATATTAAAAGAACAGGCCCAAGTACACTCCCTTGGGAAACATCTTGTATTAATGACCTTGCTGATGAAAGTTCTGACCCAATAGCGACGCACTGCTTTGTGTGTTGAAGATATGCTTTTAAAAGTTTCAGTGGAATGCCGCGAAAACCATAATGATCTAATTTTACAAATAGCGTTTGATAGCTAATGGAATCGAAAGCTTTATAGAAGTCAATAAAAATGCCTAGAGTTAACATTTTACTCTCAACATTCTTTTTGTGTTAACAGAGCAAGCTCCGTAGACATTCCACAACGAAAGCCATATTGCGTATCTGATAAGATATTATCTTTATCATGAAATGACGTAATTCTCTTACATATGATCTTTTCGAGGCCCGTCCATATTACCGGAAGTACAGAAACTGGCCTATAATTTGTTAACGCATTTTGTTCCCGGACATAAATAAAACCATCACTTTGGCGGCTGCATTTTCTCGGGAAAGACGCCATTAGATAAGCACATGTTAAAGATGTGAATAAGCACTTCTACCAAAAGGTCAAATAGATATTTAATTGGCCAAATCTGAAGTCCGTTTACATCGCGCGATGTGCTATTCTTTAATGACATGAACGTCGTGTATACTTCATTTGTTGTTGCAGGTTCAAAAAACGCTGTATCTGTAGGGCTTTTCAGAAAAGAAGTAGCATTTATATCATGCGTACTTGAGTTCAGTGACGGAAAATGCTTGTTAAAAGCGTCAGCTAATTCTTCACCGCTGATTACGTTATTATCAATTGTCAGCTCTAGCTCCTGCTGGCTGTGGGATTAAGGCTCAAGAATTTTAGGGCTCGGTGGCACCGCCCGGAGCAGAATCACTGACTTCGTACTATTCTTCGTACAGATGCAGCTGGGGTTATGCGGAGGCAGCGTTGGTTGCCCTCCTATTGCGGGAAAGGCGACGACGTCAACGGAGCTGACCGAGCGACCACGCATCCGAATTGCGCAGGACGCATCACCGGTACTCATCCCGCTGTGTTCAAGACACGTGGATTCTCAGTCGCCCGAGTTGCGTCTGCATCAACTATTTGGCTTACCAGCGACACCTGGATCATCGGCGGATCAGCTTAAAAGGAGGCCCAGCAGTCCCCCCGCACCTTATTGGGCTCGGTGGCACCACCCCGGAGCAAAATTACTTACTTCGTACTATTCTTCGTACAGATGCAGCTTGAGGTTATGCGGAGGCAGCGTTGGTTGCCCTCCTATTGCGGGAAAGGCGACGACGTCAACGGAGCTGACCGAGCGACCACGCATCCGAACTGCGCAGGACGCATCACCGGTACTCATCCCGCTGTGCTCAAGACACGTGGATTCTCAGTCGCCCGAGTTGCGTCTGCATCAACTATTCGGCTTACCAGCGACACCTGGATCATCGGCGGATCAGCTTAAAAGGAGGCCCAGCAGTCCCCCCGCACCTTATTGGGCTCGGTGGCACCACCCGGAGCAAAATTACTTACTTCGTACTATTCTTCGTACAGATGCAGCTGAGGTTATGCGGAGGCAGCGTTGGTTGCCCTCCTATTGCGGGAAAGGCGACGACGTCAACGGAGCTGACCGAGCGACCACGCATCCGAACTGCGCAGGACGCATCACCGGTACTCATCCCGCTGTGCTCAAGACACGTGGATTCTCAGTCGCCCGAGTTGCGTCTGCATCAACTATTCGGCTTACCAGCGACACCTGGATCATCGGCGGTTCAGCTTAAAAGGAGGCCCAGCAGTCACCCGCAGCGTATTGCACTCGGTGGCACCACCCGGAGCAGAATGACGTTACTTCGTACTATTCTTCGTACAGGTTTGGTAACAAATGGTGCTCTTGTACTTGTATTAAGAGTAACAATGTTTGTCTGGTAGTGCTCCCGAAGCCACAGTGCGTACTGCTTTCTGGTTTGCCTTCATTGCGTGTTATGCTCATGCTATTGCAACTAAGTGGCGTCGTTGAACAAAACACCCCGGCCTCGATAAAATAGACGAAATATTGCGCGCTGTAACAGAAATTCGAACTTCGCATTCAGCACTAGAATCAGGTTTGATGAACGTACAGCACAGGCTCTCACAAATTAAAGTTACTCTGTCGTCACTTAAGCAATATCGCGAGAAAGTTGATAACTGCGAAGCGACTGTGCACGCTATGCGCAGCGAGGTTGCCCAAATGACGATAAAAATCGATGAGCTAGTAAGCAAGAGCCGACGTAATAACATCGTCATATATGGTTTGAAAGAACCCGATAACGAAAATCTTGCATCACTTGAAGCACTTGTAACAAAAACTATACTGCATGACATTCTAGGCGTTCAGGTAAAAACAGTGGAACGTATGCACCGAATTGTTGTAAAGAAGGCAGGTAGACAGCGGCCGATCATACTACGCTTTTACGGTTTTGCAGAAAAAATGACAGTTCTTCATAATTGTTCAAAATTGAAAGGAAGCAAAATTTCCATTTCTGAAGACTTTTATGCACGGAATTCGTGACGTACGTAGAAAACAATGGAAAGCCTCGGTAGACAATCTGAGAAACAGCGATAAAGTCACACTCCTTTATGACAAAATAAAGATCAACGATAACTTGTACGCTTGGAATAACACTGAGAACAAAATGATATCATTAGGGTGCTCGAAAGTTAATGTGACAGCGTACGCTAGTACTTCTAAAGACTAACGACTACAAGGTACTACTCACTGACGTTACTGTGCTTCAATGCGAGGAGCATTGTCAACAAACTTGATAAATTCGAAGAACTACTGTTACTGTACAGCTCAGATGTGATTGTCATCACAGAGACGTGGTTAAACTCTGATAGCCACAGTTCTGAAGTGGTCCCTCCCTCATATGTACTTTTTAGGGGCGAAGCTCCTTATGGCATCACCTGGGCGGTTCTCGGTTGTCGATGCATGCTGAGTAGCCAGTAGCGTCTCCCTTAGCATACAATAGATGGCGCTGTCCCATAGAGATGCATGCAAACTGCAGTTGGGTGACGATATACTAGATGGCGTCAGTGGTTTAGCAGCGTCTCCCTTAGCATACAATAGATGGCGCTGTCCCATAGAGATGCATGCAAACTGCAGTTGGGTGACGATATACTAGGTGGCGTCAGTGGTTTTTTGTATACGTTGATGATTAAAGATGAGAGATGGCGCTGTTATAATAAGACAATGCGCTGTGACAGTGCGTGATATGTATCGCCCTCTCCTCTCCTACGCTTCCCCCCTCTTTCTCCTCTCCTACGGTCCCCCCCCCCCTATCCTTGCCTCGCGGCGCCGACGCAGGCAGCGTCGCGGCAGCGTCTTGATTGAAAAAACCGACTGCTCGCGCTGCACAACCGTTCACTGACCACCGCGTATATATAGGCACTGGATTTAGACCTCCAAGGTAGTGCCTGTGTGAGATGTCTCCTGTACGTGATTAAACAATAAAAAAAATTCAGAGCGTACATGTAAAATTAAAGTGAGCTGCAAGTTGCCATGACTCTCATCGACCCTTTAGAATAAACGCGCCCGATCTCACGTCGTTGATGATGTACTGCGCAGAATTCGCGGAAGATTCACGGTTTACCGATGAACCACCGCAGCTTCGCCCACTCATCATCATTCACTCCGTGGATATGCTGTGATTTTTTCGCACACACCGAAATGGTCGTGGTGGGAGTGTTGCCATTGCGGTCAAGCGGCATCTGTCTCCGACAGCGATAAATGGTATCGCTCATCATGAGAGCGCATGGTGTACAATAAAAGTCAATGATGCCACTTTGGTCTTAGGTGGTGCCTACAGATGTCCGGCTGCTCCGGATAGCTTTCTTGTAGAACTGTAAAACATTTTGCATAGCCACGTCACTGAAAGGAGCAAACTAATCTTAGCTGGGGGGCTTTAACTTGGGCAGGAATCGACTGGGACAACTTGTTATCTGGCAGTAAAGAAATCAAAAGCTGTGATCTCCTATTCGATATGATGCATAGTTTCTCATTGGTTCAAACTGTGCGTCAGCCAACACGAGTCCAGGCACAATCATGCTGGGTACTAGATCTCGCCTTTGTTTCCACAGATCTAACAGCTGAAGTTAGCGTCGAAGAGGGTATATCCGACCATAAAATTATTGTAATGACACTCGAAGGCCTTGGTACGGCTGCTAGGCGCCTTAATACTGACACGAGAATAGTGGTCAACGATTATATGAAGGCGAACGATGTAAGTATTATTGATTATCTAGAAATGATGCTGGACGACTTCGGCGATAGCACATCGACCGCGAGTGACCGATGGATAAAATTAAAACTGGGATTAAACATTGCGAAAATTCATTCATTCTTAGCAAGGTAAAAAAAAATAACGCGAAAAACACCCTGGATTACCACAACCATCATACATTTTAAAAGGAAGGTGCAAAGAATGCGTAAGAAAAAATTGGCCGCGTATCTGCGTGCTTCGCTGCAAATGTCGTCGAAAGACGATAGTCTTGTGCCGACTGCACTGCATGAGCGGCATGAGTACCACAATTTAATAGCTGGGCTAGCTGCTGGGCTCGTTTTTCGGACGTTTTCCGGGCGCGCTTAGACGTACGCCGGCGTTTCTCCGCTGAAATTTGGTCGTCGCTCTTTTCTCTGCGTTCTCTGATCATGTCTTGTAGAGTGGGTCGTATTTCATCAAGCGGCCATATATGTTTTCCTTTTGCCTGAGACAGCGCTCTTCTACGATGAATCAGCCGCATCTGGCTGGCATTGATAAAACAGAAGAGGACGCCATCTACAGCTACCGGGGAACATCGGCTTGTGTTGAACAATGCTGCTGCCAGGTGGCAGCACCACAGCCAGCCACAGCGTCGAAGTTAAATCACTGGGCGGAGACTTGTTTTGTACACAGCACCGCGTAATAAACACTAGGATCTTTATAATTACGTATCTATAGATTTTGTTTTAAAGGAACACTGTGAATAGTACTAAGGTATTGATGTTGTGCCTCAGGTACGCGTAATATTTGATTTTTAATTGCCCACGCTCACCCGTATAAACACATGCTTCTTGGTCAAGATTGGAGGTCGTAAGGCAGGGGGTTAAACTTCGGCCAGCTAACTGAATCGTGTGACGTGCCGACAAACAGAGAAACAGACAGACAGACAGACAGACGGACAGACAGACAGACAGACCAAAATTTCTCCGTTTAGGTATCCCAAGAAAGACTATCGTCTTTAAAAAATGCCCCCCCCCCTCCCCGAAGGGAATCGTGAGGAAATGCGAATGCATTTCGCGCGCGCTTCACTCCATTTATATATACGTGCGAGCGAGCGGACGGGACAGTGGGGCGCAGGGAGGAGAGAGAGCGAACGGCGAGAGAAGGAGCGGCGAAGCACTGCACCTACTCTCTCCTACACTCTTTCCACACATGCGGGAGCTCCGCCGAGCTTCCGCGATGCGAGCGCCCTCACACACCAGAGCGCGCTCTTCCTCTCCACTCACTCTCCGCTACTCCGCCCGCACCACCTGCTCCGGTTGCTAGGGGCGAGGATAAGCGCGCGCGCCCGCAGCTGTTGCTATGGGGGGAGGGAGTGAGAGCGGAGAGATAACACCTGCCGGCGCGCGGACACCTCGTCAACCTATCCTCCTCCTCCTCCTCCGCGGACGCCGCCGGATGCGCCTGACATAGCCCGACTAAGAAATGCATTCGCATTTAAAACAAAGTTCCACCTTGGTTATTCAGCTTTCGCGAGAATTGAAAGAAAAGTTAAGATACGCGAGGGAGAACTTTTTTGCTAACACATTGACGGAATTCATGACGAATCAGCCTCGGAAATTTTGGCGGTACATGCCAAAACCGGAAGACTCTCCCAGCAAATCGGAAATTGACGGTGTAATTGTTGATGACGGATATGCTATCGCCAATTCTCTCAACGCATATTTTCAGTCTGTTTTCTCCCGTGTTTACGTTGCCAATATGCCTTTGCCCGAACATGAATTGGTGATGCCTGATATCCTCATAACAGAGCCGGGCATCCTGAACTTGCTACTAATTATAGACGTCAAAAAATCGTCTGGGGCTGATAATTTATCAAACACTTTCCTCAAGCGATACGCGGGTCAACTTTCCCCTTTATTGCACAAATTTTTTAATGCTTCACTTAAATCGGCAGTACTTCCCGCAGACTGGTTGTGCGCAAAGGTTGTACCAGTTCACAAAGGTAGAAACAAGCACCTTCTGGACCCATACAGACCAATATCCCCGACCAGCACATGTTGCAAATTAATGGAGCACATAGTTAATAAGGCGGTCATGACATACCTGGAGGAAAATAACCTGTTATATGCCTATGCAACACGGCTTCAGGCAAGCACTCTCAACTAGCACTCAACTTGCAGAAATAATACATGATTTTGCTGTTTCAATCGGTTCAGGACTGCAAACTGACGCGATTTTTATAGATTTTTCTAAAACGTTCGACCGCGTTCCACGCAAATTATTAATTTACAAACTTAAATCACTAGGAGTTAATTCCAAAGTTGTCTCATGGAAAGTTATCTCTGTCACCGTTCCCAGTTCCTTTATGTGAATAATGCAAAATCAGGCCGCCTTGCCGTTTTTTCAGGAGTCCCCCCAAGGATTAGTTTTGGGGCCGACTCTATTTTTAGTGTACATAAATGACATCTACTCATGTATGGAACCCGGGGTAAAAATAAGGCTCTTCGCAGATGACTGCGTCATTTACACACCCGCTAAAACAGTCGATGACCAGACAAAACTTAATAAGTGTTTAGAAAATATCAGCACTTTGGTGCGAAAAATGGCGTATGCAATTTAACACAGAAAACCATGTGTATGACCATCACTCGTAGAAAAGAACCTTTAAACTTCACATACACAATAACGAACGATATTGTGGAACGAGTTTACTCGGTTAAGTACCTGGGTATTACGATATCAAGATCACTCACGTGCGACCTCCATATAAGTAACGTCTGCGCAAGAGCGTTCAAACAACTCGCATTTTTTAGAAGAAAACCAGCGACGGCTTCCCCCTTTGGTGAAATTAACCGCTTATAAAACTCTTGTTAGGCCTACATTGGAATGCGGCAGCATAGTATGGAACCCCCATCAAAAATATTCATACCTCGCATTAGAAAAGATTCAGAACGAGGCCATCAGGTTTATTTACACAAAATATTCCAGGCATGACAGTGTAACCACGCTTCTCATCGAAGCGGGCTTACCTACACTTGCTTGTCGGAGAAAGATAGCTTGTTTAAAATTACCCAAGTCCGACTACTCCAAGTCCCACTACACAAAGTTATCCAAGTCCAACTACTTGAGGCCGCCTGGACGTCGTTCTAGTAGAACCAACCATGTTAAATGTATTAAGCCAATTATTTTCCGCTGTAACACGCTAAAATGCTCTTTTTTTTTCCTTGAACAGTTGAGCTATGGAATTGGCTTCCAACTGATATCGTTTGTTTGCAGTCTGTGGCTGCATTTGTGTCGGCACTCGAGTCGCATCTCGAGGCGTTATCGGAACTATGAGTGCGTTGTGTAGCATGTCGCCTAACTTTCCGTACGCGCGGTATACACGCGATTTTCTATCCTTTTCCTGTAGCTGTAGCTTGTACTGTTCTTTTTAGGGGCGAAGCTCCTCTTAGTCTAACCTTGTCACGCGTCAGGCGTAACCGGCAGTATCTCCCGAACAGTATCTCCCCAGGTTGCCCAGGTATATCCCCAGTGTCGCCCGGGTTGACTCCATTCCTTGATCTTGCTTGGATCTGCCTTGCGGGGACTTAGTCCATCCCTCCTTCCCGCGTCCCACAACCCCACAGCGCATGCGCATCCCCTCCACCTCTCTCTCCTCTCCAACGCTCACCACCTTTCTCTCCTCCAGGAATCCTCTACTGTATGGAGCGGCGCCCGCGTCCTACACCCCTCCAGAGCATGCGCGTCCCCTCCACCTCTCTCTCCTCTCCAACGTTCACCCCCCTTTCTCTCCTCTAGGAATCCTCTACTGTACGGAGCGGCGCGCGCATCCCCTCTCTCTCCTCTCCTACGCTCACGCCCCTTCTCTCCTCTAGGAATCCTCTACTCTACGGAGCGGCGTCCGCGTTCCAATCCCCACAGCGCATGCGCGTGTTTTCCTCCTCTCTCTCCTCTCCTACGCTCACCCCCCTCTCTCCCCTCTAGGAATTCTCTACGGAGCCATAAAAGCACCCCTATCCCTCCACTTCACCGACCATAAAGCCGTAATAATGAAGGGGGGACCGGAAGCCACGTCTAGCTACCATTTACGAATAAATAAAATTTCTTGTATATATACACACAGTGTTTGACACGTCTTTGATGATGCACTAGACGAAAATTCAAGGAAGATTAACGGTTTACCGATGAACCTCCGGAGCTTCGCCCACTCATCATCATTCACTCCGTGGATATGCTGTGATTTTTTAATGTACGCTTATTTGTGTGCACATGCTGTTGTGTGATTGCAATGACATGTCGTTGAGTGTGTATACGTGCGCGAGTGACGATCACTGCGTCGCTCACTGCGCCTATTTGTATCCAACTTTCCTTTCCCCCCCTTTTTTTTATTTTTTTCTTATGACACAGCATGTCTTCTGTACTTGGGTATTTCCTTGTCTTGTTATAATGCGTCTTCTTTGAAGTGGATCCTTTGACAGTACCACTTGTATGTTGTATGCCCATTCCTGTATGAGCCTTTGGCTTACACAATCAATAAATAAACAAATAAATAAAAAAATTTACTTCGCGCCACACGACATCTCTCCTAGTTCCACCTCTAATAAAGACTTTTTCAAAGTGTCTGTTCCTGGCATTTCTCAGAAACTTATTTAACGAGTTCCAGTATTTTTTAAAACACGACAGCTCTACGGGTTCACGAGTCTTTACAAACTTTGCATACAACAAATTATTTTCGCAGATCATTCTGAGGCATTCACCAGTTAGCCACGCTTTTCAAATTTTTCTTGATCTTTTTATTCCCTTATATGGAAAACAGCCATCACAAACGCTTACAAATGCATTTATGTACATATTGTAAGCTCCTTCTGCGTCTGTGCAATCAAGCACAGGGCTGAAATTCATTTTTCCGATCTCTGTGCGAATTTTTTCAAGAGCTTTTTGATCAACTTATTGAACAAGAAATGGCTCAGAATGTAGCGATTTCCAAGATGAACGATTCACTTTTGATAGCATGTACACGTGTGAATGACCTATTTTTTCCTGCAATGACACCAGACTGTACACGAACATCAGAGCTATTTGTGCCAAAGAGGTCAAGCAAGCTCTCACAGTTAGCACGAATTCGTGTAGGTGAGGTAATTACGTTTCTGCAGCCGAATGAATCGAGAAGAATCTGCAGTTTTCATGACTTAGGTGTACTTGGCAAATGGTCAATATTGAAATCACCACAGATGACAAGATGTCAGTTATTTGTGCAGAGGAAGCAGAGCAATGTTTCCAGATATGCGACAAACTCACAGCGTCCTCACTGGGTGGACGATATATAACACTAAAAACACACTTGTGGGATTCTAAACTCAGTACTTCGCAATTTGCTGTCATTGCACAGAACGCTGGAAGCACGTTGCATGAAATTTTTTTCAGATACGAGCTGTGATACAACCCCGCCACACCTACAGATCGATGCAAAAAGAACGTTTGGAAACCAGGCATGCGCAACGCTTCCTCTTCTGTGCTGTACCACGTTTCCGTAATCATAACATTGTCAAACTGAAACGGGAAGTCACCAAGTAGCGCAAACAACTCGTCATGTTTGTGCCTAGCAGACTGCGCGTTGCATTGAAAAAAAGGAAAATAATCGCCTGAATGTGGTCTCATGACGTCACTTGGTGAAATCATTCCCATGGTTGAAATAAAAAGAAGTCAGATGAAACAATCTTTGCACACACGTTTCTAGTCGTGCATTTTTTGAACATCTGCCTCGCAGCCGATGCGAATTACGTTGGACGTTTCAGTTTTCCATGCAAAGATTTTACCGCCCTTCACCCAAACGAAACGCCAGTTTAGTTCCCTCTTCTTAGCAACTGTGCACAGAGATGCTCATTAAGAAATATGGCTTGCCGCTTGTCAAAGCCCAAATCACTGGAATTTATTCTCGCCTTGCGTGCCTTTTCAAGCACCTGTTGACGCGTTGCACGTTGGTCGAAAATAACCACAATGCTCTGGTCCGTGGGGGATTTTCGTGAGGCGACACGATGAGAAACCTCAATGTCTTGCTCCTTAATTGGTTCCCCCAGTGCATCACCAACTTTGCCCAGCACATAACTAGCTTTTCTGTTTTGTCATGAGGAATTCCCTTGATTTCAATGTTTTTGTTTCTATTATACTGGTATTGAGAAGTGACTGTTAGAGATGTTTCATGCAACTGCTTTTTCAGTGTTTCAACTTCTTCCGTAAGCATCTGTTGCGATGCTTTCAGAGTTACGTTCTGCGTTTTTACGTCAGCGCAGTAATGCTTCAGAGTTTCGTATTGCTCATTCATGAACTCAAGCCTACTTCTGAGCTCCCTTATTTCATTGCGCAGCTCACGCGCCAAGTTAGACACTTCAGTTGACATAGCCAAAGTTAGTCAAAGTCTCAGAAAAAATAAAATAAACATGACAGTTGCTTGGCAACAGAGGCTATAACAAATTGTTGAGAGAGAAAAAGAAACAAAGTTTCACAGTAAGGTAAAGCCTCCGACCTCAGAAATCAAGCAGGAAAATGTCAGACGTCTGTTCCGTGCGCTACTTCTGTTGCCAAGAAAGTGCGCTTTCGATGCCAGCCGTCTTTTATCCCAAGCCCGGCGATGACGACAAGGTCCACCTGATCCAGCAAGATCCAGCAGGAGCAGCTGATAACCGAACGGTGTGGCTACACACACTTGCGTTGTGCTCACGTAGCCCTTGTCTTTCTTCTGTGATGATTTGTTCTTGAGAAACCTGAGAAATCAAGCAGGAAAATGTCAGACGTCTGTTCCGTGCGCTACCTCTGTTGCCAAGAAAGTGCGCTTTCGATGCCAGCCGTCTTTTATCCCAAGCCCGGCGATGACGACAAGGTCCACCTGATCCAGCAAGATCCAGCAGGAGCAGCTGATAACCGAACGGTGTGGCTACACAAACTTGCGTTGTGCTCACGTAGCCCCTTGTCTTTCTTCTGTGGTGATTTGTTCTTGAGAAACCTGAGAAATCAAGCAGGAAAATGTCAGACGTCTGTTCCGTGCGCTACCTTCTGTTGCCAAGAAAGTGCGCTTTCGATGCCAGCCGTCTTTTATCCCAAGTCCCGGCGATGACGACAAGGTCCACCTGATCCAGCAAGATCCAGCAGGAGCAGCTGATAACCGAGCGGTGTGGCTACACACACTTGCGTTGTGCTCACGTAGCCCTTGTCTTTCTTCTGTGGTGATTTGTTCTTGAGAAACCTTGAGAAATCAAGCAGGAAAATGTCAGACGTCTGTTCCGTGCGCTACCTTCTGTTGCCAAGAAAGTGCGCTTTCGATGCCAGCCGTCTTTTATCCCAAGTCCCGGCGATGACGACAAGGTCCACCTGATCCAGCAAGATCCAGCAGGAGCAGCTGATAACCGAACGGTGTGGCTACACACACTTGCGTTGTGCTCACGTAGCCCTTGTCTTTCTTCTGTGGTGATTTGTTCTTGAGAAACCTGAGAAATCAAGCAGGAAAATGTCAGACGTCTGTTCCGTGCGCTACCTCTGTTGCCAAGAAAGTGCGCTTTCGATGCCAGCCGTATTTTATCCCAAGTCCCGGCGATGACGACAAGGTCCACCTGATCCAGCAAGATCCAGCAGGAGCAGCTGATAACCGAGCGGTGTGGCTACACACACTTGCGTTGTGCTCACGTAGCCCTTGTCTTTCTTCTGTGGTGATTTGTTCTTGAGAAACCTGAGAAATCAAGCAGGAAAATGTCAGACGTCTGTTCCGTGCGCTACCTCTGTTGCCAAGAAAGTGCGCTTTCGATGCCAGCCGTATTTTATCCCAAGTCCGGCGATGACGACAAGGTCCACCTGATCCAGCAAGATCCAGCAGGAGCAGCTGATAACCGAGCGGTGTGGCTACACACACTTGCGTTGTGCTCACGTAGCCCTTTTTTTCTTCTGTGATGATTTGTTATTGAGAAACCTGAGAAATGAAGCGCCCTTTGTTGGCAACAGAAGTAGCACACGGCAGAGACGTCTGACATTTTCCTGCTTCATTTCTCAGGTTTCTCAATAACAAATCATCACACAAGAAAAAAGGGCTACGTGAGCACAACGCAAGTGTGTATAGCCACACCGCTCGGTTATCAGCTGCTCCTGCTGGATCTTGCTGGATCAGGTGGACCTTGTCGTCATCGCCGGACTTGGGATGCGGCTGGCATCGAAAGCGCACTTTCTTGGCAACAGAAGTAGCGCACGGAAGAGACGTCTGACATTTTCCTGCTTCATTTCTCAGGTTTCTCAATAACAAATCATCACAGAAGAAAAAAAGGGCTACGTGAGCACAACGCAAGTGTGTGTAGCCACACACGTCTGTTCCGTGCGCTACCTCTGTTGCCAAGAAAGTGCGCTTTCGATGCCAGCCGTATTTTATCCCAAGTCCGGCGATGACGACAAGGTCCACCTGATCCAGCAAGATCCAGCAGGAGCAGCTGATAACCGAGCGGTGTGGCTACACACACTTGCGTTGTGCTCACGTAGCCCTTTTTTTCTTCTGTGATGATTTGTTATTGAGAAACCTGAGAAATGAAGCAGGAAAATGTCAGACGTCTCTTCCGTGCGCTACTTCTGTTGCCAAGAAAGTGCGCTTTCGATGCCAGCCGTCTTTTATCCCAAGTCCCGGCGATGACGACAAGGTCCACCTGATCCAGCAAGATCCAGCAGGAGCAGCTGATAACCGAACGGTGTGGCTACACACACTTGCGTTGTGCTCACGTAGCCCTTGTCTTTCTTCTGTGATGATTTGTTCTTGAGAAACCTGAGAAATGAAGCAGGAAAATGTCAGACGTCTCTTCCGTGCGCTACCTTCTGTTGCCAAGAAAGTGCGCTTTCGATGCCAGCCGTCTTTTATCCCAAGTCCCGGCGATGACGACAAGGTCCACCTGATCCAGCAAGATCCAGCAGGAGCAGCTGATAACCGAGCGGTGTGGCTACACACACTTGCGTTGTGCTCACGTAGCCCTTTTTTTCTTCTGTGATGATTTGTTATTGAGAAACCTGAGAAATGAAGCAGGAAAATGTCAGACGTCTCTTCCGTGCGCTACTTCTGTTGCCAAGAAAGTGCGCTTTCGATGCCAGCCGTCTTTTATCCCAAGTCCGGCGATGACGACAAGGTCCACCTGATCCAGCAAGATCCAGCAGGAGGAGCTGATAACCTGAACGGTGTGGCTTCACAAACTTGCGTTGTGCTCACGTAGCCCTTGTCTTTCTTCTGTGGTGATTTGTTCTTGAGAAACCTGAGAAATCAAGCAGGAAAATGTCAGACGTCTGTTCCGTGCGCTACCTCTGTTGCCAAGAAAGTGCGCTTTCGATGCCAGCCGTCTTTTATCACAAGCCCGGCGATGACGACAAGGTCCACCTGATCCAGCAAGATCCAGCAGGAGCAGCTGATAACCGAACGGTGTGGCTACACACACTTGCGTTGTGCTCACGTAGCCCTTGTCTTTCTTCTGTGGTGATTTCTTCTTGAGAAACCTGAGAAATCAAGCAGAAAAATATCACAGTTCTCTTCCGTGCGCTACCTCTGTTGCCAAGAAAGTGCGCTTTCGATGCCAGCCGTCTTTTATCACAAGCCCGGCGATGACGACAAGGTCCACCTGATCCAGCAAGATCCAGCAGGAGCAGCTGATAACCGAGCGGTGTGGCTACACACACTTGCGTTGTGCTCACGTAGCCCTTGTCTTTCTTCTGTGGTGATTTGTTATTGAGAAACCTGAGAAATGAAGCAGGAAAATGTCAGACGTCTCTTCCGTGCGCTACTTCTGTTGCCAAGAAAGTGCGCTTTCGATGCCAGCCGTATTTTATCCCAAGTCCGGCGATGACGACAAGGTCCACCTGATCCAGCAAGATCCAGCAGGAGCAGCTGATAACCGAGCGGTGTGGCTACACACACTTGCGTTGTGCTCACGTAGCCCTTTTTTTCTTCTGTGATGATTTGTTATTGAGAAACCTGAGAAATGAAGCAGGAAAATGTCAGACGTCTCTTGCCGTGCGCTACTTCTGTTGCCAAGAAAGTGCGCTTTCGATGCCAGCCGTCTTTTATCCCAAGTCCGGCGATGACGACAAGGTCCACCTGATCCAGCAAGATCCAGCAGGAGCAGCTGATAACCGAAGCGGTGTGGCTACACACACTTGCGTTGTGCTCACGTAGCCCTTGTCTTTCTTCTGTGGATGATTTGTTCTTGAGAAACCTGAGAAATGAAGCAGGAAAATGTCAGACGTCTCTTCCGTGCGCTACCTTCTGTTGCCAAGAAAGTGCGCTTTCGATGCCAGCCGTCTTTTATCCCAAGTCCGGCGATGACGACAAGGTCCACCTGATCCAGCAAGATCCAGCAGGAGCAGCTGATAACCGAGCGGTGTGGCTACACACACTTGCGTTGTGCTCACGTAGCCCTTGTCTTTCTTCTGTGGTGATTTGTTCTTGAGAAACCTGAGAAATGAAGCAGGAAAATGTCAGACGTCTGTTCCGTGCGCTACCTCTGTTGCCAAGAAAGTGCGCTTTCGATGCCAGCCGTCTTTTATCCCAAGCCCGGCGATGACGACAAGGTCCACCTGATCCAGCAAGATCCAGCAGGAGCAGCTGATAACCGAACGGTGTGGCTACACACACTTGCGTTGTGCTCACGTAGCCCTTGTCTTTCTTCTGTGGTGATTTGTTCTTGAGAAACCTGAGAAATGAAGCAGGAAAATGTCAGACGTCTCTTCCGTGCGCTACCTTCTGTTGCCAAGAAAGTGCGCTTTCGATGCCAGCCGTCTTTTATCCCAAGCCCGGCGATGACGACAAGGTCCACCTGATCCAGCAAGATCCAGCAGGAGCAGCTGATAACCGAACGGTGTGGCTACACACACTTGCGTTGTGCTCACGTAGCCCTTGTCTTTCTTCTGTGGATGATTTGTTCTTGAGAAACCTGAGAAATCAAGCAGGAAAATGTCAGACGTCTGTTCCGTGCGCTACCTCTGTTGCCAAGAAAGTGCGCTTTCGATGCCAGCCGTCTTTTATCCCAAGTCCGGCGATGACGACAAGGTCCACCTGATCCAGCAAGATCCAGCAGGAGCAGCTGATAACCGAGCGGTGTGGCTACACACACTTGCGTTGTGCTCACGTAGCCCTTTTTTTCTTCTGTGATGATTTGTTATTGAGAAACCTGAGAAATGAAGCAGGAAAATGTCAGACGTCTCTTCCGTGCGCTACTTCTGTTGCCAAGAAAGTGCGCTTTCGATGCCAGCCGTCTTTTATCCCAAGCCCGGCGATGACGACAAGGTCCACCTGATCCAGCAAGATCCAGCAGGAGCAGCTGATAACCGAGCGGTGTGGCTACACACACTTGCGTTGTGCTCACGTAGCCCTTTTTTTCTTCTGTGATGATTTGTTATTGAGAAACCTGAGAAATGAAGCAGGAAAATGTCAGACGTCTCTTCCGTGCGCTACTTCTGTTGCCAAGAAAGTGCGCTTTCGATGCCAGCCGTCTTTTATCCCAAGTCCCGGCGATGACGACAAGGTCCACCTGATCCAGCAAGATCCAGCAGGAGCAGCTGATAACCGAACGGTGTGGCTACACACACTTGCGTTGTGCTCACGTAGCCCTTGTCTTTCTTCTGTGGATGATTTGTTCTTGAGAAACCTGAGAAATCAAGCAGGAAAATGTCAGACGTCTGTTCCGTGCGCTACCTCTGTTGCCAAGAAAGTGCGCTTTCGATGCCAGCCGTCTTTTATCACAAGCCCGGCGATGACGACAAGGTCCACCTGATCCAGCAAGATCCAGCAGGAGCAGCTGATAACCGAACGGTGTGGCTACACACACTTGCGTTGTGCTCACGTAGCCCTTGTCTTTCTTCTGTGGTGATTTGTTCTTGAGAAACCTGAGAAATGAAGCAGGAAAATGTCAGACGTCTCTTCCGTGCGCTACTTCTGTTGCCAAGAAAGTGCGCTTTCGATGCCAGCCGTCTTTTATCCCAAGCCCGGCGATGACGACAAGGTCGACCTGATCCAGCAAGATCCAGCAGGAGCAGCTGATAACCGAGCGGTGTGGCTACACACACTTGCGTTGTGCTCACGTAGCCCTTTTTTTCTTCTGTGATGATTTGTTATTGAGAAACCTGAGAAATGAAGCAGGAAAATGTCAGACGTCTCTTCCGTGCGCTACTTCTGTTGCCAAGAAAGTGCGCTTTCGATGCCAGCCGTCTTTTATCCCAAGCCCGGCGATGACGACAAGGTCCACCTGATCCAGCAAGATCCAGCAGGAGCAGCTGATAACCGAACGGTGTGGCTACACACACTTGCGTTGTGCTCACGTAGCCCTTGTCTTTCTTCTGTGGTGATTTGTTCTTGAGAAACCTGAGAAATCAAGCAGGAAAATGTCAGGACGTCTGTTCCGTGCGCTACCTCTGTTGCCAAGAAAGTGCGCTTTCGATGCCAGCCGTCTTTTATCACAAGCCCGGCGATGACGACAAGGTCCACCTGATCCAGCAAGATCCAGCAGGAGCAGCTGATAACCGAACGTTGTGGCTACACACACTTGCGTTGTGGTCACATTGCCCTTGTCTTTCTTCTGTGATGATTTGTTCTTGAGAAACCTGAGAAATCAAGCAGGAAAATGCCGGCCGTCTGTTCCCTGCGCTACCTCTGTTGCCAAGAAAGTGCGCTTTCGATGCCAGCCGTCTTTTATCGCAAGCCCGGCGATGACGACAAGGTCCACCTCATCCAGCAAGATCCAGCAGGAGCAGCTGATAACCGAACGTTGTGGCTACACACACTTGCGTTGTGGTCACATAGCCCTTGTCTTTCTTCTGTGATGATTTGTTCTTGAGAAACCTGAGAAATCGAGCAGGAAAAAACCGGACGTCTGTTCCCTGCGCTGCCTCTGTGAAGTGACAAGGGCAAGGGGGGTTGTCGTCATGCCAGGGACCGCATAATAAGGCTCAGCGGGCCACAGGTTGCTGATCCGTTATCTAAATGATACAGAGCTTCACAATTTTTTCATAGAATCATGCCCAGTTATGAACAGGAAAAAATACAGCACACTACTGCCATTACAAGTTTGTAACTTTAGAAGTGGTACGATACAAAGGTAACTAACTTTTGAAGAATACGTAAAGGGTGGCAAGCATGCAGATTCGATGAAACATAAATATGAAGCTGTTCATATATATCTGCAGCACACACCGCTTACAATTCAATGACCCTAAAGCGACGCGCCAAACGTGGCTCGAGTTATCGTCGTCTCTTCACAGATTGTGAACGCGGTAGTTTTATCGCTTGAGATCAAGCATGAAAAAGACTCCTTAAGGCTGAGATATTCACATGCTAGTTGCATTATGTCGCATAAATCTTATTAACGCCTAAGGTCTAGGATTCATTCTAAAAGACAGGGCGTGCAAACACGGACTTCAAGAAGGAAGGTCAAGACAGCACAGACGCGTCTGTGGTGTATTGACATTTTTCTTTTGTCCTTGTTCGCCGAGTTTTAGAATGAATACTTACCGAACTGGCTCAGCTCTATGTTATTCAAAGGCCAGGATATTGTCACAGGTGTTCGGCACACCGCGCCGTCCGTGGCTAAGTACGAATACGAGCAGCTGTAGGCGACAGCCAGTTCCACAATCTGGAGTCCGGCGCGTGCGGGTGCGCTGCCATTCCGCGGCAGTAAGCGACAGAGTGGCGCTTGCACATTCTGCGTGGAGCATGCCTGCGGATCCGCGTTTTACGGTTTACGCAAGTGCTTCTTCGCTATGTATATGTTCGTTTTAAACCCGTGTTTTTTCTTGTTCTGTGTGCTCTTTGACTGCGCACTGGAAACAAATTTCTTCACGGGCATAGCGTTAACTCGCCTTGGGAGCCCAAATATAGCCTAAATGAATACATCTATGCAAGTCTGTATTCATGTACGGAAGTCTGTATATATGTTCCGATATGAAACACCAGTGCCTACATTACTATTGCTCTCTTTTATTCTACATGTGCTTTGTATTCATAAGTGTCCTTTATGTTATACATTTTCGCTTCATCGTTTTATGTTTTTTTTTATAATCTTTCTCCTAGATCTTCATTATGTCATTGCACTCTTGGATATCTTTCTTCCAATGCACTTTCGTTGTGTGACGAATGTAGAGCGTGGTGCTGGAAGCCTAGTGAAGTGACTGATAACGTTCACTTTAGTCTCCTGCACCACGACAATCATGTATTGTCAAGAAATTAAATAACTAAAATAAAGAAATATGCACGCTTGTGCAAGGTACTCCAGCAATAACGGAGCATAAGCTCTTTGAAAATTAGTTTAATTTTATACCACCTCTGGCAGGTGGTCACGCTGGTGTCTATTTTTGCAAGCTAATAATTGTTCTCGTTTTTTCCCGACAGACAAGCTGACGACGGAATCCTCGGACACACTTTGTGAGTAAATGCATTCACGCAATACTAGGCACCAGTTTGTACGAAAGGAGGGGAAGTTCCTAAGGGCTTATTTTACACAACCAACGAAACCGACAGAAAATTAAGCCAAGAAAAGTATACGGCATATTATTTGTGGTATCTTTAACTGTAGTGTAGTGATTCTCACCTAAATTGAAAGCAGTTAAAGGGATCCAAAGTAACGCCTTTTCCTCGGAGGGATTCGAACGCTCAACCTTCGAATTACGCTTGCGATGCTTTCACGCTTTGAGCTACGGTGAATGGCGCTCGATCGTCCAATTTTTTGTGGGCTATTTTTGTGTGCTTAATAGCGGTGAGTGTTAGCCAATGCCACCGTAGCCCCGGCGGCGACTGTGCAACACTCTTTTTTGGCCAGCGGGCGTCATGAGGCACGTGATCCTACTACGGTGTGGCAGTAGGCCAATAAAACCTTGCATGCTACCTAAGGCATCAAGTTGCCAGCACGATAAGCCCTCGCTATGTAAAGGACGAAACGAGGGGAATTGTCCTAGGGCCTGTTTTCTGTATTATACACAACTAGCCAACGGAAACATTGGGCACATTGTGGGGTTTGATAATAGTAGCGTAATGATTGTCGCTTAAATTGAAAGGAATTAAGGTGGACGAAAAATTAACCTTTGCGTTGATGGCATTTACGCAATTACGCGTCCGATGTTCTACCATTGGAGCTACGACAGTGGGCGCTACTTCGTCCACTTTTTTGTGAGGTATTTATGTGTGCTTACTGCCTGGGAGTGCCAGCCAGTGGATGTAAACGATTTTCCGCAACTGGTTTGGGCAAATTAAAAAAAAGACGACGCCACCGACACCGTGGCTTTCGGCAGCGCTCCACAATATGCATTCATTCGCGCAGCGTGGTCAGCTTGGCGGACCCATAGCATCTCCGCGCGCGCGTACGAGCGAAAGGACATCGGCGCCCGAAAATTTACAACATGGCGGCAGGCGTCAAGACGGGTTTATTCCGCCTTGAATCGATCTTGTCGTTGTAGTTTGAGCAACATCGAAAGAAACACGAAATTCTTCCAACAGGCACAGAAACGGGAAACGCTGGGCCGATGTAAGCTGGTCATCAATGGAGGAGCCAAATTCATGATAGGGTAACGAATCAGACGTAGAAACACCACTGAGCGTACTGGAGCTGTGGCAGTAAGTGTCATTCATAACCTGTGCGTCATCGAGGGGCTCCACTATGCCGAGACATTTCCCTCGCACCAATGTAGCAATGTACGGGAACGGTTGGTAACAAAAGTAGCGATTAGCAACGACGCGCTTAGTCAACTCGTCGTTGCCGGATCTAATCGCGGAGGCCGCGGCCGATAGCCTCAACACCACGCCGCGTGACGGTAGGTGGCGCAGCAATGCAGTTTTCCCGCAAAGCCCCTGTGCTTTAGTTTTCTGTCGCTCCGCCACGCGCTGGAGATCCCGCTATCTTTTGCGGTCGACAGTACATCTTTAGAAACAAATGCACACAGTGAACACAAATAAACAGATAAATGCCTTATTTATCAGTAACATGTTCTTCGTATGAAGCCGAGGCTTTCACGGAAGTCCGTCTGGTCGGGAAGTAACATGATAGAATAAAAGAAGCACACCAACCATGAAAAAAAGGTACGAAAAAAAAACGTTTCGGCTCCCATGACGGGAACCTTGTTCACAATGAAAGCGAGGACGAGGGAAGCGATGTTTATGAGGGCTTTAATATCTGACGTAAGCAGCGGCTCTAGATAAGAGGGAGGGTTCCGTCATTCCGATTCAATGTATTATCGGTCGGTTGAATCGCGATGGATTCTAAATGGTGTCTTTCAGACAGTTTTTTTTCTTTTTCCAAGATCATGGCGTTATCAAAATCAATTTGGTGGCTCAAGTTGTCAGCGTGCTCGGCTAAGGCATTCGATGACACTTTTTCTTGTTGACGTCATTGACATGCGGTTTGACCCACTGTTCAAAATTTCCTATCTCACCGATATATACACTATCACAGTCTTTAGATGAGATCCAATAAACAACGCCAGGAAACGTTTCTTTTCGAAGCTTGTCTTTTACATTTACCAGTCGATGACGCAATTTCTGTGTAGGAACATGGGTTACTTGGACGTCGTAATGGTGTAGAACGCGGGCAAGACCCTCGCTCACACCAGGCACGTACGGTACAGCGGCACATTTTGTTGGCAACACACGGTCAGGTCTTGGCGGCTGAGACAGCTGGCGTTCCACCGAGTTCAACATAGACTTCAGGTAGCCACATGCCGAGAGATGTCGGTGCACTTGCTGCAGGTCAGCAGTCCTGCTACTCGGCGCTGTGCAGATGCGGTTGGTTCTGGCGACAAGTGAGGCCACTACCAATCTCTTCTGGTTTGTCGGGCGCTCCGAGTCATAATGCAGGTACCAGCCGGTGTGCGTGCTCTTTCTGTCAGACTGCGTTGGTCACGTTTCACAAGGAAGTCCAGGAAAGATAGCTCGCCGTCTCTTTCTACCTCGGCCATAAACTGCACATCCAGCTTTCACGGACATCGGCGTTTAGTTCGCGTGTCTTCCACCACGTGCCGCATGACTTTTATCTTTTGAATCTCGCGCGAAGTCAAGAGTTGCGTCAAGGCAAGAAAGAAAAGGAAAGAAACAAAAAAGTTCAGAACACACAGCTTCACGACTTGGCGTGGTCTGCCGCGTTCGTTGCTAACGGCGACAAAGATAAGACGGGCGAGCTGCGACGTTAAAATGGCTAGTCATTCCCCGATCCTATGGCAACGACTCGTTTCACGCATCAGAAAAAGAAAACGGTGCCCGACTGCACCCGGAATTCGGAGGGGCAGCCAAACGTATTATTTTATTCCGTTCGCATTTTTTTACAGCAAGTATGTTATGCCCGCCGTTTGTCCGGTTCGCGATGTAGAGAGGAAACCATGATCTTGCCGGCGCGGCCACGTCAAGCAAAATTAAAAACAACTGTGCCTAGTTAAACCAGTGTAACCATAGACAAGCCTTATTAAGCCATGTTGAGCATGGTAAAACCTAATTAACTACGCATAACTAAGCTAATGAAATCACACCTCAAAAAGCCCTAATTTAGCCGAGCTGAGATTCTCGTGTGCCTAGTAATGCCGAATTATGTAAGATGCGCCAAGCTTAGCCTAATACTAATTAAGACTTAATATAACTAGCGGTAGCTCGACTAATTAGCTAATTAAGCTTACCTTGACATGGGATGGAAGCTAATCGAGACCAAGCTTCGAATTTGCAAGTTAGGCCAATTTACCTAATTAAGGAAAGTAAGGTACTTGCTGCTGTGATTGCCAAGCGATTCCCAATGAAACCCGATCGATGCCTATCCGATACTCGTGAATCGCAAAGTGATCGCGTGAACACTTCGTGCATGGACGTGTGAATGAACGTGTGCCTAGTCAAGCCAGGACCAGGCGAGCGCCGACCAGCTCTGCTCTGCCCCAGCCTTACGCGACTCAGCGCAAGCTGCGCAAATTTTTTACCATGTTGAAAGGCTCGGCCGATGGCAGATCTTGAAGCAGTTGGCGCACATTTAATGACTTGACAGTCGAATGATAGCATTTCGCAATGTTTAGTTCTAGGTTACTTAGCTTGTAGCGTCTGGTTACTTTTCGTCCCCGTGTTTTCCGAGCTTTTTTCTACTGCTTAGGTTTCTCTGGATGCACAGAAAGCTGCTGTACTTCTTATAATAATTGTTGGGGTTTTGCGTCCAAAGAACACGATATGAATGTGAGAGATGCCATAGTGGAGGGCCCCCGATAGTTAGACCACGTGGGGTTCCTTAACGTGCAACTAAATCTGAGGACATGGGCTTCCTGCATATTGCGTCCATCAAAATGCAGCCTCCGCGAACTAACATGGTGCTACCAAACGTGTGGTTGAAACTACAAAGTACGGCCGCGGCGGCGCATTTTCGATGGAGGCGAAAATGCTTGAGGCCCGTGTGCTTAGATTTAGGTGCACATTAAAGAATTCCCGGTGGTCGAAATTTTGACAGCCCTCCACTGCGGCGTCTCTCATCATACTTTATGAAGGGTAAGAGCGCACTGAAGACGAAGACACAAAGAAGGCACACACACGCACACACATAGCGCTACTTTCAACAGTTTATTTTTGTGATCTCGACACTACTTATAGGGCAAACCATGAGCACATCTGCTGCGCAGAAGTAACAGCAACATTACTAAGCATCATGACAGACACCAAGGAAAACAAATTCTTTTTTTGTCAGCGCAATAGAAGGCATACTAACACACATGTCACCCAACTTTTCAATCTCTCCTGCTTCGATTATCTCGCGTGTAAGCTGATTTCTATTTCTTGACAGAACTCTGCACGTGTCGAACAAAGGCACACAACCGCACTTCTTACAATGTATTGCCAAGAACCCACCTGCCACGTTTCTAACATTGTAATGGTGCTCACGGAGCCGGTCATTCAAGCAACGACCGGTTTGTCCGACGTAGCTGCGACCACAAGATAGCGGCAGGCAATACACCACACACTCAGCGCAATCGACAAACTTGTTCTTGTGATTAGTTTTGCATCCACGCTTTTCGTTTGCATTCCTCGTCGTAATCTTGCACAGCCTTTCCAACTTGTTTGGCGCCGAAAAGAGCACGCGCACTTTGGCCCGTTGAGCAATCTTTTTCAGATTATGGGAAACCGCGTGTACGTAAGGTAACACCCTTATGCGATTTCCTTGCTCAAATGTTCTCGCCACAGTTCGGTTTTCGTTTTTGCTGTCCCTCAAGATGCATTCAGCTACGGAGACAAGCAAAGGCTGGGGAAACCCGGCATCCAGCAGCCTCTTTCTTTGCTGGTCGAAACTGAGTTGGACCTTTGCTTGTCTCCGTAGCTGAATGCATCTTGAGGGACAGCAAAAACGAAAACCGAACTGTGGCGAGAACATTTGAGCAAGGAAATCGCATAAGGGTGTTACCTTACGTACACATGGTTTCCCATAATCTGAAAAAATTTTGCTCAACGGGCCAAAGTGCGCGTGCTCTTTTCGGCGCCAAACAAGTTGGAAAGGCTGTGCAAGATTACGACGAGGAATGCAAACGAAAAGCGTGGATGCAAAACTAATCACAAGAACAAGTTTGTTGATTGCGCTGAGTGTGTGGTGTATTGCCTGCCGCTATCTTGTGGTCGCAGCTACGTCGGACAAACCGGTCGTTGCTTGAATGACCGGCTCCGTGAGCACCATTACAATGTTAGAAACGTGGCAGGTGGGTTCTTGGCAATACATTGTAAGAAGTGCGGTTGTGTGCCTTTGTTCGACACGTGCAGAGTTCTGTCAAGAAATAGAAATCAGCTTACACGCGAGATAATCGAAGCAGGAGAGATTGAAAAGTTGGGTGACATGTGTGTTAGTATGCCTTCTATTGCGCTGACAAAAAAAGAATTTGTTTTCCTTGGTGTCTGTCATGATGCTTAGTAATGTTGCTGTTACTTCTGCGCAGCAGATGTGCTCATGGTTTGCCCTATAAGTAGTGTCGAGATCACAAAAATAAACTGTTGAAAGTAGCGCTATGTGTGTGCGTGTGTGTGCCTTCTTTGTGTCTTCGTCTTCAGTGCGCTCTTACCCTTCATAAACATGGAATACCAACATGCCCACATTACCACCTTGGTGAATCTCATCATACGGTCGTTTTGGGACGTTGGACGCCAACAATTATTATGACTATTAAAGTACAAAGTAATCGTTCTAGAAGGTCTTGGCTCGCGGTACACACAAATGGGTGCAATAGCACACATGATGACGCACGTGTGCTAGCGCTACAGATTTTCCGGTCACCGGCTCCAAAAACACTACCTAAACATCATCATTCGAACGCCCTCTGGTATGACTTTTTAATGAACGAAAAATTAATAAGAATAATAATAGTAATATCTGGGGTTTTACGTGACAAGACCACGATATGATAATGAGGCCCGCGGTATAGGAGAACTCCGGAAATTTTGATCATTTGGCGTTCTTTAAGGTGCTTTGACATCGCACAGTACATGCGGTCCTCTACCATTTCGCCTCCATCGAAATGCGACCACCGCGGCCGGGATCGAACCTGCGCCTTTCAGGTCACCAGCCGACCTCCATAGCCGCTATACCGTCGCGGCGGCATATCTACAGTGTCTCCACAGCCACGATTGTCCCCCATGAAAAAAAAAAAAAAAGCATGGAATAAAATTCTAATGAAGAGTCTAAGGCAGGGAGCTACCATCTCTGCAATGCTATTCACCGCGTGTTAACAGGAGGTTTTCAGAGCGTTGGATTGAGGACAGCATGCGATAGCAGTTAAAGGAGAGTAGCTTAGTACCATGCGATTCGCTTGTGATATTGCCATGTTTAGTAACTCGGGAAAACTATTGCAAATCATAATTACAGGATTAGACAGGGAAAGCAGAGCGGGGGGTGGGTCAGAAAATTAATATGCAGAAAAGTAAAGCAATGTTCAGCAGTCTCCGAAGAGAAGAGTGGTTTGCGATGCCTATCAAAACACTGGAAGTGGTAAAGGAATACGTCTGTTTAGGGAAGGTAGTGACCGCAGATACGAACCATGAGAATGAAGTAACCAAAAGTATAAGTATGTTGTAGTGTGCATTTGGCACGTATTCTGAGATAATGATTGGCAGTTTACTCTCTCAAGAAAAAAGCGAATGGTAATTTACCAGTATCTCTCAAGGGAATGCAGCGAGAAGACAAGATAACTGGTGGCAATTGAAAGTACGGGCCTGCATTCTAACAGAAGGCAAGCGCGCTAACGGGAGGCATAAAGTTAAATGGGCAGATGAGATTCAGAAGCTGCCGGCGCTAACGTGGGCGCAGCCTGCACAGGACCGGGTTGATTGGAGAAACATGGGAGTGGCATATACCGTACAATTAGCGTAGTCATATTGCGTAGTCATGATGATGATCACACACTTGTGAATCGTGAATGCGAAAGTATCATTTCACGATTCGTACACAGTCTCTAGCACGAGTACAAGGACGAGAAAAGACAGGACACGCACTGACAGGACACAGACAGCGCATGTCCTGTGTTTTCTCGTCCTTGTATTCGTTCTCGCGCTGCCCCATATACTGCACTATGAAACCTAACCAACTATATATATATATATATATATATATATATATATATATATATATATATATATATATATATATATATATATATATATATATATATATATATATATATATATATATATATATATATATATATATATATATATAAAATGTATTTTTACAACGCCAAAAGTGGGGACAAGAGGCCAATCAGGTTTCGCCTTAGCGAAGTATATGGGGCAGCGCTAGCACGAATACAAGGACGAGAAAAGACAGGAGACGCGCTGACAGGACACAGACAGCGCGTATCCTGTGTTTTCTCGTCCTTGCATTTGTTTTCGCGCTGCCGCATATACTGCACTATGAAACTTTACCAACTAGCCCACCTTTCCCTTATTCGCCTTAGCGTTTTTAGTGAGTGTAACATGCGCTTAGGTTTTATTTATTTATTATTAATTAATTTATTTATTTATTTATCTCAGATGCACTCAAGCGCTTGGACATTCTAGAGGGGAGTACGGTACATGTGTACAACAATAAGAAGAATACCGATGTTTCAGCGAACACTTTCAAAAACATTTAAAGGTTGGCTGTTAAGTATTGTATAATTCTAGCTCGTCAGCTGGTTTACGAGAAGAGGCTAAATTACTACACAAAAATTGAAAGGCTTAGTCCACTAACTAACGAAAATTTACTAATTGTGATCTTAACTAATTGAATTATCGCCCACATTTCAATTCCCAATGTTTAGCCGTGGAGTTCTCAAGGCAACCTGGAACGAATTTTTATGATGCCACTAGTTTCGAGGTATTACCTAATTCGTGAACACTACAGAGAAAGGCATTGCAATTCGAATTATATTCTTAACAAAACATCCTTTCATGTACTGAAGCCCAACATTAAGTCTAACACGATGTATTTCTTCGACACTGATCTCCACGCTCCTTAGCCTAAGTGCGCATATCGTCTGCCAGCCATAGTGCGTCGCAACATCGCACAAGTGACACGGCTCAACACGGCGTCATACAGACCTCGAACTGCCGATGGGTCTCACCGATCGATATTGTAAACAAAAAAAAAAAGATGGCTCAATTGCCTAGTTTTTGCGTAGACTATGGCTTGCTGAACAAGATCACACGTAAGGACATCTATCCCTATAGCCACTAATAGACGACGACGCGACTGCTGGCATGGAGCATAGTTTTTTTCTTTTTTCTCTATTCGTTGGACCTGCGCTCCGGCTGCTTGCAGCCCCGATGGCTGAACTTGACCACCGCTAACCAGCCTTCGTTAGATTCGACGGCTTATATGAATTTATTGTGACGCGATTCGGGCTGTGCAACGCGCTTGCAACATTTGAACGCATGATCGGCATCCTTCGCGGCTTTAAGTGGCAGACGAATCTCTACTACCTGGGTGGTACTCTGATCTTTTCAGACGGCTTTGCGACACATCTACAAAAGGTCGAAGCTGTCGTCACTAGTATCAGCTCTAATGGCATTGAGGTAAACTTAAAGAAGTGTTGCTTTGGCGTACGAAAGCTGCTTATTCTGGGCCGTCTTCTTCCGAGATCGCGTCCTTCCGGATCCCACGACACTTCGTGTTGCTGCTACGTTTCCTAAACTCCCAATGAAATACCTTCGCAGCTATCTATGCCTTTGATTTTATTTTACACGTTTCATTCGCAGCTTCCCCGCAATTATAGCGCATTTCACTGACCTCCGCAGCGGCTGCGACCTTTGAGCGAAGTCACATGTGGCGATGCATCCAGAAAACTCCGATGAATTCTTACTTCGCCTCCAATCTTGCGACATTTTGATTTGCTCGCCCCATATGAGAGAGAGAGAGAGAGAAGTTTATTATGACAGAAAAGCTGAGAGCACCCAAAATGAAATTCACAAGGACACTAACGGCGTTGTGTTCGGCGCTGTGCTTTCCCAGCGTAAACGCGGATTTGACGAGTTAGTTGTTGCTTACAGGGTTGCCGTTGGTGGCTACTTTGCGCCAAATTGGCTACTTTTGGACCCCGTTGGCGACGAAAATTTCCAGTTGGCGCCATGGCTCTTTTTTAAACTTGTGGTTTTACTTATTCAAAATAGTTTTATTTATTACATAAAATTTATCCCGATATTTATCCTAACAGCTCCTGCAGGCACTGCAACGAATTCGCTAGCCTAGACCACATGCTCTGGCGTTGCCCCTCGTTACGGGGCACGGACCAATCCACTGAAGACAAGTGGCTATCCGCTATCAAGAGCCCCGATGTTGGGGCTCAACTGTGGGCTGTCCAGAGGGCCCACGATGCGGCGGTCGGGCTTGGCCTGACTGTCCCAACGTGGGAGCGGCCCGCTGCGCGTTGAGTCGTGCACCTCAGGACTGACAATAAAGTTTTGCATCCATCCATTCATCAATAGTAAAGACTCTGTTGATAATAGCGCTTCTGTTCTGTTTGGCGAGAAATTCGGCGACAGGATCAAATGTCATGGCTACTTTGGCTACTTTTGGCGTGAGTTCTGGCGCCTTTTCATGTCCACCCAACGGCAACCCTGGTTACCTATGCTAGCCATGCACCTACCAAAGTACGCACAAGCATACATAAAGTACGGTTGAACCCCGTAACCCCCCCCCCCCCCACCCCCCTGCATCCGCCGATCAATACACATTCTAGCGGCGGTCTTCTTGTCCATCTACGACGCGTTCCCGCTGTAGCCGTCACCGACATGCCTGTGCAGTGGCGCAAAAACCCCTGCGTTGCTTCCCCTATGGACTTGTTGCGTGAAGCAACGTCACCTACCATCCCTAGAGAAATAAGTCATCAAACACACCATTTCATTCTTCGTGACAGTTGATCGACCATCACAACTACCTTTATGATGGACGCAAATCGCTCTTATTCCGCGCCATCTACGTTAAGACATATGCGCCACCTTCAACGCTGACTCACAGTGTGCACATGCCGAAGGGTTGAAGATTTGCACTTTCCTCCAGCTCTGCTAATATCAACGCAGAATGTACCGCTTCTTACACCGCTACATTTGTTGCGTCGCGCAGCGCCACACGAATCCCCCCTTGCCATTTCCCTGCTCCGTAACAACCACTGACTTGCCCTCTCCGTCCCTTGGACTTCGCCGGTGTTGATTTGTATGGACTTCTTTCCATCACTCCTGTTGCCAACCGACAGATAATTGTTGCCATCGATTACACGCTAAGCAGAGACTTCACTATTGTCATCTGCATCGGCTAGCAATGTTGCCTCTCATTTCACACCACGTCATTCTACAGCACGGCGCACTACGTGATCCGCGCATCGTCCGAAGGATGTGTATTTCGGTCGTCGTCAAGAAATTCTAGAGGAATGCAAGGTCTTTCACCACACGACCACATCTTACAATTATAAAACGAATGGTTTAACAGAAATATTTAATCGAACATCAGGTGATGTGCTGACAATGTACGTCACTTCCGTTTACTAAGACTGGAACCGTGTCATTCTCTTCGTGACGTACGCCCAAAACACTGCTACGCAGACCACGAATGGAGTCTCTCCTGTCTTCTACCTATAAGGACTCGAGCCCTCCTGCACGTTATGCGCAATACCTCCTTGCCACGCTTATGTGAGAGAGTCGACGGCAGTTCCCAAGCTGCTAAGCGCTGAAGAGGGTCGCCAGAGAGCCCGATCTCACTCCACTGCTGGCAAGCAGCGCCAAATACACCATCGAGATGTCTCGAAGCCTTTCAGCGTCGTATTCCCGGGACTGACTTGTGTGGATCAACGGCCAAGGTTATCATCAACTTGTGTGGCTCTGGATTCCTTGAGCTAGCCCCGGTCGGTCAACGAAACTTCTTTCGAAGTACCGCGGCCCGTCCCGTATGGTCTAACAAGCCGCGTACTTGATGTCCGGCGTCAAGCCACTTGAGCTTTCTTCTAATTTAGTAATCAACAATGTCGAGGCATGAGATTGCGAAATGGACCTGCTAAAGCCTTACTATCTCAGTGTCATGGTATTCTGCCTGTAATTCGCCAGGATGGCTCTGTTTTGGAATGGAAGTAAACAGAGAGTTTTAGAACACCGCACGCAAAGCTTGCCGGCATTGCGGGCGTAGCGTTAGCGTTCGTCACTTAACGGGAGCCCGCAAGAGGCTAGCGTACGACGCATGCGCAACGCAAACGCAAAGCTTCGCGTACGCTGTTCTAAAACTCTTTAAAAGCGGCACTGCTTGCAGAAGCAGAGAACGCTGCTGATGTAGAAAGAAAAGAAGACGATTCGGCAACGCAAGCTTTGCGCTGGTTCTGCCATTGCTGGTCAGTCTCCAATAGTATAGTGCTTATTTAAAACGCTTCATTACACTATCAATAGCTTCTATCGTGCTTTCCTTCGATTCAATATGTGTTGCCTTATTGAGGCTGTGGTTAACTGAAATAGGCCCTTGGTTCCCCTTCCTTTGTTGTTGAAATAATGGGTTGCGTAATAAGAAATACTAAAACATGAGAACTTTACTTGCTCCATATCTAGAAGCGAAACCGGCACTGCAGCAAAGATTCTGGGTGCAACACTTTAGCGAAAAAACAAGAAAATAAATCTTCAGCAATGACGCACTAGTAATATTAATTGCTGGAACTTTACACGCCAAAACTACGATATGTTTATGAGGCGCGCCGTAGAGGAGGTCTGGACTGGAAAAACGACGTCCTACAGCACGCGCTTAGCGCTTAGCGCTTAGCGGGCGTCTCCCATTCCCTGTCGCGGCAGAAGAGTCTGCCGGAAATTTCGACCACCTGGGGTTCTTTAACGTGAATTTACATCTACGTACAGCATCAAAATCCAAGTACTAGTGGATTTTCGCCTCGTTCGAAAATGCTAGAGCCACGGCCACGATCAAACCGGTGCCCTTCGTGTCGCTGCCGAGCACCGTCACCACTGACAGCAATTCTGTAAAAAAAAAAAAAAAGAAACGAAAACAATTACTGCGATTCGAACCCTTGACGCATTCACCGCCCGTGAGTCGCCAGATCAGGCGCTCAACAATCTAGGCCACAACGCACAGCGGTCGCGGGGCGGTAAAATGGGTGTTATCAAGATACAATGGTCGAAGATGCGAGTCGTAGACGCGACTGTGTTGTAGAAAACTTCATTTTGGAACGTGTTTTTCTCCACACAGAAACATGATTGCGGCCTCAAATGAAAGCTTCGTCTCCGTACTACTCAGATCTCCGAGAAATTTGCAGGATTCCGTCTAGTTTTTTCAGACGGCCCGTTTTTGTCCCGAAAAACGAGGCGTGATTTCGGCCGCTTCCATAGGACCCCATTGTTTACAATTTAGTCGTCGTGGGAACAGAATGTGAAGCCCCGATGTTAACGATGCTGCACTTGTTAAGTGCGGTACAGCTCCTAGAAGGTGCCCCTTTAAGAAGTTTTGGAAATTGCTCTTCTACGATTTTTTTATCGTCGAAAAATGACCATGTCCCATTGAAAACGGGAGAGCTTCCAGCAGTGGCCGCTAGGAGCGCTGATCATGCAATGTCCCCGAAAGCTGGATCTGAATACAGTGAAACCTCCGGTGATACGAATCTCAGGGGAAAATCAAAAAATATTCGTATCATCCGAAATTTGTATCACCAGAAAGCATAGAAAATTAGCTTGAGACAAAAGAAAGCTGGCGTACATTTTCATTTATTATTTTTCAGGGCCGCAGCAATGTCAGGAAGAACTCTGATGATTGTCAGTCAAGTTTTTAGATTTCGGCAGTTACACTAGCACTCGTATATATACGGCCCGTACGCGCGTTTAATTAATGAACCAGGTGCGTTGTGACCCGCGACAGCAGTAACCCCTTCCAAATTTTAGTATGCTTTCTCGCGTGACACTTAGGTACTGCGGTGAAAGTAACAAAAAAGCGCTATGTCGCAATAGATCAAGGCCACAAAATTCCAGAACCATGGTCCTATGTTATGATTTTGTTATCACGGAGGTGTTGGGGATGTTTTTTGGGAGATTTACGGCCATACCCGCACAAGTGCGACCTCAACAGTCGCGCATGTTGACGTTATGAGGCCTGACTCCTTCGCCAAGACCGTCCTCGCCTTCTTTCGGTCCTCGTCTACCTCTCATAAGATGTCTGATGCACGAGGCAGTCACGTCCAAACACAGTACAACCGTACAACGACAGCAGCCCGCGTCGACCCGTTAAAAAAAAAAAAAAACAGAAGCATGGTGCCAATGCCCTCTGTAATCTAAACGCGAAGGCACACGGCGGCACATTAGAGCCTCAAAGATTCGCGCACACAATCTCGGAGGCCGTGACGCGTCTCTCAAGGTTTATTCTGACCGTAAGAAAAGTAGTTTCTTACACCGTCATTCTGATGATTTGGCCGTGCGGCGCGCATGCCCGCGCTTGCGTTCCCACGCTCGCACGTGACCTGGCGCGTCTTCCGCGACAGCGCGGACAGGATCTCTTCGTACCTGGACGGTAGCGTACGTTCGTATCAAACGTCGCCGGGTGAAAATCGATTCGCAACAACCGTACTCCATTACATTGCAGGCCAATGGGCCTTGACCGGGACCAAAGAAAAATTCGTATCACCCCGAAATTCGTATGAGCTGCGATCGTATCACCGAGGTTTCACTGTAGTTGCTTCAACGCTATTTAAGTGGGACAGGAATGAAGGAATTTTTTCTCGCTGAACTATGCAATACACGTCGTCTACGTAACGTAGAAAGACCTTCGACGGCATGTTGAAAGAGGCGAGTGCACGATTTTCAAGCCATTCCATCGTTAAATTTGAAGCTGTAACCGAGATAGATGCACCCATATGTGTCCCGTGCACTTGCTTGTAGAAGGGGCCTTCGAACAGGAGGTAAGTGATCTCCAGTCAAAACAGAAGGAGCCTTTTCAATTCAGGGACGTCGATGGACGTCCTTTCAGGCAGAGTAGGGTCATCTTCCAGGTCGGAGGCGCATGTTTCCGCGGCGAGTCGCATAGACGTCAGACTCTGCCCAGGCGGCGCTGCGAAAAGCGCCGCCACCAGCGCTCTCATCGCCGTCCTGGCCATAACTGGGTAGTGCAAAGAGAGCCGTCCGCAAGCGAATGCGCATAGGCCACTGTAGAACCACCCCTCTTTCGTTGGTGTTGAGGCGTGGTTTCCTGAAAATTAAGGACCTGGAAAGCTTCTTCCGTCAATCCACCCTCGCTTCAGAAAAGTAGGAAGCACATCAAAGCGCACTACGAGTACAATGAAAAAGATATTTCAGTTATTTCGGCGTGCTGCAACTCGCAACTGCAAGCGAGCATCGCATGACATCGAGTTCGAGGCAAGCACTCCGACGTGCGTTCTGTAACGCCTAAAGTGCGTTAAATTTGGGCATACACATAATGTCAGAGCGATGAAGTACATACACGAGCAATGTATATCCCGATCAGTGGTACGAATCTTGCTTTATCAGGCACGAATGGCCCTGGCGATTTTCGCCTTTGCAGTTGCATTTCCATCCATCTCTCGCTTCCTGTGCGTTGAACTGTTTTATTACGTATCCTCGAATGTTCTGTTGACGGTTGTCTTCCGTTTGTATATACTGCAAATAAGGATACGTGCGTATCCACTTTCTCGGTAGTTACCGACAGGCGAAACCGAGGCCTCCGAGATAGCTCCGGCTCGCGGAGACCACGGGCAAGAAAAACCTGAAGGTGGTCACGACCAAGATTTTGCGATTTATACTTGTATGACGCAGGTGTTAGCATTTTCTAGTTAAAGCCGGAACTTTGAGTCTTCAAAGCGTACGTGCGCGGTGCTGTGTGGTGACGACCAGTTTAGATTATGGGTGGTCGCGGAGCGCGCGATGATCGCGCGCGTCACCAGTCCGCATTTAACTGTTGCACGGCGCGCACCGGGGTCAGAGGCTCTGCTGAACTTCATAGTCATGGTTACCACGGTTCTCCGTCAAGGCTACTCAAAATAATAACAGGAGACCTACATTATCCCACTTTTTCATTCGACCGGCTGTGGAGAACGCGAGTAATTCGCTTACCCAACACGTTCGCAACGGCCCGTATCCAGCGCTCTCGCCGTTCTGCTTCGTGCGACGACAGCTACGGAAATCGGTAAAACTGAAGTCCTTCACGTCCGCGGCAATTCACAACGCAACAGTAGCGTCGACTGAGGCCTTTCTTCGTAGCGCGCGGAGCTGTTGCGTCTTCTCTTGTTTTCGCCGTCGTTCTGGCGAGTGATCCAACAAGCACTTCATGGCAGTTCGGTTGCGAGTCCGACTAGCGGAGAGGAATTCGTAGCTCTCTTTCTGAGTGTTCAATGCGCAGACACACATAATATTTAGCTCAATCGTTGTTTCGCACTCGCTAGTTGCCCCTGCTTGCACGGCAAACTGTGCAAGGGAGTCGGACTTTGCACTACCGAAAACTGCTCCGACAGTTGGCGCTACGTGTCTGCAAAACTCCAGAGTCTGACGTCTATAGAAATGCTTGTGAAAAGCGACACTACGTCGAACCAGACAAGGGCGTCCTGATCACCGGTAGCATAATGACGAGCCTTGTCAATGAAGTCTTCTGAATGGCGAACGTGAGTGGCACTTCTGCCAACAAGGGAGGAGAGAACCTTACGAAGGTAAGTGGAAAGTATCTGAGTGGAGAGCGAGTGAAGTCGACAATGGGTCGCATCGGGACCTTCGCCTTGTGGATTGTCATGGTCGGTGTCCTTCTTTTATTCTATCATGTTCTTCATATACAACTCGACAGCCGCTGCATTGTGTCAAATGCGCTACTACTGGTTCTTTCACAATTTATAGCGAGAAGAAGGCTTTGAGCTTCCAGATGCGGCCCCCTAATAATATTGCAGGCGTCTAACGCTTTACATACTAATAATACCGCAATGCTAATAATATCGCAATGTTTGTTAAATTTTCATGCACAACGCGGAGAGCCACAGTTATGGTTTGCGAAATTCTGAGGGCTGCGTCAAGCAGCGCCCTACACTCACGTTTTCTTTCTTCCCAAAGGTGACGGAACAGTCGACGGTACAAAACAGGGTGAGTGATCGTCTTGTCTACAGCGAGACTCTGTATAGCTAGCGTTATTAAAATATTGCGCTACAGTTACTGGCATACAAAAGGAGTTAGGGAGGACACACGTTACGAAGTGGACCCGACAAGCGCGAATTATCATGAGGCTGGGTAGTTTGCGTTCGTCGTGTCCATTTCGTAACGTGTGTCGTCCCCAACTTTGTTTGTCCCAGTAACTGTAGCGCAGGATTTTAATCATGCAAAACCATCTTGCCCAATACCTTACTTTGCTAACGCATATAGCTATTGTCTGGCACATCGTGCGCACAAAACAACTATTTCCCACATCCCTCGCTCATCGTTCCCTCGCCAAAGGTGGCCCACAGGTGACGATACTAGACGACACTGCATACGTGTGTCGCCCGCTCGGATTTAAGTGCAGCGGGAAGTGACAGAGCGCCGACGAACGCTGATGTGCGAATTGGTGTGATAACGACGTTAAGCTGCTGCCGCTTAATGTGCAGCTGCAGGCTTCCATTTTACGGTAGTGGAAAGGCCCGTAATTGTTATATTAAGTGCGGAGCACTTTAGGGGCCGGGATGTCGTATACTGTTGTCGTCGCTTGGCGTAACGCAGGCAAAACGACTAATAGCATGCATATTGAGCGCGCGCTCGCACCAAGGTGAAGTCCTCTTCCCCTCGGTCTTCGAGCGGCTTGATGATGATATGTGCGGAGCACTGTAGGAGCCCGGGCTGTCGTATGATGTCGTCACTTGGCGCGACGCAGGAAAAAAACATGTATAAAAATAGAAAAAGAGAGGAAGCAAGCATGAAATAGAGAAAGAAAAGGAAAAAAGGGATAGTAAGATAAATAAAAAAGCGCACGAAAGGAAAATAAATAGCTAAAGAGAGAGGAAGAATTAAATAGAAATAGAGAGAAAAGAAAAAAAACAGAAAAAACAGCGAACAAGAAAAATATAGAAAGATAAAATACAGAAAAAGAAAACCGAAGAGAGCCCGGATCCCCACTTCCTTCAGACGTGGCACCCCTATTGCAAAGCTGCCTTAAATTTTTCTTCGTGGTGAACGCTGCACGGTCGAAATTGCCAATAGTGATTTAATTAAATTTGCCCAGCCACGTTCCTCCTATCAACTTCAGTATTTTCTGCACCAAACGTTTTCAGGGCGTGATAACTGCGCACCGCCAGTAAAAACCTTTTCGCAATATATTCGGTAGGAAATAGTTTTCATGTAAATGTGTTGGCAATTTCCACGAAACAGTATTCGACATCTGTGCGAGTAAACTATGAAACCAGGCACAGCTAGCTGTGTGATTGTGTCGCACACAACGCCAACTTTTAATGACACGAGGACACCATGAGCAGAACGTCGACAGCATCGTGGTGCGTCAATGCAGATAGTCGTGAGGTATCATTCCATTCTTTCCCCAATTTCAACCAACAAGGAAGAGACAATGTAACAAAATGTGCGCCCCTATGAGCTAAGCTAATGATGACGATGTTTATACGTTTAGAAAGTTTTTAGCCTTTGACGCTTTCATGCACGCACCCAGGATATTCGCGTGGATGTGGAAAGGGGCCAACCTTAGCTAGCTGGGGGAACACTGCGCCAGAAAACGAGGGCAAAGGCAACACGCCCATACTGGACGAGCGCTGTACTTCTGGACGAACGCAAGCGCTCACTTTCCTGTGACAGTTAAAGCGGGGCGCGAGAGGGTGGGAAGCCACCTTTTCTAGTACAAACCTGAATGAAGTTTGAAGTCCGATGTTTATTTCACCACAGTGGTACAATGTTTACATCTTTTTTACACTCATGCATGAAACAAAGATACAATGTGTGCTGTGGAATGCGCGAAAAAAGCTGCAATAGAAATTGATCTTCAAAATCGCGCTATGAAAACCTGGACACCGGACGAAAAAAAAGTACGGAACGCAACGAGCGCAAACTACCAACTGATTTATTCAATGTGGCGAAAAACGTAGGCCCGGGAAAGGGGTGTGTCACACAAGCATGCGCAGATGCTCATAAAAAAGACTGATGGTGCAGGGCGAGAATCCACAAAGCGGGAGAGAAAAAAAAGAAGGAAAACAGAAAGGAAAGGGGAGGCCGCGATTCAGGGGAGCAAGATCGAGTGTAAATTAGCTTGTCACTTTTGCAAAATCTACCTCAGCCGCCGTCAGAATGATAGACGGAGCACTAACACAAGCATCCTCACCTTTTTCCATGATGTTCAGTGTCTTTAAAACTTCTCGGACCGTTTTTCTTCGGAGCGGGCTACTACAGCTGTTCTTTCGAAAAGCGCATCACAGGGACATTTCTTGCAACGCGCTGCTAAGTTGCTTGTGGCTTCTAGCTGCTGCCAGGCGTACCGATGCTCTCTTAGCCTTAGATTAAGGCATCTTCCCGGCTGCCCAACGTAGGACCTACCACATGATAGGGGAATCTTATATACCGCCCCTTTCGTGCATTCGGCAAGCATGTTTCGGTGATTAACTTTGCGTGTGGGTTTTGGGTCATTTGACCTGCACTGACTTTCTTGCACAAGCCTTTCAGCTTTTGCGGGGCTGAAAAGACAACCTTAACGTCATGTCGCGCAGCGATTTTCCTCATTCTGTGCGAAAGATTGCGTACATATGGCAAAACAACCGGCCTCTAGCTTTTTGTCTATATCTACTTTATCCTTCTTAGGTTCGCTTCTGTGTTTCCCTATCTGTTTTTAAAAACAAATGTGGGATCATTCTTTTCGGATAGGCGCTACTCTGAAGGAGCTTATTCTCCCCGCAGGGGCGTCTGCGCAAGCAGGCGATTGGTGAGTGGCGTCACCATGGGCCCAAGCCAATGGGAGGGGGGGGGGGGGGGGGGGGCTTGATTCCCTCCCACGCCTAGCAGTGCGTGGCTTTGCCGTGTCCGGGGAAAAGGGGATCCTGGGGGGTTGAGCCGACGCCGGGTGTTTGGACCTTTAAGGCCCCTCGGCAGAGGCAACACACCCCTTTAGCTCAGGCTTCACGTAGACGGCACCGCTAGGCTGACCCACCCAGGGGAATTCGGAAGTCGACTTTTCCTGTCTCTCTCTCCCTGCACCTTCGCCTTTGTCTCTCACTTTTCATCTTTGCTGTCTTCTCACTTCTGTTTACTTCCGTTTTTTCCTGGCGGCAAAGGTTAACCTTGTATGAGTGCCCTCTCTTGGGCACATTATATTTGGTTATAGTGGCTTTGTACAGGTGGCGTTGGCATGCCTTATATAACGCTTAAGTGCTGTCACGTCCCCATGTTGGGCTCCATGGTGGCTGGCTGGCATGGCCCCCGAATATATTCATAATTTATGGCCTCCACTTCATTCCCCCCGACTGTCTGATCGTCCTCTCCCTAAGAAAGGGCGCACCGAAGATACTTTCAATGTATTCCTGAAACCCAAAGAAATATTGCCACTTTTCCACGTAAGTCATTGTGAAACTCTTAAAAGAACGCGAGAACGATATCTCCTTTCGTTGTATCGAAATGCCTCACAACTACACTTGGTCAAGGTTATCAGGCTACCAGAATGGCTAGCGGGGACCTTCTCCTTGAAGTACGAAGCAAGACCCAGTACGAGAACCTGTCAAAGCTTGTATCTTTTGGAAGCACCCTCGTCTCTCTTACTCCGCACCGTTTCCTGAACAGCTCCCGAGGTGTAGTGTCCGACCAAGACCTGCTTTAACTGGCTGAAAATGAGCTCCTCGAGGGCTGGAGCGACCAAATTGTGACACAAGTACAGCGAATAAGAATCAGACGAGACAACCAGGAAATCCCGACAAAACACCTGGTGGTAATCTTTTGCACAACTACCCTTCCCGAACATCTCGTAACAGGCTATTTCAAGTGAAAGGTCAGACCCGATATCCCCAACCCGCGACGTTGCTTTAAGTGCCAGCGTTTCGGCCACGGCTTTCAGTGCTGCTGCGGCCGTTAAACCACTCGTCAAACAAAAAAAAAGTATGTCTTGTAAGTGTGTGCTATTGGCCTTCTCCGATGTTAATGCGCGCATGTGCCACATGTATATATTCAAGCTTTCGTGCGATGAATAAATCAGTTGGAAGTGAGCGCTGTGCGTGTTTGATGCCTGGGTGTGTGGGTGTGTGTGTGTGAATGTGTCGTTTGCTTGCGCTCTAATTAAGTTTTTAGAAATGATCTACGAACTAGCCCAACAACAAGTTCTCTTACGATACAAAACAAGAACAGAAAAATAGAAACTAGAGCGAAAATCCACAAAACACGAGACGTACAATGAACCCTTTCGCTTAGCTGAGCTACAGGCATCGCTAAGCTGCTGCAAAGTGAATCCGCCCCAGGTTGACCGAGTCGTATAAGAAATGCTAAAACACCTGCCCTCTGAAACGCAAAACGCCCTCCTTCACTGTATAGTGCTGTTTGGTTTTCCGGCGAGATCCCGTCTGCCTGGAAAGAAGCCATTACTGTCCCTATTATAAAACAGGGCAAGGACCCACCTTTAGTTTCCAGTTACAGGCCTATAGCCCTTACAAGCTGTCTAAGCAAAGGTTTTCGAAAAGATGATAAATAGGCGACTGATACATTTTCTTGAAACTGTAGTGGGGAAGAGAGGCAGCATCGAGTCGGAGCAACAGTAGAAGACGACTAAGACGAAGAGGAGCGAGAGAGCGCGTGACAGTGACTGACGCCCCTTTAATCAGGCCGTTGGTTTTCTTGAATAAACCCCCCTTATAATTTGGTGGACGTGCTGGGTAGCCTTCGAAGCTGGACCTACGAAGTCGCACCTTACCTCCAGTGCCAGCAATGCCGGAAGAACCCTCCACCCAAGGTACCTCCCAGATTCCTGCCACCGCATGTCCTGGCGTGATACCACTGCGTCACCCACCGATCTTCAGCGGCACTGACGACCAAGACGTTGAGGAGTGGCTGGCTACTTATCACAAGGTGAGCGCAGCGAACAAGTGGGACGATGCGGCAAAGCTGACCTACGTAAAGCTTTTACTTGACCGGCGTCGCTAGTCTCTGGTTGCGGAACCACGAAGCTGACATTACCAGCTGGGCTTCCTTCAAGAAGGCATTTTCGGAAGTATTCGACCGCCCTGCTGTACGAAAGCTCCGCGCGGAACAACGACTTCGTGAGCGTGCTCAACAGCCGGGAGACCTTCACGAGTTACATTGAAGATATTGTTGACTTGTGCAAGCGTGTCAACCCATCGATGCTCGAAGCAGACACGATCAAACAGATACTGAAGGGCATAGCCGATGACTCATTTGAAATGTTGTTAGCCAAAGACCCGCAAACCGTAGCCGAACTTGTCAGCTTATGCCAGAGCTTTGAAGAATTGCGCAAGCAACGCGCCCAAACTCGACGCTCTATGGAACAGGCGTGACTCGATCGCGGCCATTGACTCTCGGAGACCAGAATGACATGTTGGCTCACATACAACAGTTCGTGCGTGAAGAGGTCGCTCGGCAGCTGTCCATTTTATCGAGCACGCCCGAACCAGCACAGACGCATCATCTCGCTCCAGCAATAAGGCACGTCATCCAAGAAGAGGTCGCTGACGCTTTGCCTTTCCCCCGTTCACCACCTCTGGAGGCTTGCGCCCTTGACGTACGCACAGGTCGTCGCAGCCAGGCCGCCTCGTCAGCCAGCTTATGCGCCCTCGCCGGTGCCTGTTCGGTCATCACCGGTTCCGTTCGGCCGACCAGTCGCTACGTTTCCGATTCCGTGGCGCACAGCAGACAACCGCCCTATCTGTTATTCGTGCGGTTATGCAGGAAACGTGGCACGTTTCTGCCGCCGCCGCCCTCCCGTCCACACAGATACCATGCAAAGATCGCCGCACGACTCTCGACGCTTTAGTGGCACAGCACGGCAACAAGGATCTTCTTCACCCGACCGCCTGCCCTCAGTTTAACTACCGATCTCAATCTCTCCCCGACGTCGCTCACCGTCACCTATGCGCCGTCGACCCTACTCTCCCGAGGCGGAAAACTAGATGCCGCAGTTCCCTAGGCACGAACTGTGTCGTCGTCGAAAGGATCAAGTCCTCGCGTTTCTCGGGCAAAGCTCATCGACGTTTTTGTGGATGGTTATCGTACCCTTGCGCTTGTGGACACTGGTGCTGCCGGTTTCAGTGATTGATTTGAGACTTTGCCGCCTGCTTCGGAATGTTACCACGACGTCAGAGGGATTGTCCCTCCGTACTGCCAGCGCTCACCATATTCGGCCATCAGCTGCCTGCACAGCCCGCGTCGTAATCCAAGGTGCTTTGCATACTGTTGAATTTCTTGTGCTACCTGCGTGTTCTAATGATGTGATCCTCCGGCTGGGATTTTCTGTCTCGTAATCATGCGGTTATCGACTGTGCTCGTGCGGAAATTGCCTTCTCTGCGTTTGTTCCTCGTCGCCTGAGCCTAAGTTGAACAAGCTATTTGTGGCCGACGACATCGACATACCACCGAATAGCGCAGCCTTTGTTCCTGTGTCCTGTGCCGATGTGTCCGAGTCTACAGTTTTGTTTACACCCTCCCAAACCTTCCAACGTCACCGGATCCTCGCGTTGCCATTCGCTATTCTGGACATTACGACCGGCGCTACGACTTTGTTTGTCACGAATCCCTTGCCGTCTCCCACAACCTTGCTCCGCGGCGAATGCATTGGAACGTTCCAAGACTTAGAAGTTTCCTCCATCTTCGGCCTTGACGGGGCGAGTGATTTGCACCTTAATGCACTGACACCGTCTGCCAGTTCGCCTGATCACCCAAACATGAATGCCTTTGGCCCCTCAATAGACGGCGAACTTGAAGAGGCACACCGCGAGAAGCTCCTAGCACTTCACCAGTTTCGAGGCTCGTTTGATTGTCAGCAGGCGTCGTTAGGGCGAACCCACACCGTTGTCCATCACATTAACACCGGCTCACAAGCGCCTCTGCGACAGCGCCCATACCGTGTGTCTCCTGCTGAGCGTCGTGGGATCACCGACCAAGTAGACGACATGTTGCAACGTGGCGTCATTCGGCCGTCCAGTAGTCCCTGGTTTTCACCTGTTGTGCTTGTGAAGAAAAAAGACGGCTCGATTCGCTTCTGCGTCGATTACCGCCGCTTAAACAAAGTTACGCGTAAAGATGTGTACCCTTTGCCACGCATCGATGATGCCCTGGAGTGCTTGCAAGGCGCCGAATTCTTCTCATCACTAGACCTTCGGTCCGGCTATTCGCAGGTCCCCATGGCACCATCAGATCGCCCGAAAACTGCATTCGTGACACCCGATGGTCTATATGAATTTAATGTTATGCCCTTCGACCTTTGTAATGCGCCTGCAACATTCTAAAGAATGATGGATAGCGTCTTGTGTGGGTTAAAATGGAAGAAATGCCTATGTTACTTGGATGATGTGGTTGTTTTCTCCCCTGATTTTGACAGTCACCTCAGTCGTCTCAACGAAGTATTGAGCTGCCTCACGCGTGCAGGCCTTCAGCTAAACATCAAAAAGTGCCGCTTTGGAGCTCGGAAGCTCACAATACTTGGCCACGTTGCCTCAAAGGATGGCGTCCTACCGGACCCAGAGAAGCTTCGCGCTGTCGCTGAGTTCCCGAAGCCTACGACCCTGAAAGCGCTTCGCAGCTTCGTCGGTCTGTGTTCATACTTTCGCCGCTTTGTGAAGAACTTCGCTTCGGTAATCGCACCGTTGACAAAGCTGCTCACCGGCGATGGACACCTCTCTGACTGGTCACCAGCGTGCGATGATGCTTTCGCAACATTACGCCATCTCCTGACTTCACCACCTATTTTACGCCACTTCGACCCTACTGCTCCAACCGAGGTGCACACGGACGCCAGTGGCATAGGACTTGGCGTTGTCCTTGCTCAGCGCAAGCCTGGCAACTCCGAGTATGTCGTTTCGTATGCTAGTCGCGCCCTGACCAAGACGGAGTGCAAATACTCGGTTACCGAAAAGGAATGTTTGGCCATTGTTTGGGCATTACAAAAATTCCGCCCTTACGTGTACGACCACCTATTTGATGTCGTTACCGATCATCATTCACTTTGTTGGCTCGCTTCATTGAAGGATCCTTCGGGCCGTCTCGGACGTTGGGCGCTACGGTTACAGGAATTTGATATTCGCGTCATTTACCGCTCAGGGCGCAAGCATACCGACGCAGACGCACTTTCTCCGTTCGCCCCTTCCTGCAGCCGTTGCACCTGTTTCCCTTGCCGAAGCTACCATTTCCAACATCGATATCGCTGACATGCCTTCGGAACAGCGCAAAGACCCTTGGATAGCCTCGCTCATCGACGTTCTATCTTCGTCTTCGGCGACACCATGCCAGCGGCCACCTCGTGCACTACGCCGACAAGTCCCCCCATTATGCGATACGGGACGCCATGTTGTACTGCCGCAACTATCAACCAGATGGTAGGAAATGGCTTCTTGTGATACCTCGCCATTTGCGCTCCGACTTATGCACGTACTTCCACGGAGACCCACAGAATGCCCACGCTGGCGTTTTGAAAACATACAACCGACTTCGCCAGCGCTTCTTCTGGCGTGGCATGTACACATACGTTCACAAGTACATACGTTTGTGCACTGAGTGTCAGCGACGGAAAACAACTTGTCATGCGTCTGGCGAATTACAACCTTTGCCGTGTCCAGCTCGGCCGTTTGATAGAATCGGCATCGATCTCTACGGCCCCCCTACCTTGTACTCCTGCTGGAAATCGCTGGATTATTGTGGCCGTTGACCATCTCACCCGTTACGCCGAAACCGCCGCCTTGCCAGCAGCTGCAGCTCGTGATGTCGCCTTGTTCATCTTGCGCAGCTTCGTCCTTCGCCATGGCGCGCCACGTGAGCTGCTTAGCGATCGAGGGCGTGTGTTTCTTTCGCAAGTCGTCCAGGAGCTTATCAGTGAGTGCAATATTATTCACCGCTCCACTACGAGCTATCACCCGCAGACAAACGGTTTGACGGAGCGCTTTAACCGCACACTTGGTGATATGCTCTCCATGTACATATCCGCCGACCATTCTAATTGGGACTTGGTGCTCCCTTTCGTGACGTTTGCCTATAACACGGCCACACAAGCTACTACTGGGTTTTCACCTTTCTTTCTACTGTACGGACGTGAGCCCTCTTCAATGCTTGACACGATACTTACATACCGCCCGGATGCTTCCGAATACCGCCCCGGTCTCCGAACTTGTTCAGTGTGCCGAAGAGTGCCGCCAATTAGCACATTCGTTTACATCCGTCGCACAAGGTCTCCAAAAAGAACGGCTTGACCAGGACAAGGCCTGCTCACACCTTCCGTGTAGGCTCATTTGTATGGCTTTCTGTTCCGTGCCAGTCCCCCGGCCTCTGCCGAAAGTTTGCACACAAGTACAATGGTCCGTACCGCATCGTTCAGTGCACGTTGTCCGGTCAACTTCGTCGTCGAATCAGTCACACCTTCCGCCGACAGACGATGCCGTGGTCGTGAAACAGCCCACATCAGCCGCTTAAAACCCTACTATGATCTTCCTTGTGCTTGCTTCGCCTTGAGTCGCCAGGATGGCTCCTCTTCACCACCGGGGCAAATGTAGTGGGGAAGAGAGACAGCATCGAGTCGGAGCAACAGTAGAAGACGACTAAGATGAAGAGCCGAGAGAGCGCGTGACAGTGACTGACGCCCCTGTAATCAGGCCGTTGGTTTTCTTGAATAAACCCCCCTTATAAAACAAACAATCTACTTCACCCACACCAGTGCGGGTTTAGAGAGGCAAAATCCACCACTGATGACCTTGTGCGTATGGAGGCACAAATTCGTGACGCTTTCGTCCATAACAATTTTTTTCTTTCTGTCTTCCTTGATATAGAAAAGGCCTATGACACTACATGGCACTTTGGCATACTGCAAGACCTCTCGCACTTAGGTGTGCAGGGCAGAATGCTCTCCGCAATCGAAAGTTATCTGTCTAATCGGACATTTCTTGTTCGAGTAGGCAGTGTTTTGTGCTGAACTTTTGTCTAAGAAACAGAAGTGCCACAAGGTGTTGTACTGAGTTGTACACTTTTTGTTATCAAAATGAATCCATTGCGCCTGTCCATCCCACGCAGTATGTTTTATTGCGCATATGTCGGTGATGTGCAGGTCGGTTTTAAATCGCGCAACCTTTCAATGTGTGAACGACAGGTACAGTTAGGTTTAAACCTACCCACACCCTGGTACAGTTAGGTTTGAACAAGGTTTCCAAATGGGCAGAGGAAAACGGGTTTCGACTGAATCCGCAAAAAAAGCACGTGCGTCTTGTTCTCCAGAAAGAGAGGCGTTTATGCCAATCCAGACATTGACCTGCACGGTCAACGTCTGCCTGTAAATACTGAGAATAAGTTCCTGGGCCTAATATTGGACACCAAACTAACCTTCATACCACACATCAAATTTATAAAAAAACAAGTGTTTAAGAAACATGAATACTCTGAAGGTGTCGTCGCGCACTACGTGGGGTACTGACAAGAAAGGCCTGATGAATTTTTATAGAAGCCTTATACGCACGCGCCTGGATTAAGGGGCGATAGCTTATCAGTCTGGCACACCAACTGCCCTAAAGATGCTTGACCCTGTCCACCACCTAGGCATTTGTCTTTTACGGGCGCTTTTCGCACCAGACCCGTAGAAAGCCTGTACGTTGACTCGAACGAGTGGTCAGTACACTTCCACAGATCCTACTTATCTTTTGTACACTTCCTCAAGGTTAACGCGAACAACGAACACCCAGTACACTCCACTATCAATGACTTGTCAAGTTCTGTCCTCTTTCACAACCGCCCTGCCATGAGACAGCCCTACGCACTTCCTGTGAGGAGTCTAGCTGAAGAAATGGGCGTGCCAGTTCTTGAACACCGTTTGGCTGCTCCCGCTGCATATGTCCCGCCATGGCAGTGGCAGCTCATAGATTGCGATATATTGTTACGGAGGAATGAAGTGGACGAAGACGAAGAGCCAGAGAGTCCGATAGGCGCGAGTGTGTGTTGGTCAGCCATCTTGACTCTTGCCGGTGTCTTTCCCTGTACGATATACGCTACCTACCCCGTGACATATTGGTGGGAGGTGCTGGGTACAACAGCAGGCAACGGAGCTCCTCGGCGGACGTCGCATCGCTTTCCCAACCATGACTAACGTTGAGCCCACCACATCCACGTTAACGTCTCCATCAACCGCGCCATTACGACCATACGTTTTTAGGGGCGAAGCTCCTCTTAGTCTAACCTTGTCCCGCGTCAGGCGTAACCGATGATGACGATGACGCTGATGACCATGAAGAATAAGCGCGTTCCAGACCACATCTAGTTCCCATCGTGTGCACCGAGGAAGCAGAGCGTCCCGCAGGTGGTGTGACCATCTATGTCAAGCAAAACACTGTAGTACAATAAGGCCGTCCACCACCACTACAGTCACTAGAGTCATGGCCGAGAGCATAGAGGTGCAGCTTAGCAATGGCTAGGCAGGTGGTGTCTGTCGCCCAGGTTGGCTCCATTCCTTGATCTTGCTTGGATGTGCTTGCGGGAGCTTAGTCCATCCCTCCTTCTCGCGTCCTACACCCCTCCAGAGCATGCGCGTCCCCTCCACCTCTCTCTCCACTCCAATGCTCACCCCCTTTCTCTCCTCTAGCAACCCTCTACTGTACGGAGCGGCGCGCGCGTCCCCTCTCTCTCCTCTTCTACGCTCACCCCCTTTCTCTCCTCTATAAATCCTCTACTCTACGGAGTGGCGTCCGCGTTCCACATCCCCACAGCGGATGTGCGTCCTCTCTCTACGCTCACCCCCCTCTCTCCCCTCTAGGAATCCTCTACGGAGCCATATAAGAACCCCTATCTCTCCACTTCACCGACCATAAAGCCATTATAATGAAGGGGGACCGGAAGCCACGTCTAGCTACCAATTTACGAATAAATAAAATTTATTGTATATATACACACAGTGTTTGTCACGTCTTTGATGATGTACTGGCACGAAAATTCACGGTTTGCCGATGAACCTCCGGAGCTTCGCCCACTCATCATCATTCACTCCGTGGATATGCTGTGATTTTTGTACCGCCCAAGGATCCCGGTACATTCTGCACGACCCATGACGTCGACGTTGAAGATTGGTTGGCCATATTTGAACGCGTGAGTGTACCTAGCAGATGGGAATCCCACGCTTCAGCTGGCGAATGTGTTGTTCTACTTGCGAGGCACTGCGAATGTGTGGTATAAAATTTCCCCATCTCCCGCTAAAGGGAACCATGTGTGGATGCGAAGCAGCGGGGAGATAATTAGCTTGAGCGGGAGGAAAGTCGCCGCTCTCATTTCACGGCAGTGGTCCGGGCGCTCATCGCGGCGCTGCGCAGGAGAGAGAATGAGGCGCGCGCGCTCCGTCATTTTCATACCGCGGAACTACCGTGGCGCCCCCCAGCGGAGTATGCAGCTGTCACACCACCTGTCATTCCGTAGGGGATTCCTAGAGGAAAGGACGGGGGGGGGAACCGTAGGAGAGGAGAGAGAGGGGACGTGCATGCGCTGTAGGGGGTGTGGGACCGCGTGAGCCGCTCCGTATAGTAGATGATTCCAAGAGGAGAGAGGGGGGAGAGGACGCGCATGCGCTCTGGGGATGTGGGACGCCGGAGCCGCTCCGTAGAGTAGATTATTCCTAGAGGAGAGAGGACGCGGGGCAGCTCCGTAGAGTAGACGATTCCTAGAGGAGAGAAAGGGGGTGAGCGTAGGAGAGAGAGGGGGGACGGCACGCGCATGCGCTGTGGGACGCGGGACGGACTAAGCCCCCCTCCAAACACATGCAAGCAAGATTAAGGAATGGGGTCAACCTGGGCGACAGACACCACCTGCCTAGCCACTGCTAAGCAGCCTCTCTGTGCTCTCGGCCATGACTCAAGGAATGGGGTCAACCTGGGCGACAGACACCACCTGCCCAGCCATTGCTAAGCAGCCTCTCTGTGTTCTTTGGCTATGACTCTGATGACTGTGTTAGGGTTGACGGCCTTCATATTACTACAGTGTTCTGGTTCGCATAATGGGCGCTTCCCTACTTCATGAAAGTGGCCGGACGCGGGACGGGGGGACGGCGGAAGGGGGACGCGGGAGGGACAGAGTCCCGAGCATAAGATGCTTCGCATCTAAAAACAACGAGAAAGAACTCACCGTATGCAAAGAAAGGTTACGAGAGGTATTTGGCAAACCCGCCGGCCGCAAGATCGCCGCAAAAAAGGAACTGGCCTGCCGCGCCCAATCTTCCACAGAGTCCTACCTCTCTTACATCCAGGACGTGCTGGCTCTTTGCCGTAAGGCCCACAGCGACATGACGGAAGGTGAGAAGGTCGGGCATGTGCTGAAGGGCATTGCCGACAACGCATTTAATCTCCTCGTGTGTAAGGGCTGTTCCACCGTGGACGCGATCATCAACGAGTGCCGTCAGTTCCAACAAGCAAAAAAATTCCCCATCTCCCGCTAAAGGGAACCATGTGTGGATGCGAAGCAGCGGGGAGATAATTAGCTTGAGCGGGAGGAATGTCGCCGCTCTCATTTCACGGCAGTGGTCCGGGCGCTCATCGCGGCGCTGCGCAGGAGAGAGAATGAGGCGCGCGCGCTCCGTCATTTTCATACCGCGGAACTACCGTGGCGCCCCCCAGCGGAGTATGCAGCTGTCACACCACCTGTCATTCCGTAGAGGATTCCTAGAGGAAAGGACGGGGGGGGGGACCGTAGGAGAGGAGAGAGAGGGGACGTGGATGCGCTGTAGGGGTGTGGGACGCTCCGTATAGTAGATGATTCCAAGAGGAGAGAGGGGGGAGAGGACGCGCATGCGCTCTGGGGATGTGGGACGCCGGAGCCGCTCCGTTGAGTAGAGTATTCCTAGAGGAGAGAAAGGGGGTGAGCGTAGGAGAGAGAGGGGGGACGGCACGCGCATGCGCTGTGGTATTGTGGGACGCGGGACGGACTAAGCCCCCCTCCAAACACATGCAAGCAAGGATTAAGGAATGGGGTCAACCTGGGCGACAGACACCACCTGCCTAGCCACTGCTAAGCAGCCTCTCTGTGCTCTCGGCCATGACTCAAGGAATGGGGTCAACCTGGGCGACAGACACCACCTGCCTAGCCATTGCTAAGCAGCCTCTCTGTGTTCTTGGCCATGACTCTGATGACTGTGTTAGGGTTGACGGCCCTTCATATTACTACAGTGTTCTGGTTCGCATAATGGGCGCTTCCCTACTTCATGAAAGTGGCCGGACGCGGAACGCGGGACGGGGGGACGGGGGGACGGGGGGACGCGGGAGGGACAGAGCCCCGAGCATAAGATGCTTCGCATCTAAAAGCCGCCGCATTCTGCCGTCGTTTGCAAGACTACCGAACAATGCTGCAACGTCGACGTGTGAAGACCAGTAGGCGCCGCAGCGTACTCCACCTTCCGAAGAACTGACACGAGTTGTTTGTCGCGAACTGGAAGCGATTGGCGCCCGCAGCATTGTACTCGCGCAGCTCCGATGCCTGCCCTGTTTCAGTTCCTCTCGTGCAAGTCATCGTGCGCCAGGAACTCGGAAAATATTGGAGTGACGTCTGTGTGTTCTGTAGCCACCCCAAGAGTTCGCGAACGACCTTCTGCTACGGTCTCCCCAAGCCGACGGTTCCCTCCACGTTACCTCAACCCGACTGAGTGGAGAACTGCGGAAAACCGCCCAATATGCTTCACCTGCAACCGCGTTGGGCATATTGCACGCTACTGCCGCATCTCATGGTCCTCAGCACCTCGCGAAACGACGACTATGACCCGTTTCGACGGTAATGTCCGCCAGTTTTCGCCCCCCGCCTGAGTCCAACGTCGCCGACAATGCTGCTAGAAACACGTGGTACAGTCGCTCACCTTCGCCACGTGGACACCAATCTCGTTCGCCGCCAGCACGTCGCCCATCGCCCCTTCGACCAGGCCACGTCGCCTATCGTCCCCCCGTGGCTTTCGGCCGCGCCCTTTCGGAAAACTAAGAAATGCAGCCCCGGGAGGTGGTGCAGCATTGACGACTACTGCAGCAAATCGTCTCTCTGTGCCCACAAGACGAAGTTTAATTGGACGTTGAAGTAGACGGTGTACCTGTCCAAGCACTTGTCGACACTGGAGCCAATGTATCGGTAATGAGCGCAGACCTACGTAAACGTTTAAAGAAAGTTCTTACACCAGCAGCTACACCAGTGCTCTGTGTGGCCGATGGCGGTATGCCGCCGGTTCTTGGAATGTGTACTGCCCGCATAAGTACAGTCGACCACCCTACATCAGTGCTCTTCGCTGTTGTTGACCGCTGTCCCCATGACATCATCCTAGGATTGGACTTTTTGTCAACTCATTCTGCCCTCATCGACTGCGCTACCGGCGTCCTTCAATTAGAACTGCCTGAGCTCGTCACTGAACCGAACACTACGCCGGCGCGTCTGTGCTCTCTGGAAGATGTGCGTCTCTCACCTCAGGCAGCCACCTACGTCGTTTTGACTGCACAGCCACAGGTTCCTGACGGTGAATATCTCCTCTTTCCCCTCGTTGACGTTTCCTTGAGCCGGAACGTTGCTCTTCCACATACCATCGTGACTATCACCGACAACCGTACCTACCTTCCACTTCTAAATTTCAGCTACTGTCATCTAGTCCTTCCCCGCGGCATATTCTTGGCCAGCTTTTCTACTGCTGATGAACTTGAAATTGCAAACCTCACCGTTTACACTGATTTACTTCCGCGTACCGTGGCTAACAGCTCCTCTTCTTAGCCGGATGATTTCTCAAAAATGATTGCACCCGACCTCGACCCAGCACAGGCAAATGACATCCGTCGCCTTCTCGTGACCTACAGTGACATTTTTGATTTCGGTGGCAGACCTCTCGGGCAAACGTCCATCGTTCAACATCGTACAAACACTGGTTAAGCCAGTCCTATTCGCCGGCGCCCCTATCGTGTCTCGCACACTGAGCGCAGAGTTATCCAGAGGGAAGTGGACAAAATGCTCAGCAAAGGTGTCATTGAACCGTCAGACAGTCCTTGGGCTTCCCCTGTAGTACTTAAAAAGAAAAAAGCCAGCAGATCCCACGCACTGTGGGAATCGATGTAATGCGAAGCAGCCAGGAAGGAGCCAGGATGAGCGTGGCTTGTAAATCATACTTTTCATGACAAGTTAGTCATGGTTTTCATGATATGACCAGCCATTTATGTTCGTCATACGACTATGTTATGCCATACCAAATTTGGTATAAATCCCATAAACGGTACGTCCAGGAGAGCACAAAGTCGTAGGCGGCTAGATAGATAGCTAGATAGATAGATACGCTGAAAGTCGCCGAAGTTCGCTAAGAAATGCTTCGCATTTAAAAAGGATGGTAGCTGGCGCTTTCGTATTGACTATCGCCATTTAAATAAGATCACGCGAAAAGACGTATACCCGCTACCACGAATCGATGACGGGTTCGACTGCCTTCACGGAGCTACATATTTTTCGTCTATTGATCTTCGGTCCGGCTACTGGCACATTTCTGTCGACGCAATGGACCGCGAGAAGACTGCCTTCATAACGCCTCATGGCTTGCACCATTTTAAAGTAATGCCCTTTGGCTTATGCAATGCTCCTGTGACATTTGAACGGATGATGGACTCTCTACTCCGAGTTTACAAGTGGTCCACTTGTCTTTGTTACCTCGACGACGTCATTGTCTTTTCTTCCACCTTCGAGAGCCATCTCACCCGTCTCGCCGCCATTCTTGCAGTCTTCCGAAGAGCCGGGCTTCAAATGAATTCCAAGAAATGCCAGTTTGGCCACCGTCAAATTACCGTGCTGGGCCATCTTGTAAACGCTGATGGTGTCCAACCAGATCCCGAAAAGGTCCGCGCTGTCCGCAGCTTTCCCGTGCCCCGCTCAACTTCTGACGTACGGAGCTTCCTCGGCCTTGTGCTCCTACTTTTGTCGCTTCGTGAAAAACTTCGCCGACATTGCTAGGTCACTAAAAGATCTGCTGAAGAAAGATACCACTTTCTCATGGGGCCCTGAGCAGGTTGAAGCATTCACCTCCCTGACCGGCTTCCTGACTATTCCACCCATTCTCGCCCACTTTGACCCATTCGCTCCAACGCAAGTCCGCACTGATGCAAGCGGCCACGGTATCGGCGCAGTTCTCGTACAACGCCAGCGCAGTAGAGAGGGCGTGATAGCTCACGTCAGCCGCCTGCTCTCACCTCCCGAGAAAAATTATTCCATCACCGAAAGAGAGTGCTTGGCTTTAGTTTGGGCTGTCGCCAAGTTCCGGCCATACTTATTTGGCCGCACGTTTTCAGTCGTTACGGACCACCACACCCTCTGCTGGCTCACCTCTCTGAAAGACCCGACCGGACGTCTCGGCCGCTGGGCTTTGCGGCTCCAGGAATTTTCGTTCACCGTCATCTACAAGTCTGGACGCTTGCACAAGGACGCAGACTGTCTTTCTCGTTATGCGGTGGATCCTCCTGGTCCCGTTCCGCAACACCCAGACAGCTGCGTCATGGCCTTTACTGACGTGAGCGATATGCACACCGGACAACGTCGGGATGAATCACAGCTAGCTATCATCGACGCTGTCCAATCTGGCAGCACCGACACCGCATTCCGTACGTTTGTGCTGCAAGACGGCATCCTCTATCGCCGTAATGTCAGCAACGAAGGCCCTGAGCTCCTACTGGTCATTTCCAGTTATTTACGGCCTGTCATACTTGAGCAACTTCACGATGCACCAACGGCCGGACATCTTCGGAGTTTCGCGCACATACGACCGCGTACAACGCCGGTTCTTTGGCCTGGTCTATACCGCTATGTGCGTCGTTATGTTGCTCCTTGCGAGCTATGCCAACGCCGCAAAAGACCTCCTCTGCCAACAGCTGGATATCTTCATCCCATTGAGGTTCCCACCGAACCATTATATCGCGTCGGTCTTGACCTGCTTGGCCCTTTTGCGACGACGACTCTGGGAAATAAGTGGATCGATGTCGCTACAGATTATGCGACACGTTACGCCATAACAAAGGCTATGCCAACTAGTTGCCCCACTGAAGTCACGGATTTTCTTCTTCATGACGTTATCCTCCTCCATGGTGCACCTCGACAACTACTTACGGGCCGCGGCCGCTCTTTCTTGTCGAGAGGTTGTCGACGACCTCCTCCGATCTTGTGCCACAGAGCACAAGCTGTCCACCGCCTACCAACCCTCAAACTAATGGTCTTACTGAACGTCTTAACCGAACGCTCACGGAGATGCTTTCGATGTACGTCTCTAAAGATCATCGCGACAGGGACACCACGCTGGCCTATGTGACTTTCGCGTACAATTCCTCTCGGCATGACACAGCGGGAGTTTCGCCTTTTTATCTTTTGTATGATCGCGAGCCCACATTGCCGTTTGAAACCATCTTGCTTGCCGTACCCTCTGCTACCATGTACGCTCGCGATGCCATTGAACGGGCTTATCTGGCTCGTCAAGTCGACTGGTCTCGTCCCTGCACGTCGCATGATAAGCAAAAAGACCGGTATGACCACTGGCACCGTGATATGAAATTTGCTCCAGGCGATTTGGTGCTCCTTTGGTCGCCATGCCGCCGTGTAGGCCTCTCCGAGAAACTCCTGTCCCGCTACGCAGGACCTTACCAAGTAGTACGTCATGTTAGTGACGTGAACTACGACACTGCACCACTGCACTTCGATTCGTCTTCAAGTCCGCCCCCCTGTTGACACTGTACATGTTTCGCGGATGAATCCGTACTTCGCTCGCCCTTCGCCGGACTAGCGTCGAGACGGCGCTACAACGCCCGGGGGGTCCTGTTACGGAGGAATGAAGTGGACGAATACGAAGAGCCAGAGAGTCCGATAGGCGCGAGTGTGTGTTGGTCAGCCATCTTGACTCTTGCTGATGTCTTTCCCTGTACGATATACGCTACCTACCCCGTAACAATATCCTTGGTGGAAGTTACCTAAAAACGCACATATTTTGCACATATCCGTACACACTTCCTTGAACTCCAGCATAAATACTCATTTCGAGAATTCGACGGCAGCGTAGGACACACTTCTGTGTCCTACGCTGCCGTCGGTCCATCCTTTTGAGGTGTAGGCGTTCTGCCCCCCCCAATACAAGCATCTTCACATCAGAGGCATACGCGGTATTTGCGGCCATCAAACATATCAAAGAATTAAAACTGCAGAGTGCAGTGATTTACACCGATTCCCTAAGCGTGGTAGAAGCTCCAAAACTCTTAAAAACGCAAGAACCCTGTCCTTGTCTCGGTCTACTCACTTTTATGCACGGTCTACGCGCACAAAGAGCATGTCCTAGTTTGCTGGGTGCCAGGGCACCACGAAATCCAAGGAAACATGTTGGCGGACCAGCTAGCTGCTTCCGCCAATGAAAACGCTACCTCGAACACATCCATAGCTGTCCCTGCATTTGACCTAAAACCCTTCCTTAAACGAAAGCTCAGGGATCATTGGCAGCGGTCACGGGATAGGCAAACACAAAATAAACTTCATCTCCTCAAGCCACACCTCGCCAATTGGCCGCCAGTATCGAAATCACGCGACACAGAAGTAGCACTTAACCAGATTAAGAACAGGACATACAGACAGTATACACTCATATCTTTTGTCCGGCGGTGATCCACTTTTGTGTGATAAATGTGGCCAACCATTCACTGTGATTCACATTCTCATCCAATGCATTGAATTAGATCCCATCAGAAAAAAAAGCACTTTCAATTAGCTTACGGAGAATAAATTCCACTGCATCCTCGGATGTTCATAGACAAAGAACAGATTTTTAAATATGACGCATTGTAAGAGTTTTTAAAGGCTATTCATAGCTTTCGCGTCATATATCAAAGAAATATATTTATGTACTGTATATTATAGGGAATTGTTGTGTTTGTAACAGTTGTGCAATTGTCGCACAGTGTATTAAAAACATTCGGGGACCCTTAAGCTTTTAGGACCCTTAAAAGTTGAACGCGATAACGATATCCTGTCCCTAGTGCGTACTTCAATCAATTAGTGCATACAATGAAATGGGCTGCATGTTTTAAACCACAAGCATTTAAGGGCGTGAAATGTTTTCGAAAACTAGCTACTGTACAAAAAATTTGGCAGATCCCAATTACCATGGGAATCGATGTTATGCGAAGCATGCGGAGGCAAAGTGACTGGGTTGTAATTTTGCTATTGAGCAAAACGTTACGAAATGACGTTAACTATATGTACAAATGTTGTACGCATACACATATGTTGAACAGTTGATTATGTTTCATATTCGCCTCGAGATCTTTGAGTGGCGCCCTCTCGCGTGTGACGTCAGGGAGAGGACTCGATGCAGCTCTTCGCGCGCGCGCTCGCTACGTGAAGGCTGCTCGACACTGCCGGCCTGTATGTCGTGCTCGAATTATTGAAACATTAGTGGGCGAGTTCATAAAGCGATTTGTACTCAATGTTCAAGCAAAATGCCCAGCGAAATCGAGCGGAGTCGCCGTCAGGAGCACGTGCTGTGTCGATTGCTCCTGGTGTCGTCTGCTAGCCATCAATGTGTACATCTGCTTCTATAGCGAATATTTCTTTTCGCGACTGTTCAATGGCCGTGGCGCACTCAAAATGACTTTCCTGCCCCTTTTCGATCACTGACTTCAGCGTTCCGGCCTCGGCTTGCATGTCTACGTTGAAGTGAAATAAATGTATAGCGCGTGCTGCGCGTGTTCGGTTGCCAAGCCTGCTCCTTCGGTTGAATTCCACTGTTCGGAGTTTTAATTCAGCGCATGACAAACGACGTGTGATGTCATTCAAATACATTAAATGGCGTTACCAGCAACAAGGTTTGATGAAATCCACAATTTCAGCAGCTGCTGTGTAAGCGCGCGTCGTAATAAGTACTTCAAGTTTAAACACGATATAAACAGGGTGAGTCAAAAGGGGATTCACGACGGTGATATGAAATATTGGTGGGTTGTCCGGAGTTGTTTTCTTTTTTTCTTTTTTAGACGTATTTTAATCCTTACGTTAAATTGACTTTCTTCATTCGCTCACGGTGGTCTGAAAGTGTGCTGAACAGAACTAGTGTAATCACATCAACGTAGATAAATAGGAAACTTTGGCATGGAAAGTCGTAATAAGATGTATTTGCAATAAAATACTGTAAATCAGTCTCAACGGTCTACTCCTGATAGGGCTTGGGGCGATCACTGTACTCTTTAAAAAACTCGGGTTCCTTATTCATTTGCGTAAGTTGACTCGAAGGCGAAAGCAATCATTCTCTTCAGTTGATGTATTATTCCTTCTCCGCCCCCCTCCGAATGCTTTCTGGACGTAACGTAGTTTCGCACTGCCTTCAGGATCGGAGGCATTCCAAGCTTTCTACACATCACCTGGTTTTGCATCGCCTCCGAGATCGGGCCCCAATCACGGAGGCGATACAAAGTGATGGTGTCATGTGATCACCCGTCATCATGTGACGTGACGTTATGACCTCACAAATTTTGGTGGTCTGGGATGTCATGATGACGTCATCATGTGATGAATTTCCGCATCACTCGTGTTGACGCTGCAACGCGGGACGCCGACGGTCAGTTTTCGCGTTTGATGTGGATCTAATGCTTGCACCTTAATATATTCAATCTTGTTACAGCATGGTTAAGGAATAGCGATAACCCGCCAAAGGGGTCAAAAGAATGGTAGGAAACAGCTCTCTTTCTCCTGTTCCTGGACACATCCGCCGATTTTTTAAATGCGAAGCATTTCTTAGCGAACTTCGGCGACTTTGAGCGTATCTATCTATCTATCTATCTATCTAGCCGCCTACGACTTTGTGCTCTCCTGGCCGTATCGTTAATGGGATTTATACCAAATTTGGTATGCCATAACATGAATGGGATGACGAACACAAATGGCTGGTCATATCATGAAAATCATGACTAACTTGTCATGAAAAGTATGATTTATGCCACGCTCATGGCCGGCTCGCGGCCGTTTCGTTAGCTTGATATACACCAAATTCGGGATTGAGTGACGTGACTGTATGACGAACATAAATGACAGGTGGTAATATGCAGATAATGAAGTGCATGTCATATGCAACATGATTTACATGCCACGCTCATGGCGCGCTGACGGCCGTTTCGCTGCTTGATATACACCAAATTTGGTATGGCGCGACGTTACTGCATGACGAACATAAATGCCAAGTGGTAATACGGAAACCATGATATGTCATGTGCAACATATGACTTGCATGCCACACTCATGGTACTCCCCATGGCCGTTTCGCTAGCTTTATATACACCAAATTTGCTGTTCAGTGACGTGATTGTATGACGAGGATAAATGACAAGTGGCAATATGCAAATCATGACATGTCATGTGCAACATGACTTGCATGCCACGCTCATGACACCCTTGTGGCCGTTTCGCCAGCTTGACATACAAATTCTAAGGTGAAAGCCTTTAATGTCTCATGTTCACGTCCGACGTCCGCCCGTCCGTCCGTCCCTCCAGCCGTGCCCTGGCAAAGTGCCAGTTGGGCGCCGGGGCGCGCAAACGGACGCTGGACGCGTTAGACTTTACAGCGCTCGCGCTTTGCTTGCGTAGCGTCGCTGTGACCAGCGTCTATAATCATGGAAGGAGGAGACGCGCGCATCACGTTCCATTCTGACCGACCCCGTCTCAGTGGGCGCAGGCGTTCGAGGAACACACTTTGGAATTGACAGGGTGTCCGTCAATGTAAACGCTGGAACGTGGATGGCGTCTGCACGATGCGCAGAGCGGGAGAATACGAACGCATGCGAAACGGAGGCAGATTGGTCTCGCGTCTCGTTGCGATTCGAGGTAAAACATTAAGTGAACATAAGTGGCAGGTTGTAACATGAAAATCATGGCATGCATGTCATCTACAATGCCATTTACATGCCACGCTCATGGTGCGCTTCCGTCCAGTTCGCTAGCTTGATATACACCAAAATTTGTATTGCGTGACGTGACTGTATGACGAACACAAATGGCAGGTCCTAACATGTAAATAATGACATGCATATTATGTACAGCATGACTTGCTCCTTGCTGGCTGCTTCGCATCACATCGATTCCCACAGTGCGTGGGATCTGCCGGTTTTTTCCTACTGTTTACCAAGCCGTACTATCGGTGTCAAATGAAACATGAACAGCGGATCGCGTTGCCCAAGCATTAGAAACTGTATATTGTGCGCCATCCTGTCATCACCATTGACAGGCCCGCACAGTCGAATAGGCAGCACTGCGCGATCGAAAGCATGAATGTGGCTCACGAGCGGCAAACCGCATGAGCCTATTTATCTCTAATCATAAGGGTCGAACTGTACCACGCACACCACAACTCGCGTTTCATTCGGAGTGATTTTATTCGCATCCAGCTCGCCCAATCTATGCTAGTTGTCCGCAAGAACCCGCTGGTCGATGAAGTTATCGATTTCATTTTGTCGGCCAACGTTGTGTGTGCACAAGTCCGCATGACTACAATTGGAATTCTCGTTCAATTCAAGCCTGTTTACACAATGCTGATTTTTGCGAAAAAGCCGCAAAACTGATCGCGCTTCGATTCCAAAACAGCGTAGACTCCATTTAACTCACTTGGCGGGGGGCGTTCGCGCTTTCACGTAAGTTATGTCAACGCCATCAAGGTCAGTGAGTGACGCTACGAAATCGGGGGGCATGAACCTGACCGCGATAGCTGTGGGTATACATACACATGATATGTGAAATGTTAACGTTTCTTAACCTCCTGTAATGCCAGCAGTCATCTCAAGAAACATGATTAGAAGAAAATGCAGCTAGTAGTCGAGGAACGCCGTGCGACGCGAGGCGAACTATAACGAAAATGCTGCTGTTTTAGCCAGAGCGTAGCAGACGACAAAAGCCGAGTCCCCGCCGTTGCGTCACCGGAGCGCCGTTCGCAGCGCCGTCATCGGTGGCACACCAGGCGAATAGCAGTTGTTTACAGTTGCGTAACGATGCCAACAGAAACATGGGTATTACCTACACCAGAAGCGGCAATCTGATATGTAGCACTTGCGCTTGCGAGGATGGTAGCCCTGGATAGGGCTTCGTGGCCCAACGGCGCTTAAGTATACGCTTAAGTATACAAGTGATGGCGCTTAAGTATACAAGTGATGTTAACCACGGTGTTAAAAGTACAGGTGGAACGACGGAGCGCCTCCGCCGTGCGCTCGCTGCGTCGAACTTCGGTTCCTCCGCTCCATCGCGCCGCCAGAGGGCAGGAGGGGTCACGTGGCCGAGACGGCCGAGAGCCGGGCGAGCAGGCCCCGATTGCGCCTTTGTGGCGAGCGGACGCCAACGCAGTTGTGGCCACGTTGCGCTCTTGTTATCAATCTTTTTGTGCGATGACAGGCTACGCTATTCGTGTGAGCAAGCCGTGAAATGGGCAAGAAGCATTTTGTGCCACGGTGCAAATCTGGCGACAAGACCTGCGCTCAAAAAACGACGCTCTTTGCTGCACCCCGAGAAGCGGACCGCGTGAAGGTATGGCGCAATGCGATTCCGCGCAAGGACCGCGTGCTGAAGTCGACTGACTATGTCTGCGAGAAGCACGAGCCGAGGTACGTAACGAAGACGTGGGAAGCTGTATACAAAGGTCACGTTCTTGTGAGTACACCACGAAAGGTAGCTTCGGCTAGAGACGCCGCGCCGACGAAGTTTTCCGTCTGCCGTGCTCACTGAGAAAAAAGAAGGAATGCGCCTGCGGATCGTTCATACCCTCCTGCCATCAAACGGCGCCACGTGAGACTGGAAATTCAACCAGATTTCAAGAACTTACGCTAACCGAGACCTCGCAGGCGTGTGACGTCGTCAGCGAGATGGATAAAAGAATCTGTGTGGGATCTGACGCCGCAGAATTCGACACAAAGCCAGTCGCGGTGTCAGCCACAAGTTTGATCGAGGAAGTTTTTCAGCGTGGTAATAGCGTGCCTTTCCCAACAAGAGCGTGGGCTTTCCACAGAGTTGACGTTGAAGGCTTGAGAACAGTCATGTTTTGTGAAGTTTTCATGACTAGAGCGGCAGCTACACAGCCGGATGGTTCCACTACTGGCGCGAGCTAAAACTATTATGATGCTGCTCCCAGCCGCGTCGTCATGGAAAACAGTGGCGAGTCTTGACGAACAACTGAACTTAAGTGTAGCTCTGTTGGCAAACGTACGCCCTTTGAATACATCCAACTCCCTTGCAAAGTCAGTAGCAGCAAAGATATTGTAATGCTTGTCAGGCAAGTGAGCGCAATTCACTTGTGTGCCGGCGGGCCATCATTACATCAGTGCAATAAAATGCATCTCTACATCACCCTAATAAACGGTGCCATTTTTTAGTTCACCCACGCCGTAAGTGGGTCCTTTTCTTTGAACCATCCCTACCTGTCTGTGCCGTCGTTCTCTGCTCGTGAGAGAGCTACGCTTGATAACAATGGGAATATCTGGGGCTTTATGTGCTGAAACCACGATATGATTATAAAACACGCCGTAGGAGGGCTTCAGAAATTTCGACAATGTTGTGTTTTTTGAAGTGCACTGACATCGCGCAGTACATGGGCCTCTATCATGTCGCTTCCATCGAAATGCGACAGCAATCGACAGTACGTTTTTCTGCTGCAATAGTACGGCTAATACGTTATTTTTCTCTATGTAAACACTATTTAAACAAACAAAACTAACCTCTGTCATATTGTCACGTGGTCGTGACGTCGACGAACGCAACAGTCAGCGGGTCAAAGAAGAAACTGTTTATTTTGCCGAACTTGTGGCCGTGAAACGTAAAGTCAGATTACAGCTATGCACACTGGCACAGATAGCGGTGAACGGAGCGTCGGCCGTCGATCAACTGACGAGCGGTGAAGTGCGTCGGCATTTATACGTGTGGCGTCGAATATTCCAGCCTTATCACTGGTTGTCGCGCAAGCTCTGGAATAAGCTCGAGTGTTCGCGTCTTGCGTGCAATCTTAACAAAACGATCTACAATAATCGGGAAGCTTCTCGAACAAAGAGGCGCGGTTTGCGCTGAGGCATTGCTGACAGTCTTTGTCGGCGAAAACCGAATACAGCAACTGTGAAAATTAGAAACGCGCGTGGCAATATTTTAACGCGACTTCACTGTAATACGCTTAAATTTCACATGTCCACACATGTCGCATTCGGCATTTCACATGTCGCATTCGGCACGATTTCACATGTCCGAATGCGAAAGCATCCGCCTGTCGCGAACCACCGAGGTGGTGAATTGAACATATTCCACAGATATCTATGGCTGTGTGGTCAGTATCTAGGATTTGTTCGTCTCTTTTGTTTATTTATTTATTTTTATGCTCGTTATAGAGCGAATGCAGACTTTTTTTTATTTATTTCGAGCGGCGTTCGCGGCCCCGAAGCGACCATCCATTCCTCGCATCGGCCACGGGTACTGTGGCGCCATCTCGCGCCCTCTCCACAAAATGAGGACCGAAGTTCATCGTTTCTGGGGGGCGCCGTTGGTCCACCTATAATACTTCTAACACCGTGATGTTAACCCAACATGACGCCCGCCTCATAGGAGTACATATGCCATGTTTATAAAATTAGATAGCCAGCACTGGAACCACAGTTGACGTTTTACCACCATTACGCGTGCATAGGGTCTTTTTCCAAAGCAGTTCCGAGACCTGGCGTGGCTCTGTGGTAGAATACTTGATAGCCACGGAGATTGCTTGGGCTCGATTTCCGCAGAGAGACCCTGATATTTATTATTTGCATTCGTCAAGGTCAACGTTGACGACGTCAGATTTTCTTAACGCTCTTGCTTTTCAATTACCAATGTCTGTCCTCGCCGTTCCTGGGTACACATAAATTGTCAAACAACCTGTGGCGCATACCCGCATACCGCGGCCCGTGGTATACGGGTATGAGCCACCCGTGTCTAGAGGAAAGGGTCTGACGACGCATACGACAAGATTTTCACGGTATTCATGTCACGACCAGCCAGACATATTCGTCAATACCTCTTACCCTCCCACACAAATTTTGGTATACCCCAAGTTAAGGAAGCCATCAACGTAGGCGGCTAGATAGATAGATATAGATAGATAGATAGATATATAGATAGATAGATAGATGGATGGATGGATAGATAGATAGATAGATAGATAGATAGATAGATAGATAGATAGATAGATAGATAGATAGATAGATAGATAGATAGATAGATAGATAGAAACGCTAAAGTGCTTAGAGTACGCAAAGAAATTTCAATAAAACTTCGGTTGGGCCTAGTTGGTACATCGCATTTTAGGTGAAAACTTTAGCGCAAACAAGACGGACCACAAAGGAAGAAGAGACGAGCACAGGCGCTTTTTTTTTTCTTTTTTTTTTTGTGCTCGTCTCTTCTTCCTTTGTGGTCCGTCTTGTTTGCGCTAAAGTTTTCACCTAAAATACGCAAAGAAATGCTCCACATTTAAAAGCACCTGCTTCCCAGCCTTCGGCCTTAAAAGCCTTGAGGAGAGAGAGAGAGAAAAAACTTTTATTTTCAAAACCCAAGTCCGGGTCCGAGGTCTAGGGTGAGCTTTCACTGGCCTCCCCCAAGATCGTTCGTATATGGTTGAGGAGATTTGCCCACGAGGAGGTTGTTTCGCCCAGGTTCGCAACCCAGGCCTCCCATGTAAGTATGTTAGAACGGAGTGAATGGCGTTGTGGCGTATTGGCTCTGGGGCAGTGCCAGTATGTGTGGGATAGAGTCGGTATGGAACCGCACACTTGGCAATGAGGTGTATTCGGGGCTTGTTGTATTTTGTGTAGTGTAAAGTCATTCGGTAGAGAGTGTGTTTGTGCTTGTCTCAAGAGCGCGGTGTCTTGTCGCGAAAAAATATCGGGCGGTCTTGGAAGCTCTCTTCGGGCTATGCGGAGGGACTTCAGGCGGGCCCTTCGTTCCTTGTGGCGTTCAGCGCGGTCCACCGTCGGCAAATAAATCTCAGGCCAACCCTGGGAAGTATGTGAACACCAGGGTATTGAGGCCTCAGCGTGGGTCTGGGAGTTGCCCAAGGAAGAAGAGTGACCTGGCGTCCACTCCAGGCGGACTAGTACAGCGGGATTGCGATGTCCATAAGAAGTGAGTTCAGCCAGTATGTGTGGAGGGAGCTGGTTTTGGAGGAACGCCCGTAAGGCTGCCTGTGAGTCTGTCCTGACAGTGATTTCGGGAGAGGCGTGTTCATGCTGCGTGATTGCTTGCGTTATGGCCAGTATTTCTGCTATTGCCACGGAAGGAACGTCATGATGGTGTTTTACGATTGTGCGACCACGTGGGTCCACGGTTGCTGTGACTGATTTGCCGGCTCTAAAGCTGGCATCGGCGTGGTATGAAGCCGGATCACTTCGAAGCTGTCGGCGGCAGCGTGATTGGCGTCTTTCAACATCTCTTTCAGAGTGCATGTGCTCTGGTATTGGTCGAACGTCGATGTAAGGAAGTGCGTCCCACGGAGGAGCTGGCAGTGGTGTAGGTGGAAGATTGGTGGTATTTTGTCCCAGAAGTTCTAGTAAGCTACGGCCCTGGTTTGAAGTTGTCAGGCGGTGGGTTTGACTTTCTTCATGCATAACTAGTCTTTCGCTTAAGTTATTGTAAATAGCTGTCGCATCCACGAAGGCACTTGCTGCATAGCTTGGTACCCCAAGGGTTACGCGCGTGATGCCTCGAAGGAGGTTGTTGAGTTTGCGAAGTTGGGTCGCGGTGAGATGCATGTATGGAAAGCCGTACATAATCCTGGTATATACTAAGGCTTCTGTGATGCGCCGCAGCTCAGCTTCTCGGACGCCATTATTCTTGTTGGCTATTCGTTTGAGCATATTCCTGATCTGATTGATCTGTTGTTGAGTTCGTTGGAACCATATGTCTGATCTGCCGTCCTGCTGCCAATATAATCCCAGAATACGTATATGTGGTTTTCTTGGTATCGGTTGGTCATCTACACGAAGCTCGATCAGGTGTCGTCGTTCTTCTGCTGCCTTGGTATAGTCATTCAGGACTACTATGTATTCGCATTTTCCAGGGGAGCAGTGAAGTCCAAGACTGGCGAGGTACCGCGCAACGGTGTTTATTCCTTGCTGCAGTGTGTTTTCCTGTTCGCCAGCGTTACCTGTCGTGCACCAAAGCGTGATATCATCCGCATAGATGATATGCCTAAGCCCTTGGAATTAAGTTTAGTTGGGTTGGCAGATCTTTCAGGGCAACATTAAAGAGTGTTGGCGAAAGTATTGCCCCTTGGGGCGTTCCTCTTCTTAGCGGATGCTTCGTTGTAGTGGAATTATTCGTAGCTATTTGAACTTGTCTGTCGCTGAGAAAGCTGCGGATGTAGTCTGCGAAGCGCCGGCCTGGTAGGCATTCGTGCTTTTTTCCCATCTCTCACTTGTAGATCCTATGGTCACTTGTAATTATTTCCACACCCATAGATCACATCACGTATCACTACCATGATTTCACTCTATACACACCTCTTACGCTTGATTATAGCGCGTTATTTTAGGCCTCTATACAGCCATAATACACCCTGTCATCGCAATCACTGATCAACACCAACATCACATAAAAGACATGGCGCTCTTTATGAATGAAGGAAAGAACTGTAAACTTAAGGGCTCGTTTGCTTTGTTAAACACAGTATTAATGGGAACTAACAGACAAAGATGCCAAGGAAGGTATAGGGGAAGCTTCCCCTATACTTTCCTTGGCATCTTTGTCTGTTAGTTCCCATTAATGGCGCTCTTTGGCCACTCATGGCCCTTGCGCCACAAAGCCCTACTACTAATCGTCATCATCAAGGCGCTTAATCTGGGCTGCCCTGCTCTCTACTACCCTATGGTGGCAAGAGTTCACAAGGACTTTCAGAGCGCCTTCAGAGCAGCGGCTATCCAAAAGGAATGATCACACTAATTTTGTGAAAAACAGACAGGGGAACTCAGAAGTTACAAGCTAATTTAGACTTTGATCTTGCTCCCGTGAATCGCGGCCTCCCCTTTCCTTTCCGTTTTCCCTCTTTTTTTCTCCCCCCTCTCCCCCATTGTGCATTCTCGCCCTGCACCGTCAGTTTTTTTTATGAGCATCTGCGCATGCTTGTTTGACACGCGCCTTTCTCGGGGCTACATTTCTTGTCACATTCAATAAACCATTTTGGTAGTTAGCGCTCGTTGCGTTTTTCTTCTCGTCCCATGTCCGTGTTTACATCGCGCACTTTTGAAGATGAATCAACACCAACCATTCCACTTTATAGCTCTTCTCACGGCGTTATAAACGCAGCTTGGCTAGCCCCACATCCCAGCAATACAAGGCAGAAAAAGTGACAGCATTCGTAAAGTCACCTAAGAAGTAAATAGACACGTAAGTACTCAGTTAAATTGGTACGATAATCAATCAATCAATCATGTTTTTATTTACGTTCTTCGTTTACACGATAAAACGAAAAAAGGTGGCAAGAGAAAAAGCTGCTTCGTCGCAGTTTGCCAGAGCTCCTGCCACCCGTACATAGGCAGCATACAGCAAAATACATAAGCAAAAAATGAATAGAGAATAAAGTATTTATCTTCTATTTACACTTCAACGGCCTCACAGAGCGTCTGTGTAACACAATATGAAATAAAGGAATAAATGCAAACAATACGAACATTAAATACGAACAGTCATGAAACTACATCGCTACCTGTATTTACTAATTACTATAAGTTATAGTACACCATCTTTTTATGGTGATACCATTGGTGATAATTAGACGTAGTATAATTGAATGAAGAAAATTTGTTTAAGGTGCAGAGTTTTTTTTAGGCCACGCAGAGATCGAGTATATCTTGTTTTCTTAGTGTTACTATATCTATGTCTCGTGCATAGTATGCGTTTAATGTAAGTGGCATCGTGTGTTTAACTCTCTCTGTACCATAATGTGTGCGAGAGAAGGGACTTTCATATGATGGTTTGTACCTAAAGGAATACAGCACGACTGTTTCCTTTAAGCTTTCTAGGTCTAAAAACTTGTCAAGTTTGCCAAGTTGAGCACTTTTATACATTATTAGTAATTTGTGGGTGTAGATTTTGTCCGATTTTATAATTCTATATTTACGAAAAAGTGGATATGTGTGTTCTAAAAACGGGGCGTTTTCAATAGACCTAAGTGCTTTTTCTGCATTAATGTAAGTTTATGAGGGTTTGTAAGTTTGGTGTTTCCCCACAGTGATGCAGTAGTACAAGTGGGAGTTCAGCAAAGCGTAGTATAAAGTCCGTTTCACATTGGCCGGAAGAATGTGGCGACAACGACTCAGCACACCAGCTGCTTTACTGAATTTAGTCAGTAAATTTTTATGTGCTCATTCCAGGACAAGTGTTCCATAAAGATAACTCCGAGTAATTTTACAGATTTTTCAATGGTGATTTGGTAGGGACCTAGTGTTATGTGCCCAGATGCTATTTCTACAGATCCCTGTGGACAAAATAAGACATATTTTGTTTTGGATTCATTTAGGTTCAGCCTATTGTTTTTGAACCACTCGTATAGTTGTTCACAAAACGTCGTAGCTTTAGGTATTATTTCGTTCATGCTTATTCCTTCTATAGAGGCCGAGGAATCATCTGCATATATGAGGTACTGGCACTGATGATAAATTCGTACGATCTCGTTTATGTAGAAGAGGAAAAATATTGGGCCCAATAGACTTCCCTGAGGAACTCCGGACTCAACGGGCATCATCCTGGATTTATGTTTGCTTAATTCGACGTATTGCTGGCGGGAGATTAAATAGCTTTTTAATTAGTTGCAAAGCCGTTCCTCTAAAGCCATTGCGTTCTAATTTATCAAGTAGTATTAAATGGTTGTCTCGGTCAAATGCCTTGCTGAAATCTAAAGAGATACCTAATGTCATGACTTTATTTTCGAAATTTTTCAAAATAGTTTCCTTTTGAACGAGGAGTGCAGTTTCAGCACTCCTTTTTCTGAAACCATGTTGACAGTCAGTAAGCAGATTGTGCTTTTTGGAGAAATTTCCAATGCGGGCGTTAATGACCTTTTCTAGTCCCTTTGAAAAAATAGGCAGAACAGATACGGGTGGATAATTGCTTAAGTTGTTTTTCGTCACTCTTATAAATCACTGACACTTTTGCTATTTGCATCCTACTCGGGAAAACGCCCGTCGTGAGGAACAAATTGTATATGTGAGTTAATGTTGGTGCAAGTAAATAAATGACATACTTGATTGGTTTAATTTTAAGGCCATCAGCGTCTTGACTATGGCCGTTTTTTAGTCCCTGAAAAATACTTATTATTTCGTTCGCACTCGTTGGGTGAAAGAACGCTGTTTTTGGGGTTCTAGAAATGTTATTGGTAGCTTCAGCACAGTATGTATTGCTACCGATTCCGACGAAAAAGTCGTTGAAACGCTTTGCAAGGTCTGTTCCTGTCACTACCGTATCTCCAATTGTCAGGTTATCAACTGTTGTTTTGCTTCTTTGCCGTTCAAAATTTCGTTAAGGTTCTTCCATGAGATGTCGCTGCTTCGAAGGCAATTTTCGTCAAACATACCTTTGTAATACTCTTGTTTAGCTTTCTTTTGTATTTTCTTAAGATTATTTCAAAACGTTTTATATTCTTTCAATTGTTCGATCCTTCTTGATGATAAAAACGACTATATAGTTCATTTTTTGTTTGATCAGTTTGGTGTGGTCGCAAGTAATCCACGGTATGCGCAGCTTTTTTTGCTTGCGATACGTGTGTAAAAGAAAAGAACTCATGTAATGCTGCTTTAGAATGCACAAAAAGGCATCGTAACTCTTGTTGCTATCCTCTATCGCATATATTTGGTTCCAATCTACCCGAGCACTTTTCCGCCTGAATATGTCTAATGTCTGTGGCGATATTTTACGATATGTTGTCTCCAGCCATACATGTTTCTGTAAGTCTTTGTGTCTCTTAAGCCTGAAGAAAATGGGCAAATGATCACTAATATCACAGCTTACAACACCAGATGCAATTTTTTCTGTAACAGCATTAGTAATAAAAGTGTCCAATAGAGATGCCGTTGACCCAGTTACACGCGTTGGAGTGGCAATAACATTCTGAAAACCATTTTGTAGCAACAAGAGCAAGAGTTCTGTGGCGGGGCCCGAATTCTTCAAAAAGTCAATGTTCAGGTCACCTCCAATTGTAAGCAGCCATTCGCACTCATTAGCACGTGAAAGCAGAGTCTCAAGAAAGCTTAAGATAGGAACATTGCCAGCTGTAGGTCTGTACAACACGGCAAAGACACTGCTTCCCCGTTTAATGCAGATGACCTCGAAGTCTCTGGTAACAGTGCTGAATTCACTTATGACGTCAAAACCTTGTGCTGCTACCTGTATCGACACACCTCCTTCTCTGCTATCTTGACGATTTAAGAAGAAATGACTGTAACCAGGTAGAACAAAGTGATCAGGGTTGTCGTTGTACCAGGTCTCAGTAAACATGATGACATCAAAAGAAACTTTGAATGATTCAAACAGAACAGTAATGTCATCATATTTTCGCTGAATGGATCTCGTGTTAAGGTGGAAGAATTTGAACAGTGTGTGTAGTTCACAGGGTGCAAGGTTTTTTATATCCTCAGGAAGAATACTGTCTGCAGCCATCTTGGCACTGCCACGGAGAGCCAACTACAAAAAGAAAATATGCAAGTCCTAGTTATCTGCGCAGATCTTGTCAAGATCACTTTCACGCTTTATCGCTGCAACTTGTGATTTCTTGTCGCGACGTGCGAAAATTTCGGTGTTCTTAACCCAAACAAACTTCCATCCCACTTCGCGCTTGCGCGTTACAGCCATGTCCAGAAGTCTTTTCATCTACTGACAAAGATGTTCGTTTATTTACATGGGCTGGTCTGTCGATGAACCTGAAGTTGGTTCTATCGGCAAGCCCAACTTTTCGTTTGTGGGCCTTTTCTTGCGTGCTTTTTCAAGAACCTTGTCGCGCTTATCTCGCTTCACGAACTGGACCACGATGTTTCTCTTATTTTTATCTTTTGTTGAAACCCTATGACATGCGTCTACGTCAGTAACTGAGATTGGCTCGTCAATTTCCTTGTCAATTTTGCTAAGGATATCTGAAAGCGATTCATCTGACCTTTCTTTGACGTTTTTAATTTCTCCGTTGCGGTTACGCGAGTATTGTTCCGATTTCACGAGGTCAGCTTGGCATGTGGCAAGGTCCCTTTCGATAGCGACTACCTGCAGTCGGAGCCCTTTGTTTTCGTTTTTTAGTAGCATATTTTCAGTCAGGGAGCCTTCAAGCCTCTTATTAGCTTCGTCAAGGCCATTGCTAATTAAACTCATGCTGCGTTTCATCTCTTCTATATCCTCCCGAAGGTTCCTTTCTTCCAGACGTATACTTTTTTACAGAGATTCCCGGAGGTTCCTGAATTCATTTCGAAGCTCCTTCTTGAATTCCTGGATGCATTTTTGCATTTCATTCGCCATTTCCTAGCGACCGGCACAAAGTGCAAATACGTTTCACAACAACACACTGTGGCAGCAGTGACAGCAACACTTCTAAGTGAATTAATGAGTTGAAAAACGGAAATCGGCTAACCTGCAATGTTAGGCAGAGCCCGAGTAGTAGTTGTGGTTGATATGCCGTCACTGCTGCCAAATGCCTGTCCACAGAGCACCGCTGTCTTTTTATGTTCATTTGCGATGGTCACGAGGTCCCCACTGTCTTGCGTCGCCGTGTATAGAATCCACGAGCCTTTGCGCAGTGGCCTTGCTTCACCGTCCGCTTCCCTTACCCAGGCCCGTTCAGCAGCGATGCGGATGTGGTTTTGCAGGCCTCTCGCAGTGGAATCTGCAATGTTAGGCAGAGCCAGATTAGTAGTTGTGGTTGATATGCCGTCACTGCTGCCAAATGCCTGTCCACAGAGCACCTGCTGTCTTTTTATGTGCATTTGCGATGGTCACGAGGTCCCCACTGCCTTGCGTCGCCGTGTATAGAATCCACGAGCCTTTGCGCAGTGGCCTTGCTTCACCGTCCGCTTCCCTTACCCAGGCCCGTTCAGCAGCGATGCGGATGTGGTTTTGCAGGCCTCTCGCAGTGGAATCTGCAATGTTAGGCAGAGCCCGAGTAGTAGTTGTGGTTGATATGCCGTCACTGCTGCCAAATGCCTGTCCACAGAGCACCGCTGTCTTTTTATGTGCATTTGCGATGGTCACGAGGTCCCCACTGTCTTGCGTCGCCGTGTATAGAATCCACGAGCTTTTGCGCAGTGGCCTTGCTTCACCGTCCGCTTCCCTTACCCAGGCCCGTTCAGCAGCGATGCGGATGTGGTTTTGCAGGCCTCTCGCAGTGGAATCTGCAATGTTGGGCAGAGCCCGAGTAGTAGTTGTGGTTGATATGCCGTCACTGCTGCCAAATGCCTGTCCACAGAGCACCGCTGTCTTTTTATGTGCATTTGCGATGGTCACGAGGTCCCCACTGTCTTGCGTCGCTGTGTATAGAATCCACGAGCCTTTGCGCAGTGGCCTTGCTTCACCGTCCGCTTCCCTTACCCAGGCCCGTTCAGCAGCGATGCGGATGTGGTTTTGCAGGCCTCTCGCAGTGGAATCTGCAATGTTAGGTAGAGCCCGAGTAGTAGTTGTGGTTGATATGCCGTCACTGCTGCCAAATGCCTGTCCACAGAGCACCGCTGTCTTTTTATGTGCATTTGCGATGGTCACGAGGTCCCCACTGTCTTGCGTCGCCGTGTATAGAATCCACGAGCCTTTGCGCAGTGGCCTTGCTTCACCGTCCGCTTCCCTTACCCAGGCCCGTTCAGCAGCGATGCGGATGTGGTTTTGCAGGCCTCTCGCAGTGGAATCTGCAATGTTAGGTAGAGCCCGAGTAGTAGTTGTGGTTGATATGCCGTCACTGCTGCCAAATGCCTGTCCACAGAGCACCGCTGTCTTTTTATGTGCATTTGCGATGGTCACGAGGTCCCCACTGTCTTGCGTCGCCGTGTATAGAATCCACGAGCCTTTGCGCAGTGGCCTTGCTTCACCGTCCGCTTCCCTTACCCAGGCCCGTTCAGCAGCGATGCGGATGTGGTTTTGCAGGCCTCTCGCAGTGGAATCTGCAATGTTAGGTAGAGCCCGAGTAGTAGTTGTGGTTGATATGCCGTCACTGCTGCCAAATGCCTGTCCACAGAGCACCGCTGTCTTTTTATGTGCATTCGCGATGGTCACGAGGTCCCCACTGTCTTGCGTCGCCGTGTATAGAATCCACGAGCCTTTGCGCAATGGCCTTGCTTCACCGTCCGCTTCCCTTACCCAGGCCCGTTCAGCAGCGATGCGGATGTTGTTTTGCAGGCCTCTCGCAGTGGAATCTGCAATGTTAGGCAGAGCCCGAGTAGTAGTTGTGGTTGATATGCCGTCACTGCTGCCAAATGCCTGTCCACAGAGCACCGCTGTCTTTTTATGTGCATTTGCGATGGTCACGAGGTCCCCACTGTCTTGCGTCGCCGTGTATAGAATCCACGAGCCTTTGCGCAGTGGCCTTGCTTCACCGTCCGCTTCCCTTACCCAGGCCCCCCTTCAGCAGCGATGCGGATGTGGTTTTGCAGGCCTCTCGCAGTGGAATCTGCAATGTTAGGCAGAGCCAGATTAGTAGTTGTGGTTGATATGCCGTCACTGCTGCCAAATGCCTGTCCACAGAGCACCGCTGTCTCATTACTAACCATTACGTCAGGTGTGCCTCAGGGCAGCATATTAGGGCCTCTGCTGTTTAATATTTATATTAACGACATAACAAGGTTCAGCAACTCTGTAGATTTTGTAATTTATGCAGATGAAACTAGCATATTTCTTCATGGTAATGATTTCGGTGAGCTTGTAGATACAGCAACATTCTTAAGGACATTTTCATATGGAGTACTGTAAATTCTGTAATGGTCAACACAACAAAATTTAAAGCTGTGTTGTTCGCACCGGTTCAGAAATCTGTGTGTCGTGTTTTGTATATACATCAAGGGCCCAAAAAAATTGACTTTGTCAAAGAAGTTTCGTCTGGAGGAGTAATTTTTAATGAAAATCTTAACTGGGACCAACAGGTTAATAAAGTAACTAGAAATATAGCGAGGACATGCGGTATACTCTGTAAATTTCGACACATTCTTCCAGTTAAAATCAAACTTTTACTCTATAACGCATTATTTTCATCTCACATAAACTATTGTAGTTTAGTGGGGGGGTGATACAACTAAATAAAATAGAAACTAAATATTTTTGTTACAGAAAAGAGCAATTCGTCATATTGCAAACGTACGACACGACGCACATACAGGTGATTTATTCAGAGAATATAACATTTTACCGATGGATCAAATGCACTGCTCTAATCTCATTATGAAATACAGGAATAGCTTGCTATCAAACAACGCTTGTTTTTTTAAAATTGTGTAACCTTAGGAAAACTATACAATCTCATTATAACATTAGGCAAAGGCCCTTCTGGTGTATACCTTATTCACGAACTAATCATGGTTTAAAAAGACTTGAACACGGTTTTTCCACTTGTTTTAACATGTTCGAAAATAAAAACATTGCAATCTTTAGTATGTCTAAAAAAGAACTTAAGAAGCTTCTGATTCAGAATGGCAGCTTGTAGTTTAGTTCTTCTACTTATCCGGTTAGAGTACTATGAGTAAAGGAAAACGTTGTTTAATATGCTCGTTTGTATGGGTTGTCAGCCTACGTTGTAACTTTTTTTTTTCTTGGAAGTGATTCATGTAACCTTTCACCTGTCATTTTTTAAATACGAATGCATTTCTTAGTTGGGCTATATCAGGCGCATCCGGCGGCGTCCGCGGAGGAGGAGGATAGGTTGAGGAGGCGTCCGCGCGCCGGCAGGTGTTATCTCTCCGCTCTCACTCCCTCTCCCATAGCAACAGCTGCGGGCGCGCGCGCTTATCCTCGCCCCTAGCAACCGGAACATGTGGTGCGAGAGAGTGTAGGAGAGGGTAGGTGCAGTGCTTCACCGCTCCTTCTCTCGCCGTTCGCTCTCTCTCCTCCCTGCGCCCCACTCTCCCGTCCGCTCGCGCCTCACTCTCGACCGTTCACTGGCTGGGCGCCTCTCAGGGCGACGGCAGTAGTCGGTGTCGGCGCAAGAAATGCATTCGCATTTCCTCACGATTCCATTCGGGGAGGTGGGGGGCATTTTTTAAAGACGGTAGTCTTTCTTGGGATACCTAAACGGAGAAATTTTGGTCTGTCTGTCTGTCTGTCTGTCTGTCTGTTTCTCTGTTTGTCGGCACGTCGCACGATTCAGCTAGTTGGCCAAAGTTTAACCCCCCTGCCTTACGACCTCCAATCTTGACCGAGAAGCATGTGTTCATACGGGTGAGCGTGGGCAATTAAAAATCAAATATTACGCATACCTGAGGCACAACATCAATACCTTAGTGCTATTCACAGTGTTCCTTTAAAACAAAATCTATAGATATGTAATTATAAAGATCCTAGTGTTTATTACGCGGCGCTGAAAATGCGCCGCTGTGTACAAAACAAGTCTCCGCCCAGTGATTTAACTTCGACGCTGTAGTGCTGCCACCTGGCAGCAGCATAGTTCAACACAAGCCGATGTTCCCCGGTAGCGCTGTAGATGGCGTCCTCTTCTGTTTTATCAATGCCAGCCAGATGCGGCTCATTGATCGTAGAAGAGCGCTGTCTCAGGCAAGGCAAAACATATATGGCCGCTTGATGAAATACGACCCACTCTACAAGACATGATCAGAGAACGCAGAGAAAAGACCGACGACCAAATTTCAGCGGAGAAACGCCGGCGTCCGTCTAAGCGTGCCCGGAAAACGTCCGAAAAACGAGCCCAGCGGCTAGCCCAGCTATTAAATTGTGGTACTCATGCCGCTCATGCAGTGCAGTCGGCACAAGACTATCGTCTTTCGACGACATTTGCAGCGAAGCACGCAGATACGCGGCCAATTTTTTTATTATACCACTCCCAAACTTACGTTTGTCACATATAACGTTGTATACTATTTATAAATACTTTTGTGGTATTTGGTAGCCGTTTGTCAAGTGTGCATTTTTTTTGAATACGCTGTACGCTGGTTTTTGCATTACTCGTTCTTTTTCCTCTTTTGTTCTTTACTCATTTTTATGTAAACCTAAAACCCTGATGTAGTCAACTGTTTTTTTTTTTTGCTCATGATTTGAAGATCAATGGCCCAATGTTTTCATATCTGTGCTCTGCGGATTTCCGATGCCAAGCAAAAGGGGTAGGAGCCTCGTCAAGCTGTTAACATAGGAGCTTTTTGCTCTTACCCTTGCATTTTCTTCCCGCAAGCTTTGTAAAGAAAATGCTAATGAAATTTGAATTTGAATTTATAGGCCTTTGCGATGGTCACGATGTCCCCACTGTCTTGCGTCGCCGTGAATAGAATCCACGAGCCTTTGCGCAATGGCCTTGCTTCACTGTCCGCTTCCCTTACGCAGGCCCGTTTAGCAGCGATGCGGATGTGGTTTTGCAGGCCTCTCGCAGTGAAATCTGCAATGTTAGGCAGAGCCCGATTAGTAGTTGCGGTTGATATGCCGTCACTGCTGCCATATCTTTTCAATCAATTTCCACAATAATCCATTCCACAATAAGAAATATAACGTACAAAAAGAAAAGAAGATGCACACAGGACTGCAGTCCTGGCAGAAATAAAAAAAAGTATAAAGACACAAAATACAAAAGAAATCTTTGAAACTGCAGAGCTTATGCTACTTTTTTGCATTGGTTTGTTTTCCCCTTTGCATCATGTTAGTAAAAAAACCGGCAGATCCCACACCCTGTGGGAATCGATGTAATGCGAAGCAGCAAGCAAGGAACAAATCATGCTGTACATAATATGCATGTCACGATTTACATTTAGCACCTGTCATTCATGTTCGTCATACAGCCACGTCACGCAACACCAATTTCGGTTTGTATCAAGCTAGCGAACTTGACGCAAGCGCACCCTGAGCGTGGCATATAAATGGCATTGCAGATGACATGCATGCCGAGATTTTCATGTTACCCCCCTGCCACTTATGTTTGCCATACAGTCACGTCCCGCAATACCAGTCTTGGTGTATATCAAGCTAGCTAAACGGCAGTGAGCGCGCCACGAGAGTGCCATGAGCCTGGCATGCAAATCATGTTGCACATGACATGTCATGATTTCTATATTACCCCTTGTCCTTTATGCTCGATATACAGTCACGTCACTCAGTACCAAACTTGGTGTATATCAAGCTAGAGAAACGGCCACGAGAATTTCATGAGCGTGGCATGCGAGTCATATTGAACATGACTTATTATGATCTCCTTATTACCACTTGTCATTTATGCTCATCATACAGTCACGTCACTCAATACAAAATTTGGTATATATCAAGCCAGCGAAACGGCCACGAGAGTTTTATGAGCGTGGCATGCAAGGCATGTTGCACATGACATGTCATGATTTCCATATGCCCACTTGGCATTTATGTTCGTCATACAGTCACGTCACGCAATACCAAATTTGGTCTATATCAGGCTAGCGAAACGCCCGTCAGCACGCCATGAGTGTGGCAGTAAATCATGTTGTACATGACATGCAGGTCATGATTTTCATATTACCACCTGTCATTTATGTTGGTCATGCAGAAATGTCTCATCGTACCAATTTTTGGATATATCAAGTTAAGAAAACGGCCTCAGAAGCACTATGGCCATGGCGTGTTAATCATACTTTTCATGACAAGTTACTCATGATTTTCATGATATGACCAATCATTCATGTTAGTCACACAGTCGTGTTATGCCTTACAATTTTAGTATAAATCCCATTAACGATACGGCCAGGAGAGCACACAGTCGTAGGCGGCTAGATAGATAGATAGATAGATAGATAGATAGATAGATAGATAGATAGATAGATAGATAGATAGATAGATAGATAGATAGATAGATAGATAGATAGATAGATAGATAGATAGATAGATAGATAGATAGATAGATAGATAGATACTTGGTGTATATCAAGTATCTATCTATCTACGTAGAAATTATATTTTACTTAGAAATTTATAATTTCGGAAAACACAATCTTTGCGGTTCCCTCGTTTACTGATCTACGAAGTGCCAATAGCGACTCGTATCATTATTTGGGAAGTTCCGCAAGGATGTGCGGCCGCCAGCTTCTAATTAACCGCGTAGGACACGGCGTTTGTGCACGTACAGTCGCCCAAATCTTTAACTATCGTGCGCGAGCGGATATTTTTTCTGCGTATCTTGACCGTGTGACTGAATGAAGTTCCAGAAAGGGTGAGGGCAAGTGCATTCCCACGTACCACATGCCCATAAAACAATTTTTAGGAACTTCGTTTCATCATGTTTCGTTGACACTCAGAAAGTCGCCGCTGCGCATGATAGGTAAAAATTTGGGCGACTGCACTGCGCGGCTTTCACGAACGGTTAAATTTTGCTTTCATGTTTCGTTGCTGCCTCGGCTCTCTCACTTTTTTTTAATACATGACCTAATTTCTCCACAACTTGCGACACTTTTTTGTACCATCGCCAGTTGCGTGTAGAAAATGCTGTGCAATTAAGGAAAAATAACACGAGGCAACAGGAGACATTCATATTGCTCATTACGTTAACGTTTAATGAGGGCGCGATGATAAGCGCTGTTTAACATGCTTTGTTTTTTTCACCTTATCTAATTTGTAGAACGGGTGAGGCGCTATTCGAGGAAATAATGAAGCAAAAGTTACACAGAGCTGGCATATTTTCAAGCCACAACTCGTCCCACGGTCATACAGACTGCAGTTCATTACAAAGAGAATCCCTTTCCCAGTCCCTGGATCAGTCTAAGCAAGGAAGCTTTACCTAACGAAGCAACAGTGATGCGCGTGACCATTGCAATAGATGTTTAAGTGCGAACGCAAGTCGATTGAATCATGCGGGCACCAAATCGATGAAACTGGCTTTCACCCCAGAAGATGCCACCAACTTCCGTCATCCAAGAGTTTCCAAAAACGCAGCGGAACGTACGGATACAGGTTTACTTATAGCCTGTACAAGGGTGGACCGTTTCTTTATTCAACATCCTTATTCTGCGTTGAAACGTACAAGGCTTGTTCAAATAAAAATGTGCGACAAGTTGTAACATCATAGTTAACATAGCTGCCAATGCTGCCGTGGGAGAACGTAGGGAGACATCTAGAGATGTAATTGGAGTATTCGCCGTGGATTTGTGCATGCGAGGGAGCCCGCGTGCGCAGGACAGAGCAGAGGATCTTGTAAATGTGTCATTTAATCTACACAGCAGTGCGTGTGAGGAGAGAATGGCGTACACATTTCTCAATTCGGCGATTAAGGAGTGGCGAGGCATTATCCGAGATCTGACAGCGGATAATGTTAAACCGGTCACCATTCATCGCCTGCAATTTCGATGTGTTTGGTCCTCTGAAAAAACATTTGAAAAGGAAGCAATTCAGCTGGGCGAAATCAAGGACGCTGTGAAGGTCTCGTCACGGCTGCAGGAATACTAGGAACAAAGAATCCTTCGGCCCGTTGATCAATGGGGTTGTTGTGAACAGGCACATAGTGCATATAGCTTAAATAATATCTTCATTTATACACACAGCGTCGTTTCGTACCTTTTCATTAGAACAACCCCTGTAATTTGGCGCTTACATGTACGTCAATAAGACATGACGAAAACGCGTTTACTAGGCACGGGGTGTCTGTATGCTAAACGGGACAATCGCTTGCCACCACAGACCGACGATTTCAACTGCGCTGTGCTTTCCTTGATTTCATGGAAACAAGGCGTTCAATAAAACCCCAGAAAAAAACGAAAATGTGTCATGAAGTTGAAACTTAGTCGGAACGAAGTGTTGGATCCTGTGGCGATTTAGCTGGAATGCGAGCTTTATATACGATCGATAAAGCGCGAAGACAAACGGCAGTTCTTGCCGATAAAAAAAAACGAACTTGGATAAAAACCGATGATCTTAGGCTTAAGGGGGGTATGGTAGGGTAAAACCCCCAAAAAATCGAATTTACAATTTTGACAGCGAAAAATCCACTGCATTCTGAGGAACAAACCTGTGGAAGCCCGACATCGAGCGGCCGCTCCAAGCGGTTTAAATGCCGCGGCAAAGTGCGCCGCGCTCCCTGCCGTAAGCAGTACGCGCACATAAAACTTCGTTTTTCTCAAATTGCGGTTTTTATAAATTTCTCAACTTCAATGTACCTTTTCTCAAAAAGTATCGAATCGATTCCGATGAAACTTTGCATGCATGTGCTACGACAAGATGAAAATAATCTGAACTAAAAAATATTGGCGATTTTCTAAAAAGTAAAGCTGTAAAAAAAATTACACAGCAATGCGCACCCTCTGTGGCTTTGTGCGTGCAGTAATTTTATTTTATTTTACAAAAACTCAATAAAGGATGTCTTATTTTTTTAGTTCAGATATAACCTACAGGTCTCAACAATAACACGGCCTAATATCATTTCATTCCTTTCGGTGGTTGAAGAGAAAAGGTACACTGAATAATTGAACCACTTTAAAATTTGGGAGTGGGCCACAGGAAGGATAGGCAACCCAGGCATACAAAAAGGGTGTCGCGTGATAGTCAGTGGCATTCTTTGTGACAACGTGAACTTTTATGTGAATACTTGCAGCTGTTTCTAAAATATTACGTTAAAACTGACATATACCATTTGCCCTACCATACCCCCCTTAAGGTTTGCTCAGTTGATATTGTCACGTACTAGTAAAGAGATGCAGAAAAACAGGCACAAGGCCTAATAGCAGGGGGGCTGAAACTCCCTGTACCTCCCATGGGACGCGCTCTAACATGCTGATACGCAGCGGCAGCGCCGCTTTTACTACTGGCGGCTGCTGGGCATCCAACTAGAAATAAAGCACAAACAGAACATTTCTGTGATGACGTCACCAAAGAGAGGGAAAGGGCGCAAAACCGAAAGGACGACGGTTGCCGCGGAAGCTCTCCTTTCCCACTTCGCACGCAAGTGGAATGTGTTCGTGCCCTCTTTCAGGTCCGCTGGCCGCTGGGCGACGTGGCCCTTCGTAAAATATCGTTAACAATTTTTTTTAATTTTGTTCGTGTGTTCTGAAGTGGCGAAACTCAAGCGGACCGATTATTCAGTAAGACAAAACTTGATCGACACAAATAAAATTAATCTTTTATTGTACGTTCCGCATTAAAAAAAAAAGACATACGCATAGTGTGAAAGTGTCAATCAACGAAAGCAGCTTTAATTCACAACTGAAATATGGACATAATGAGCAAACACTGGACCCATAATATCCGAACCAATGCGAAAATTATCAACAATCACGAGCAGGGCACGTCGTATTTACTCAATCACGTTTGTTATGACGGCGCACACATTTTTCTTACAGAATTTGACTACCAAATGAGACAGAAGTTCAGAGGAACAGAGAGGCTTAAGGCGATTAGAAGTTCTTCAAGAGGGTACGTCGCTGAAAACAAAGTTTCGGCAAGTTGACTTGTCTTCGTCAGGGCAGCAGCGTTGCCTTGACGAAGAAAAGTTCACTTCTCAGAACGTTGGCTCCAGCAACATTTCCAGTAACGATTTCTAGAAGCATTCAGTCCGTCACATCTACTTCAGTGACAGTTTTAGAAGTAAAGAACCACGAAGTTTCAAACTGGCTACATGAATTTCATGAACAGGAAGGAACCTAAAATTGCTTCACATCATTTGAGCTACATGCCAAAAGTAAAAGATGAAAAAACTATGTAGCTGAGCCAACACGCGTTCAAGCCTTTCAGTAAACGTATTTTGCCAACAGCAGGTAGGCTGTCGTCTTGACCAATTTGTCTAGCGACACTGCGCTTACGTCAGTAGAGTAAGGCTTGCAGAGAACTGGCTTTACTCTTGTACTAATGCAAAATTAACCCATTAGGGCCCACTATACTTTAAAAAAGTACACTTCCTTTTTCAGGAATAGAAAATACAAAAAAAATTATTCCGATCTTGTTCATTAGAATTTTTGATGCGAAAGGTTGCAGCAAGATAATCCTAATTTAGAATATTGACTTGGTTATATTTTTTCCGTTTTATGAGTCGTGAAACTTTAGGAAAATGAGAGCCTGTTAAACACACATAGTCAGTGCTACTTTTTCTAAATTAATTTGAAGTTTTACATTTTATATGCTGAAAAAACGGATTGCTCCTGCTTCAGCAAGAGCAATTCATTCCCTGCAAAGCGCGAGAAGCCTATAGACTGCATAGATTTGTTGTGAGGAGTAATCAAATGTTGCTGTACTTTATTTAGTACACTGGGACTTCGTGGGAGCATACATGTAACTCTTGTTGTGCGTTGCATCATAGATTGAACCAGCTTTTTTTTTTTTTCATGAATGCCGTTTTTTCGGTTATCTCAAACTCATGAAGTTGCGAAAGATGTCGCTGTGAATGTACGAGAGCCTCTTGATGTTTTAATTGTCGATTCTGACCCTAACATGAGAACTTAGGAGGAGGAGGGGAATGACAACGGTACGAATGGAAGCTCCCTGCTAACGATAAAAAAAAAACATGAAGCGAAAGGAACGTGGGTAAGATAACTTCTGTTTTGACTCAGGGAAGCACCTTTGTTTCGAAAATGGCAAAGACAACAGCATAGTTGCCATGCTGACGAAAGACTACACATTTGAGTCACCATGCTCTCTATCGTGGTCGCCATTCACTGAAAAGAAAAAAAATGTAGCGCTACTGTTCTCCTTCATCCGCAGCAACAATGCCATGAGGGGGGTTTGAGCTCTACGATCAAGTTGCGAATGACTAGAGAATTTTGTTCCCTGAGAAAAAGTGGTACCAGCCCCTATTTACTCAGATGATCGATATAGCCGCAGAAAACGCGTAAAGGGTCTGCTACCGCACTGGAGGTTTTAGCAGACCCTCTACGCATTGACTATTGTCCTTTAGTCGCATAATAGCAAAACACTGACTGCGACTTGTTGTACCGAAGAGAAGTATCAAAGCTCTCCAGCTTCCACTGTGCGTGCTATTACACTCTATTCATACGGACATTTTCACAAGACGCTGGCAAGAGAGTTGAATTCTGCCAACATACATCGAAATGGTGTTGCAAAAAGCGTGACGTTACGCTTTCCCTAAAGCACTGGTCCTTCACTAAGTTGCATGGGCCAAGATATCTTTGTTATTCGTTTGGCAAGGGCCCAGCGTACTCGCCATTCTTGCATCAAGTCACCTTGCCCGTTGCTATCTCGAAGGCCCAGCGTACTTTTTAGATGTGAAGCATCTTAGAGCGGGGTTCCCGTGGTGTGCGGCGTGACCACTCTTACTGCGCATGCGCACACCCTTTCAAAAAATAAAAATAAAAGCCTCATCTCCCCCTATCCTCTCGGCATCCCTTCCCGCGGCGTCCACACACCCACTGCGCATGCGCGTCCCCCCCCCTCTCTCTCCTCTCCTACGCTCCCCCCCCTCTCTTGCCTCGCGACGCCGACGCAGGCAGCGTCTGCTAGCGAGTTGGTTTAAAAAAACCGGCTGCTCGCGCTGCACAACCGTTCACTGGCCACCCCGTATATAGGACACTGGATCTTGACCTCCAATTTGATGCCGGTGGGAGATTTCTCCTGTGCGTTGTTAAACAATAAAAATTCGCAGCGTGCGCGTTAACTAAAAGCGGACTGTGGGTCTCTGTGTCTAGTCGGAGTCTTCTGTCTCTCATTGCCCATTATCAGCGATTGGCATATTCCATTAGACAGCACCGGTCCATCACTGCGTGCTTTGCGCCTCCCCAGTTTTCTCTCCTGCGCAACGCTGCGATGAGCGCCAGCGTCCACGCCGCCGCCAGTGTAAGCGTTAGCGCCCGCTGCTTCACATCTACACATGGTTCCATTTAGCGGGCGATGGTGTAATTTTTTAAGTACAGTATTATAACTCCTGAAAAAAATACATGTAACTTGATGAAAATTTGCACGTGTGGTTGTCTATTGTGGTTAATTAAATGTGCGAAATGTCAATAAAATTTGACCAGTAGTTGTTCCGTGGGCCTTAATGGGTTAATACCTGCTGAAATAATGGGCCCAAATACTTTAGCTCACCCGTTGCCACTAGGAAACCTGAAAAACCTTCGCGGAACTGGAAATCCTCGGGTTAACACACCGCAGAGCCGCAAAAAACATGTGATGCCTGATTGACGCCCGTATTCTCAAACGAGCCTAGACTACAGTTGCGTCCTTCACTTGACCGAGTTGAGCGCAGCGCCGCTGCTCGACTGAGGATGACGCGGCGCTTCCCAAGAATCGCTGCAGATTGTCGCTGCTAATTATAGCTGATATGCAGTGATTTTTTCTACCGGGAGACGACGCTCCCATCGGCTTTCTCAAGTCAAGGTGAAGCGTTGAGTGATGGAACATTCTAGAATATGGGGGTTAGCCATCTTCGTCTTATGCGTGGTTGACTTGCTCGGCGTAGCTCACTGCGGCTTCCGTTCTCTGCACGCCACAACTTTCTGTCTTATTTTTCCCGTACTTGGCACGCCAACCGGGCAAGATTACTGAGCGCGATCCAACTTTTGATATCGCTGAGCGCGTGGCAAGAAAGTGGGGAGGCAAGCGCTACGGATTGAAGTCAACCACTTCCCGCAGTTCGCCCGATTTAAAATTCACAAAATAAGAAACAAAACAAGACAAATAAACAAAAGAAGAGTTCTTTACAGTTAAATCAAATTTCTTTATTTGTAAAAACTCGCGAAAGCATATAAATGCGGACATCCACATCAAACTCACTTCGTTCAAGCAGATCTTAGGATGCCCGGCAACCGCTACGAGCGTGCATGTTCCTTGAAACCGAAACTAGCGCTCAGTTTCCGGGGCCTGCTCATAGCTTGAAAGTAGCAACTAAGGGAAGGCTTTATTTGAGCGAACCCGTGAATGACTTGAGCCGCACTGTGGCCGATAGCCACAGTGCGAGCCGAGCCGATAGCGAGCCGAGCAGAAGCGCCTTCCCGCAACTGTCTGCAGTTATTTGATTCCACGCCAAAAATGGCTTGCACAACCTCCTTGCCCTCTCACAAGTTCGTGCTTGAGATCGTAGATCACATCGTTGAGCGCGGCGTTTTGTTTATCCGAAAAGTCAGAATTTCACCGCAAGGGTGAAGCAATGAATGTGATCCATGCATTGTGGGTATGCGCGACATACAAGGACGTAGTATTTATCGGTTCGCGCGATATTTCATGTATGCAAACCGACTAGCCCGCCAACGTGTTTTAGTAATGAATGCGATGACAACAAAGTGCCATGCTATTCGCGGCGAGATCGGGCTATAGGTGGCAGCACCATTGCCGTGTTAGTGTTGACGGGCGGTCGACGGTGCGTATACAAATGTGCGCAGAAGCGCTGCGCCGTAGGCGGTTTGAGTCGATTGTCGGCGAATAAAGCGCATTGACTTCAGCCCAGCGGTGGTATACAGGGTGTCCCAGCTATCTTCAACCTGGCTTGAAAAATATGCGGACGCACTCTATGACAATGCGACCGCATGTTGCTTATTATCATCCGAAATAAGTCAGACTATTTTTTGTTTTTCGCTTAATTACCTAGTTAGGTATGATTAATAAAGTATATTTTGAAGCAACAAAGCTAGCAAAGAATTTCATGAAGAAAAATTGTAGATCGGTTTGCAAAGCACCCGATTAGACAGTTTCTAACTTTATATCGGGTAATTCTTGGCTTTTTTTTCTCCTTACCATGGATGCCCGTGAAATACAATACTATGTGGCATGCCCATTTGCGCGCCTAGGCGCGCCATGATTGCAGTGCTCCCTGAAGTTCCGCGTACAAACGATACGTTTCCCTCGCGACGGTTCATGACCGCGATAAGCAGACGCAGCGGTTATCGCTGGTTTTGCCGCTAGCAAAAGCTGCGTCACCGCACAGCGACCACCGTCGTCGCCGCCCTGGCGAGGCAGCACACCCGGCCAAATACTCTGGTCTTTATCGCACGGAATGTTTGGGAGCGCTGCAATGCCGCGCGCAAGCGGGCATGTCACGTGGTACTTTTTAACGCGAATGCGTTAGAGCTGGTTTCGCGAAATGTCGGCGTCAGCCGTTGGTTGTGAGCGAAAAATCATCATCTTGTCCGTTGGCGAAAAATTGAGAAAGATGGAAATGAAATAAATAGTAAAAATTTCCGCGCCCGAGTGACGATCGATCCTAGGCCGTCTGCGTCGAAAGCCGGTGTTCCAGCTGCCACAGAGCCACGAGATTTGTTGAAACTGCTTTGGAAAAAAACACTATATGAATCTCATGTAGTAGAAGGAGTCTCCTTAACTCATCATATATTGCGTGGCAGAAGCGTAGAATCACCCCTGGTGTCAAAAGATGTGAATTGAGCAACGAGTGGGTGTTTTAAAGGCCCACTCATTACAAAGCGCTCAGACATATTTAGTCATCATCAGCGGCAGAACCATCAACAAAGCGAACAGCTGCCTAGGTTCGTGTGTTGCCCTACGAACGCGTAGTGGGCCCTTCGCTGATTCGCAAAAGCAATAGTAATGGCGTAGTAGGCACTTAAGTGTGCGTGCAATAGGTATCCAATGATACTTTGAAACGGCAAATGGTACGCGCACAATTCGTTTTCTTAGGGTCCGGTTGAGGCATGCACCGAGAACCGTAGCAGGCTAGCAGTTGAGACCGAGATTTGCATAAGGCCCGATTACGCTATCGCGATCTACTCTTGAAGGCGAAGCTGAAATATCCTCCCTTGTTTGTTTTTTTTTGTTTTGTTTTTTTTATATATCGTGCGCATTTGTAGCAAGCAACTAAACACTAATACATAATAGACAGAAAGCGAGAAACTGCCTAATCGCTATTTTTGCGAAGTGATCTACAACTTTCTCATAATATTTTCTGTCCAGGTTCATTGCCTAAAAAATAGCCAATTAGACATGCCTAATTAGGCAACTAAGAAGAACACAAAAATAGTGGGACGCACTCTAGACGATAGTAAGCAACATGCATTTGGTGCATCGTCATAGACTGCGTCGGCTTTTTTTTTTTCGACGCTGGCTAGAGATAGCTGGGGCACCCTGTATACGACCTCCATTTCCACGTTAATGCACGAAGCCGGGCTAACCTTCATCTTATGTGCGACAGAAGCGCAATCTGCCAATCAATGGGCCGCTGGTCTTCGGTCACAGTCGTGTTTTGCACAGTGCTCGATGTTTTGTAGCGTTAGCTACAGTGGCCTAGCCAAGCCCGTTTCGCGCGCCTCATCAAGAACCGTGCTGCGCATGCGCGAGGATCAGTGATGTCACTCCACGCCAAGCTAACCGCCATCAGAGCTAGCGGTGTGCGCCTGTCTCTTCACTGGCTTCCCTCCCACGTTGGGATTGCTGCGAACGAGGAGGCCGACGCAGCCGCAAAGGCAGCTCACCACGGCGACACCCCAATCACCAAGGCGGTAGCCCTCTCAGACTACTCCCGACAACGCTTACGGCAGCTGCTTCCAACGGCTCACCCTGACAGGCGGGTGGCAAGCGGTAATCCACCGCCACCCTTACCGGAGACTGGCCTGAAGAGACGCGAGCGGTGGCTGCTGCTTCGCCTGCGGACCGGCAGTGCCTGGCCTGCTGCGCGTATGTACGCCAAGGGTCGCTCTTCATCCCCTGCGTGCCGCAGATGTGGTGCCGAAGAAACGCTGGAGCACATCATCTGCTCCTGCCCTGCCCTGGCTGGCGAACGATGCGAGATGGTGCGCCGCTACCGCCTGCTCGGTCTCCCTGCGACAACTGTGGATGACTTCCTCTTTCCCGCACGGTCCAGGATAGCAGCCCTGAGAGCCTTTCTCAAGTTTGCAGTTCCTGCGGACCTCGACGCCCTATAGACAAACGCCTTGGCTTCGTCCTCCCTGCCTGGACTGACAAAACACTCTTGTCACTTACTCACCCCTTCTCGCTATATTCTCTCTTTCTCTCTATCATCTTTACTTCCCCCCTTCCCCATCCCTAAAGGCGCTGAGCCGTGCCCCCCACGACGGGAGGCAGAAAATAGCGTCTTTTTTTTCTCTTCTCCTTTCTACAATCTCTCTCTCTCAGTGATGTCACACAGTGATGTGACACACCGGAGCCGACACCTCCCGCGCACCTCCCGCGCCGCCGCGCGCTACTCACCGCTGCCGGTTAAAACCCTTGATCTCTTGGGAAAGTACCGCCATCCGTTGTACTCGCCGCCGTGCGTGCGACCTCCTCTCTCCCTCCTCGCCCCTTTGGCGTCCTCGTTCTCCGTCGCTTTTTCTGCACGATGATTGGTCTCCTTCGTGGTTGCCCGTGGAGACGCGTAGATCTTGCACTTTGCTTGTGTTTTTTTTTTTCCGCTCGCGCCATTTTTCGCCGAGGCTCCGCATAAGTACGCGTAACTACGCGTAACGAACGTACCGCGCGCTTAGTTTTCTGTGCTTTCTGCGGGCGCAATGCCGTGCTGTTGCGCCTACGACTCCAACAACCACAGTGCACACGGTTATGCCCTTTTTGTGATACCCCAAGGCAAGCGCGATGGCTTGCGCAAGCAGCAGTGGCTGCACAACATCGGCCGAAATAACTTTGTTCCGACAAAGAACAGTGTTTTTTGCGAGGTAAGTCGCCTACCCTATAGCTCGTAACAAATATCAAAGCATCGCCGAACGCCGCATTTATATTATTCTTCCGGCCTGCTCATCGACGTTTATATTTTAGGAGTGAAGCTCCTTCAGCTCTCACCATGTCTGTTGTCGCCGTTGTCGTATGTCCCCGTTGGACCAAAACACAGGTGTTACATCTACCGTATATAGAGCGTCCATAGCGCGCATATAGGTTTAACATAGACCGTACTCTACCCGTGCATCTGTCTGTCCGTCCGTGCATCTGTCTGTCCGTCCGTCCGAGCCCTGGCACGGTGCCAGGTAGCCGCGGGGGCGCGCAAACGGACGCCGGTCGGGTTGGACTTAGCGCTCGCGCTTTGCTTGCGTAGCGTCGCTGTGCTCGGTGTCTCCAATCATGCAAGGAGGGAGACGCACGCATCGCTTTCCATTCTCACCTAAATTCTGACCGACCCCGTCTCAATGGGCACAGGTGTTCCCAGAACACACGCTGGAATTTACAAAGTGTCCGTCAATTCAGGCGCTGGAACGCGGATGGCGTGTGCACGATGTGCAAAGCGCGAGCAACTTTGGCGCGAGAATACGAACGCATGCGAAACTGAGGCAGATTAGTCACGCGTCTCTCTGTGATTCGCGGTAAAAAATTAAAAAAGAAAACACGCACACATTCCGTTTGTGTGCCATCCCACTGAGAGAGTAAAACAACAGTTTCAAACGCATAAACGGTCTCGTAATCATTTATTAAACATTTCATAAACATTTCATAATCGTCCGAAGAACTTCGCTCCATCAACAGCATTCACTTCATGGATCGGCTGCCAATATTTTTTCTCGAGTATTTGTGCGTTCCTTAAAATTGGGCTTTACCTCAATATGCTGAATATGCAACTGTTAATCAGTCTAAAGTGCATAACTATCTTTCACTTCTTTAGCGCACTGAGGGACAAGGACGAAAAGCGACGCGAACACAAGCGCTGCTATAAAATCTGCTTTCGCTGCGAATAATTACGTGCGATGACACAGCTTCTCGATCGCGCTTGTCGTGATTGTTAGGATACGTTTAGCGCGAATGTTTGGTGGAAACAACAAACGAATGGATGAATAGATGTGTCACTAAATGGTGCTCGTTTCCAAATAAGGCTTTTTTTTTTTTAGGGGGGGGGGGGTCTGCATCGTCTGCATCTTAGAACTCTCCCTAAAGCTTTTTTTTTAATTAGCATGCCCCACTTACACGGCTTTTGGAAGAAACTCATCTTTCAATAAACAGTTATTTCAGTTTTCTCGATCTTGTTATCACCACTTTTCAAAAATTCCTAAACTACTGCGGTGCGCAAGTTGCCCGAAATTACGCGTCTCCATTGATTTCTGCGGCGCGCCCACGGGAGCCCCGGCGAAAAATGGCGCCGCGCGGCCCGCGTGCCGCCGGCGGGCGAGGAGAATCGAGGAGGAGACGCGCGCGCGGAGGAGAGTGTCGTTACTTTCCCAAGATCAAGGGACTTAACTGCGCATTCCAGAGGAGTGCGCCCTTACTGCGCATGCGCAAAACCCTTTCAAAAAAAAATAATAAAATGTAAAACCTCCTCTCCCCCCTCCTCTAGGCATCCCTCGCCGCGGCGTCCACACTCCCACTGCGCATGCGCGTCCCCCCCCTCTCTCTCCTCTCCTACGCTCCCCCCTCTCTCTCTTCTCCTACGCTCCCCCCCCTCTCTCGCCTCGCGACCCCGACGCAGGCAGCGTCTGCTAGGCGTTTCTTGGTTCAAAAAACGACTGCTCACGCTGCACAACTGTTCACTGCCCACCCCGTATAAATAGCACTGGATCTTGACCTCCAAGGTGGTGCCGGTGGAAGATTTCTCCTGTGCGTTGTTCAACAATAAAAATTCGCAGCGTGCGCGTTAACTAAAAGTGCACTGCGGGTCACTGTGTCCAGTCGGAGTCTTCTGCCGCTCATTGCCCATTAGCAGCGATTGGCATGTTCCAGTAGGAAACACCGGTCCATCACTGCGTGCTTTGCGCCTCCCCAGGTTTCTTTCCTGCGCAACGCTGCGATGAGCGCCAGCGTCAACGCCGCCGCCAGTGTAAGCGTTAGCGCTCGCTGCTTCGCATCTACACATGGTTCCCTTTAGCGGTAAATGGTGTAATTTCCGCCTTCGCTGTGCAGTCGCCGTCTGACACTGCGCTGGAGCCGCTGCGCTTCTGACTGGCGTTTGCCAGTGTGGTATAGCCATAGAGGAGGAGAGCGCAAATGCTGCTCGACGGCGCAGAAGAGCGGAGAAGCTTGACTCATCGGGTCCCGAAGTAGTTACCTGGCAATTAGCGGTTGAGCGTAGGAAGAATGAACAGAAGGAGGCTAAACGTGCTGCGGAGACACTGGAGCAAAGGGAGGAACGTCTAGCAAAGCGGCGTCGCCAGGAGGCTGGACGACGTCACTCACGGCCCAGTCAATGGCGCGCGAGCTTGGGTACGACGCTCACAACGACGTAACTGATAGCACGGCCAATGGAGACCGCTCGTGACACAGATGCCGAGCGCTTTTTCGTTTCTCCTAGCCATATACAGCTGTCGCTGTAAAAGAATACGCACGTATGCTTTTCGCAACGACGAACTCTGCGATGACGCGTAAATTCGACGAACAACTACCGTTCGGAGAGTAACGGTGAATATACAGGAGAAATTAGCCGAGAGGCGTGAATCGTGGGCGTGACTGCACGTTTCATCGCTCTAACCATTTCGCTTCGCTGGTCGAGCTCGATCGTGTTAGCGGCATGAGGCGCTCCATAATATCCACAATAATTGCGCTACATGCAACGCACAATAAAAACTGTTTTTATTTTGATCTCGCTCAAAGATATTATAGCCCTTTATGGCCTGACCCGCACAAACGTGTGGGTCAATAAAGACGCTCATGAAAAGGCACCTGTTTCAGTTTCGGTTTCACAGCTTTGTGCCGCTGAAGTCAAAGGTTACGGGAATATATCTGTTTCAGTAGTTCAATCATTTCGACACCAGAGGGCGAGTAATCTTCCACGAAAAATGCTGTCTGAGCACGTGCGCCGACAGCAGCTACCTCAGACGTGTAAATCAACGCTCCTCCTCTTATAATTCTTTTTTCGGGAGTGTATGCATGTGAAAGGAATATTAAGACTTAGAAAAACATGCTTCGCGCGTTCTTACCACACACGCTGTGGTAATTTGCGCGTTCTTACCACACACGCTGTGTACTCAAGCGTGAAAAAGTCACCCGCACGTTTGTGCGGGCTGGGCTTTAGTCCTCGTCAAGTGCACGGCAGAGCGGCACAGGTTGGCTCCTTCGCGCGTGGTTGCGGCTGCGCATTCTGTCTTTTTATTGCGAATAGCTTTCTTGGCATCTTATTGGCACTTCTTTGGTTGGTGTTTCCTAATATTTTCTTATATCTGAAGTTAGCGATGCGAAGTGATGTGCGTGAATTGTGATCACCATTTACGCAGAAAATATTAATTTTGTGAATGTGTTGTGACAACATGCATTATATTTCAGAGAATTAGATTTTACATCGCCTATCATATAGAGTTTCAGTATCGCCAGTGAAATTCTAAGGATAATAAATAGCATTCAGGGTTAAAATCGCCAAAATAATCTAACTCAGGGAACAAGTTTATGTGGGCGCTGAATTTTCTTTTTTTTTTTCCACATGCCAAGATTTTCAAACCAGAGGATGATGAAGACATAGAAGAGATATTGAGCCTCCTGATGTCTTGCGTCAGACTTGGGTAGGGATCACGTTGCCGAATTGACAGAGATTCATATTCGTGGTTCGAGCCAACTTAGTGATGAAAACTGGAGTATGGCAGGCGAGTTTTTGAACAGTCGCCTCCGTGATAACTGGGTCAGGTGACCACTCATCCTATCCTGCCAGTTTCAGTGAAATTGATGTCTTTTGGAAGAAGACACATTCGGCTGCAAAGCCTCACCTGCTTGGAAGTGGTGAGACAGCCGACGTTCTTGTTGTTGTCAAGACTCATTTGCCGACTTTCTCACACTAATTTAATGCAACGATCTTTGAAGTTACTGCTGACAAAATGGCAGTGTGCCCTAGTTGTACACATAGAACAACTTTGCAAGTAAGTGTGCAAAAGATCGAGCAGCTTTAGGTATGGACCTGATCATGGGGTGCATCCGATCACTGAGGAACTTTGCTCGTCACCAGGCGCCCAAGAATTGAAAGCGGAAAGAAAAATGTGCCACAAGATCAATCCTTAGACAACTTTACTGGACTGTAAATGGCGCCCGGCGTAGCCTAGCGATTAGATTCAGCTATACGTACCACTGGCGATCAGTATACAGCTTGACATATGCACACCACTGCATGCTGTCAAGTGTAGCTTCTTGCTCAAGGACGCGTTGTATGAAGTGCAACTTATACCTGTGCCTCAAAAGTGACACACAATACTCAAAAAATGTTGCATTCGCAGCGCTGACCACGCTTTTTTTGCTTTGACTTAGCCGTTATGAGTGCATTCCTCGCTGCAGTGAATCACATGAATAAAAGCCCAGCCTGCACATATGTGCGGGTCTGTTTTCTGAGGCAAAAACTCCAATTCTTGCAGTTTAACCTTTGAAAACATAATTAGAATAGAGCAGACATCAATAATTTTTGAGAAAGTTAGCAATTTTCCTATTGTATTTTTCTCGGGCAGGAAAGGGATAGATCATATACAATCAAAGGGACTTACGAGCGTGAAGAAACTAACAAACGAGGGGACGTGAGCTGCAACTCGCTCCTCGCGAGTTCGCAGCTGCTTGTTCATCGCCGCTGTCACTTTCAGTGCTTTCACAGCCTTCTACGCCCAGTGAAAAATCCTCGTCGTCAAGTTGATTTCTTTCAACATCACTGCTGAAAGCAATCTGAAGCATCAGACCGCGTCACCACGTTTATCTGGGTACGGAGAAGATTTTTTCTCTCAAACGCGTCAGAGAACACCTGACCCGTCAAAAAGTGAATTGCCTGCAGTGTGCTGCCACCTACCAGCAAATATACAAACACAAGCGACGCAGCGCTGGCCAATTTGAGATTGTTCAGGAGCGGCCGTGGTTCAGTATGAAAGAGCATATCGCCTGCCCGCGAGACTTCCCGCGCACAATGTTATGGGATTCATGCGGTACAAAAGCACTGTCGATTGCTTTAAAGGTGAACATTTGAGAGACTTCTCTCTGGCTGGGAAAAAAATAACTTTGGGGAAGGGACACCAACCAACTTGTTCAATTAAAGTAATAACATAGTTTTACTTTAAAATGAAGAATCCCGGCGTTTCGGGTCCAACTCGGAGCCTTCTTCAAGGGTGACTGAGTGGCACCAGGGAGCAACAGAGTTTTTGGCACCTTCTCTCAAGGCGGGGGGGTGACGCTTGTTTTCACCGACGTGTCGTAGCCCATTGTAGTACACACTCGGGAGCGCGTCGAGTGTTATATGCAAGTAAAACAAGGTGAGTTTCAACTGAATAGGTGAGATGATAACATTTAACTAACTAACGTGGCTACAGAAAATCTCGCGAAGCCTATATGAGTGTGATGAAGTTCTTGTATTATTTTAGATCAGACGGAGTACGTTGCGTCGGTGACGACAACGTCCGTTAGAAAATGGCGAGGCTGCTTGCAGGTTTGAACAATACTTTATGAAAACATGGGAAGAAAAAACACACACACGCACACAGCAAACAAAGCAAACACAGAAACACGAGCTAATGTATCTGATAAGAGTAGAGTCCTATACAGAAGTGTCTAACCGTACACGGGCTCACCCACTGGGGAGTCGAACGCTTTGGCCGATGCGAGGGGACGTGGCGCAGAGACGAAGAGTGCAAGCTGGCTTGAAGAGGCCATCGACGGGTTGCGGAGGTTGCCAAGGAACCTGGAGCCTTGGTGAAGAGAGCGTAGGAGGCTGAGGACGTCAGCGGCCACGTTGAGCCCGTAGCAGCAACTCGTGCACCGCGCCCCAGAGCGCCGACCCTCGGGCCCGGTAACCCGACCGCGCCGAACACCCAAGGCCGTCTGCCTTTCTTTTCTTCCCAAGCTCACCACAGTGGCGCATTCTTGCACGTACGCCAGTGTCCTCGTCCTCTTCTTCTAGCGCACATCACAGCGGAGGACAGCTGATCTTTTTCGCGCACATCACAATGAGTACGCTGTGGGATATAATTGAAAGCTCGAGTTGCCACGTCTCGCAAGAACGGATCATCTGATTTATCGTGTCACCGAGGGCCCGGTTTGTTCACTGATGCAGAAAACATGCAAATAAGTAGCGTTTGTTTCTTGCTAACGCGTTAACAATGAGGCTATCACAGCCGAACAAGGGAGAGATTGCGTAGCGCTGCCATACTGACCCTCCTCGAGAGGACGATCCTGAATTCCACTTGGTGGAGCGCCGGCCTATGGGCATTGCGAACACCTATTGCTGAAAGAATTGAAGGAGTCTCATAACGTGCCATTCCGGCCTCTTTTCGCTCCGGTATTCCTGCAGGCAGGGTTGCCGTTGGATGGACATGAAAAGGCGCCAGAACTCACGCCAAAAGTCATATCATTTGATATTATCACCGAATTTCGAGCCACACAGAACAGAAGCGGTATTATCAGCAGAGTCTTTACTATTGATGAATAAATAAAACCATATTGAATAAGCAAAACCACAAGTTTAAAAAGAGCCATGGCGCCAACTGAAAATTTTCGTCGCCAACGGGGTCCCAAAGTAGCCAATTTGGCGCAAAGTAGCCACCAACGGCAACCCTGCCTGCAGGCAACTTTGCCTTTGTTTGTGATTTCGCAGCCTCCCGTGTAGCAATATCTACTGGATCACTGGATTCAGCCTGTTGCTTTCTCTGAAGCTCACGCACAAGACGGCCCAGCTGACGCTCCATGCATGGTGAGATTGAGCGACCAAGCGCCGGTGAAGCAGCCGTTAAACCTTTGCTTGATCACGTGATTCTGGAGTGACGAGGCTCCGAGGGAGCGCAGCTGCAACGCCTCTTCGTAGCTGATGACGTCACGTGACATAGAGCGAGTGAGATCCAGGGACGACCGACCATGAGATCAGACTGTAGCATCCGAGCTGGCCAAGAGCGTTCTCCCATTTCTCAGACTCGTGGCTCGAGCCATGTGGTTCCTCTTTGTTTGCCAATGCCGGCCGGACGCATCTTGCATTGCGCTTGCGCTCCAATGGCTCAAGGTCACTACGGTGCGGTGAATGATCTTGCGAGAAATGTAGTGGAGCTTTCGCTCAAAGGACAATACGATGAAACACGTGAAACCACCTCATACTGCTGCCTACAACATACTGTTAAGCTACGCCCACAGTAGTTTAGTGTTAGCAAATGAAGTTGTAAATTATGGCAGGAATCGCGTCCGTGTAACGTGAATCGAAAAAGACGTTCACAGAGAATTCGCTGTTTATCAAAACCCCATACGTTTCGAAAGCTTTGTCATTGTGTACGTAAAGATAATGTGTGCTTCTATGCGATAACCCAAGACACTTTTTTTTTGTGTGGCCTTTACAGATCTATTGAGTGACCGCACAATCTACTGCTCTGTGGTTCATACTAAAGCAATAAACCTGTCCGTGTTCCTCCCGGAAGGCGTCTGCCATGTATTCGTGGCGCTTGGCCTGACTGCCCCCCGATGGAACTGTAAAGGAAGGTACTCCATCGTTTCATCTATCTATCTATCTATCTATCTATCTATCTATCTATCTATCTATCTATCTATCTATCTATCTATCTATCTATCTATCTATCTATCTATCTATCTATCTATCTATCTATCTATCTATCTATCTATCTATCTATCTATCTATGGTTCATCCTGACAAAAGTCTGCTACGTGTTTGCAACGCACTCAGCGCACATCAACAGACGGGAGCAGCTCTCTGAGCCGTAAACGAACCTTTGGTAATCAAAACAGCGGCGCGGATTCAGATCATATGGTCTTACACGAATCTTGATTTAGTCTGTATGACTAAACTATGGTAGGTTGGTCATCGCGAAGGTCAGAATAGGGCGCTTTCTTGTAATTTGTTTTCCCGTCTTATTTTTTTACACATTGATCACGTGTTCCTCGTTTCGTCCTCCGCGAAGCTCTGTATCAGTTCCAAGAGATATTGTAACGTAGTTGCGCTGAGCCAAATGCACAAACAAGTGACGGAACAAGAGGACAGGACGGTTGGTGTTCAACCGTCCTGTCCTCTTGTACCGTCACTTGTTTGTGCATTTCGCTCAGCGCAACTACCTTACAATGCCGTACCAACTAGCCCAAATTGAAGCTTTTCTAACCGTTATTCCAAGAGATATTACGCCAAGGAACTGTGTTGAGTGACCGGTGAGGAGTGCCACGAGGTCGGAGAGGTTGCTATTATGTGTGTGGTCCCAAAGCTCCAGAAGTCACTAGAAGCCATCTTGATTCCTTTGTATCCGGGACTTATTGCTCTGGAGAGAGATTTCGCCACAAGGAATGGTCATACTGCACAAACGGTCTTCTACGGGTCTTCACTATGCAAAACATGGAACTTGTGGAAGCGTTCTTTCATTTTAAAGAAAAATATTTGGCACGTTTTTCGTACGCCACCTCTACGAGAGGAGGGAGGGGGGGGGGCGATCAGGAAGCTGAGGGTAAGCTGGTCGCATAACACAGGTAGTGTTTACGTTCAGCAATGATGCCTGTCATCCACCACAGAGACCAAGTGACCAAAAAAAGGACCGACGACATGGCAACGGGAAGATGCGTACACGTCAGCAGTACATCATTTCTATAACCCAGTATGAGTAACCCAGTATGGTTATCTTACACAAGGTTAACCCTCGCCACTGGAAAACTAGAAGTAAATTGAAAGGGGTAGAGGACAGGAAAGATTTAAAAGCGGGAGAGAAATGCCCAGGTGAATAGACAGACAGACTTAATGTGACTGCTGAATTCCCCTCCTGTGTTGGTGAACCTAGGGTTTCCGTCTACCTGAAGCCAGAGCCAAAGGCGTGTGTTACCTCTGCAGGGGGGGCCTTAAAGGTCCCATCACATGGCATCAGCTCAATCTGCAGGATCCCCTTTTCCCTGTACGCGCCCAAGCCATCAACGTCGAGGAGTGACAAATAGTCGAAACCTTCCGTTCACGCAGGTCCGTGGCGGCGCTACACACCAAAGGCCTGCTGAAGCTAACGGTTGCGCGCTCTGGTTAACATGCGCGTAATTAAAACAATACAGTTCGCGGCAGGTGATCAAACCATGTGGTACACCAAGAAATAGCTATCAGCGATGCTTCGTTGGCAGAGTAATAAAGACAGTAATGCTAGAGTGCCATAACGATATTTAAACTAATAATAAGAATGATAATAATAGTAATAATGCGCAGGTAACGCGGTAAGCGTCGAGCGTCTCCGCGCTGTCGACCCCAAGGCACTGGCGTTTGTCTCAGTCGACTATTCTGTCCTCCTTGCAAACAACGACAAGTTTAAAAGCACACTTTTGAAGTTCGTGGACACGTACTCCAATGAGTTCTGGAGAGACCGCTTCCAGGGCTTCGAGATCCGTGGCGTACCTCTGGCTGACTACCTGGACGACGCCAAGATGACTGCGCTGAATACCATTGTGAACGTACGTGTGGAATACATATGTAAGGTTTGAAAAGAGCGCAAATCTGGGGAATAAGTGTTTCTTCCGATTTTATGTCCGGGGCATAAAAATAGTGACGAATTAACGACCGCAATATAAGTGTTCATTCCATAGCAAGCACTGGCGGACCAACAGAAGAAGCGCCAGCAAGCACGACAAGAGAAACGGGGACGACAGACTACTAGCAGGGTCTTAATGGCCTCAGTCAATGTCAAATAATGCGCTTTTTAACTACCTCGACGGGATCGAGTTCTACGGCTTCTCTACACCGTATCCCGCACATTTTGTTCCCGGCCGCGCAGTGAAGTTAATCGCGCAGTTCCAGGTGCTAGAACTATTGGGCAGACCTTGTTACGTCATCGCTTCCCCATTGTTCCACGGGGCAAGAACGGACGTTACCACCCGAACTTCTGAACTGAATGATCTCTGCGAGATTCTGTGGTCGATGCTGACTTGTCTTGTCATTATGAGCCGTCCGCTCTTCAAATGAATCTCAATTTCGCGAAGCTTCTCCATCCATTTGGCATGCAGAGTGACGCCCTCCTTTGCAGCCAGCTCGCGGAAGTAGGCAATTAGGTCCAGTGTTGCGGAGTTTACACTCCGGAATTGGAATGACTCCGGATTCATTCCACATTTTTGCGACCCCGGAATGGAATGGGGACAACGCTTGGAGGGATGGAATGGGAATGGAATTTAACGCCTTTTGCACGGAATGGAATCGGAATGGAATCACGTCTTTTGGCAAAATAGAGCACGTTTTCGTCGACGCGCTGCTTTTCAAACTTGAAATATTTGTAAGGCAGAGCATCAAATTTAACAATGAAGCAGTATTTCTAAATGGCTTGGCTGATTACAAGCACGGTAGAGAGAGAGAGCGAAATTGTTTGAAGGCTGAGAGGTCGGCCTGAGATGGTGCGCTCTGACCTGCTAATCAGCACAGGGGAAAAGTGAGAGGGAGGAATAGAGGGATAAAGATGATGATGGGGACAGGGACAGGAATAGGTGATGCGTATGTACAATGACCACGTAACACACAGTGGTCTTTCTAAAGTCTAGCGTCAAGTCCATTATTCTTCAGAAAATCTATAAATGCCCTTGTAGCAGTCGTTGATGCTGTCTGGTCGGACAAGCACGGTACGTTTATAAGCAACGCGCCTACTTCAATTCTGTCCTTATATAGACCATGTTGCTCCGAAGTTTGTCTTTATTTTTCGCGTAACCGTGGTTCTATGCCGTTGATATCCGTCATGCCTTTCCTACGTTGAGGAATTAAAGGAGTGGAATTTAACTGCCCGGCCATTCCCGGAGTGGCAATGGGCTAAGTTTTTTCATTCCGAGGAATTGAAAGGAATGGAATTGCGGCAAGTGCTAATTCCTCGGAATGGAATAGGAATGGAATGGAGACGCCCATTCCGCAACACTGATTATGTCCACAGGCATCTCATTCAGCTGTTGTCACTCTCCTGCCTGCAGGCGCTTTTTGCAAAAACAGTCAGAGGTTTTCTTGTCTAGGATGCCGTTCTAGTAAGACAATTCTGTCGCCTTCTCACCGATGCCGACAGTATTATCAATGGATGCGTCGTCTTTGGCGAGCTGTAACAGACGGCCTGGCAGCTGCTGAATGACAACATGGTCTTGTGTGCGCAATGACTTGTTGGTTCACACTCCCTGTGACAACTCTTGTAGACGGCTGTCCAGACCAGCCAATCGAACTTCACTTCCTGTCGGCACCTGACTCAAACATGTTTCCACATATACTGGCTGCTTCTTTCCTTGTACCAGTTTGATGTATGTTCTCTTGTATCATTGGTATTAGGGGTCACATTGGTCGCACCTTCTCTTCTGATGGAAGCAGCCGCTTCCGCAACTCGTTAAACTCCTGAGTCAACTTCTGTACTTTTGACTCGTACTTTACCAAGTCTGCCTGAGAAGCTTTCCGCATGGCTTCTTCAACTATATCTTCCAATTTCTCACGATGTTGTCGCCCCTCGGAAAGCCTGCTTTGAAGTTCGTTTAGCTCGGTCATTGTCGCTGCGTTCTCGTTCATGATCCAACTTCTCCTCTCGCAACTTTGATTGCGATTCGGCCATCATGGCTTCTAGCGATGCTGTCTGCTCCATGTTGCTCCCAACTTGAACTTGACGTGATGCATCGACCTTCTGCTGGATGAGCCACTTGCGGTTGTCGTAGCATGCAGTCATCGTGTGGATCTTATCTTCTGAGACGACAGACGGCGTCTGAATAAGCGCAGTCATATCATGGTTTTCAGGGGTTCCACTCGGTGTGGTATAGCCCGAGGAGCTTACCTGTTCTCGACCATCAGCCGCTGATGACTTACGTGGCTCCAACTTCCTTGCAATCTTAGTTGCGCATTCATTTTGCTTGCTGGCACGCTCTTTAATAATATATCGGTGCGTGTTCTAAGTAATCTACAGCTCACACGTACTTGAGGCATGTCGACCTTTTCACTTCGAGCAAGAGACCCTTCTCCTGCAGTCGCGCACCCTGTGGCCTCTCGTTGTACACGTGAAGCAACGTTTGTGGCTAAACAGCACTTGTTTCTTTTGTGTCATGGAAATATCAGTAGGACACGCTTCAGTTGAGTGCTGTTTTGCTGTATACAACACACAAATCTCTCCGACATATTGAAAATCACAAGGGGAGTTCGTTAGCGAAACAGATGAAGTCGGCTGGTCCCAACTGCGACTTCGGGCTGGCTGGTTCGACGAATGCTGAGCCCCGCTGTCTCCTCGGCTACTATCCTTATAGTCGCTCTTCTCCAAGCTCTATAGTTCAATTGACAGGAGCTTCAGTAGACCGTCAAGCCCTGAAGGATCAGCAGCATGGTGCGTAGTATTACTCGCCCCTTGTGCGGCACAGGTCAGGTGGTAACGAATTACGACGTCTCGGGGTAATCCCTAAGTATGACGTCGCAGAGCATCGACGAAAATGAAGACCGCTGCACACCCAGCGACTCTAGCCCTCGGATATTCACGAGCACGTGGTCGTAAGTTGTCGGAGGGCCCTTGTGTCACCATATGCTCGAAAAGGAGTCAGCTGACGCAATCTTGCGAAGTATTCCTGTTCTTGGTGAGTCTTGTCCCCGAAGCGCTTCTGTAGCATGTCTACAGCGTCCTTATAACATGCTTCGGTCGTTGGAAGACCGGCCACCACTGAGGCAGCGTCTCCTTTCAGTAACTGCTGGAAATGGTGGAATATTTCCGTCGTAGTCAGAGTAGCGCTGTTATGGACAATCTGGGCAAATTGCTCCCAGAAGTCCGTCCATTTGCACACATCCCCGATCGTCAGTTTCGGTAGCTTGGCTCCCGTCCTCTCTGATCCTGTAGCGATCACATGGCTAGACGGCCCCGATCCCCCCTCCTGCTAGTGTTCTTGAAATGCGGTCCCGCCGGCTTGGGAGCTCGCCGAGAATTTGCGTCGCGTTGTCTTCATATTCCAAGACTCTCATACTCTGCTTGGAAGTCGTGGTCCATGAAGAGGCTCTCTAATTCGCGATCGACCTTGTTCAGCTCGTCGTTGTTCTTTTTTAAGGCTATCGTAGATAGAATCGAGCTTCTCACGCGTTGCGGAGCCATTGCAGAGTAGGGCAAATGCCTCATTGATAATACGGCTGTTCAGAGATAGTCGTGAAGTCCGCTTCGCCTTTAGCTTGTCCATTTCTTTCGGGCAACAGTGTAGCCGTCGGTAGGTCTATCCCGGGTTGATCTGCACCAAAATATGTGCGGTATGGCGTAGAGAAGCCGCAGAAGAACTCGATTCCGTCGCGGTAGTTAAAAGGGCTTTATTTGACACTGACTGAGGCCATTAAGACCCTGCTAGTAGTCTTACGTCCCCGCTCCTCTTCTCGCGCTTTATGATGATGATAATGACCTGTATGTATGGCTCACACCAACTCTGGGGGATTGGCCAAGAAATGAATATTTTGTACACAAAAGTGATGCTGGTGCTTCTTCTTCCTCTTCTGTTGGTCTTAACTGAATTATTACAACTAGCCTAACTGTCCTCCGAGTGCAATACATTCGAGGAAAGGTGACAGCGAAACAACGAGTATCATGCTAGCTTGCTGAAGGAATTATGTATTGAGGAAGAAAGACACCTCCAACCAAAATCGCCATTGAGCCTTTATATTCAGCAAGACTACAAGTATTTCCGTTGTTGCCTACAGGGTGTGAAGACCCAGGTCGCCAAAATGAAGCTCGCAATCGCCACCTTGGTCTTTCCTCCGTCCGGCGTGCCCACTACTATAAAGGAATCAACAAGCATCACGTGAGGACCCCTCTTTTACAGCTTTACTGTTTGCTGTTTAATTATAATATCTGGGATTTTACGTCCCAAAACTACGATATTATTATGAGGGACACCGTGGCGGAGGGCTCCGGAAATTTCGACCACATGGTGTTCTTTAAAGGGACACTAAAGGCAAATAACAATTTGCGTCAGAGTGAGAGATCCATGTTTGGGATTGTCTAAAACGGCAATATTATTAACAGCAGTGCTCTACTAATCTAGAAATTAAGGTAAATGTACGACACCACTTGTGCTACGAGTGGGACATCTAGGAAATTATCTCAATGACGTCACAGCGCCCGCCTACGATTAATCACTGGTAATCACGCCAGCTGTAGTACAAAAAAGAACCTTCCAGGCATTACAACTCGTAATGAAATGCTGCTTCTCCGCTTCTGTTTGATTCATATAAAAAAGAACCGTCTCGCATTACTATGGGGAATGGCGCGAGTGGTTCAAAAGTTGCGTTTTCGCCTGGTTAGGCTGCATAGGTGGTGCCATCTAGCGGGGCCCGGTTGAACCCGGCCAACACAAACATCCACTGCGGCAAGCTTCAATGACCGTTGTTGCTGCTGTGACTGCCGCTACATTTGCTCTGCTGCTACTATTCGCCTGGTGTGCGAGTGTGCGACCGATGGTGGCGCTGCGAACCGCGCCTGTATGACGTCGAAGCGGGGATTCACGCACTTTCGTCTGCTACGTAGGCCCGGCGCCGTGTAAAATCCACCGTCGCGGTAAAACTCAACGGAGCAATTCAGTTGGTTATCTTATGTATGGTGGCTACCGACGCTGTTCGAACAACCGTATATACCTGCTTCTTACGTTCATTTTAGAAGCACAGTGCTTTGTTTCTTAGAACTGTGGCCGCTTGTCTCCGCGGGGAGTGCTGCGCAATGATGAAGTACTGTTCTGTGCCTCAGTGTACTTCGTGCGCCCATAAAAAGGGTGTTAGCTTTCACAACTATCCTAAGGACCCGAAGCTGACGAAGAAAGGATAGTCAAGCTCAGAATGGGAAAGCGCCCCACGCCTTCATCGACCGTGTGCAGCAAGCACTTCGCTGACAGTGACTTCTGCTATAACCCGCCGTACGCTCCACTCTTCGGCAAGCTTGTAACCGTGTTTGAGTGCCTCGTCAGTACTTCAGCCATTTACTGCACGCAGCCTATATGCATAGGCGAGTTACACCAGGTGCCGTGCTGTCCATAAACCTGCCGCGAAGGCCCCTAGGCAGTGATCCGACGAAGCGGCTTCCGAATCGCCTCGCTGGTAAGCGCCCCTCGTGAGCGCAGCTGAGCTGCGCAGGCTATCTGAGACTAAACGGATTTAATTGTTTGGCGTACGTACATACGTAGTTTACTCATAAACACAAGCGCGCGCCTATCGGACTGCTTATCATAAATTCATAAGCGACACCTGCTGCCGCTGTTTAGTGCACAGTCTCTAAAGGTTTCCACCTGACGCAGTGCAGACACTCTTTAGAAAGCGAAGCTCTTCAAGCTTTTCGTTATGCCACGTGCGTGAACAGAAAGTCCACCCAGCTTGCCTTTGCCACATTAATCTCTGTGACCCTGTGCGCGGCATATATTATCAGCGATAACTATTTGTTATATTGTGATACCCAAGCGACGACCCTGTGCAGTAATAATAGGAACTTCTTCGTGATATCCTTCTCACTGAACTAACATTACTGGGACTAACTGCAGTCATTTGCATCGGCCAGGGGGTGCAACAAGGCGGCTCTTGCCCCCTCCTCCAGCCACACCAGCACCTGCCCCTCAAGCCCCCCCTCTTACTGCGATACATCATGGGCTTGCGCCATCAAGACAAAACCCTGTCGACGCCCATGACTGCAATCCAAGCACGAATATCTCAAATTTGGTAATTTGATGCTACTTTGCATTTCTAGCAAATTCTATAAACGATCGACTTACTGCCAAAGCCGCAATTTAAACAGCTGTCCTACAGTAATTATCTCATGTGTTGTATGCGAATGCCAGATTGGCAGAATTAATCAGCGATTATCACACATTTTCTCATGTTCACTGTCACAAGCGATGCACTGCAGAAAAATTTGTCCTAAGGTGAAGGCGCGCCTGCCCTTCTCCTGAGGCACGGCAGTGCAGATACTTTTTAGGAAGCGAAGCTCTTTGTGAATTGACTGTGAAGCTCGAAGCTCTTTGTGAATCGATTGTGAAAGCTAACGCCCTCTTCACGGGCAGACGAAGTACACTGAGGCACAGAGCAGTACTTCACCACTGCGCAGCCCTCGCCGCGGATAAAAAATATATTCGTTCGTAACACTGTCCAGAGAAACTGAATGATCATTATTCGTCACGAACTCGATCGCTACGGAGACGTTGTGTAGCGGGTTCACAAGTCCACTTGTTTGCAGGAGTAGAGCGTGGACGGTGGTGCGATCTCCGTTGACGGCCTCGACCGCGCATTCAACAACGTGGCTTGCGTCATAGACCGCCTCTCCCTCGATGAGACACCGCGACGTTTCGCAAGCTTTATCTACATACTTGTAGATGTTGGAGAAAGACAGGCTTACTGAAATATCGAAAGAAACATCCGAGCAAATTAGTATCGTACGGCGGACGGACGGACGGACGGACGGAAAATCTTTATTCAGAAAAGCACCTGCAAGGTTGCCGGCCCGCGCTCAGGACACCGGCGCATTATGTGCGGTGAGGCATGGCCTTTCCACCGCTGTCCGGGCCCGCTGGATTGCCCACAGTTGGTCGCGCAGGTCTGAGCTAATCAGCGCGCTCAGCCATCGCTGCTCGAGAAGGTCCGGTCCTATATTGCCCTCTTGGTATATTACGGTGACCTGTGTGCATTGCCATAGGATATGTGCCATATCTGCGTGTTCGTGCTGACAGAGCATACAGCACCAGTGATCGAGTTCGTAACGAATAATGATCATTCAGTTTCTCTGGACAGTGTTACGAACGAATATATTTTTTATCCGCGGCGAGGGCTGCGCAGTGGTGAAGTACTGCTCTGTGCCTCAGTGTACTTCGTCTGCCCGTGAAGAGGGCGTTAGCTTTCACAATCGATTCACAAAGAGCTTCGAGCTTCCGTGTATTGTCTGGGATTTACTCTGTTTAAGTGTACTGGATTTTGGAAGGTTCTGGTTTGCAATCTTCTCCAATCTGTTTCTTGAGATCTGTCTAGCTGTTCGTGTGGTGGGGGGGTATGCTTCTCGTTGTTGCTTATAGTGTGCCAGTATGTCGTGGTACGTGACCAGTCTGTCTCTGTCGTCTTGTACCGCATATTCGTCATTGCCGCCTCCTCCGTCGTCCCCATCGCCTCCGCCGGGGTCGTTTCCCCTTCCGCGGTGGATGCGGGGTGTCGGGCCGTCACTGTCCGAGCCGTGGTGGGTTAGTTCGCGCGGCGGAAAGTGTAGATGACGAGCGAGAACACTCACACCTAGTTTCATTTTCTTACCAGCAATGCTGTCGGTGGCATCGGCGTGCTCGTCGGCCATCCGGGAGATTTCTCGGCCCTGTCGATTGGGCCGCAACTAAAACAAGTTCATAATTGCACTCGAAAACATTCGTTGCAGGCGTTAGTTGACCCTCGCGAGACGGTTCGTTCGACAAAGTTCCCGCTTGAAGCAGACGATCCGCGTACAGGAGCAGCGGCTGCTGCAGCGCAGTTGAGAGCAGAGTTGAGAGTCCCCGCTCCTACGTCACACGCGAGATGGCGCCACTCCAGGATCTCGAGGCGCATAGCGTCGTCGGCCGCGCAGTAAAGGCGGGCAACGTTGGGCATGGCAACAGTGACGTCTAAAGAGCCGCTTTCAAGTGGGTGATTTCAAGTGCGCTAACGCCATGCGGACCACTAAAACGTGATTTTATTACACAATAAGCATTTCCTTGGCCCGACAGTAGCACTACGAGGTTTCTGGACCGCTATTTCAGCAATCACCGTTGACTTAATATTATCCTTTAGTGTCCCTTTACCGTGCACTGACATCGCAGAGTTCACGAGCCTCTGGCGTTTGGCCTTCATCGAAATGTGATTGCCGCGGCCGGGATTCAACCCGTGACATTCGCGTCAGCAGCCGAGCACCATAACTACTGCTTGACGCGGCGGACCTGTTTGTGCTGTAACTGCTTGGTTAGTGTCATGCACTAAATCGTGTGTCTGCTCTGTCCACAAGCAGCATACGAGGTGTGTTCAAAAAGAAACCGAACTTTTGCTATGACACCTTCACTGTTTGTACTACAACATTTTAAGCATTGTCCCCTTCAAACTACTCCCCTCTACAGGCAATACACTGTTCCAATAGTTACTTACATTTTTTAAATGCGAAGCATTTCTTAGCGAACTTCGGCGACTTTGAGCGTATCTATCTATCTAGCTATCTATCTAGCCGCCTACGACTTTGTGCTCTCCTGGCCGTATCGTTCATGGGATTTATACCAAATTTGGTATATCATAACATGACTGTATTGACGAACATAAATGGCTGGTCATATGATGAAAATCATGACTAACTTGTCATGAAAAGTATGATTTACATGCCACGCTCATGGCGCGCTCGCGGCCGTTTCGTTAGCTTGATATACACCAAATTTGGGATTGAGTGACGTGACTGTATGACGAACATAAATGACAGGTGGTAATATGCAAATAATGACGTGCATGTCATGAACAACATGATTTGATTTACATGCCACGCTCATGGCGCGCTCGCGGCCGTTTCGTTAGCTTGATATACACCAAATTTGGGATTGAGTGACGTGACTGTATGACGATCATAAATGACAAGTGGCAGTATGGAAATCATGACATGTCATGAGCGACATGACTTGCATGCCACGCTCATGGCGTGCTCGCGGCCGTTTTGTTAGCTTGATATACACCAAATTTGGGATTGAATGACGTGACTGTATGAGGAACATAAATGACAAGTGGCAATATGGAAATCATGACATGTCATGAGCGACATGACTTGCATGCCACGCTCATGGCGTGCTCGCGGCCGTTTCGTTAGCTTGAGATACATCAAATTTGGTATTGAGTGACATGACTGTATGAGGAACATAAATGACAAGTGGCAATATGGAAATCATGACATGTCATGAGCGACATGACTTGCATGCCACGCTCATGGCGTGCTCACGGCCGTTTCGTTAGCTTGAGATACACCAAATTTGGTATTGAGTGACATGACTGTATGAGGAACATAAATGAGAAGTGGCAATATGGAAATCATGACATGTCATGAGCGACATGACTTGCATGCCACGCTCATGGCGTGCTCGCGGCCGTTTTGTTAGCTTGATATACACCAAATTTGGGATTGAATGACGTGACTGTATGAGGAACATAAATGACAAGTGGCAATATGGAAATCATGGCATGTCATGAGCGACATGAATTGCATGTCACGCTCATGGCGTGCTCGCGGCCGTTTCGTTAGCTTGAGATACACGAAATTTGGTATTGAGTGACATGACTGTATGAGGAACATAAATGACAAGTGGCAATATGGAAATCATGATATGTCATGAGCGACATGACTTGCATTCCACGCTCATGGCGCGCTCGCGGCCGTTTCGTTAGCTTGATATACACGAAATTTGAGATTGAGTGACGTGACCGTATGACGAACATAAATGACAAGTCGTAATATGGAAATCATGACTTGTCATGTGCGACATGACTTGCATGCCACGCTCATGGCGTGCTCGCGGCCGTTTCGTTAGCTTGAGATACACCAAATTTGGTATTGAGTGACATGACTGTATCATGAACATAAATGACAGGTCCTAACATGTAAAACATGACATGCAAATTATGTAAAGCATGATTTGCTCCTTCCTGGCGGCTTCGCATTAGATCGATTCCCACAGTGCGTGGGATCTGCCGGCTTTTTGAAATACTCTTACAACGTACTTTCTGGGCTGGCCCGCAGGTCTCTTCTCGTATTGTCCTGGATCTCCTGTATGGTTTGGAAACGGCGTCCTTTAAACGTATTCGGGATAGAGAAGATAGAAATTTCATGGCATTAACCTACGCTAATACCCACTTCGTTAGCAACTACTCGAATAGTCTAACGAATATTTTTTCGAATCACAGATCGAACTATCGACGTGGTCATCATCTGTTGATCTGGAAGGTCGTCCAGGCTTGGTATCGTCACCGACCGACATTCTGCCGTGTTCAAAACGCTTGACCCACTCATAACACTGCGTGCGACTCATATAGTCGTCTCCGTATACTTGTCTAAGCAACTGAAATGTCTGCGAAAGCTTTCCCAAGTTTTAGCAGAATTTTACAAACACGTTGTTCTTGCAGCGCTTTCATTGCCACTTTGGCAGAAATCCGAAGAACAGCCTCTCGATGTGCTCACTTTAGCGGCTGTAGCTCGCAAACTGACGGTCAGAGTGAAACGCGCATAATGAGAGTTTCTTGTTTAAAATCTTGCCGCTACGTGCACTTGCTAGGTGCAGCCCGCTCTCTCTGGTGGTTTGCGTGCTATTGGAAAAGTTCGGTTTTTTTTTAACAGCCCTCGTACATGTCTGGCTGCGAGTTGTGGAATTCTCTTTCAAGAGCGAACCTAATTTATTTATTATTTAAGCTGAAGTAGAGACCCTATAGCTCTAAACCGCATTAAAGATGCTACAAAACTAAGGAGCTACCAGAATAAATCGCTGCATTACATTTGCTACGAATCCTTTCCATTGATTGTTCTGCAATTCAAATGCGGCGTGACATCAAGACGCAAAACGTGTTCCCACAGGGCCAGGGCACCATGTTGTTTATGTACTTGCCCGATTGCTTCTTATTCTTCTCGTTGTCGGGACGCATGTAGCAGCGCTGAAGACGGCCGAGTGAGCCGGAGCGAGCGTGAAAAACAGGAGATGGCAGAAGCATATAGGGAAGGGTGTTTCAGCTCCACTAAAGTGAAACCTGGGGAGGGGTGAAGCATGTAGTGTTTTGAGAGGGATTTCTCTGATGAGGCACTGCGGGTGCCAAGCCTGAAACCGGGCATGCAGGGATGGGTGTTTCCGCTCCATTAACGTCGTCGGCTATTTATTGGCTAACTGCTGCCTCCTTCAGTTTTAGTGGATCGGGGGTGGCAAGTAGTGGGATTTACCCAGTTTTTTTGGCGCATACCCGTTTTGATTACATGACACACCGTGACGACAGGAGACGCCGACCTGCCGATTTCTAAGGGGCTTAGAAGCAAAAACGCCGTCATGTAGTGCTGCCGCACATAATACCATGACGTTGATGTCATGAAACATGAAACATTTCTCGCGTACAAGAGCGAGAGTGGCTGATCAACAGATCTACAACAGCTTATTGAGGTGAGCGATGCCTCATCAAACGCGAAAAGTTGTCGTCGGCGGCGTCAGCACGAGTGATGCAAAAAGTCATCATGCACTGACGTCACGGTGACGACATAGGTTGCCAAATGTAGTGACGTCACATAATCACGTGACTACGCTCCGATTGGTCAAAGGTTGGCCGATCGCGGAGGCAGTGCACAACCATGTGAGGCCCACAAATATTCCATTTCCTCCGGTCCTGGACGCAGTGTCAACCCACTTTGAGGGTAGAAAGCGTTGTCAATACAATCGACCGAGAAGAGAATGAAGGTGGTTCTCGCCGTGCAGTCGTCTTAGGCAGTCGCATAGAGGAGCGTGCGATTTGTAGGGCCCGCTCAAGCTAAGCAGTATATATTCCGTGGCGTTTTAGGCCTTCCTCTTTCATTGCGAAAATCAAAGAGCCGTAATCTGCTTGCAGATGCTTTTTTAAGGGTAGTTGTGCTGTAATACGACTTCCTTGTGCGAGCATCTAGGCACGATGACAACGAGAACGAATAACGCTGCACCCTTGATGACTGGCGACTGCAAAGTGGTTTCATTTTTTTTTTTTTTTGCGGTACGGTACCTACGCGCCACCATGCCACAAAGATATCCGCAGTAAATACATCAACGAAACAGCAGATCCTGTTTCATTGATTGATTAGGCAGCAACGACACTCCTTTATCTCACAATCAGATTGTTTTTTTTTTTTTGCTGAAACATCCGTTCAGCATGCCATGAAATGCTTCGATAACCTCCGGTTCAGTGCTCTCGAAACTATTGACAACAAATCTCTTTTAATGTGTGACAAAGCGGCTGTTGTAAACGCCTTACACATTAGTATGGCACTGTCTTTCCCTGTCTTGGAAAAATAGTTTAGCTTATATATACTTTACCGCGCTTGAGAAGAATGGCATACAGAACACCCGAGTCGCTTTGTGTAATACGTCTCCTACTTCAATCTCTACGTCGCTGTCCCGCTTTTCAGCATATGCGAAACTGCGACAATTTACTTTGATATTGTGTCTCTTTGGCACCTTGTTCACAATTTTTCTCAAGGCGCACACGTAAGCTACGAAATCAGAAGTGCAAACATCCCGGGTATGCTCCTTTGTTGCACGTGCTCTTAGAAATCTTTGCCATGGATTCCCACACGCCCCGAACACTACCCCCGGATACCCTGTTGTGAGGAAAGGACACAAAAGCGGTGTGTGTGAGACGTGAGTTGTGAACGTAAGGGACTTGAAAGCGTCATGAAAGTGAGAACTGAAACTGACGAAGACGAGCGGAGGGCAGGCGGCACGAAGGCAGTAAGAAAACAACGGAAGAAGAGGAGCAAAAGAAGGAATGAGCTATGGGGGGAACGTGCGGGTACCTCCCGGGTGGAAGCGACGAGGACAGACGAAGAGGAGCTTCTGCCCCGGCGTTCCTGAGGCCGGCGTTGGACAGGACGTGCCTCCCAGGTCCAGTCCGGTGTCCTGTCCAAGGTCCAGTTCCGGTGGCCCATCCAAGGTCCAGGGACGAGGCCTGTTGAGCGGCTCCTGCCAGGGTGCAGTAGCCGAGACTGGGTTCGTGGATGAGGCCGACCTGGTGCGGTCTTCGTGGGGCGTAGCCTGACCCTGGTCCCCAAGGAGTTGCGGTCCCATACCTCTGGATTGGCCGCGACGTCCCTCTCAACGGCACTGCACATGGTAGGGCATCCGTGTGCCGCCAACCGTGTCTGCCGTGCCCTCGCGCACGTCGGCGAACGCATCATGCCGGGACGACGGGGAACCCAACTGTGAGATGGCGTTGTTCATACGAATCGGGAACTATACACGATGGGCACTGTCGTGTGGTTTTGGTTAGGACTGTCTCCGTCATATAGTGGCGAGTATCGCTGTCTATATAGTTCTTTTTGCCCTATCGCTTCTCTCTTTCTCTTCTTTAGCGTATAACATAAAGTTTCTTCTTTCGTCTAAGCGGTTCATGTGAATCCTTTCTCGTCCAACAACCACAAACCTAGTGAAGAACGTCCCTACTCATTACAATTTCTGGCGTCCGCGAGTACCAAGCTCTCGAATTACATCTGAGAGCGTCACGTTATTTGTGTGTGAAATACGAGAATGGACGAGAACAGAAAGCTAGTTGAGCTAGGGAAGGAGATGGGGCTGAGTGGAGAGGCATTGTTGGCATGGGTGAGCGCTGAGAAAAAGGAAATGAGGGACAAGAGAGCAAAAGATGGAGAGGAGGCACAGGTAGCAGCACGGGCGGATCATGAGCGTGAGATAGCTCGCATGGAGGCTGAAAGGCTCCTCCTCGAGGAGCGACGTCGTGTCGCAGAGGAGCAACGTCTGAACACGAGTTCTGCGGACGATAATATGGGTGGTGGTCAGAGTTTCCGCAGCCCACACAAAATGATTCCGCCATATAATGAGGGTAGGGACGAACTGGATGCGTACATCCAGAGATTCGAGAGGGTTGCCACGAGCCAAGGCTGGCCAACCGACAAGTGGGCCCTGTCACTGAGCTTGTGCCTGACGGGAGAAGGCTTGACCGTTGTAGGACGGATGTCTGCAGAAGACTCTATGGACTAGGCAAAGCTCAAGCAGATGCTCCTCCAGCGTTTCCGTTACACAGAGGAGGAATACCACACGAAGTTTAGGGATGCCCGGCCCGAGATTGCTGAAACAGGTCGACAGCTCGCGGGTCGTCTCTGTGGATACATTGACCATTGGCAAGAGCTGGCGAATACTCCCAAAACTTATGATGCACTGCGAGACAAGATGGTGTTCGAGTAATTCCTGAGGCGGTGCGACGACAGGTTTGCGGTCTTCCTGAAGGAGTGAGGATGTAATAACCTGAGCACGTAGGCAACGAGGGCAGATGAATATTTGGATGCCCAGGGAATAGTGAATCTTGCTAGAGGAAATGAAGAAAAGGGGAAACCGATGGCTGCCGCTAAAGATGAAACTGCAAGCGAAAACAAAGGAAAACCGCTTTGTTTTCTTTGCTACAAGCCGGGTCTATAATTTTCCAATTAAAGTCCAAAATAAAAGTCTAAAGTCCAAAGTCTAAAATGTCCAATTAAAGCTGCGAGCGCTCGGGAACCACTAAATTCCGTGGAAGAGTTCAGGGATGGTGTGTTACGCAGATTCCGTTTTTCGAATTGAGCACTTTTCCAGCATGTCCCTGAGCTGCTGCTGGAAACGAGCCCCCTTTACGATGGTTTTTCGGGTGCCACCATTGCTCCAGCTGCTGGTGGCGCTCCGTTTCTACGGCGCAAGCAATTTTCAAATTGTGAATGGTGCCTTGGTGTACGTACGCTAGGCCACATTTCCCTGCATTATGAGATGTTTCGGAAAAGTCACTTCGGATACGGCACGAAAGCGAACGTCTTTCACTGAAAGCAGGGAGATACTTTTTTTTGAAGTCACGCGGTTGTTGCTGGCGACCAACAAGCATGAATAAGTAAACGAATACGCAGTCACTCAATAAAAAAGCATATGTACCACGCCCAGAAACATCCACATACTCTCACGCACGCACAAAGACACATGGACAGACGGAGGAAAAACCGATCGCAGCTGCAGGCATCTCTCGCGGAGACGCGCTGCCTCAGCAGCGCGTCTCCGCGAGCCTCCGGTTGCTATGACAACGCCAAAGCTTTCACAAACAAAAGAAGCAGACGACGTGGTCAGACGAGGTGCGTTCTTTCCGCAACTTGCACGGTCATGCGTTCCTGCATTTATTTCCAACATAAGCCACTAAAAGTTCATAGCCTCGCTCCCATGCTCGTTCCTTATCACGATAAGGCCACCTAACATAAGGCTGCCTTAAAACCGAATAAGGTGAGTTTATGACAGGGGCGTAGCCAGAAATTTTTTTCGGGGGGGGGGGGGGGGGGGGCACCGCCTTGATTTCGGGAGGGGCACCTCCTTGCAATGGTCATTTTTCGCTCTGTATGCCATGGCAAAAAAAATTTCGGGGGGGGGGGGGGGGGCACGTGCCCGGTGTGCCACCCCCTGGCTACGCCACTGGTTTATGAAACACACCCTGCCCTTTTCTCATCCTTAAACTTTTCTCTTCCTTATCAAAGGGCGCCTTATAGCGTTAAGATAAGGGAGGTTTGTGAATACGGGCCTAAGACAGAATTAACAGTGCTGCCATTATCTGACGCAATAGACCTATCTAGAAGCACTACATGATCATTGGATTCGATTGGATAAACTTTTATTGGGTCCTCCAAAACACATATCACTGCATTGCGGGCCGCTCCCACGTGGGGACCGAGAGGCTGAGCCCCTCAGCCGCCTCGCGGGCTTGGTGGACAGCCCAGAGCTGATCTGCCAAGGATGAGCTGCGGATTGCCGCCTCCCACCTGGCAGAGGTGATGTTAGGTAAATGAGCGAATTTGGTACACTGCCAGAGCATGTGATCTAATGAAGCTATTTCCCCACAATCTGGGCAAAGATTACTTTGGTATAGGTCAGGGTAAATTATGTTTAACGTTTTCAAGCTAGGATACGTCTTGGTTTGCAATAGCCGTAATGTAAGTGCTTGGGGCCTAGTGAGATTTTTGTGAGGTGGAGGGAAAATCCTTCTGGACAAAGAGAAATGCTTTGTGAGCTCGTTATATGCTTGTGGGAATTTCCCAGTTATCCCCTTCACCGGTAGAACGCATGCTCGGGGAGGTGCGGTTGGAGAGCTCTCGCGCCGCCTCGTGTGCTGCTTCATTGGGATTGGGAGGGGAGTCATTGATTTATCCAAGGTGAGCCGGAAACCAACTCAGCAGATGATGCGTGATGTCCTTGCCATGTAGTATGCGCAGCGTTTCTTCTGCACCGTACCCTTTGCGAAGGCCCGTAGTGCTGCGCTGGAATCGCTGTAGATAACTTCGATTTTATCCATCGTGAGTGCTAATGCGATGGCAACCTGTTCCCCAATGATTGGGTCTTTCGTCCTGACCGTCGCTGAGTTGACTACACGGCCAGCCTGATCGACCACCACGGCCACAAAAGCTTTGCCATTGGCGTGGGAAGCCGCGTCAACAAAGGCGACCTCGTTCGTCGTTTGAGACCTGACAAAGTATGGCCCTGGCACTCGCTAGTCTTCTTCCAATGTTGTGCTCCGGATGCATGTTTCGTGGTATAGGAGATACCGTGATATTTTCCCTGATCGTCTTGGGGATATCATTATATTTGCGTCTAATTGCCATGGGGTTATGGTCCAGCTCCTCCAGGATCATCCTCCCAGACCTTGTTGTAGATAGCCTCGCATACTGTGCTCGCTCTTGGGCTTCTGCTATTTCTTCGAGCGTGTTGTGAATGCCAAGTTCTAGTAGACGCTCGGTGCTGGTGTGTATGGGTAGGCCCAGGACCCTCTTGGTAATTTTCCTGAGGAGTACATTCAGTTTCCCTGACTCTGCTCTCGACCAGTTGTGCATTGCTGCCTCATACGTAAAGTGACTAAGAACGAACGCATGCATCAGCCTGATGAGGTTGTCTTCCTTGAGCCCATGTCTTTTGTTGGCCACTCTGCGTATAAGGTGCACCGCACTGTCGGTTTTTCAAGTTAACTTGGTAATAGTCTTGCTGTTAGCGCCGTTAGACTCTATCATCGTTCCGAGGACTTTGATGGCATCGACCCTCGGGATGGCATCCCCTGTACTTGTACGGAGGTGGATGTCTAACTCGTTCAACGGCTTCCATCCCCTGGGCTTCGGTCCCGGACGTGTAGTCCATATACAGTAGGAGTTATGACTTGCTCGGGGAGCACCTGAGCCCCGAAGGACTAAGGTACTCCTCTGCGGCGTCAATTTCCTCTTGCATGGCGCTCTCGATCTGCCCCTCGCTTCCCCCCTGTGCACCAGATGGTAATGTCATCCGCATAGATGGTGTGCTTCAACCCATCGATGCTCGATAATCTCTTGGACAGTCCAATCATGGCAAGGTTGAACAGCATTGGTGAAATCAATGCGCCTTGTGGCGTGCCCCTTGCTCCTAGTTCAATTTCTGCGGTCTCGATATCTGCAATCTTCATCACTGCTTTCCGATCTGTTAGAAAGGACCGCACGTAGTCATGAAAGACTTTCCCCAGACCAAGCTTGAAAATCGCTTCGAGTATGAATGAGTGGAAGATGTTATCAAATGCTTTTTCTAGATCCAGGCCCAGAATGGCTCTCACGTCTCTGGTTTTGTTGTCGATGATCTGGTGTTTCATAAGCTTCATCGCGTCTTGTGTGGATAGCCCTGTCCTGAATCCAACCATATTGTGTGGATAGATGTCGTTATCTTCTTCCAAGTACTTTTTTAGCCTGGGCAGTATGGCGTGTTCTGCGACCTTGCCGATACATGTCAAAGATATTGGCCGCAGGTTGTCTAAGCGAGGGGGCTTCCCTGGCTTAGGAATAAGGACCGTGTTGGCCAGCTTCCACAGCTCCGGCACCTTGCCTTCTCTCCATGCAGCATTGATCATATCCTTCAGGGTCTCAATTGAATCGTCATCGAGGTTACGAAGTGCCTTGTTTGATATACCGTCCGGGCCAGGGGCGGATCTGCCGTTAAGATCATGCAAGGCTCTTCGTATCTCCTCGACGTTTAAAGTCGCCTTCGAGACCTGGATTGGGCGTGCCCTGGTACTCTCCACCTGGCGGTGTGAATCCTGTTTTGGTGGGGAGGTACTTATGCACCAGCCGATGCACGACTTGCTTTTCCGTAGAGAGCCCTATCTCTTTATGCAAGAGTCGAGCGATAACATGCCTTTGATTTGTTTTGGTTGTGTTTTCGCTAAGGAGATGTTTTAACATATTCCATGTCTTGCCGTTGCGCATCTGACCGTCAACTGAATTGCAGATTTCGTCCCATTGCTGCTTAGATAGTGTGCGACAATGTTCCTCTATTGATCTGTTCACCTCAGCTATCTTCTTCCTCAACCTTCGATTCAGGCACTGACCCGTCCATCGGTTCAGCAGCGCTTGCTCTGCTTCAAGAAGATGAGCGAGGCGGCTATCCATTCTTTCAACCTGAAGATCCGTGGTAATGGCCGAGGAGAAGGATTTGATGTCCTCTTTAATCTGCTTGACCCACTGCTCCAAGCTTGGTCTGTGGCCGTCTTGTTCCCTTTCCGTCCTTAACTTCCTGAATTTATCCCAGTCTGTGAAGTGGAATTCTCTCTGCTTCTTACGTTCCACTGAAAAGGTGGTAGCAAGAATGCAATGGTCACTCCCGAGGTCTACAGCGAGGTTCACCCACTGGGGCTTCTTGGTGTTCTTTACAAATGTAAGGTCTGGGGTGGAGTCCCTGCAGGAGGATGTACCAAGCCTTGTTGGGAGGCTCGGATTCGCGATTAGAGTAAGATCTAGTTCACTGGTGCTTTGCCAAAGTCTATTTCCGTTGCCAGTGTTGTGCTTGTAGCCCCATGTATGGTGAGGGGCGTTGAAGTCACCTGCTATGACGAGTGGACATTCCCCGGCGATACAACCAGCTTTCTTTAGAACCGTCTTGAACCCTTGCTTCTGTTCCTTTGGAATGCTATAAATGTTAAGTATAAAGATACTCTGGCGGTTGCTGGTGCCCGGCACGATCTCTACCATGACGTGTTCTAACTTGCCCGCATCTATCTTGAGGTCGTGTGTAACGTGCGTTAGTTTGTTGCATATGAGAATACATACTCCCCTCCCTTCAGGGTCCCCTATCACAGGCCGGAATCCAGGCAGCGTTGCGTGCGGTGTGAGAGTTTCCTGTAATAGTATAATATGAGGTTTTTCTTGACTACTCCTGATATACTGCTGTAGAGTTACCTTCTTTTTAAGGTAACCTCTACAGTTCCATTGCCAAATACAGAATGCTTAAGTAATGCATGTTGCTGGGCTAGTTGGTTGATCGATTTTGAAGCCATGTTTAAACTGCGCGAAGACGACAACACGTTAGACACATAGAACACGCACACACGAAGCGCGGACTTCCAACTGTGTTTATTTCATGAGGGTACAACATTTATAAGCTTCGACAAGGAACAAATTGCATCGATAGCCTTACAGTCAGCAGAAATGTGGCATGACCACTTTCGCGTTACAATCTCGAATAACTCCTGATATGCCCTTCCAAGAAATCTATTTCCTTACGTGATAACGATAATGAGGGTGAACTAACTCACGTGTCACCTCTTTTTGCAATGAAGAATGCCTCGATGATCTATCTTTCTGTTTTTCTTTTTGCCTTGGAAAGGAATTTTGTTTTTTCTAGCTGCGGAAAACAGCTGTCGCAGTTCTTGCAGTGTAGGGCAAGATTACTGCCTGTGCCAGAGCTCATGGATCGCCTGTGCTCCTGCGCACGTTCATTGAAGCAGCGTCCGGTTTGGCCGATGTACGACCGGCCGCATGATAACGGAATCTCATAGATGACATTTGACACGCATTTGGTGTACTCAGACATGTGATTCTTTTTGCACTCGCCATGCCCGTCTTTTTCTTTAGTTAGCAAAGGGCACACTTTCTTGAGTTTGCATGGTGCTGAAAATACGACGCGAATCCCGTGCCTTTCCGCTACTTTCTTAATGTTATGTGACAGACAGTGAAAATACGGCATAACAAAGAAAGCGGATTGTCCATTATGGAAGCGGACAAGGAGGGAGGATTTGTTGTCATGCCGCAGGGCATGTTTAAGGATAAGGCCAGACAAGCCGTTCAACAGAACTTCAGACCTGTTAACTTCAGCGCAAAACTTCAAAAAAAAACGGGCGATTAAGAAGCTCAAAGAAATGAAACTCGATGAAGTCGCCAAGTCTGTTTCAAAATCAGACAAATATTCCTTGGAAATTTTCTTCACTGGCAAAACACACAAGATGGATTGCCCTCTACGTGCCATTGTTTCTGAGAGGGCCAGCTGGCAGCGCATTGTGGGTTCATACCTGAAGCAACACCTCGACCAAATTTTGGGGCAAGATCCGTACCGCCTAAGAAGCTCCAAGGAACTTGTTTCAACCTTGGAAAAGTGTATTTCACAAGCCTCTACTGCCTTTTCTGTGGACGTGGAGGACCTTTTCTATTCCATTCCGCACGAATTTCTGTACAAAGCTGTTAGAGAAAGCATTGAAGAGCATGGTGAGGTCGAGTTCCAAAATAGTGTTGGTGTTTGCACTGAAAATTTCTTAGAATTGCTGCAGTTTTACCTAAGTTCCACAGCCACCTTCTACGACGGGCGATACTATGTTCAAAAATCCGGCATTTGCATTGGTTCGGTAGTCACCCCTGTGCTGTGTGACATTTTCATGACCTTTTTTGATAAACGACTCCAAAAAGAATTAGTCAAGTTCCCCGTGTTGCATGTTTTCCGCTATGTGGACGATTTCTTAGTTATTTTGAGCAAATCTTTTAGTAATGAGCTTGACAGTGTTGTCACCAACGTCATCAACATCTTCTCCTCTGAGGGGCAAGGTTTAACCTTCACCCACGAACTAAGGACAACCGCATCCAGTTTTTAGATCTTAAACTGCATTTTACCGACACCCACGCATGCTGGTCATACAACCCAAGGTCTAACAAAAGCTTACTGCCTTACATGAGCGCACACTCCAAACTCGTCAAACGAGGCATCATCACGTCTACGGTCTCGTCGGCCCTACACAAATCCTGTGCACACTCGGTTGCAGACAGTTTCAACAGTAAGGTTGAACGCCTGCTGTCTGCCGGGTACCCGGAACACTTAATCCGCAGTGCTTCTGAAAGCATACTCCAGAAAATAAAAGCTACAAATAAGAAACAGCAACCCTCGAACCAACAATCACCGTTTGTTATGCCGCATTTTCATTGTCTGTCACATAACATTAAGAAAGTAGCGGGAAGGCACGGGATTCGCGTCGTATTTTCAGCACCATGCAAACTCAAGAAAGTGTGCCCTTTGCTAACTAAAGAAAAAGACGGGCATGGCGAGTGCAAAAAGAATCACAAGTCTGAGTACACCAAATGCGTGTCAAATGTCATCTATGAGATTCCGTTATCATGCGGCCAGTCGTACATCGGCCAAACCGGACGCTGCTTCAATGAACGTGCGCAGGAGCACAGGCGATCCATGAGCTCTGGCACAGGCAGTAATCTTGCCCTACACTGCAAGAACTGCGACAGCTGTTTTCCGCAGCTAGAAAAAACAAAATTCTTTTCCAAGGCAAAAACAAAAACAGAAGGAGAGATCATCGAGGCATTCTTCATTGCAAAAAGAGGTGACACGTGTGTTAGTTCACCCTCATTATCGTTATCACGCAAGGAAATAGATTTCTTGGAAGGGCATATCAGGAGTTATTCGAGATTGTAACGCGAAAGTGGTCATGCCACATTTCTGCTGACTGTAAGGCTATCGATGCAATTTGTTCCTTGTCGAACCTTATAAATGTTGTACCTTCATGAAATAAACACAGTTGGAAGTCTGCGCTTCGTGTGTGCGTGTTCTATGTGTCTAACGTGTTGTCGTCTTCGCGCAGTTTAAACATTGCTTCAAAACAGAATGCTTCATTTAGCGCTGCCATCATGATTATTACATAAGCCGGCACAGCCGGATGCTGTACCCGTCGACGGGCTTGGTATCAGTAGTGTTGGTGGCCGGAGAGGCGAGTTTGGTACATGAGGAGGCACTACTGTGCTATGCAGGTACGCTTCGACTTTTGTTATGCGTATATTCATATGCTCTTCTAGTGTCGCCACGCTTGATTGTAGCTGGCCCATCTGCTCGCTAAGATTTGCTACTACCTTGCTGAGCGTGTCTAGGACCCCTTTCATCTCTGACATGGTCGTTTCCTTGACTTCCGCGTGTTCTACCGTTACTGCCCTCTTTTTTGTTGCTCTCGAGTTCCCCAAGTTTTCAGCTACAGTGACGTCAACTGGCTTAGGTGTCTGCTGTGAAGACTGCGCGCTGGTTAGCGTAGTGAGAAGACATTTGATTTCTCTTAACTCTGCTGATAGCCTCTCATATGATTTTCTAAGCCGCGCGTTTTCTTGCTCTAGCTGTGCGATTCTATCATGCTCTGGCAGCTTACCTGTCATCACCTCTGCCATGCCGTTGCGTGCTCGCTCAGCCCAGGTGCCTTTCGTGGTATCTGCAGGCGTACTCTCCGGGTTGGAATCCGTCAGCTCGAAATGGACGCCTGGCAGCTGGCCATTCGGGCGGCTTCCAGGTCGCTGCTCACCCAGAGAGCGGCCGCGTGAGCTTGAGCGCCTTCGTGACTGGGAGCGGTCCTTTGATCTAGAACCTCTTCTGGAGCGCGAGCGCCCCCCTGGAGTGGGGCCGCCCATCCTGTCCCTGTGTAGTCTGGATGCTTTGGGTCCCGACGACTGGGAACTGCTGTTCGTCCTTGAGGTCTGGACTCCAGGTCATTGATGCGATTGATGTGTCACGTGCTTCCGCGGCTGCTCGCGATCGTTCCCAACGTCTGCGTCTGACGACGTATGGCACTAAAAACCTGTTCTTACACTCCTTGTCTGCCGTGGGGTGGTGACCGTCACACAGCTTGCATCTTGGATCGCACTGGTGCAGCTCATCTGGGTTTTTGATCTCACAACCTCTGCCCATGGTTTCAGCTGGGTTTGGACAGACGTCAGCCCGATGTGCCAACTTTCCACAGACGTAACAAATGTCGACGTGTTTGCGGTAGAGAGAGCATTGCAAAAGTGAGGGACCATACCTCACGAACCTCGGGACTTTGTGTCCTTCGAACGCTATGATGATTGTCCCGGTGTCCTTGATTCTCTTGGCCTGCAGTGCCAGCGGATTGTTCGCGTTCACAATCTTTCTGTTCACAATGTCCTGAGTATCGCTTATGGGGATCCCACGAATCACTCCTTTACACGTGTCGTCGGGTGCGGTGGCGTATGCGCTAACCTGAAACACTTTGCCGCCAATGTCAATATTCTTTAGCCTGAGGTATCTTGAGGCTCTGTCTTGGTCAGGAGTGCTTGCCACCATGATGTTCTGCTGCAAATTGGGACAAATGATGTCCTGCATGGCCTCCTCCTCTTCGACGCCAGCCGCCAGTACTATGGCGTCAGCCACGGCTCCAGCGCCGATTCTGGAGATGTCTAGTCCTCCACGTGGTCGTATCACAATTTTGCTAAAGTCCTTGGGTAGCGGCGGTATGCGTCCTGCTTTTACGATCTTGTTCTTGGTGTCATATCCGCAACGACCGACTCGAGCGTCCCCCCCCAACGCCAGTCTTGGTCGAACCCTTGGCAGCGGGAACGCTAGCCACGGCGAGCTTATTCCTTGAGCGCCTCATTTCTGCTTCTTTCCAGCCTAAGTCTTACCGTGCAATCTTCTGGAGAGATGTCCTCTCCTTCGACTTGGTATTCCATCTTCAGTAGCCACTCCGTGAACGCGCAGAGCGTTCAGTCACGTTGGCGCCGGGCCGGCGCCTCGGCGGCAAGCGCCTCCTTGGTTAGGCTGAATCCTCCGGTGGCGTTGCCCGTGCAAAAGGTCTCAAAAATTGCTTAAAAGTCCACCCACCGGCACAAGGTTGGTATCTCCTGGATTCCTTGAGACTTTAGGCACACGATGTGTCTGAAATCTCGGCGAAAAATCCGTGGATTCCGCACGAAAGCATTCTTGAAAGCAGGAGCCGATCTTCTCGCGTCCGCACTGGTCGGTGCCTAGAGCGTCTCTCCACATAATCATCCACGTAGCGGCGAATACTAAGAATGCTGTGGTCAGTGCTACTATTTACGGTCGTTCTCAATAGTGTACACAAAAATTGAAAGACACTTTATATATTCCAAAGTGTGTACGGCGAAAGCGTGTGGCCATTCGACTGACTATACCATGTCTTTTTTTTTTATTTTACACTCTCAGTGGGATAACACACAAACCGAATGTGTGCGTGTTTTCTTGTTTAATTATTTACCGCGAATCGCATCGAGACGCGAGACTAATCTTCCTCCGTTCGCATGCGTTCGTATTTTCTCGCGCTTTGCGCATCGTACAAGCGCCATCCGCGTTCCAGCGCTTAAATTGACGGACCCTTTGTAAATTCCAAAGTGTGTTCCCCGCAAACATGTGTCCATTGAGACGGCGTCCGGTCAGAATCATTCCTGACGCTCGGCACAGCGATGCTACGCAAGCAAAGCGCTAGCACTGTAGAGTCCGACGCGACCGGCGTCCGTTTGCGCACCCCGGCGGCCACCTGGCTCCGTGCCAGGGCTCGGACGGAAGGACGGACGGACAGGGACGGACGGACGTGAGCATGAGACATTAAAGGCTGTCGCCTTAATATGTCGCAAGAATTGGCGCTACTGAGAGTGGCGTAACAACTTGTTCGCGAGTCGGGGGGGGGGGGGGGGGGGGAGGGGCTGCTCGACGGAAGGAGGGGTAGCCCCTCATATATATATATATATATATATATATATATATATATATATATATATATATATATATATATATATATGTGTGTGTGTGTGTGTGTGTGTGTGTGTGTGTGTGTGTGTGTCTCGCGGCGGAACTGCGGCGGTGTGTCGTCTTGACATGTCGCAAGCCATGAGCTACAGCTGCGGAGCTCATGGCTGGCGGTTGCGGCTGCGCCGACTCGGTAATGCCCAACGCCTGCTAGATTTCCTCTCGAACGATGTCTGCGTTCGCGGCAACTAACGGCTAGCATGATGGAAACATTCGGCTAAGTTCCTCGCGCACAACGGCCCTCATGGCAGGCCCGTAGCCAGGAATTTTTTTCGGGGGGGGGGGGGGGCACCTGTTGAAAACCTTGAAAAACACCTTATTTTCATTATCTATCCTCGGTAAAACACCCCCCTCCATCCGGTATTCAGGGGGGGGGCGGCCCCCCCCCCTGCCTACGGGCCTGCCTCATGGTCTCGCGCATGTCGCCGGAGCCGTCGGCTTGAACCTCTGCGTCGTCTTGGGTCAAGCGGCGGTTGTATTGCCAGGTGCGCATTTCCAACGTGTTCTCGATTGTTGTCGCCTCGGAGTTAAATTCTTGGACTGCTTCTGGGTGGGTTCCGCATCAGCCCAGCGAAGAGCCCAGCGAAGAGCTCTTCCTTTACTCGTCGCATGAGGAAACGGACCTTCTTCTCCTTGGTCATGCCAGGGTCGGTGTGGCGGAAGATTCGGGTCATCTCCTCCGCGAAGATTGTCACGTTTTCGTTCGGGCGCTGGACCCGTGATTCTTGTAAAGCGGTGGCTCTTTCTTTTCGTACGACGCTTGCGAACGCTGCGAGGAAGCTGGTTCGGTAGATGTCCCACGTTGTCAGGGTAGAGTCCCTATTCTCTAACCTGGTCTGGGCGTTGTATTCCAACGCGAAGTACACAAAGTACAACTTTTCGTTGATGTCCCAGTTGCTGAAGGCCCAAGTCCTCTCGTACGACTCGAGCCACATTTTTGGGTCCCCACGTGATGATCCCAGAAAGATCGGCGGTTCCCATGGCTGCTGCATCACGATAGCGGGCTGTGGTGCTGCGGCTGTCATCGTTCCCGCAGTCGTGGTCATGGCCTTGGTCTTGCTAGTCTTGTCGGGTAGAGGCCCGTGCTCCGGTGGTAGGCCTTGTTGCCTACGGCTAACTCGCTGGTCGTGTTTGGCGTCGGTGTCTTCTGCGCGTCGTGGAACTTGCCTCACGGCAGGAGGGGGGCGTTCGGTACATGCACCGGGCAGCACCTCCACCAGATGTCACGGGGTCATGACGTGGACGAGGGCAGCAGTCGGCTTCTTCAAGGTGAAACTCGTTATTTGGCCGAACTTGCGGCCGGAAAAGGGAAAGTCAAATTACAGCAAGTCATGCACGCTGTACAGAGATATCGGCGAACAGAGCGTCGGTCATCGATAAACTGATCATCGTTGAGACGCGCCGTCTTTTATACATCACGCGTCGAACTTTCCAGCCGTATCACTGGTGGTTGTCTAGCGTCGTAACGGGCCTTAGCACGGGAATGGGAAGACAGAGTTCTGAGCCGGGCCAGCCGACGTGCTTCTTCGGCGCGGTACGACGTCTGCGTGTCACTTTCGTTTTCGTTAGTCGAGAGAGGAAGCATGGTGTCGAGGAAACTTTTAGGGTGGCGAGCGTAGAGCAGAAAGGAAGGTGTATAAACTGTGACTTCTTGTTTGGCGGTGTTAAAAAGGCATACGTTATAAAAGGTAGTATGGCATCACAGTTCTTAAGTTGCGCTGAGACATACATTGAGGGCATGTTGGTGATGGTACGATTGGTGCGCTCAGATATAGCCCGTTGGTTTGCGGGTAGTAAGGCGTGGAATGCCGATAGTGGCACCCACAGAGCCGTAGTAACTCTTCGACAACGTCAGCGGTGAACTGCCGGCCGCGATCACTTATCACCAGACGGGGCGAGCTCTGTGACGGACAATAATCGAATGCCGGAGGAACCAGGACACATCAAATGAGGGGGGCTGAAGCAATTGCTATGGTGTCAGTGCAACGTGTCAGATAATTCACGCAGACGATAGGCCAGTGTCGTGCGGTGGAAGACTTCGGCAAAGGGCCGAGAAAGTCTATACCGACTTTTTCGAAAGGCGAAGTCGGTGGCGTAGCCTGTTGCAGTGTACCTGCAGGAAGATCAGTCGGTTGCTTGTGGCGTTAGCGTACATCACAACTGGTGACGTAGTGCTTGGTCGTCTTCCACAGTCGAGGCCAGTAGAATGGCTGTCGGATGCGATGAAGCGTCCGAGCGAGTCCAAGGTGCCCAGACGTAATGTCGTCGTGCATTGCCCGGAACACCGCAAGGCGCAAGCGCTCTGGGACGACGAGAAAGAGTGGGGCACCATTGCTTGAGTAATTCTTGCGGTGCAGAACACTGTCACAAAACACGAACTGCGTTGCACGTCTACATCTGTTGGTGGCATTGTCACGAGCGAGCGCTCAAATAAGCGCGCGACGCCGATTTCTAACGGCGGCGTAAAATCCAGGCGCCGATCTGTCTAGCCGGGCCCGGCGCAAAGAAGAAACCAGCATCAAAAGACGCCCCGCGCGCGCGCCTTCTCTCCCCCTCGAGACGACCGCCGCCACGTCAACCCGCTCTCTCAGATCGGAACACCGAGTAAAGTCTCGAACCCTCGTGAAGGAAATGGTGACGCAATGCCAGGTTGGGCCGCGATGAGCAGAACCCACGAGAAAGGTCTCGCCCTTTCAATAGCTTCGGCTGTACTACGCGCCGAGGAGAAATCTGGAAACTTCGTGAATACAGAGGCGACCAAATATAAGCGAGGGCGACGGAGGGTCAGGCAGGAGAAGAAGTCAGTAAGTGAGCGAGTGCTCCAGTGGGAGTAAGTGAGTTTCCACTCAGTTCGTGAGTGAAGGATGGTGTTGTTTGATTGCTGAAGTGCGGTCAGTCGATCTGGAAGAATCGAATGACGACGCCTTGGGATCTGCGGAAGTTTTGAGGAGCCTTTCCTGGAAGAGAAAGCTCGGAGGATCGGGACGACAACCAGCGCTGGACTTTGTGTGAGTGTCTTCCTGGAAGAGAAGCATTCAAGTTTAGTTCCAAGAACTTTGGACTGAATACGTGTGATGAACATTCTAGTCTTTAAGTGTCTTGGATAGTTTAATGCATGAGATTGCATTGTAGCGCGAGTTGTTTGTTCCTATTGTTTTAAACACCATCGGAATTACGTTGTGAGTTGTGTAGTATTTGATACCTGCCAAGTGTGCATGTTTGTGAGTTATTGTTTGTACTGCCTTATCTGAGAATATATCTTGTTTGTGTTATCAACTCTCGGTTCTGACTCGGTCTTTGGTCCACAACCGGCGTTCGCTGGCGCACCAAAGGGACCACTTCTAAATTGTCCGTGCTTTCGTGGTGCGTTTCGGGGGGCCGATACGTCAGCCCTTGGAATCCGCCCGGCGATTCCCTTCCCAATTAACGGAACTGGTGACAATTATTCTGGCGTACGCGACAAGGACCTTTTTGGTGCGCAGTGTGTCCAAAGTAGGGAGAAAGAGCCTTGAGTCGTTGATAGTGCAATCGGAACGGTATCTGTGTTTTCGCACCGCGTTCTCGCTAACGGGTGTGCAGAGTGTTCGAAGTTAGGCAGATATTTTGTGCACGCGGCTAGGTTTGTTTGAGGCATCATGGATCTTGAGAAGTTAGTTGCCCTTGGTGAGAAGATGGGTCTCTCTGGGGCCGAGCTACGGAAGTGGGTTAGCCAGAAGGAAAAAGAAGAAAGAGAGAGGGTGAAGGAAGAAAGAGAGGCAAAGGAGCGACAGCTGAAGGAAGAAAAAGCAGCAGAGCTTGAAAGAGAGAGGTTGGCGGTTGAGAGGGCCAAGAAAGAGAGAGCAGCTGAGCTGGAGAAAGAAAGGCTAGCGGCTGAAAAGAGCCAAAGAAGAGAGAGAAGCGGAGATGGCTGAGAAAGAAAGGCAACGGCAGCACGAGATAGAACTCGAACGGCTCCGTTTGCAGCAGCGAATTGAAACTCCCGTCCAGGCTAGAGTCGAGAGCAGTGAGAGGGAAGATAGTAGCTTCCGTTTGAACCTAAGCAAACTGCTTGTTGCGTTTGATGAGAGGAAGGATGACCTTGATGCGTACCTGCACAGGTTTGAGACGATTGCTAAAAGCCAGAATTGGCCGGAGCATCAATGGTCTACAGCTTTGAGTACTTGCTTGAGTGGCGAAGCGCTCAGTGTGTACGGTAGGCTGACGCCAACCGATGCAGCTAACTATGCAAAGGTGAAAGCTGCTTTGCTGAAGCGATTCAGATTCACTGTGGAAGGCTTCCGAGACATATTTCGGACAGGAAAGCCAGCTGATGGCGAGACGGCTACGCAGTATGCCGCACGACTTAGCCATTATTTCGACAGGTGGATCGAACTTTCAGAGACAGCACAGGAGTACGGTGAGCTTAGGGAGCTTCTTATCAGAGAGCAATTCCTCACCAGTTGCCACCCGAGCCTGTCGCTGTATCTGAAAGAGAGGAGAGCTAAGTCACTCGAGGATATGTTAGAATTGGCTGACCAATTCTTGGAAGCGCAAGGTGGTACGAATTTGGCCAAGGTCAGAAAGGATGATTGCGAGGATAAGAAACGTGAACCTGATGAAAAGAAGAATTCACAGGAGAATGTTACGCGATGCTTTTTGTGTAACCGAGTGGGTCATCGCGCTAGCAATTGTAGGGACGAACTTTACGCGTCCTAGTGTGATGAAATGTTTTAAGTGTGGACAAACTGGGCACAAGGCAGACGCATGTCGCAACGAAGCGAATAAAGCCCACCAAGCAGCCTGTGTGTATGCTCCGCCGAAAGAGCAAGCAGAAGAGACAAATTGTGAGTTTGTCGAGCTGAAAAGCGGGAGGAAAATCCCTATCATTGGTTGCGTGATGAGAACACGCCCAACCGGTTTAACAAAAGGAATGCCTACGCTGCTTGGGAAAATCTCTGGAAAGGAAGTCACGGTACTGCGAGATACAGGAAGCAGCACGGTTGTCGTGCGGGAAAACTTGGTGCGTGACAGCGAGTTGACAGGTAGGACCAGCCCGGTCTGCCTGATTGATGGTTCGATTCGGGTGCTTCCCGAGGCTATCATTGAGGTCGAGACGCCATACTTCAGTGGGAGAGTTACGGCCCTGTGCACGACAACCCCCCTGTTTGACCTCATCATTGGAAACATCGACGGAGCGCGAGGGCCGAACGATCCGGAATGTTAGGGAGAAGACCCGAAGATAGAGCCCTCGCCAACGCAGGAACCGCTAAGGGGAAGGTGCAGCGGAAGGGAATCCTGTGAAGGATGTCACCCGAGCTCAAGCTGAAACGGAGGTGTTTAGGAAAGTGAAGCATGAGACGCCAACGGTCACTGTACCAGACGGGAAAACGGACCGCGCAGGTGATGATACAACGAAGCGACCACCATCACCAGAAAGCGAAATGATTACAAAGTCGGTCGCCCAAGCTCAATGCCGCGTCGTGCACGGGCTGGCTAAGCACCAGCAACGTACAGAAGAACGCGACGACGACCTGTCAGTGTCGAATGTGTCAACGGTGGCGGAGATGCCGTCTACGAAACCATCCTCTGAGACTGCTCGCAGGAAGAAAAATAGGAAGAACAAGAAGCGATCGAGCGAGCACCGCAAGAAAGGGCGTAAGCGAGGCATGAGGCACGCAGGATAGGTGTCGAGGTTGAATTTGAATGTGTGCTGGCCGTGTTGAGCCTGAATGTGTTGTTTTGTTTGGCGAGTGGCCTAAAGTATATTTTGGTGACGTTGGGTAAGTAATGCTATCGATATTGTATAGCGAGTTAAATGCAGAGCTTTGTGTTGTCGCATTGTTTGTATGAAATGTGTGATGGAGTGTTGTACTGATGTACCAGTGTTATCTTGCATGTGTCGGGAAATCGAATTGGAATGTGAGTGGTATTCTATTGTGAATGTGACGCGCCATGATCGATGGACTGAGTTATGGACTCATGTATGTGGGACTTTTGTTGTGTGATGTGTGTGCCCGCTAGTCGTGTTGTTTGAATATTATGTGATAATATTCTTGAAGTCGGGGGCAGTGTCACGAGCGAGCGCTCAAATAAGCGCGCGACACCAATTTCTAACGGCGGCGTAAAATCCAGGCGCCGATCTGTCTAGCCGGGCCCGGCGCAAAGAAGAAACCAGCATCAAAAGACGCCCCGCGCGCGCGCCTTCTCTCCCCCTCGAGACGACCACCGCCACGTCAACCCGCTCTCTCAGATCGGAACACCGAGCAAAGTCTCTAACCCTCGAGAAGGAAAGGGTGACGCAATGCCAGGTTGGGCCGCGATGAGCAGAACCCACGAGAAGGGTCTCGCCCTTTCAATAGCTTCGGCTGTTCTACGCGCCGAGGAGAAATCTGGAATCTTCGCGAATACAGAGGCGAGCGAATATAAGCGAGGGCGACGGAGGGTCAGGCAGGAGAAGAAGTCAATAAGTGAGCGAGTACTCCAGTGGGAGTAAGTGAGTTTCCACTCAGTTCGTGAGTGAAGGATGGTGTTGTTTGATTGCTGAAGTGCGGTCAGTCGATCTGGAAGAATCGAATGACGACGCCGTGGGATCTGCGGAAGTTTTGAGGAGCCTTTCCTGGAAGAGAAAGCTCGGAGGATCGGGACGACAACCAGCGCTGGACTTTGTGTGAGTGTCTTCCTGGAAGAGAAGCATTCAAGTTTAGTTCCAAGAACTTTGGACTGAATACGTTTGATGAACATTCTAGTCTTTAAGTGTCTTGGATAGTTTAATGCATGAGATTGCATTGTAGCGAGTTGTTTGTTCCTATTGTTTTAAACACCATCGGAATTACGTTGTGAGTTGTGTAGTATTTGATACCTGCCAAGTATGCATGTTTGTGAGTTATTGTTTGTACTGCCTTATCTGAGAATATATCTTGTTTGTGTTATCAACTCTCGGCTCTGACTCGGTCTTTGGTCCACAACCGGCGTTGCTGGCGCACCAAAGGGACCACTTCTAAATTGTCCGTGCTTTCGTGGTGCGTTTCGGGGGGCCGATACGTCAGCCCTTGGAATCCGCCCGGCGATTGCCTTCCCAATTAACGGGACTGTGACAGGCATCAATCATTGGTCGAAGTGATGGGTCGCGCAGTTGCTCCTGACGGAAGACATCCATGCTAGGAAAGTCGGAAGAAATCACCGCAAGGTAATTGTCGAAATCGTCGTCATCGGTGCTTCTGTTTGGTGATGGGAGACGAGATAAGCAATCGGCGTCACCGTGACATGGCCCACCACCCACTCTTGTAGGCAACAGAAAACGTATATTCTTGAAGCCGTAAGGCCCGTCGAGCCAACCGGCCAGCTTGGTCGCGTAGTCCAATAAGCCAACAAAGGGAGTGATGATCGGTAACGATCTTGAAATGTCATCAGTACAAATAAGGTCTGAACTTTTGTATGGTGTAAACAACTTGAAGACATAACAGTTCAGTTACAGTATAATTCCTTTCAGCCTTTGTCAGAGCACGATTTGCATATGCAACGACGTGTTGGCGTCCGTCTTGAAACTGGAAGAGGACAGCACGAAAGCCCACGCCACTTGCATTGGTATGCATTTCTGTGAGTGTCTCCGGGAGTGGTGGTGTCAGTACGATCGAATCGGAAGTAACAGGCGATGGCTCCCGCCTTCGAATCGTCCGAGGCAAATGCATGCTTGAGCTTAATCGCCAGTTGCGATGTCATTGAATCTATTTACTTTCGTTTCCGGTTCCCACAACCCGAAAACTTCCGCAGGTGTGAAGGGGAAAACCTTTTAATACCGCTCTCGGCGAGCTAACTGCGGTACCGCGCGCCACGAGGCGCACCGCAGAGAAGCCCTACTTCGCGACTGATAACGTACCAACCCCGGTAATATTTTCCGAGTCGCGTGGCGTAACGCGTAGTAGGCGCGACGCTGCGTTGCAGCGCATCGTTCTTTCTCTGTCGTTGCTCGCGCCACGACTCGAGAACAAACAAGCAAGCCTAACTGTATATGTCGCAGCAAGCACTGAAACAAGGGAGTGGCATATGCCCTACAGTGGGCGTAGTCTGGCTGCTGGTGTTGATGATGATCGCATGCGTGTAAAACGTGAAGGCTAAATTAATTAATTAATGTAATCGGAACGAGCGATCGACCGTTCCCAGTTTTAATTACTCTCCACAGCGCGCTCCCAACCTTTTGAGTCCGCCGCCACATCGTACACGAAAGCTTATCGCAACGCGGCTCGAGTTTATTTCATAAGCCGGTGTCGTAAGAAGAGAAACCGATGCGCGCGATAACAGTGACTACTGGCGGCGGATTTCGCGACACATTTCAGATCCACAAAGCCGACGCAGTTCGAGGCTTGCGACACCTGCGTTCAAATTGAGAACGACCTGACACAAGAAAGCAAGCGTGGGGGGGGATTTGACGTACGATCGCCTTTCGAACCCAATACAGACAGCCGAATTGGGTTGGAACAAAAAAAAAGGCAAGCGCCGGGTCAAAATGATGCAAAAGGGGCCCAGAAGTGAGCAAGAACTTCAGCTGTTCGAAAGCAGCATCATACTCAGTGGTCGACCGGCAGGGGGTGTCCCTTCGAAGCAAGTCTGTAAGTGGATGAGCCAGCTGGGCGAAGTCTTTAATAAGCAGTCGGAAATAAGAGCAAAGGCCCATGAAGCTACGAAGGGCCTTCACTGTCTTGGGTGGCTAAAAGTTGTGGACTGCAAGATATCTTGTTGGGTTCTGGTCGTATGCCGTCCTGGTCGACTAGATATCCAAGAGCAACAGCTTGGCGCTCACCGAAGTGGCACTTCTCTCTGTTTAAAATGAGACCAGCTTGTTTGAAACAATTCAGAACAACGGAAAGGTGGGCTAGTTGGTTAGGGTTCATGATGAATTATATGGGGCAGCGCTAGAACGAAGACAAGGACGAGAAAAGACAGGACATGCGCTGTCCTGTCTTTTCTCGTCCTTGTCTTCGTTCTAGCGCTGACCCATATAATTCAGAACGCTGAGCCGCTGGTTATGCCCGTGGAAGGTCTTGCCGAAAATAATGACTTCATCCACATAACGCACACAATCACGCATTTGAAACCACGAAGGATGGAGTCCGTAAATCACTCGGAGGTTGCTGGAGCGTTACATGAGCCTAAACGGCATAACGTTAAACTCAAATAATCCGTCAGGCGTAACGAAAGCAGTCTTCTCTGTCAGACGGATCCATTGGTATCTGTCGGTACCCAGACGTGAGGTCGACGGATGAAAAGTACGCAGCGGAGTGCAGGCTGTCAACAGCATCTTCAATGCGGGGTAAAGATACACGTCTTTGTGAAGGCGTTAAGGCGGTGGTAGTCGGCACGGAATCTCCATGAGTTGTCGGTCTTTTATTGCGATAGCAATTATATGGACACTCGCGGCTGGTTTTCGCCGTCGGCGTCCGCGTCGGCGTCGGCTTCATTTGCCGTATATGTATATGTATATATATAACCGGCCCCGCCCGTAGTTCGTGAGCGTGAAAAGACGCGAGGGGGGGGGGGGGGGTCCCTCGAGCGACCTTCGATTTTACGAGCGGGGGGCGCGCGCGTTATCTCCCCTTCTCGGCGGCCGACAGCGGGGGGCCGGTGTACCCTTCTACGTGCTGCGCTCTCAACGCGAAGAGAATTATCTTAAACAAGCGTTTTCTAGAGTTGCGTGAGATCGGATCCAAAAAGAGTTAGCTGCCAGCCTCACTTCGTATAACATTACAATTTTTTGCTATCGCATTCATTGCTTCACCCTTGCGGGGAAACTGTGACTTTTTTTACCAGTATAACAGGAGTTGCCCAGGGGCTGCGTGACTCCTGAATGTCGTTGACCTGTTCGGCGATCACTTTCGTTTCCGAAGGAGATACGTGGTAAGTCTTCTGGTGTATCGGTGTAGCATCTCCCGTGTTGATACGATGGTGCATAGGGAATTTAGGGAGCGCAAAAGAATGATCGCGTTGAGCAAAATCAAAGACTGGCTCATATCCGGTGAGTGGCTCTTGAAGAACATCCTGCTCGGTAGAAGGCAGCGACTTGTTTATCATGCGCCATAAGCCGTACGAGTAGTCAGGCGTTGGTAGACGGATGTCTGAGGACCCTCCAACCAACCGGACGTCAATTGTTGTCTGCTCTCCAAACGTTCCCAATTTGAGTCCGGCTGCCAGACAGACAGACTCTGGAAAGGCGAGTAAAGTTGCAAGGCGGGCTTGTTGGTACGGCATACTTGAATAAAACTGGTAGCGCTAAGAAACGGGACACGCTGTGTGTGTGTCTCCGTGTTACTTCTTGTGTCCCATTTCTTTGCGCTACCAGTTTTATTCTGGAAAGGCGTTGACTGTCCACAAGAAAGCACGTCCGTCCATGACTTGAATAACCGACCGAGGGACCAGCACATTCTTCTTAAGTTCGTTGGTACGATCTGGTTCCACTAAGCCGCTGCAGGATCCCGACAGGACGCGAGACGAGCATACGGGAATAAACATGGTTGGCCGACCAGGGATCAGCGAATCTTCAGACAACGAAAGAACGTCGGCTGGTCGAGTACGTAAATCGTCAATTACGGTAGTGGGCAACGTGCTTTGGACAATAATTTCCCCAGTCCCACAGTCAAGCGTAGCGCCGCATTCACGAAGAGGGTCTATTCCCGAGGTAACATTATGAGTTGCTTGCGCCAATACAATGACTTCTGCTCTAAAACTTTGCCCTCCAATCATTACCAAAACCGGACACATCCCAACGGGGCTCAACGTTTCTCCTCCAACTCCACGAAAAGTTTCATTAGGATCCCACGTAAACATAAATTTATGTCGTAAAAAGTGATTTTTAAAATAAAAGCTCAGCACCGAAATTGTAGCACCAGTATCAACAAGAACAATAGTATTCGCACCCTCGATACACACACCCACTTTGTTCTTCAACATCACAGCAGAAGGAGGAATTGGCGAATCTGACCGTCCCGCGACCGCACCTCCACCGGCCGCACCAGCTAGTTTCCCAGCTGGGGTGGAGAAGGTGACCGACGACGCGGGGACGGCCAACGGCGTGGTTGTCTCGAAGGTGGCGTAAGGCATCGCTCGCAGGCTGATAATACAGATCCAGCTTTCACGGACATCGGCGTTTAGTTCGCGTGTCTTCCACCACGTGCCGCATGACTTTTATCTTTTGAATCTCGCGCGAAGTCAAGAGTTGCGTCAAGGCAAGAAAGAAAAGGAAAGAAACAAAAAGTTCAGAACACACAGCTTCACGACTTGGCGTGGCCTGCCGCGTTCGTTGCTAACGGCGACAAAGATAAGACCGGCGAGCTGCAACGTTAAAATGGCTAGTCATTCCCCGATCCTATGGCAACGACTCGTTTCACGCATCAGAAAAAGAAAACGGTGCCCGACTGCATTCCGGGAATTCGGAAGGGCAGCCAAACGTATTATTTTATTCCGTTCGCATTTTTTTACAGCAAGTATGTTATGCCCGCCGTTTGTCCGGTCGCGATGTAGAGAGGAAACCATGATCTTGCCGGCGCGGCCACGTCAAGAAAAATTAAGAACAACTGTGCCTAGTTAAACCAGTGTAACCATAGACAAGCCTTATTAAGCCATGTTGAGCATGGTAAAACCTAATTAACTGCGCATAACTAAGCTAATGAAATCACACCTCAAAAAGCCCTAATTTAGCCGAGCTGAGATTCTCGTGTGCCTAGTAATGCCGAATTTTGTAAGATGCGCCAAGCTTAGCCTAATACTAATTAAGAGTTAATATAACTAGTGGTAGCTCGACTAATTAGCTAATTAAGCTTACCCTTGACATGGGATGGAAGCTAATCGAGACCAAGCTTCAAATTTGCAAGTTAGGCCAATTTACCTAATAAAGGTAAGTAAGGTACTTCGGTTGCTGTGATTGCCAAGCGATTCCCAATGAAACCCGATCGATGCCTATCCGATACTCGTGAATCGCAATGTGATCGCGTGAACACTTCGTGCATGGACGTGTGAATGAACGTGTGCCTAGTCAATTGCCAAGGCGAGTGCCGACCAGCTCTGCTCTGCCCCAGCCTTACGCGACTCAGCGCAAGCTGCGCAAATTTTTTACCATGTTGAAAGGCTCGGCCGATGGCAGATCATGAAGCAGTTGGCGCACATTTAATGACTTGACAGTCGAATGATAGCATTTCGCAATGTTTAGTTCTAGGTTACTTAGCTTGTAGCGTCTGCTTACTTTTCGTCCCCGTGTTTTCCGAGCTTTTTTCTACTGCTTAGGTTTCTCTGGATGCACAGAAAGCTGCTGTACTACTTCTTATAATAATTGTTGGGGGTTTTGCGTCCAAAGAACACGATATGAATGTGAGAGATGCCATAGTGGAGGACCCCCGATAGTTAGACCACGTGGGGTTCTTTAACGTGTACCTAAATCTGAGCACATGGGCTTCCTGCATATTGCGTCCATCAAAATGCAGCCTCCGCGAACTAACATGGTGCTACCAAACGTGTGGTTCAAACTACAAAGTACGGCCGCGGCGGCGCATTTTCGATGGAGGCGAAAATGCTTGAGGCCCATGTGCTTAGATTTAAGTGCACATTAAAGAACTCCCGGTGGTCGAAAATATTGAAACCCTCCACTGCGGCGTCTCTCATCATACAGTCGTTTTGAGACGTTGGACCCCAACAATTATTATGACCTATTAAAGTACAAAGTAATCGTTCTAGAAGGTCTTGGCTCGCGGTACACACAAATCGGCGCAATAGCACACATGATGACGCACGTGTGCTAGCGCTACAGATTTTCCGGTCACCGGTTCCAAAAACACTACCTAAACATCATCATTCGAACGCCCTGTGGTATGATTTTTTAATGAACGAAAAAATTAATAAGAATAATAATAGTAATATCTGGGGTATTATGTGACAAGACCAGGATATGATGAGGCCCGCGGTATATGAGAACTCCGGAAATTTTGATCATCTGGCGTTCTTTAAGGTGCTTTGACATCGCACAGTACATGCGGTCCTCTACCATTTCGCCTCCATCGAAATGCGACCACCGCGGCCGGGATCAAACCTGCACCTTTCAGGTCACCAGCCGACCTCCATAGCCGCTATGCCGTCGCGGCGGCATATCTACGTGTCTCCACAGCCACCATTGTCCCCCATGAAAAAAAAAAAAAAAGCATGAAATAAAATTCTAATAAAGAGTCTAAGGCAGGGAGCTACCATCTCTCCAATTCTATTCACCGCGTGTTAACAGGAGGTTTTCAGAGCGTTGGATTGCGGACAGCATGCGATAGCAGTTAAATGAGAGTAGCTTAGTAACATGCGATTCGCTTGTGATATTGCCATGTTTAGTAACTCGGGAAAACTATTGCAAATCATAATTACTGAATTAGACAGGGAAAGCAGAGCGATGGGTCAGAAAATTAATATGCAGAAAAAATAAAGCAATGTTCAGCAGTCTCCGAAGAGAAGAGTGGTTTGCGATGCCTATCAAAACACTGGAAGTGGTAAAGGAATACGTCTGTTTAGGGAAGGTAGTGACCGCAGATACGAACCATGAGAATGAAGTAACCAAAAGTATAAGTATGTTGTAGTGTGCATTTGGCACGTATTCTGAGATAATGATTGCACATGGTGAAACAAGCTCCGTCCTGTGTCCTTTCTAAGTCTTCGTGCATTTCGTACTTGTTTCACCATGAACCTTTAACATGCCCAACTGGCAGTCATCCTTAATGATTGGCAGTTTACCACTATCTCTCAAGAGAAAAAGCGAATGGTAATTTACCACTATCTCTCAAGGGAATGCAGCGAGAAGACAAGATAACTGGTGGCAATTGAAAGTAAGAGCCTGCATTCTAACAGAAGGCAAGCGCGCGAACAGGAGGCATAAAGTTAAATTGGCAGGTGAGATTCAGAAGCTGCCGGCGCTAACGTGGGCGCAGCCTGCACATGACCGCGTTGATTGGAGAAACATGGGAGTGGCATATACCGTACAATTAGCGTAGTAATGTTGCATAGTCATGATGATGATCAGACATTTGTGAATCGTGAATGCGAAAGTATCATTTGACGATTCGTACACAGTCTCAAATATATATATATATATATATATATATATATATATATATATATATATATATATATATATATATATATATATATATATGCCGGGTGTTCAAAGTTTAGCTTTATGCTTTTCTTAAAATTCGGCACTGGGAAGAACATGAAAACCACCTTTACAGATAACATATATATCCAGGGGGACACACAGTGAGAATATAATTATCACTGTCAGGGCCCAATTAGCAGATTCAATAATTAACTTTTTAGTGACTGCAGCAAGCAAGCATGTTTATATTAAAAAGTTGAAGGGAGTCGCGTTTATTCACAGTTCTATTTGGAAGAATTTTTCTAAAATGTCTGTGCTCCGAGATATCCCGCTGCAAAGTTTAATTGATTACGCATGCAGGGCGCTGTGGATCAGCGCAATGTTTCCCTCCCCGATGTGACGAACAGTCATTGCTTGCTATCGCCAGCCAGTAGCAAAAGGGTAACCGTTATCATCTTTGCCTGTGCCTTCGACCCGTTATCAGACTAAACGACGCACGCACCTGCCACGGCCCACCGGGGGGAGGAGTTTGCGCCACCACTGACTGTCTTGCATGCGTAATCAGGTAAACCACAATTAAACTTTGCAGCGGGATATCTCGGAGCACAGACATGCTAGAAGAATTCTTCCAAGTGGAACTGTGTATAAATGCGACTGCCTCAAACTTTTCAATACAAACATGCTTTCTTGCTGCAATCACTAAAAAGTTAATTATTGAATATGAGTTAATTGGGCACCTGAAAGCGATAATTATTGTCTCATTGCATTGTGCCCCTGGATGTATAAGTTATCTGCAAAGGTGGTTTTCACGTTCTTCCCAGTGCTGAATTTTATTTAAACCATAGAGCTTAACTTTGAACACCCGGTATAATGTATTTTTACAACGCCAAAAAAGTGTGTCAAGAAGACAATCAGGTTTCGCCTTAGCGAAGTATATGGGGCAGCGCTAGCACGCATACAGGACGAGAAAAGACAGGACATGCGCTGACAAGACACAGACAGCGCATGTCCTGTGTTTTCTCGTCCTTGTATTCGTTCTCGCGCTGCCCCATATACTGCACTATGAAACCTAACCAACTAGCCCACTTTTCCGTTATTCGCCTTAGCGTTTTTAGTGAGTGTAACACGTGCTTAGGTTTTATTTATTTATTTATTTATTTATTTATTTATTTATTTATTTATTTATTTATCTCAAATGCACTCAAGCACTTGGGCATTCTAGAGGGGAGTACGGTACATGTGTACAACAATAAGAAGAATACCGATGTTTCAGCGAACACTTTCAAAAACATTTAAAGGTTGGCTGTTAGGTATTGTACAATTCTAGCTCGTCAGCTGGTTTACGAGAAGAGGCTGAAATTACTACACAAAAAAATTGAAAGGCTTAGTCCACTATCTAACGAAAATTTACTAGTTGTGATCTTAACTAATTGAATTATCGCCCACATTTCAATTCCCAATGTTTAGTCGTGGAGTTCTCAAGGCAACCTGGAACGAATTTTTATGATGCCACTAGTTTCGAGGTATTACCTAATTCATGAACATTACAGAGAAAGGCATTGCCATTCGAATTATATTCTTAACAAAACATCCTTTCATGTATTGAAGCCCAACATTAAGTCTAAGACGATGTATTTCTTCGACACTGATCTCCACGCTCCTAAGCCTAAGTGCGCATATCGTGTGCCCGCCACAGTGCGTCGCAACGTCGCACAAGTGACACGGCTCAACACGGCGTCATACAGACCTCGAACTGCCGATGGGTCTCACCGATCGATATTGTAAAAAAAAAAAAAAAAAAAAAAAAAAAGAGACGGCTTAATTGCCTAGTTTTTGCGTAGACTATGGCTTGCTGAACAAGATCACACGTAAGGACATCTATCCCTATAGCCACTAATAGACGACGCCGCGACTGCTGGCATGTAGCATAGCTTTTTTCTCTCTCTCTCTCTCTATTCGTTGGACCTGCGCTCCGGCTGCTTGCAGCCCGATGGCTGAACTTGACCACCGCTAACCAGCCTTCGTTAGATTCGATGGCTTATATGAATTTATTGTGACGTGATTCGGGCTGTGCAACGCGCTTGCAACATTTGAACGCATGATCGGCATCCTTCGCGGCTTCAAGTGGCAGACGAATCTCTACTACCTGGATGGTACTCTGATATTTTCAGACGGCTTTCAACACATCTACAAAAGGACGTAGCTGTCGTCACTAGTATCAGCTCTAATGGCATTGAGGGTAAACTTAAAGAAGTGTTGCTTTGGCGTACGAAAGCTGCTTATTCTGGGCCGTCGTCTTCCGAGATGGCGTCCTTCCGGATCCCACGACACTTCGTGCTGCTGCTTCGTTTCCTAAACTGGCAATGAAATACCTTCGCAGCTCTCTATGCCTTTGATTTTATTTTACACGTTTCATTCGCCGCTTCCCCGCAATTATAGCGCATTTCACAGACCTCCGCTGCGGCTGCGACCTTTGAGCGAAGTCACATGTGGCGATGCATCCAGAAAACTCTGATGAATTCTTACTTCGCCTCCAATCTTGCGACATTTTGATTTGCTCGCCCCATATGAGAGAGAGAGAGATAAGTTTATTATGAAAGAAAAGCTGAGAGCACCCAAAATGAAATTGACAAGGACACTAGCGGCGTTGTGTTCGGCGCTGTGCTTGCCCAGCGTAAACGCGGATTTGACGAGTTAGTTGTTGCTTACAGTGTTGCCGTTGGTGGCTACTTTGCGCCAAAGTGGCTACTTTTTGGACCCCGTTGGCGACGAAAATTTCCAGTTGGCGCCATGGCTCTTTTTTAAACTTGTGGTTTTACTTATTCAAAATAGTTTTATTTATTCATCAATAGTAAAGACTTGATAATAGCGCTTCTGTTCTGTTTGGCGAGAAATTCGGCGATAGGATCAAATGTCATGGCTGCTTTGGCTACTTTTTGGCGTGAGTTCTGGCGCCTTTTCGTGTCACACCCAACGGCAACCCTGGTTGTTTATGCCAGCCATGCACCTACCAAAGCACGCACAAGCATACATAAAGTACGGTTGAACCCCGTAACCCCCCCCCCCCCCCTGCATCCGCCGATCAATACACATTCTAGCGGCGGTCTTCTTGTCCATCTACGACGCGTTCCCGCTGTAGCCGTCACCGACATGCCTGTGCAGTGGCGCAAAAACCCCTGCGTTGCTTCCCCTATGGTCTTGTTGCGTGAAGCAACGTCACCTACCATCCCTAGAGAAATAAGTCATCAAACACACCATTTCATTCGTCGTGACAGTTGATCGACCATCACAACTACCTCTATGATGGACGCAAATCGCTCTTATTCCGCGCCATCTACGTTAAGCCATATGCGCCACCTTAAACGCTGACTCACAGTGTGCACATGCCGAAGGGTTGAAGATTTGCACTTTCCTCCAGCTCTGCTACTATCAACGCAGAATGTACCGCTTCTTACGCCGCTACATTTGTTGCGCGCGCAGCGCCACACGAATCCCCCCTTGCCATTTCCCTGCTCCGTAACAACCACTGACTTGCCCTCTCCGTCCCTTGGACTTCGCCGGTGTTGATTTGTATGGACTTCTTTCCATCACTCCTGCTGCCAACCGACAGATAATTGTTGCCATCGATTACACGCTAAGCAGATACTTCACTATTGCCATCTGCATCGGCTAGCAATGTTGCCTCTCATTTCACACCGCGTCATTCTACAGCACGTCATCGTCAAGAAATTCTAGAGGAGTGCAAGGTCTTTCACCACACGACCACATCTTACAATTATAAAACGAATGGTTTAACAGAAATATTTAATCGAACATCAGGTGATGTGCTGACAATGTACGTCACTTCCGGTTACTGAGACTGGAACCGTGTCATTCTCTTCGTGACGTACGCCCAAAACACTGCTACGCAGACCACGAAAGGACTCTCTCCTGTCTTCTACCTATAAGGACTCGAGCCCTCCTGCACGTTATGCGCAATACCTCCTTGCCACGCTTATGTGAGTGAGTCGACGGCAGTTCCCAAGCTGCTAAGCGCTGAAGAGGGTCGCCAGAGTGCCCGATGTCACTCCACTTATGGCAAGCAGCGCCAAATACACCATCGAGATGTCTCGAAGCCTTTTAGCGTCGTATTCCCGGGACTGACTTGTGTGGATAAACGGCCAAGGTTATCATCAACTTGTGTGGCTCTGGATTCCTCGAGCTAGCCCCCGGTCGGTCAACGAAACTTCTTTCGAAGTACCGCGGCCCGTCCCGTATGGTCTAACAAGCCGCGTACTTGATGTCCGGCGTCAAGCCACTTGAGCTTTCTTCTAATCTAGTAATCAACAATGTCGAGGCATGAGATTGCGCAATGGACCTGCTAAAGCCTTACTATCTCAGTGCCGTGGTATACTGCCTGTAATTCGCCAGGATGTCTCTGTTTCGGAAGGGAAGTAAACAGAGAGTTTTAGAACACCGCACGCAAAGCTTGCCGGCATTGCGGGCGTAGCGTTAGCGTTCGTCACTTAACGGGAGTCCGCAAGAGGCTAGCGTACGACGCATGCGCAACGCAAACGCAAAGCTTCGCGTACGCTGTTCTAAAACTCTCTAAAAGCGGCACTGCTTGCAGAAGCAGAGAACGCTGCTTATGTAGAAAGAAAAGAAGACGATTCGTCAACGCGAGCTTTGCGCTGGTTCTGCCATTGCTGCTCAGTCTCCAATAGTATAGTGCTTATTTAAAACGCTTCATTACACTATCAATAGCTTCTATCATGCTTTCCTTGGATTCAATATGTGTTGCCTTATTGAGGCTGTGGTTAACTGAAATAGGCCCTTGGTTCCCCTTCCTTTGTTGTTTAGATAATGGGTTGCGTAATAAGAAATACTAAAACATGAGAACTTTACTTGCTCCATATCTAGAAGCGAAACCGGCTCTGTAGCAAATATTCTGCTTGCAACACTTTAGCGAAAAAACAAGAAACTAAATCTTCAGCAATGACGCACTGGTAATATTAATTGCTGGAACTTTACACGCCAAAACTACGATATGTTTATGAGCCGCGCCGTAGATGAGGTCTGGACTGGAAAAATGATGTCCTACAGCACGCGCTTAGCGCTTAGCGGGCGTCCCCCATTCCCCTGTCGCGGCAGAAGAGTGTGCCGGAAATTTCGACCACCTGGGGTTCTTTAACGTGAATTTACATCTACGTACAGCATCAAAATCCAAGTACTAGTGGATTTTCGCCTCGTTCGAAAATGCTAGAGCCGCGGCCACGATCAAACCGGTGCCCTTCGGGCCGGTAGCCGAGCACCGTAACCACTGACAGCAATTCTGTAAAAAAAAAAAAAAAAAAAAAAAAAAACGAAAAATATTACTGCGATTTGAACCCGTGCCACATTCACCGCGCGTGAGTCGCTAGAACAGGCGCTCAACCATCTAGGCCACAACACACACCGGTCGCGGGGCGGTAAAATGGGTCTTATCAGGATACAATGGTCGAAGACGCGAGTCGGAGACGCGACTGTGTTGTAGAAAACTTCATTTTGGAACGTGTTTTTCTTCCCACAGAAACATGATTGCGGCCTCAAATGAAAGCTTCGTCTCCGTACTACTCAGATCTCCGGGAAATTTGCAGGATTCCGTCTAGTTTTTTTCAGACGGCCCGTTTTTGTCCCGAAAAACGAGGCGTGATTTCGGCCGCTTCCATAGGACCCCATTGTTTAAACTTTAGTCGTCGTGGGAACAGAATGTGAAGTCCCGATGTTAACGATGCTGCATTTGTTAAGTGCGGTACAGCTCCTAGAAGGTGCCCCTTTAAGAAGTTTTGGAAATTGAGCCTCTACGATTTTTTATCGTCGAAAAATGACTCTGTCCCATTGAAAACGGGGGAGAGCTTCCAGCAGTGGCCGCTAGGAGCGGTGATCATTCAATGTCCCCGAAAGCTGGATCTGTATATAAGTAAATAGAGAGAGAGAGTTTCATTCGCAGTCTAGTTGATGCCGTTTACATATACTAACCGTATTGAAAGTTACACTCAGCTTTACATAGAATGCACGGGGCCAACCATACATATGCGCTTTATGCATGTAATATTAATGAAAACCACAAAACAATGAAGCCTAGGAAGGTATAGGGAACGTTAATTGTAGTGTTTTTTTAGAGTGTATTGTAGTAATTGTGGCGTATCAATCAATCAGTCAATCAATCAATCAATCATTCAATCATTCAGTTTATTCAGACAAAAGGAAAATTTGCCTAGGTTGAAGGGACTAAAGGCAGAATACCTCTGCCTGACTAGGGTCCCTCCACCCATACATTTGCTCAGAAGCAGTGCAACAAAAAATACATATTTCTCAGAAGACTAAGTACAATGCAGAAATACACATTTGAAAGAAAAAAGACTTTTACACAATTATACAAACCTGCAAAAAACACTAAAAGAAATATTTGTAGTACATACTATAGTTAAGTCACGGTACAAGAAAGGAAGTACATCTTAACTTTTTTCTTCAGACTGTTTTTAGCATTACATTGATTTAAAAGTTCACGGATATAGCTATTGTTGTGGATTAGATGAGGTATTTGATGAGATAAGGTTTATGAGATAAGGCGTATAGATGTGTAGAGAGTAAAGTGTGCGAAAAGACAACTTACCGGCGGCAGGAACGAAACTTGCAACCTTCGGATAACGCGCCCGATACTCTTCGAATTGAGCTACTACGGCGATCGCCCTCTCGTCCCCTTTATCGAGTATTCATGTGCATGCAAATCTGGAGTGTTAGCGCCGCTCGTAGGCATGAAAGCGAGTGTAGAACACCTTTGCGAGCTGGTGTCACGTAGCACGTTATCATTTAACGAGCGGACAGCTGACCAATAAGCCCTCGCATACTACCTGAAGGTACAGTATGTCTATACATGTGTAACAAAATTAGTACTGTACACTTAAAAACTGTATAATTAACATTTCCCATACCTTCCTTGGCTTCATTATCTGCTGGTTCTCATAGGGTCGTGTCAGACAAAGACACGAGCCCTCCAAAAATGCATGTAATACAGTCACAAGTCACATAACACATTTTATACATTAACCACTTTATGCATTAAAACTTTATGCATGGATAAAATTATGTCGATGGCGACCTTCCCAGTAGTATAGGTTTGTACGATTCAATGAAATTTCGTTTGTGTCTAAAAGCTACTACGTAATAAGTGCGTTTTTTTTTAAATCTAGGTAGCATGACTGCGCCTTTTCTTTTACGTGATTAGTACTACGTTTTTTTCCCCGTGATTATCAAACAATCAATCAACTTTATTTGTGTCCATTTCACAAACAGACAAAGGAGCGGCGAATAAAAGCTGTCTTCCGACAGCCTGACGAGCCCGCCGCCTCCACTACCAGGGCACACGGCAGCACAGCGACACTTACATTTACACACACATTAAAGAAAGAGGAAAAAGTTGCATCATTGTAAAAACGGTACATTACTTCGAAACATAGGTTTGAACAAGAGAAGAGCAAGAAGCGCAAAAAAATGGAAAATAAAAGAATATATACATATTATTAACCTCTAGCGTTTACAAATTTCAACCGTAAGTTCCTTGATGCACAACAAAGGAGATCAAAATTAGTTAATGTGTAATGATTAAGAAGGGAAGGCAAGGTATGGCACAAGCGTTGCAATGAAGAGTTTAAAGGCGCGGCCGCTACCATCCATGTCTCCCCTTTTCGTGTCGCATAACTCTGTTTTTTTTTCTTTTCCAGGCAAGCAATCTCTCTATAGCACTCTAAGTTCTCTTTAATTTCAAGTTTAAAACTGACACTTACTATATAACGATGCAGCTGATGAGTGGTGATAAGTCAGCAGTTGCTGTCCCAAAATGCACTTGATAGGTATACCGAATGAACTCTTTTTTGCATTTTACGTATTTTTGGCAGGTTAGTAAATGTCGTTGTGCCCCACACAAGTACACAGTAGTTTAAATAAGAGCTTAACAGTGAATTGTAAATAATTTCACCCGCGTCGAGAGAAGGTGTTTGAGGCGACCAACTATTCCTCTAATGCCAGCACACTTTTGGATTACTGCATTGACATGGCTATCCCAGGACATACTTGCAGAAAATACCACTCCTAAGCTCTTAAAATTATCAACTATTTCAATCTGCGACCACTTATAACTATATCTGCACGTGGGGGGTAATTCTTTATTTTTTTTCAGTGATACTAACAGCCTTTGTTTTACTTTAATTAATTTTCATGCCACTGGATAATGACCATGCTGCTAATTTTTGTAATGTGCTATTACAGATGCCTATAAGGTCTTGTATATTGTTACCTGGAAAGAAAATGCTGGTGTCATCGGCAATACAATGAACTTTGCACTAGAATGGATACATACCACATGATTAATATATATAAAATGAACAACAGAGAACCTCATATGCTCCCCTGCGGAACTCCACAGGCTACCCTCAGAGCCATTGAGCGTGCCTTATCCATTTCGACTATTTGTTGCCGGTTGCTTAGGTATGACCTTATTAGTTCAAGAGTACAACCCCGTATGCCATAACGACTAAGCTTTTTTAGATGTGAAGCATCTTACGGCGAAGCTTAATCCGGTGGTGGTGGTGGTGGTGGTGGTGGTGTGCCGCGTGGCCTCCCTTACTGCGCATGCGCAAACTCTTTAAAAAAATAAAAATAAAAACCTCCTCTCCCCCCTCTAGGCATCCCTCGCCACGGCAACCACACCCTCACTGCGCATGCGCCTCCCCTCCTCTCTCCCCTTCCTAAGCTCCTCCCTCTCTCCTCTAGGCATCCCTGCCCGCGGCGTCCACACTCCCACTGCGCATGCGCGTCCCCCCCTCTCCTCTCCTACGCTCCCCCCCTCTCTCGCCTCGCGACGCCGACGCAGGCAGCGTCTGCTAGCGAGTTTCTTGGTTGAAAAAACCGACTGCTCGCGCTGCACAACCGTTCACTGGCCACCCCGTATATATGGCAGTGGATCTTGACCTGCAAGGTGGTGCCGGTGGGAGATTTCTCCTGTGCGTTGTTGAACAATAAAAATTCGCAGCGTGCGCGTTAACTAAAAGCGGACTGCGGGTCTCTGTGTCCAGTCGGAGTCTTCTGTCTCTCATTGCCCATTAGCAGCGATTCGCATGTTCCAGTAGGAAACACCGCTCCATCACTGCGTGCTTTGCGCCTCCCCAGTTTTCTCTCCTGCGCAATGCTGAGATGAGCGCCAGCGTCAACGCCGCCGCCAGTGTAAGCGTTAGCGCCCGCTGCTTTCACATCTACACATGGTTCCCTTTAGCGGGAGATGGTGTAATTTTTACTAGAATTTCCTGACTAAGTCGAATGCTTCAGTGTAATCAACGAACACCCCAACCGTGATTAGTTTTTTTTTTCGAACTGCGTTAAAATATATTGTTTCTGTTGAAACAATGCCAGCTCTGTGGATTTGTTTTTACGGAAACCGAATTGGCACTCGGTGAGCATTTTGTTTTTTTTTTTCAATGAGATTTATGACCCTCTTATGTATTAGCTTCTCGAAGACTTTTGAGAAAAGTGGCAAAACAGAAATAGGTCTGTAATTTCCTAATTCATTATGATCACCCTTCTTATACAATGTGACTACTTTTGCAATTTGCATTTTACTGGGAAACATGGAACTAGCGATGCAAAGATTGTATATATGAACAAGAACAGGCACTAAGAAAATTTGCAACAAATTTCACTGGTCGTTTCTGGACACCGTTCATGTCACTGCTACTACTATTATTCAAGCTTTTATTTATAGTTAATACCTCACTTGATGTCACAGGGTGCAAGAACGGGGCTTCTCAGTTTGTTGTTCTAAATAAACAGGTACATCACACGATATTTAGTCAATGGCTACATTCGGTAAAAGATGATTGAATGCGTCAGTCAGTTTAGCACCGGAAAGCTCCTTACCACCAATTTCCAAATTTAATGTGTCACACTGTGCTCGGTCTCGATTCAGTAGGTATTCAACCTATTCCAAACACCTCGCGTCTTCGCGTTTTAGTTTCTAAAACAGATGCGTAGTGCTCTTTTCTTGCTAATCGAAGCCTCTTAGTTAATGTATTTCTGTATTCCTTAAACACCGCCATCCTCTGGATGACGAGAAGCGATTAAATTCCAATATAACTGGTCTTTCTTTTTACTCTCTTTGCGTAACTCTGGCGTTATCCATGGTTTGCGTGTTTTCCTATTTTTCTGACGCACTTTCACAGGAAAGTGCATTTCATACATTTGCTTGAATGCTCAAGGAATGAATCATACGCTTGTTCAGCGTTACTGGCTCTGTGAATTACATCCTAGTTATTTCTGCTTAGTGTTTCGCGAAAGGAGCTGAGGGCAGATTCTGTAAATGACTCATAAGAAATGGTCGTAGATGCACGCGTGCGCCATTTCCCTGAACACAAAAATGTGGGCAAATGATCACTAATATCACATTACAAGACACCTGACTTCATGCGTGATAGGGAGCAGTTTGTAATGAGTAGGTCTAATACAGACTGGGAATCGGTTGTTAAACGTGTTGGTTGATTAATGACATTGAGGAAACCGTTAGGGTGGATAATGTTTTAAAGTTCGCAGAAGTCGTATTGCTATTACCCATATCAATATTAAAATCCGCAGCAGATATTAACTCGTACTTCGCATCGGAAATATCTGCTAGAAATTGGTCGTAAAAGTCCAGAAATTTTGAGGAATTGCCGTTTGGTGGCCGGTAACAGACCCTAATTAATGTATCACCGCTCAGTACGGACATTATTTCATGAACGTGCGAGTGGAAAAGCGATCAAGTATCTGGAATTTCGCACGCAAATCTCTTAGTATCGGAACTCCGCCTCCACGACCTTCCTCTCTATTAAGATAATGTATTTCATATCCCACCATTTTAAAGACATCGTTTTCGCAAGTACTCCACGTTTCTGTGAGCATGATGCAAGAGAACTCGAATGAAAATTCACCAAAGAATTCTTCGAGACCGATCATTTTATTTATACCGATCTACTGTTTAAATAGATACATGTTAGTGCATTAGGGCCTAGATTAGACACCACCCTGCCCAGCTCGTTTGGCATGTAATATTCGTTCACAGCCATCGTGTAGTGCATTCTTGGTGGAATATAACATGACATGCAGTTAGGTCAGTTGCAAACGGATAAGGTCATTTGAAGATTTCACATGCAGTGCTCCTGCTCGTTCACATTTTCGGAGAAGCACTTTTCCATGCGCATACCATGCGAACTTAAAACTCTTTTCTTGTGCTCAATCCTTTGTTGCTACACTACACTTTCTGGGCAGAGGTAGGGATAAGACAGCACGGGAAGTACTCGAAGCGTATCATATCAAGACGAGAGAAGTTGTCTGTGTCAGTGGCACATCGGTGAAATTTTGGTGGGCAACAACTGAATATCTCGATAATTTTGTTCTTAAGTGAATCGTGTTTGTGACAATGCAGTTGACTTTCAGCGCATGTGTGTTTTTTGCATATATTTGCTGGCGAAGTCGCAAATAAAGTTACATGAATGTGGCTCCCATCCTTTCTCTCTCGTTCTTTTGATTGTCTGGTTTAGCGCTCAAAATTTTCTAATTTCTTGCCCATGTCCAGGTTTGCGTATATTAAATTTTGCCGTGTTTTGCTACTAGTCAAAGTAGTGTTTCTAGCGAGTTGCTGTTATCATTGTTATTACTGCGGTTATAATATTACTATTGTTTCAAACTTGTCAATGACAAGTTTTTTTTAGGAAGTGTGTGGCATGAAAGAGAGACGTAGCACATGCTTTGTACTCACCGTATTTGTATTTGCAACATTGTTTGGAGGGTCTTCCGGCCCCTTCAGGTAAATCACAATTTTTCCTTCGAAAAATGTAGATGTATATGACGTTAAACTACCCCGCAGTGTTTCCTTCCGCATTGGCCGTTCGCTGTTTATGACTGGTCGAAAATTTCTGGATCATGCACACAGCGCCTGCTCGTAACGCGATGCAACAAATGACGCGAAAATAATCCGTGACGTAATGACCACTTATGCACGCCTACGTAAAAAAATGAGAGAATAAACTACGATCATTAAGGCATATTGTTGGCTGTTAGTTCTTCACCAACTGTCAAAATTTTTCGGTGTGCTATGAAATCGCCTGCTTGCTACGCGACTGCGCGACGTCAAAAATCTGTCGAACTTCACGGCGTTAAAATGACGTCTGCGCAGTAAACAGCCCATTACTATGCTGAGAAATATATAAATATTTTTGGAATAGTTGGACGACGTCTCCTTCAGAACGTAATTCTAGAAGGCGGAACGCCGATTGCATTGGCAATGACTACTTATAGCTGCTGGCGAAGTGGATTCACATGAACATAACAAATATTTCCAATAGTGTACTGCGACGATGTTGAGCTGTTTGTGCGCGTATACAACTCTATGAACTCCTCCTTGTTGAGAGAGGAGGAGGAAGAGAGAGAAATGAACAGCGCTGCGCGTGTGTGCTTCTTTTCTGTCCGGGTTGTATCTTGCGCCGTACAAATCAATTCAAGATGAATCAAGACAAACTAGCCCGACTGTCGCTTCAGTTTTCTTAGACAAGAAAACCGTGGACCTTAAACATCTGCCTAATCTTGTATATGAAGTTGCTGGGCAGGCTTGAAAGCTGGGCTTTCCTATGGGCTCGACTTCACTGCCTTATTCGTCACCTTGTTGCAAGCCGCCGCGATCATTGCAAGCTGATAAGCAAGGCGACATGATAAGCAAGGCGAACCGTACTTCTTCCAACCGTACTTCTCTTGTGTCCGCGTCATCTTGCGCTGAGTTATATTATGTTCAAGTACGGTTACCAACTGGCTCAGCTTTCAGTCCTTCTAAAGCAAGGCGAAGCAGGTTAATCAGAGCCTAAAGCGGATATCTTTTTTTTTAGCTCTCCCAGTTCGGCTTAACACAGCTGCCCACTCATCGACTCACAGCAGCTTGGATATAGAGCAGCGTTGAAGCTGTTCCTTTTCGATTAAATAAAATGAATTAGCTGAGACAGTAAGGTGTCGATCGGTCCACAGAACGCTTACTGGCTTCCAACCGTACTTGCGTCGTCGATGATTTAAATTTCAGGCAAGTTAGAGCAGAATACAAGCATGACAGAGAACTCTAACGTTATAGAGCCCCAGCTCAGCGGGAGCCTCCTCTGCAATGCTGGAGAGCTAAGGCGCTAAAGCATCGCATTGGCTGCCGGCACCCCAGTGACTCTACAGGGCGTGGTCGTGAGACAGAGAGGACTATCTCCACAGCAGAAGCGTAGTACAAATTTTGTTATATAATTACGTGATTAATGTGTTGAAAGAACAATTTGTCTCAGGTCTTGGTTTCTCTGTGCCCAGACGACAGTGACCACTCCCGAAAATAGGGGGGGGGGGGGGGGGGGGCGTGCTTCGCAGCCCTGTGTTTTTTCAGCCGGGGAGCTTGCGCCCCACTCCGCCTTGGTAGATACGCCTATGGCTACTGATTACTCTATAGAAACAAATGTACGCCGCACATAAAATGGAGCTTTCCAGAAAAAGGCGTGCTTCACATTCTCCTGGCGGCGCCGTTTTGTAAAAGGGAGCACCGGCGAGCTGCCACCAATGAAGAAGCGAAGGCGTCGGGTGACGTTGTTATATGCAACGTTACTAGAATGAACTCGGTTTCAGAGCTCCGCCGTAGAGGCGGTCCGCGTGGCGGTAGCGAGAACTAGTGGCGCTGCAGTCAACTCTTGCTCCCGCCGCCGGCGCACGATGTGATCGGCGCCGGCGACGTGCATGCGGTTAGTGCGAATCGTGCGCTGTGTTCAGACGTCTTTTCTGGGACTGTTTTTGACACTACGCAGTGCCTTGTAACTAAGAGCGTGTGTCATGTACGAAGCGTAGTGAGCAGGAGCAGATTTATCTACGGTGCGGTATGCCAATTTGCTTTGCGCCGGGCTACAAGAGCGGAGATCGCAATGACGACTCAGCTTCGCGATACTTTATTTATTTATTTATTTATTTATTTATTTATTTATTTATTTATTTATTTATTCCATTTGTAAACATGGTTACACAATGGCAGGGGCTCGATCAGTTCTCCCTGCCGTGACGGGCTAGCAGACGCACGATCAAGGCAGACGCAAGGAAATTTCCTCTCTGTCTAGCCTTGCACGTTACCCTAGAGTTCATATCGTTGAACAATTAAAAATTATGATTATTATTATTATGACACGCGGCAACATGAGCTTCGCCTTCAAATATAGAACGCGACAGCGTAATCGGGCCCCATTCACATCGTTTTCTTAATCGCTGGCCTAACTTCGGTTCTCGGTGCATGCCTCAACCATTCCGTAACAAAACGAATGACAGTGCGCGTAATATTGGCCGTTTCAAACTATCGTAGAATGTGTGCTGCAAGAACAATTCTTGAGTGCCCACTATGCCATAATTGTTCCTTTTGCGAATCAGCGAAGGGCCCACTACGCGTGCGTAATGCAACACGCGAACATATATGTTTGAGCGCTTTGTAATGGGTGGGCCTTTAAAACACCCACTCGTTACGCAGTTCACTTGTTTTTACGCCTGGCGCGATTCTACGCTTCTGCCACGCAATATTACGTGCGTCAAGGAGACCCCTTCTACTACAAGACATTCATATTGTGTTTTTTTTTTCGATTCGGTTTCGATCATTAGCGTGACTCTGTGGTAGAGGACCTGCTTGCCACGCAGACGGCCTGGGTTCGATTCTCACTCGGGCGGAAGTTTTTAATTATGTATTTTATTTGCATCTTTCTTAATTGTTCGGTCACAACTAACGACTCCGACACCGGAATTTCTGCGAAATGAGCTCTTAACGCTGTCGAGTTAAAATAATGTACAGTGTATAAATATCAGTATAGGTGACGAGATAATCGTTTATCCAACAACGCAATTTGAGAGCATGATCAAGGCGCACTCTGAAAGGTAGAATTGGTAACATCCAATAAAAACAACCCAAGAGAGTGACCGGAAGAGCGAAACAAGTTGAGACTGTGTTATAGTTGTGGTTTCAAATCCAGCATGGTGAAGTGAATTCAATAATCTGTGTAACTTGTTTTCTACCATTTGCATGCCACAATTTGTTCTTGATTGGGGTATAAACCAATGTTCACCGTGACGGACATCCAACAAACCCTACGCAATTCAAAAGGTGGAAGCAACCTTTGCATCGTAAAGATAGAAAGCTCACTGCGATATACGATGTCTATGACGTTCAATTTGAGAATGACGACATTGTAAAGCACTGCCGTCATGTTTTGCTGGACAAGAAGCGTTGATCTCACGCGGAAAGTGGGACCCTTCCGCGCATGTTCTCAGCACTCACACCCCATATATCGAAGCCGAAATGTTCACGACCAAGGCGCCAATCCCCCCCCAAAACGCACGAAGCCCCTCGAAAGACCAGTGCCCAGTTTGGAGGAGCCACCAGAAAAAGAACAGCAAGACGAAAGGGAGGTGAATAACAACGCTGCCGATACTCAGAGTTGCATCACTTTCTCATTCGATCAATTGTCAACTCTCGCGCTGTTTTCAAAGCAGAGGATTTTTTTTTAACATGCCCGATATGTTGCCCTTATGAACCAACACCATCGTGTATAGGTGGTCATGTTTTACCAGGTTTTGTTACATTTCCTTCACATTACAGCAATAGGTCTTTTTCCTAATCGTAGTGAATCACTTCTGAATTCCCACTTCTGAATCTAAGCGCAGGCAACGGGGTTTTGCACGTAGCGGTGTCGCTTCTCGGAGCAGCGTAGCACACCAGGAAGTAACACACCGTGAGTGTATACTACATCTGTGGGTACGTTCGCAGAAAAATGTAAGAAGTAACAACGTGCGAAGGCTGCCTATCATCCCTCACAAGTATCCCTGAGGAGTGCGCAGCCGCTCCCAAACCACACGAAAGTGCACTCACTCAGATGAGGTGATCCCAAAAAGGCCTGCTTACGTCATCCCACACGAGGCCTTCTTTCTAAATTAAAAGCAATTGAGAAAGCTGTCTAGAGGCCTTTGACAAAAACCCTATAGTTGGTGACCGCTTTTGGATTGTGCTTGAAAAGTTGGAGTGGTTGCCACTGCCTCTTTTGAGCTCATGATGTGGACGTGATGGCTAGAGTAGTGAGTTTTTGCATTCTCATGAGAATGTCATCTTTTTTTTTTTTTGCGAGAAAATCAAGCAGGAACTACAGCTTTCTGAAAAGGTGGAAAATGCCAGAAAGAAGGTGAAGTGCTGTAACATATTGCACTCTGCTCTCGAATGTTAGCCGTCGCGAAGACTTGTCTGGTAAACAGTGTAACGCATGGGTACTGTTATTTCGTGAACGTCTTTTTTGCAAATAGTAGAAAACATGAGAACTGTTCTTCCAGAACGTTTTCGTATTCCCAGTAAGTCAACTTGTTTGCTCATATAAATGCTTTTACAAACGTTTTAGGTCGTTTTTCGTCTAGGTAAGACCGCTGTGGTTAAATTGGTAGCGCTCGTCATAAAAACTACGCTGAAAATGCTCGTTCGCCTAGAACCTCCCATACTTGGAGGCTAAACGCAATCTGGGCAGCTCAAATATAGTCCGGACATCGATTCTTAGCCAACCAATGAGCAACGTATCCGGGCCAATGCATACAGGTGAACGTATGCGTATCCACACGAGCAGTCCACAAACACAACGCGAGAATGCTGACTGGAAGCATGATAAATGTTTAAGTTTGATAATAGCACAACTAGAAAGCCGCCGCGAGCAACAGCGCAGCGGACCGCCGCGGTATGCCGCCGTAGCAGAGGCTGCGCCGAGAGTTGCGCAAGGGTTGACTGCAGCGCCGCTAGTTCTCGCGACCGCCGTTCGGACCACGCTCATCCGCTGGCGGAGATGCGGAGCTTTGAAACAGTTTATTCTAGTAACGTTGGTTATATGGACACTGCAGGCGCACTTTTGCCGCTTGTGTAACAGTGAGGCAAATGTGTAGGTGTGCGTAGAAAATCCACGAGCAATAATTGTCCGAGTTGCGCGACTGCGGAATCAAACCCATCGCTCTGTGACGTCATACACTATTCAGCCACCAGCGCAAGCATTCTGCGCAGACTGTGAGCAATTTCTTCACACCTTTTAGAGCTAGCGAAGCTCGTGTCTCCGAGTTACTTGAGGGGCTCCAGTGTCGCGAGGTTTGCTGACTAACTTCCTGCAAGATGTCACACAGTGGACGCAGTGAAGCTCCTCGATGCGTTTACCACCGCCTAAAGGGCAGCGGACTCGTTAGAGGTAGGTCGCCTACATGTACGGCCGATTTGGCCGATCATGTGGGCCCTTAGAGGCCCTTTGTGGCACGGCCTCTCGGACCAAATCTAAGCGATCTGCGAAGCGGCAAACAACGACAACTTCTTGCAGCCACTTGTAAAAAATGTATATGGCAAAAGACGCCTGTCTAGCGTTGGTTGCACTTTGTGGAACAACCTACCTGTCGAAATAAAACAAAAAAAAACTTTCCTGTTAACCTGAAGCACTTATGTAAAGACCTGTAATAATCTTTTTAATCTATTTCAAATGCGTTGCCAGCTACCTTAAAAAAAAAGAAAAAATTAACAGTTCAAATTGCAGTTTTGTATATGTATATCCGTAAACTTTTTTGTATGGATCCAGACTAGCTTAATTCTAAGAAGCCAGATGCTTTGTGGGTTTTTCATCTATTAAATGATTCGTGTATCTTTCTGACAAATAAAATTCAAAATTCAAATTCAACTTTGTGCGCTCTCGACGCTAACTTTGCACTCAAGCGAGAGCCAGCCCAAATGTTCGCACTCTCGCTTCAAGCTTGTGGGAGGACCAGCAACGTCGGAAAGTTGCGTCTATTAGGGTTAAGCGCGGTGACTCTGCTGTAAGATCTCTAAAGCACGTCAGCATCGTCTTTGTTCGCGGTGGCTTTGCTAGCAGTTCCAAAACACACGCCGGCAGCGTTCCGTCGCGTTCAATATGAGACTAAAATCATCCTTTGGCCACGAAGTTGTAGCACCTGTACAGTGTGACGCTGCGTGTCCTACGCCATGCGCAAGCCGTCTCGCGCTTTAGACTGGAATGACCTTCCGAACGAAGCAGCAGTCATCCGCGATTTTGCGCGCTTCAAAAATGCCATCCAGGAAGCACACTCAACCACATCTTAATAAACACATTAATCGATACCGCCATTTTTATGTCATCCACCCCTCATGTAAAGTTTCATACGGGACCTTTGAGGATATAATAAATATAAAAAATAAATAAGATTGAGAATTGCAAGACACTTTGTACATTCCAAAGTGTGTTCGGCGAAAGCCTGTGGCCATCCCACTGACTATGCCATGTCTTTTTTCTTTTACACTCTCAGTGGGATAATACACAAACCGAATGTGTGCGTGTTTTGTTTTTTTAATTTTTTACCGCGAATCGCAGCGAGACGCGAGACTAATGTTCCTCCGTTCGCATGCGTTAGTATTTTCTCGCGCTTTGCGCATCGTGCAAACGCCATCGGCGTTCCAGCTCTTAAATTGACGGACCCTTTGTAAATTTCGAAAGTGTATTCCGTGAACGCCTGGGTCCATTGAGACGGCGTCGGTCAGAATGATTGCAAACTCTGGGCACAGCGATGCTACGCAAGCAAAGCGCGAGCGCTATAGAGTCCGACGCGACCGGCGTCCGTTAGCGCATCCCGGCGGCCACCTGGCTCCGTGCCAGAGCTCGGATGGACGGACGGACGGACGGACATGGACGGATGGACAGACGGACGGACGGATGGACGGACGGACGGACAGACGGATGGTGGACGGACGGACGGACGGACGGACGGACGGACGGACGGACGGACGGACGGACGGACAGACGGATGGTGGACGGACGGACGGACGGACGGACGGACGGACGGACGGACGGACGGACGGACGGACAGACGGACAGACGGACGGACGGACGGACACCGGACGGACACCGGACGGACGTGAGCATGAGACAATAAAGACTTTCGCCTTAAAGATTACACCATCTCCCGCTAAAGGGAAAAATGTGTAGATGCGAAGCAGCGGGCGCTAACGCTTACACTGGCGGCGGCGTTGACGCTGGCGCTCATCGCAGCGTTGCGCAGGAGAGAAACCTGGGGAGGCGCAAAGCACGCAGTGATGGACCGGTGTTTCCTACTGGAACATGCCAATCGCTGCTAATGGGCAATGAGAGACAGAAGACTCCGACTGGACACAGAGACCCGCAGTCCACTTTTAGTTAACGCGCACGCTGCGAATTTTTATTGTTCAACAACGCACAGGGGAAATCTCCCACCGGCCACCACGTTGGAGGTCAAGATCCAGTGCCATATATACGGGGTGGCCAGTGAGCGGTTGTGCAGTGCGAGCAGTCGGTTTTTTCAACCAAGAAACTCGTAGCAGATGTTGCCTGCGTCGGCGTCCTGAGGCGAGAGAGGGGGGGGAGCGTAGGAGGGAAGAGAGGGAGGGGACGCGCATGCGCAGTGAGGGTGTGGACTCCGCGGGAAGGGATGCCGAAAGGGGGAGAGGAGGTTTTTTATTTTTTTTTGAAAGGGTTTGCGCATGCGCAGTGGGGGGTGTGGACGGACGGACGGACACCGGACGGACGTGAGCATGAGACATTAAAGGCTCTCGCCTTAAAAATTATGAATTCACCCGCCGCTGTTGTGTTATGGTTATGGTGCTCGACTGTTGACCCGGAGATCGCGGGAATGAATCCCGGCCGCGGTGGCCACATTTTCGGTGGAAGCAAAATGCTTGAGGTACGTGTGCTTAGATTTAATCACCATCATCAACCTCACTACGCCCACTGCAGGAAAAATGCCTCGCCCATGTTCCACCAATCAACCCGGTCATGTGCTTCCTGCTGCAGCGTTGTACCCTCAAACTTCTTTTATTTTGCCCACCTAACTTTCTGTCTCCCCCCCTCGCGCGTTGGCCTTCTCTTGAATTCAGTCAGTTGCCGTTAACAACCAGCGGTTATCCTGCCTACGCGCTACCCAACACCTGTTCCCTGGCGACTCTGCTCTCTTCTTGTCTGTTAAGGTTACACCTATCATTTTCCTTTCCACTGCTGGCTGCGTCGTCCTCAATTTAAGTTAAACCCTCTTCGTAAGTCTCCAGGTTTCTGTTCCGTAGGTAACTACCGGTAAGATGCAGCTGTTATTCGCCTCGTGTGCGACTGATGGCGGCGCTGCGAACGGCGCTCCGGTGACGCAAGGGCGGGGATTCGGCTTTTGTCGTCTGCTACGCTCTGGCTAAAACAGCAACATTTTCGTTATAGTTCGCTCGCTTATGCACGGCATTTCTCGACTACTAGCTGCATTTTCTTCTAATGATATTTCTTGAGATTACTGCTAGCATTACAGGAGCTTAAGAAACGTTAACATTTAACATATCTTCTGTATACCTTATCTTCTGTACAGCCATTGCGGTCAGGTTCATGCCCCCCGAGTTCGTAGCGTCACTCACTGGGCTAGATGGCGTTAAAATAGCTTACGTGAAAACACGAAAGCCCCCGCCAAGTGAGTTAAAGAGAGTGTACGCTGCTTTGAAATTGAAGCGCGATCAATTTTGCGGCTTATTCGCAAAAATCAGCGTTGTGTAAACAGACTTGAGTTGAACAAAAATTCACGCTCCACTCCCAATTGTAGTCATGTGGACTTGTGCAGACACGACAGCCGACAAAATCAAATCGATAACTTCATCGACCAGCGGGTTGCTGCGGACCACTAGCACAGATTGGGCGAGCTGGATGCAAATAAGATCGCTCGGAATAAAACGCCAGCAGTGGTGCGCGTGGTACAGTTCGACCCTTATGGTTAGAGATAGATACGCTCATGAGCCACATTCATGATTTCGATCGCGCAGTGCTGCCTAATCAACTGTGCGAGCCTGTCAATGCTAGCCTGTCAATGGTGATGACAGGATGGCGCGCACTATACTTCTAATACTTGGGCAACGCGATCCGCTGCAGTGTTCGCGTTTCATTTGACACTGATAGTACAGCTTGGTAAAAAGTAGGAAAAAACGGCGAATGTGTCCAGGAAGGGCAGAAAGAGAGCTCTTTCCCACCATTATTTTGGCACCTGTGGCTAATTATTGCTATTCTTTACCATGCTGTAACAAGATTAAATATTTTAAGGTGAGCGATTCCTCATCAAATGTGAAAATTCACCGTCGGCGTCCCCCGTCGCCAGCGTCAACACGACTGATGCGAAAATTCATCACATGATGACGTCATCATGACATTCCAGACCGCCAAAATGTGTGACGTCATAACGTCAAGTCACATGATTACATCATCACATGACATAGTCGCTTTGCATTGCCTCCGTGATTGGTGGGCCGATCTCGGAGGCGATGCAAAACCAGGTGATGTGTAGAAAGCTTCAGTGCAAAACCACGTTACGTCCAGAAAGCATTCGGAGGGGGGGCGGCGAAGGAACAATACATCGACTCAAGAAAAAGATGGCTTTCGCCTTCGAGTCAACTTAGGCAAATGCATAAGGAACTCGAGTCTTTTTAGTACACTGATTGCACCAAGACCTATCAGGAGTCGACCGTTGAGACTGATTTACAGAATTTCAAATACATCTTACGACTTTCGATGCGAAATCTTTGTATTTATCAACGTTGGTATGATTACACTATTTCTGTTCAGCATATTTTCAGACTACCATGAACGAGTGAACAAACGTCGATTTATTAGCGTAAGGGTTAAAATATGGTGCAAAAAAAAAAGAACAAAAACAAAAGAAAATCACTCCGGACAACCTACCAATATTTCATATCCCCGTCGTGCATCCCCTTTAGGCTCACCCTGTTTATTTCGTGTTTGTATTGAAAGAACTTACGACGCGCTCACACAGCAGCTGCTAAAAATGTGGATTTAATCAAACGTTGTTGCCTCTAACGCCATTTAATTTATTTGAAGGACATCACACGTCGTTTATCATTCTCCGAACATAGGAATTGAGGCGAAGGAGCGGGCTTGGCAACCGAACACGCGCAGCACGCGGTATACATTTATTGCGCTTTAACGCAGACATGGAAGCTGAAGCCCGAACGCTGAAGTCAGTGATCGAAAACGGGCAGGAAAAGTCATTTTGGAGTGCGCCACGGCCATAGAACAGTCTCGAAAAGAAAAATTCACCATAGAAGCAGGTGTACACATGGATGGCTAGCAGACGACAACAGGAGCAATCGACACAGCACGAGCTCCCGACGGCAACTCCGGTCGATTTCGCTGGGCATTTTGCTTGAACATTCAGTACAAATTGCTTTGTGAACTTGCCCACCAATATTTCATTAACTCGAGCACGATAGACAGGCCGGCAGCGTCGAGCAGCCTTCACGTAGCGAGCGCGCGCGCGAAGAGCTGCATCCGAGTCCTCTCCCTGACGTCACACGCGAGAGGGCGCCACTCAAAGATCTCGAGGCGAATATACCTTTCTCTTGAGGGGTAGTGGTAAACTACCATTCATGATTTGAGAATGCTTGCCGAATGTGCTCCACCCCATCCTTATTCTTCTAGTTATTTCATTGTACTGGTTCGGCTCCACGGTTTCTATCTGTCCTAAGTAGGCGTTTTCCTTTACAACTTCCAGTGTCTCGCAACCTATCGCAAAGTGCTCTTCTCTGCCGAGACTGTTCCAGATTACTTTAGTTTTATGCATATTAATTTTCAAAGCTACTCTTCTGCTTTCCGTGTACAATTCAGTAACACGGCCGCTGGATAAAAAAGAAGGTGCGGCTTGTTGCGTGCCACCGAAGCGGCGTCTCGGGCCTATAGTTCACCGCGCGCCCGCTCTGGCGCCTCGGCTCGTCCCACGGCGAAGCGCATTGGTCCGCGCGACAGTGATTCTAATCAAGCTGTAAATAATGCGTTTTTTAGTTGCACATCACAGGTTGAATATTGAAGTCGTTATTTGAGGGGCCTATTATCCCACGTGTCATATGTGAACAGTTTCCCTAGGAGTGCCAATCTTTCGTAGAGTGGGCCTCAAGACTCTCCATGAAGGCTGCTCGCTTGACTCATCTGGAGCGAAAAGTATGACTGGTCCCGTTAATGGGAGGCAATCGCCGTGCAGATTCCAAGGGCTGAGGTATCGGCCCACCGAAGCGCACCACGAAATCACAGACAACTTAAGTTTAGGTTCGGTAGAACCGTCCGTGCATCTGTGCGCCCGTGCATCCATCCGTGCATCCGCCCGTCCGTGCATCCGCCTGTCCGTGCACCCGTGCTTCCGTCCGTCCGTGCATCCGTCTGTCCGTCCCTCCTGTCCGTGCCTTGGCACGGTGCCAGGTGTCCGCCATGGCGCGCAGACGGACGCCTGTCGCGTCGGACTCTACAGCGCTCGCGCTTTGCTTGTGTAGCGTCGCTGTGCTCAGCGTGTTCAATCATGCAAGGAGTGAGACGCGCACATCGCGTTTCCTTGTGACCGACCCCATAGAGTTTCCTAAAATTAACTAGAGGGGCCTCTGGCGCTGCGATCGTTCAGCCACCATGGGAATGATGGGTAGTACGCGGATTTGCCTAGTCTTCGTGCTTGCGGGCTTCGAACGCACTTGTGGCTTTGTTTATTGTTGCGCTTCCGTTCTTTTTCGGAACAAATAATGGACCGTTGGGAACTTCGTGAGCGTATTTGGATTCGTGAGCCTAAAAAGGTAACGGCGGTGAAGCGTAACTGTAAAACCTTTGCTGAACTTCGTATTGCGGCAAAGCGAATTCAAGCCACACGCAGCCAAAAGAACGAAGACTAGGCAAGACTAGGCAAATTTGTGTACTACCCATGATTCCCATGCTGGCTGAAGCGCCCTGTGTTGCAGCCCCCGCAGACACTAGCGCCAGAGTTCCCTCTAGTGTATTTATAGGAAACTCTATGACCGACCCGTCTCAATGGGCACAGGCGTTCGCAGAACACATTTTGGAATTTACAAAGTGTCCGTCAATTTAAGCGCTGGAACGCGGGTGGCGTCTCCACGATGCGCGAAGCCCGTGAATACGAACGCATGCGAACGGAGGCAGATTATACTCCATTTCACAAGCTGTTGGCAGTACTCTGGAAGGTACGGGCGCCCTCTGCCAATCATGACACAGCGCACTACATAATTGTGTTCCTACGCGAATGTCGCGTCCGTGAATCTGACAAGTGGCCCCGCCTGTGTAGAAAAATGCGTACTATACTAATTAACTTTTTAATTTTGTAGCAGGTGGCACTTGGCATCCTCTTGATCTGTTTTGTTTATTTTTGGACGGGCCGACTTCCGCTCCAAAGGAACTGGGCGGCTTTGTCTACTTACTTTAATCATTAAATCAATCAATTTAAGTGAATCATTGAGTCATTTAACGAGCGAATCATTGAAGCAATCAATCCGAAGGTTTATTTTCCGGCATAATACGTCACACATGTTATTTTTTGTTTTTTTTATGTTTGCTACTATCACTGCAACACTACTGAATGATCCCGTCCTGTACGCACCACGTACTGATTGCCATGAGCCCGTTAGAAGGGTTCACATCTCATCGTCCTCATCACAACTTGAATCTGGCGTCGCAGCTATGCCACAATATCGCAGCTCCGCAGAAACCAGGCGGCGACAATGCACAATGTGCGTCGCTTCTATGAGAAATGCGTTCCTTGTACTTGAAGCCAAGCTACTTCAGCATCCTCTGCATCGTCGTTGTGGACAGGTTCGGTAGCATCTCGTCCTCTTCGAAACGCTGCGCCATCTTGGCGATAGTTGGAATTTCACCTCTCTCAAGAAAAATGTACTACACCACCCATAGAAAGACGCCAAGGTCAAAATCGTCCAGCTTCTTCGTGCAATCACAGCCTTTCCAATAAGAATGACTGTTCGGTAGTAGAGAGAGAGAGAGAAATAAAACTTTATTTATCCCATCTTAAGGGAAAGGGGCTGCGAGAAGGCGAGGGATCCTACGCGCGGTAGGCCTCCTCTACCACCTCAGCCCACCTCAGGATAGCCTCCTGAAGTTCGGGGTTCGGGCTGCGTATGGCAGCCTCTCACTGCAGAACTCTGCCCGCGTTCTACTCCAGCGCTTTCCACCGATAGAGCGTTCGCTCGCTCACATAGGTAGGTTTTTCCGTCCTCTTGGGGAGATAATCCGCGCTTGCACTCTCCCCTCATTCGACGCGAAGCGCTAGCGTTTAAAGCTATCTGCTTCACCAGCTAGGGAAAATCGTGCACACTCGATAGATGGCTCACCGGCGACAGTTTGTGGGACGCGTTGCAGACACGCGACCAACTCGGGCGACACCATGTTGCCGAAAAGCGGCGCATCACCACCTCACAACAAGCCTCCCCTCAGCCGCAGCCATGCGGGCTTTTTCTGTTAATTTCACGAATTATTAAAACACTTTGGATGCTTTAAAACATCAATCCTAACCATACTGTCACTTTATGCGTTTGTAGTGTGTAAAATAGTTCTAGATTGCTAAAATAGTTGAGGGACTATTTGCTGGGTGTGTTCAGATCAGAACGTCGGTGCATATCCGCCGACCCCCCTTTAATTTCGCCGAAAAAAAATATATTTTGTTTTCCGAGTCCCCAGGACCACAAAACCACTTGTGGTTTCGCGAGAAAAAATTTCACATTCTTTAAAAAAAATTCACAAGTCTCCACTGAGCCGCCACCGCCTCTTTCAAATTTCGCGAAAATGGGATTTCGATGAGACGCTACGAAAACACTATTGTAGCTGTAGCTCCGAAAAATTTTTCTCCACATACTGCGGATACTTTTTGTTAAGAAAAAATTATTACCTTGCAGTTTTGATGTTGTTCTGTTAAGAAAAAAAATCGCGAAATTGACACAAAGCTCAATAATGCTCACATTTAAGATTTTTTTCCTCGGCAAGTATAAACGCCAGACTTCCCAAAGTTTTTAAAAAGATTGACATATGTTTGGTGAACAAGTGTGATGAACGAAATACCTGAGAGTGGCTTCAAACGTTAACCAGAAATGTTCAACTGAGGACATGTCTCTCAAAATGCAATATTTTGAAGATCATTTAAAAAAAAAAAGACATCTTCGATTTTCTTTAAAGCTCTCCAGAATTTAAAGCCAAGCACGTGTTCTAACTTAATCTGTAAAAACATGTTGCATTATTTTTGTGAGGTCAGAACTATGAAGCACGAAAATTGGCCAAATTGACGTATAGTGAGTAACCACAACATTGAGCGAGCATGGAGCAATAGTTACCATTATCGTTATTTTTAGGTCGCGAATGCCTTCTGTGGATTGACGGATTGTCAGGAATAAAACATAAACAGTTGGTTTTGAAGAGTAAATCATAACTACATTTTTTTACGCAAATCCCAAAAACTTCTACACGGGTCCCAGCCACTGAGCATGCCGCGATAATGAGTCGCACTCTTAGCAGGAATCGCTTTCAAAATTTTTCGTGCATGTGAGCCTGCGTACGCCTGATAAAGGAGGTGGCGGGAGAGGATACACCGCTGGGTATTTATCGCTTCCCATGGCACGTCGGTAATGTGGTAACGCAGACGGTGCGTGTCGGCACAAGCGGCGCTTCTGCAGCACGACTGCGCTCACCCGCTCCCTAAAAAGAAGAAAGAACATAAACAAGAAACAGCACAACTCGCTTAAGAAAGGTCGAAGTAATAAGAGAACGTCGGCTTTCACTTCCGTTCGTCGTCGAGAACCCTGGCAGTCCTCTGCTGGTGAACGAACGTGAGTACGCGTGCGCGTATTACACTCCCCTGATATTGATAGGCCACGTTGTGGAGCTCAGAGCGAGCGTTTTGCGCTGACTACCCAAAGAGGCATACGAAGAAGATTGCCTGCAAGCGGAACTTTCGATGTGTGAAAGATTTGAATGTCGCCTTACTAAGTAAGCGCATGCCAGAAAAAGCCTCAGCCATCAGACAAACCGACCATTTTGTGCCAGAGCTGTTTCAACCGCTTCAAACAGATCGCCGTAGAGTCTTCAGATGCATCTCAGTCTGACGTAAATTTTGTTCCCGAACAAATTGCTGTCGAAGAGCTAAACGTACTTGTTAAGACAACCGACGTGCCAACCCTGAAAATTCCGGCGAAAGTGAAAGCACAATGCCGAGTGTCTTACTCCAAGCGTAAGAAAGTGGAGATCGAGGGCGCTATCTCCAGGACAATTTCTGCTGTCCTTACAATAGCATACGCCACTACAGAGGAACCCGGTCCTTCAGGGGAAACCTGCAACACGTGTCGCGAGTGGCAGCGCAACCTAAAGCACACATTCGATAGCTGCGAATCATACTATGAACGCTGCCGCCTCCTCACATTGCTTCCTGTGAACATCAAGAGATTCAAGAAATGATTCCATCCGCAACTCGGCACCTCATTCGCAAATCCAGAAAATACAGAGATACCCGTGGGATGTGTTCAAATCCGGACCTCTACACCAGATCGAAGATGAAGCCAGAAAACGTACAGGCAGCTATGAAATACTATACTGACGATGAGCTGACCTCCACCCAACAAAGCCCAAACAATAAAGATTTCATTGCAATTAGTTTTAAAGGACAAAAAGAGTACGTTTCAAAACGGCTGATGGCCAGGTCCATTCGGGAAACATTTCGTCTACAGCGGCTCACCCTGACACAGGGATCGAGCTCACGAAGTTCTCCTCCTTGAGGCCGAAATGGGTTGTGTGCGCAAGGTTGCTTCACCAGGAGCAAGATACGCACAAGTGCTTCAGTGACGTTTGTGACTGTCTAACTTGTCTGACTATGACTTGTGACTATGACTCCCTGTATATACAATAGGGGTAAATAAGCAGTTCCTTCTGAGAGCTCGACTTGACTACAATTCTAGAAATCTTGCGGTTAGTCCTTACGCCAGGACCAAAACTGCGACGCGTGCACGCACGCAAATGGACAAATTTGCACTTTAAGGCACCTCTATGGTTTTATCTGTCAAACTGTTGTCCCTCGAGCACAACAGATGACATTGAGGACCTAAAAATAACGGTGATGGTAACTATTGCTTCATGCTCGCTCAATGTTTTGGTTACTCACTGTACGTCAATATGGCCACTTTTCGTGCTTCGTAGTTCCGACCTCACAAAAATAATGCAACATGTTTTTACAGATTAAGTTAGAACACGTGCTTGGCTTAAATTCTGGAGAGTTTAAAGAAAATCGAAGGTGGTGTTTTTTTTTTTAAATGATCTTCAAAATATTGCATTTTGAGAGACATGTCCTCAGTTGAACATTTCTGGTTAACGTTTGAAGCCACTCTCAGGTATTTCGTTCAGCACACTTGTTCACCAAACATATGGCAATGTTTTTAAAAACTTTGAGAAGTCTGGCGTTTATACTTGCGGAGGAAAAAAATCTTAAATGTGAGCATTATTGAGCTTTGTGTCGATTTCGCTATTTTTTTTCTTAACAGAACAACATCAAAACTGCAAAGTAATAATTTTTTCTCAACAAAAACTATCCGTAGTATGTGGAGAAAATTTTTCGGACCTACAGCTACAACAGTGTTTTTGTAGCGTCTCATCGAAATCCCATTGTCGCGAAATTCGAAAGAGGCGGTGGCGGCTCAGTGGAGACTTGTGAATTTTTTTAAAGAAGGTGAAATTTTCTCTCGTGAAACCAAAGGTTGTTTTGTGGCCCTGGGGACTCGGAAAACAAAATATATTTTTTTTCGGCGAAATCAAAGGGGGTCGGCGGACATGCTCCGACGTTCTTATCTGAACACACCCTGCTGTGCTCACACAGCCCTGATTGGACGAGAGAGCTCTACCTTTGGCTGCACTGCCAACAGCTTGTGAAACGGAGTATAGTCACGCGTCTCGATGCGATTCGCGGTAAAAAATTAAGAAAGAAAACACGCACAATTCCGTTTGTGTGCCATCCCACTGAGAGTGTAAAAAATAGTTTGAAACACATAAATAGTCCCGTAATCATTCAATAAACATCGCATAAACATTTCATAATCGTTGAAACACGTTGGCGGGCTAGTTGGTTTAAGGCACATGGTAAGATGACAAGACACGTGGTAAGGCACATGGTAAGATGGCAAGAGAAATTGTGGAGGCCTATGAGATTGCGAGATTAGAAAAAAAAATGGGCGTTATGATGTAGCCTGGTGTCTGCCCATAGGACCGGAGCCAGCCAAATCGCAGGGAGAAGTCGAGCAGAGTAGCCGGAGCTGATAACAGGAACGTTTATTTACAGTATTTACATACTGAATGTAGCGTGTTTATACATGATGCAGGAAGATTTCTGGAGCGTCTCGGCGCTCACGTTTGAAGGCCTTGGACTTCCCAAGATTCCCTGCACGTGAAAACAATTAACTCCAGGATAGTCCAATCAATATGTAGTCTTCATCTCCGCCTCAAAATGGGAAGGTCAAACGCCGCCTCCTTCCCAACCCTGGAAAGAGGGAAGATGCACGCCCAGTTCGTCCAGCGTCAAGGGAGGAGAACAACACAAGACACAATACGCTACCGCACTGCATAGTACAATGACCTGGCCGAGGTGTCGCACATTCCTGGAAACCAGCCGTGTAGTCAGATGCAGCGATGACCCCTCGACAGCGGCTGCGATGCAGGTGCCTCCCAGGCGGGCCACGAAGGCACTTCGGAGTGTGGGAAACGTGTCTGAAGATGGACACCAAGTTCTCGGCTGATTGTTCGGTGCGTCTCGTAGCACGATGAACAAAGCAAGCAGCCTCGACTGCATACAACCCCTCCCAGGCCATAGAATCATCAAAGTCGGTCGGGAGTGTCCAAAGGGGTTTAACGAGGTGCTCTGGAGGGTTGAGAGCATGATTGCCGTGTTGTCGCCGCTACAGGTACATATCGGGGAACGCTGACCCGGGAATAAAGCAGGGCATACTGTCGAAATAATTCCGATCGTCCAAGTGGCGCCAAGCCATAAAGTCCGATCATAACTGTTAACCAACCGTCCGTGCCGCTTTCTGAAAAAGTTTAAATATCTTGTTTTGTCGTGGTAACATGATTTCTGCTATGTCGTGATAGTACTTTGCACACGTGCTCGGTTCAGCGATATGAGCCATGGTATGTTCTTTTATTTCTGTTATTTCCGCTCGCACGGTATATATTTATCGGTTTGTGCGAAAATAAAATATCACTTGAAAGTAGCGCTCTGTCCGTGTCGATTTTCTCCTACGTCCCTGTCTGTCGCGCTTACTCACACTTCATGGATTTCATAATCGTTAAGGAGCATTATTATTATTATTATTATTATTGTTATTATTATTATTATTATTATCATTATTATTATTATTAATATTATTATTATTATTATTATTATTATTATTATTATTATTATTATTATTATTATTATTATTATTGTTGTTGTTGTTGTTGTTGTTGTTGTTGTTTTTGTCGTTGTTGGTGTTGTTATATGTGGCTCTCGCCTAACGGCGTTTGTGCGCCCTGGAGTATTTCTTAAGGAGACATCCGCGGCGTCACGAATTCGATGCCAGTGAGTCCACCAACCGTGTTCTAGTTCAGTGTACGACGGCACGCCCATAAGTGCAAGTGGTGGCGTAACATGGCGAACCGACGCTGTAGGTGAAGCACGAACAGTGCGCAAGGACGTCCTCTTCACGCCTTCAGTTAACTATGCTACGTTTCACTCATCAGATGCGACACGCTACGGAGGCTAGCGAGATTGCTTACAGCAGATGCGTTGGGAACAAGATGTAGTGTAATGATTTTGCCACTCGTAACGTGATCTGAAGGGGGGAGAGCAGCCTGTTCCCCCCATTCTGGCTTCTCCCCCTCCCCTCGTAGAAACCTTATTTTTAGAGTGTACTTGCATTTCGAGCGTCTATGTAACATCCTCAGCGGAAGAGGAGGTAATACGGAGGTTCATTTCGGTGTCTATGAGGGATGAGTTTAAACTATTGCAACTGGTGCGACAATTTACGGCAGGCACTCACCCTTGTGAATTGCGATGATCTTATTAAAATGAACGAATCATCACAAATTTTAATAGGACAAATGAAGTATTCAGCCAATGCGTAATAGACAATTATTATTCAAAATTGCAGGCAATGTGTGTACAGGGTCTGTCCTTAAATTAATGTCAGTAAGTTTATTAAAAATCATTTATTGAATTTATAGTTACGGGTGTTTGAAAATCTACAAAATAGCGTCCTTTAGCGTCCATACATCGGCGTCAGCAAAACTTCCAGCTCTGGATATGGTCTCGGTAGTTCTCCTCCGGAATGGTCTTTAATGCTGCGGTGGAAGCTGCTTTGATCCCGTTCACTGTCCCAAAATGCTTGCCTTTCAGTGCTTTCTTGAGACGTTGAAACAGAAAAAAGTCGGGGAGAGCCAATTCAGGACTGTACGGAGGCTGGGGAATCGTTGACACAACTCCTCTAATCAGGTAGCCAGTGACGATGCATGCACTGTGGGCCTGTGCATGATCAGGGTGCAACTTCCAGTGTGTCTGCGATGCCCGGCCAGATTCATTGAACTCCTCGTTTCAGTCTTTTGAAGACTTTCACCTAAAGCTTTCGAAATGTTCCACATGTTGGCCATTAAACGAACGCTTAATCGTCGGTCTGAGTTCAGCAACTGCCTCAATCGCGTCACATGGTAAGTGGTCGTGGACGGCCGTCTGGTGCGGTCCTCGTCGTCGACCTTTTCCCGGCCTTCCAAAAAAGGCCTTCTGCCTCCGAAACCTGACAGATCTTGTTCTTTCTAAGCAGTCTTCATGACAGCAACGGTTTCACGCAAAATTTGATCGCAAACATATGCTCTAGCGAGCGCTGCATTTTCACTTGCACAGGAATAAAAAAACCGGCCAGACCTGTGCGGAACGCGCAGCAGTCACAACGAAAGCTGGAAGAGCGGCCTTTCTGGAGCCTTTTTAAAACAATCTTGTGGCAACTACTACAAGCCAACTTGCATGGTACCCTGTACGCCATAAATCATTACAATTTTTGTGTAGTAGGGAAGCGTCCACTCTGCCATTATTCGTCATTGCTCAGAGAATCGTCGTACCCGCTATACAGTTGTAAGGCATAATGTGCACTTTGTGGATGCTGTGGCTGACGACGATGAAGAATTATGCCTGAGGTTTTTGTAATGGTTTGGAGCATTCAACGACCCACTCGTTACGCAATTCGCGTTGTGTGACGCCTGTTTGTTACTTTACTGTTCTAAAACGCTTTATTACACATGTTAACGCGATTCCTTACGCGACAAGCCTGCATAGGGTAAGAAGAGTTGAAATCTGGGCCAGTTGGTTCATGATACTTGAAGAAAGCCAGCAAAAGCACAGGACACGAGAAAGAAGCAGACGCAAACACCACTGGAACTAACAAGTGCGACTTTATTGAAGAAATGCATTCATCCAAGAAATCTCTGAACGCATGTGCAGCACGGCAGTATCAGCTACAACGTCACCCGTCGAAAGATATAGTACACAATCATCCTTCTTGCCATCGTCGCAATACACTAAATTCCTTGTCAATGAGCCAAATTGACGCCTCTTCGCCTTTTCAATCGACATTGAAGATTTATTCTACGGCATTCTCCATGACGAACTGCTTATGACGGTACGCGTTCTAACAGAACTTTCGGGGCCAATCGCCTTCCAGAATGACTGTGGTGTCTGTTGATGCCTTTTTAGTATTATTGACGATGTCTCTGTCATCCACGGTTGTAGAGTGAAAGGGGTCTATGTTCCTGAAAAGAAGGGGTATTTGCATAGGATGAAGCGTTGTTCCTGTGTTGTGCAATATATTTTGAGCTAGGTTTGACAACTCGCTTCGGGTCTTGATAGATCATGAACGTGTCTGTCGTATCTTTAGGTACGTCGATGATTTTGTGATTGTTTTAAAAGTGCCTTCATCTGACTCCTCTTTCTCGTGCCCCGTGCTTTTGCTGGCTTTCTTCAAGTGCGTAAAGCCAGTTTGCAAAGGAGTTCCCAGCACCGGTGTAGCTCAGGGGTAGAATACTGAGCTGCCACGTAGAGGGCCTGGTTTCAAATTCCATTCAATCCTCGGTATTTTTTATTTATTTAGTTTTTTTTCTTATTTCGCCCAATTGTGGTAACGGACACCGGTGGCGGTGGCGGACAACTACGGCGCCGAAAACGGCCCTTGCGATCTCATGAGAGCGTTCGCTGTAGAACAACTCGCACAGACAGCCTGTGCTACACTCTCTGATGGTCGGAGCACACTGAGCGACGAAGCGCTGCTTAGCTCGGTTCCCCCCACTACCTGTTCCAACCGGTTCGACCACGTCCTGACGTACACTCGCATGACAATAGGTTCACTAACATTACTTTCAGGACAGACCCTGCATATTTGTAATACCAACGCGTACGGTCACCTGTTGTAACAAAAGCAAAATATATCCGGTATACCACGTGGGAAACCATGGGTTTTCTTTATGTGGCACAGTGTCAGCTTTTATGCCGGAAGGAATATTGCGCGCTCTTGATGGTATTTCATTGTTTCCAGGAATCTGGATAAGTTAATCGTGCAGACCCACTACCTACCGGACTCGACAACGTCAACGAGTTGCACAGTGCGCCCTGCAAACAGTCCAACCCTAATGGTGAGTTTATATTCTGTCTCTCTCGTTCACTGCCGACTGCACGTCATAAATACTACGGGATATTGAAAATCAACAGCTTGCCCAGCACTTCAGCTCGTCTTTCATCTATCAAATGCTATCTCGCACACGGAATAGAGCTGCTTGTATTATATAAACAAGTGTTTTGTTATATTAAATAACGAGTAATTAAATGTACGCAGGACCATCGAAGGAGCAGGCGGTGGCATGCAATGCATTACCGAATTCGCAAAATGACGAATCGGGTAAAATTTAAAAAAAAATGTGTAGTGACAGATTTCGTATAAACTAGTGGCGCGGATAAACGAAATTTAATTTCATTTCAATTCATTTTATTACCTTAAAGACCTCGTTTGGGATGGTTAGCATATTCGTAGAATAAAAGCAGGTGTTCTGGTGTGATACAGGTTTGCAACGTGTCCAGAAATTCGGAATGACTTGATACGGTAGCAGCATGGTGATAAAATGCGCATTTTAAGAGCCATGATTTTAATTATTATTACATGCCTGAAAACCGCACTCTCTTCCGGACATATTGCACGGAAGTAAAAACGTTTTGCGCCTTCAGTTTCAGTTCCGCACATAATGTATTCGGCTTAAGAATGTGGAAAAGAGGGCAAGCCTTCATTTTACATAATTCATGATTGTGAAGTTGAAGTAACGCAAGCTCCTATTCGTAGGAACATTGTTCAATTTCCTTTTCTCTCTCCTATTTATTTATTTTTATTTAAGCTTCATGTATCCTTTGAATGCAGGAAAGGAGTCAGCTGTGTGTAAGCCAAATAAATGTCTAGTGCAAAAGCCCATATTTATCACAGTGGTTGTTAAATTCATAAGAATACGCAGCGCTAAAACGACACAACACACGGCGAAAACAAGGACGGGCGCTGTCCTTGTTTTCGCCGTGTGTTGTGTCGTTCTAGCGCTGCGTATTCTTATGGATCCATATCAACGAGCTCGTTAAGTAGTTAAATTTATCAAAGCACTAATCGACGATTTGTTTGTCTCGTAGACCGCAATATTTTGTCGTACCGAATACCCATACCACTTCGGACATATGGGTTTGGGTCCACCTTGGACTTTGAGCGCAGAATGGTGCCGCTTGTGCTCTTTTTCTCTCTGAAACGAAAGCGAAAGTATAGGCGAAAGCCTGAGAACCGCCGATGTGGCGCATGGGCACTACATGTACTAAGTGGCGACACCCGAAGTGTCATGCCCAAAGGTTTGTTCGCGGTGTCTGCATTTCTGCGCCTGCGTGACTGCGTGAATGTACAGCCGCGTCCACGTCTGTGTGGCGCGCGAGAGCAGCCGGCCTTACTCTGAGGGGCGACACCTCGCGGCAGTTGCGGGCTCTGACTTGGGGTGCCAAGGAGCATACGCGGCATTATAGACATGCCGACCTGCTTTGCACGAGTGAAAACGTTGAAAGGTGTAGCCTACTTGTTTAACGGATGATGTACACTCCCTCAGGGCGCCTTCGGCACTTCGATTCCAAAAGATGGCGCGTTTCGACTGATAACACGCGCCTTGTCAGGCACGTCAGCTCTCGCTAACGGTCACTTCGGGCGGATTTCCCTCGGGAGCAGTCTTGGCCGTTACGAAAGTGCCAATCCACGAAGAACCATGCCCATACACCACTGTGACACTCAGTCACCTACTTCTCGCAAAACGGCTGGATTCCTCGAATGGACCTCGGTCTCGCCCATCTCATTGGTTTTACTCTTTATGCAAGGTCTCACTCTCCTCCTTCCCGGTGCGCCTCTCATTGATTCAACCGTCATCATCTCGGCGTGCCGCAGCGCTCCCCTTCCTACGGAGTCTCCTTGTCGCCACACTGCGATGCCTCGTGATGAGCGCTACTCCTTCGGACGGGGAAGAACCGACGAAGAACAGCTTAGCTGTTAAAAGGAAGTTGCGCGTATGTAATATATACGTCGAGGCAGCCACATATAAAAGCCAATTGGAAACGTGCATACAGACTATACAGGGCGTACAACGAGCTTATACAGGGCCGTTTACCGCTACGTTGAGTATTAGAGTCGCCAGCAGGACTAACTGTGCACATTGCTGTACAGAAAATAAGTGTTCTGTAACTTTTGTGGTCAAGGTATGGAATCAAGCCTGTTCACTCAAAATGTATTCTCGCAGTAACGGCAAAATGAGTCGTCAAGCATGTGTTAGGGCTGCTAAATCAATGTATGCGGCCTGGGGTGGAGGGCACTTTTGCCCCCCGTCTCTTGGCTATCGCCTGGCCAGGCGTATAGAAGATGCGGTAATATAAATTAACAATAAATTCTAAGCGCACAATCAGACGAGGACAAGAAAACACATAAGACAAACAGGCGCTAAGTTTCAACACTTTACTGCAGCCAGGGGAACGGAATATATCAGGGCACACGTGACAATACATGACGCCGGCGCAGGAGGCATAAAATAAGACACAGTCAATGACTTACTTCGCAGGTAACATAATTGTTTAGATGATAAAGCGATCGAAGCCTTGGCCACACATTTATCTCTTGAACTCTATCTTTCCCGCCGCGATTATTTCTCGCGCGAGTTTACTTTTGCTTCTTGTTGCAATAGTGTATTTCTTAAACCTCGGTAAGCGCTTCTTATCCACACAGTGATCTACATTTCGGACTGCACTGGAAACACCAAGATCATCACCGCCATCACACTTTCTACAGTGAACATCCAGAACCCTCCGCACTTCTCCATAACATTCGACAATGTTCCCTGAGGCGATCCTTTACCCATTTCCCACTGTGTCCTACTTAGGTTTTGCCACATGAAACAGGCAAACAGTACCCGAAAGATTCCGCACAATCGACGAACTTCTCTTTATCTTTCTTCTTGCAAGCTGTCATGTGAGGGGAACTGGGGTTCTTCATTCCGCACAGTTTTTGAAGTTTCTCAGGGGCAGAAAAACTACTTTTACATTGGCCTTGTGCCCTGTCTTCTTTAAACGATGTGACACGCCATGAATATACGGGATGACAGCGAGCTTCTGCGGGCCATTAACATGCTGCAACGCATCAGCCTGCTTTGACGAACTCTTTCGTAGCATGCCTTCAGCGACACTCACTAGCAACTGATTGGGATAACCGGAACCAGATAGCTGGAGGGTTTGTGCGTGAAAACTGACGCCTATTAGTTCCGGACATGATTTATGCAACGCATTAGAAAGGCATAACTTGGCGATGTACCTCTTAACTAGTTTTGAGTGGGCGGACTCATAAAGGAGCAATGGTTTGTCAGCACGAGGCACGTACTTCGAGTTCACCCGCTTGTGACTAAATAAAAGTATGATGTCAAGAACTCTAATACTGTCATTTGATGGCATTTCGTGGGTTATTTCTGGCGGCGCTAGGCCAGCGCGTACAAGAGTTAGCTAGTTATTGTCTAACGAACCAATGGAGTCAGAGCTACATTCAAAGATAATTAAGAAGTCGTCCACGCATCTAAAGACTTTGGTTGCATTAAGTTCAGCAACGCGGACACTCAGGGTCCTGTCTAATTGAGCTAAGCACAAATCACTGAGAATGGGGGCGATACACGAACCTATACATATTCCATCTTCTTGCAGATATGGCTGATCGTCCCACAGTATAAACGTAGATCGAAGGTAAGGACTGAGCAGTTTGATAAAACCATTGCTAGGCGTTCCGCACCCGTTCTGGAAAGCTACATTACCGCATCTATCTATGCACTCCTGGGGTGCTATGCAGGATGGCGCGAGCTTCTCGGGCACACGAGTTTGCTCCGAGCTCGCACTGCGGCGGTCATGGCACAACAACAGAGCGGAGCGCGTGATAGCAGCATTGACAAAAACGGCTACATGAACGAGCGTGGCGTCAAAAACGCATGTGGGGCATCTGCGGCGGTAATCAAAGAAACACCGCGTGCGAACACGTCAGCGCCGCCACTCAGTCCACATTCAACAGTGCAGCGACGTCAGCGTGATTGTCGCGCTATCTTTTTGCCAACTCAGCATTGCGCCTCCCACAGGCGTGTTCGTGGGCGTTCTTCCACTTTCGGGCATGTTCTTTCGTTCCACCCGCAGCATGGAAATTTCCACTCTCGAAGGCAACAAGGGTGCACACGCTACACTCTCGGGCAGCTCGTTTCGCTTCTATCAAATATTGCGGATAAATATACGGACAGGTTGTCACCAGGGGCGCTCGCATCATTGCGGCAACGCGGCTGTGATTGGTACGTCGTGAGCGCGGTGAAATTGACTGCGAGACATCGCAGCCACGTGATGATATAACTTTTATTTCTTCGTGCGTGTGTGCACAGTCTGCGCGATAAAGCTGATAGATGAATCCTGCCGCTCGCTGGCGTTGCGGCGTGAGCACTGCTCCTTGGAAAGCGCAAACGCGGTGGGTGGACCCGATCTTCGCCGCGGGCGTCTGTCAATCAAACTGATTGATGCGTGAACTCGGGTACAAACTCGTTGATTCTGAGAAGGCCCCAGTTCAACTCGTGACTGTCATGGTGCCGGTGTGACTGTCAAAGGTTTCATGCGGTGGACGCTAAGCAGCAGCTTCTTTGCATATGAAATAATTTGGTCAGCCTTTACTACTTGTGCAAGGCTGGAGCCATAGAGGAGCTTGTGATCACCTAGCTTCTTCCAGCGTTTTAAGTCGGTCGTCTACTCAGTATGCTCGGTATACGTTTCGAAGAACGCATCAGCTCCGTCTTAATTTTGAATATACTAATTTGGCAGGACTGAATTACCAAAATATTGAACAGTTTTGTCTTGATTGGTAAGGTTTTAATTAAAACGACAATAATTACCTCGGGTGCAATTAGCATGATCTTGATTAGTAGGCAGCTAATTAACATAAACCTAATTCGCATGATCATGATTAGCATCATATTATTAAGGTCTAATTAGGATGACTTACTTAGCGTGCTTATAATTAACATCGCGTTAATTAGCCTGCTATTAGTTAGCACGGTCATAGCTTTACATGGCTTCATTAGCATGGTCTTATTAAGGTATGGCTTCATTAGCTCGATCTTAGCATGCCTTGGCTTAATTATCTTGTTCATAGATTCTCTTGACTTATTTAGCTAGGTGTACCGCCCAGCCACTTAGCTAATCAGCCGGGCGCACGTCCTCGGGCAGCGAGCACACCATGAAGGGATGAAGAGTGCGCGCGCCAGTCGAGCAACGCGCAAGAATGTGCAGGCTGACCATGATGATTGTACACGTGGCCTCGGGTTCAGCTACGGTCGCGGTATTATAAGGTGCTCGGCCGGAACTAATCTCAGAGGCCACCGTGCTAATTATTCTAAAGGATACTTAGTACAGATATTAAAAGCTTCAAAACGAATTTAAACAGCCCCTGCCTTTAAAAAATATCATCAGTAAACCTTTCTGGCACTTTTATTGCATGGGTGCACTTCTGCACTCAGTGGAACGACAAACAAATGAAAGAAGATGCCTCTGGTTTGAAAACACCGCCCAATTTTGTCGACCGTCCTTGACGTGACGCTGCATTCCATCGTAACCAATGGAACGCAGCGCGCGCTGAAGGGTGTATCTGATCTTTTCGTACTGTGGCTCGTTCAAAAGGGGGTGTCGCCAGAGCTCGGAAAGATCCCGAGTTTGGCCAAGCTCGGGCCATCCTGCATAGCGCCCCTGAACACGGGAAAGCATGTCAGACGGCGGCAAGGAATAGAACAAATTCTTAATGTCTACGGAAAATGTTCTGAGGCTCTTCTGAGAAGAGGACTTGACAAAGTCCAGAACAGATGCAGCATTCTTGACCTGGAAATGGTCATCAAGAAGTAATAGGGCGAGTTTTTCCTCAAGATATAAGGCAACATATTTTTGCCATGTGCCGCTTTCGGAGACAATTGCCCTGAAAGGGGCGTCAGCCTTGTGTGCTTTCACACTAAAAAAGACCTCAAGGCAATTCCGCTTACGTTCTTCGATGCCCTTCCGAACTTTTTCTAGCTCCAGCCTACTACACACATTTTTGCTTCTGGCTATAGCTCTTTAAACAAGCACACTTCTTTTTTTTTCTTAAAACCCTTTGATACTGCTTCTAGAGGTTTCTTTTTGAAAAGCCTAGGTGACATAACAGCGAAGCCCCCCCTCCTTGTCGGTGGGTAAGATGCAAAGAGAGTTTTCCTTTAAAAAGGACACATCGCGTTTCGCCGCTACCTTGGACACTGGAACCTTGATATGGTTCAGCACGTCCATGCCCTAGGACACAGGAGTCTTCGTCGGCAGCACACCGGGAAACTTGTCGGACGAGAGACAAAGTTCAGGGGCGGACCTCCTCCTCTCGTCGGCGTAGTTGGAATCTCGAGAGAGCACCTGCTGCATATCATGAGGAAGCCCGACGTGCTCGAACAGGAGGACAGGGCTTCTGGAGGTAGGTTGCTTCGAAGGACGGCAACGACGAAGGTTCGTTAGATGAATCTGCCACAGGGATTCAGTAGTTCGACTAGTGAGCACCGAAAACTCGCTAAGATGTCTCCTGGCTGTAGAGGGGTCCAACACGTCGAAAAGCTGCACAGCTAGAGCTGTCCTGTGCCGACAAGCTAGCCGAAGTCATTCGGGCTTCTGGATTTTGCAGATACGGATGCCATGGTTTGTAGAAGAAATAAAACCTCCCAACAGCGCTCGAACACTTTGTGGAAGAACCCTTTTCCGATTGCAAAATGCCAGAGAACACGCCTTGCACACTGCGCCGGCTATGAAGGCCATGATCGCCGTAGGATCACGAGGAACAGATGCAGAACACTCTTAGAAAAAAAAGTGTATGTGTGACTCTTTTCGGAGAGTTCTGACTTGCCACGTATACGACTCTCTTTCTTTAAAGAGACACGGTGACTCACTTGGTGGGTCAGAGTCGGCGTGATCTAGGAGAGTCCCCGGTCCCTCTTAGGAAGAGTGAAAGGACACTTATGCGAAGGATCACAACACCACTTCTGAGGGAGTCATACGACTCTTGCCAGTGACGCTCCTACGTGGGTCAAACGACACCCACCGAAGCGTCAAGCGAATCTGCGGCAATTTTAGGCTACTCAGTTGACCCTTGCTCTACTTTTGCGTGACTACTGCTGGAAGTAGTGAAGTATTCATTTTAAGCAACTCCAATAATACTTGCCGTTGTGCCCAGCGACTAAAAAAAAGGGAATCGTTCAATTTTAGCATTATTTTAATAAACTCGTCAAAACAACGCATCACTTCCAGCAGAATAGTATAGAAAGCGCGAAGAGATGGTATCTGATTACCAATGAAGCAGTTGAGGTATTCCTCATTTAGATTCTTATATGAGAAATGTGTGACGGTGATGTGCATAGTGTCAGTCGTGCAAAATAAACTGCAGATATCGGTATCATGTTTCCATATTTATTCCTTACGATAATGAAGAAATCATAAAGTGTGACGGCTGGAGCAATCGGGCTTGTGAATTTCAATATTGTCGGTCCTGTTCAGCGTGAGCAGCCATGAAAAATGGTATCTGAAAATAAAAAAAACGTGATATCATGATGAGAAAACGGAATTGTAGTAAGAGTTTGCAAAACCTACACAATAAGTGTTTTAAACAGACACAATGAAGGCTCACAACAAATGAAAACAGGCATGGTAAGGAACCAAGTTTTTTGCCGTTATCGTGTAAAACACTGCTTCCCAATAGTAGTTTTTGTAACATGTCACTTGGTGACAAAATTTGCAGCACAAGATGATGTGAGCCTCTTTTAAAACAAGAAATGCAATTGGTTTAGGCTTCTTTGCGTAAGTGCCACTCACCTCATTTCTTACGTCGTCTTGTCCAACTAAAGGAAATGTAGGGCCGACTACCTCGTTCACATTACGAACGCCGCTGTTGATTTTTCCATCACTAGTGGCGAGGCGCCTGACCATAGCGATACCTTCGTTTCCCCGAGTGTGGCAGTAAACGGGAGTGAAGAGGCTGCAGAAGCGATCCGGGATCCTGGAAATAACCAACGCACAAGCACACAGCCTGATTAGTTTTATTTAAACCACCCTTTATTCAACACACCGTTACTGTACACACATCTGACACGAGTCTTTCGTTTTCAATAATATCGCAACGAAAACAAATTTTCTCGTAAAAGAAGGCGGGAACCTCGTTTCGCAATAGGCACTGGTTATGCACGAATGAAAGCCCTCCTTTTCTGATAAATCGCTTCAAAAAGTGCTTGCAGAATAAGCCCGGCTTTGCGCCAGCATATTGCCACAACCAAGCACATCCTCCGGCATTCAGGGGCACGCCGCGAGCGGTTATTGACCGCGTGTTCTTCAAACGTAACCCATCCTTAAATAATCAGTTCTACTAGCGGCCGAACGACAGCAACGCTCGCGGACGCCGTCTACGTTGACATCGGACATGGCATATGCTAGAATTACCGCACATAGCTCCCACAGTTCACGTATATTCACTCGATTCTGTTGTAAAGCCGAAGGTCATTATATACAGTGCGTCACTGTACACAGACATTTTTTTTCCGCGTTTCCACGCGTGGATGCACGCTGTACACTCGAGTATCGATGGAAATGTTATTATGACGTAGACTAAAGATCATCTCAAAACAACATCAAGCACTTTCAGCAGTTCAGACACAATGTGCGATCAGAAAGTATTCGCCCTTGATAAGTGATTGCATCACTCACTTTTATGAGCCATGCAGTCACTTACACGACAACGTGCATAGCGGTCTCAACTCGTTAAGTGACAGTTTTAATTGGACATCCTGCAACAGCCCCGCAGGCGCCGGCTACTGTTGGAAATGGCTGCCAGCCTACTTCCGCAGAGGTGCTGCAGACGCCCAGCTAAAGCTGTGTAGTTAGTACCTACGAAAGCAGTACACTCACCGTTAACAGGCGCACGCCGTGCAAGAATATTCCTCACTCAAAGCGTCACTGCGAGCACGGAGCCTGGCGTGCCCGCCACTCAGATGCGCAGTTCGCTCAAACTCAAAACTACAAGACGCGCGACCAGCGCAACCAACGCAAGGCATTCCAAAAGACGGAGGAGAAGAGAGAGCGGGTGGAGGGGCGGAGGCGCCTCTCTGGTGCCGGTGAGAGTGGGTGTGCCCGTCACGACGGCGCGGAATGGCAAACGCGCGATAATTCTGTGAGTCCTCTCGAATTGCCAACTCTCTTTCTCAGCGTCTACCTTCGAAAAGGGGTCAAGTGAATACCCGAAGAGAGTCATCGTGTCGTAACCCTCTTTTGACTCTTTTAGGGGCGAAGATCCTAAGAGTGTCGGTTTGTCCCTCCTCTGTAGTTCTCGTAGTAGGTAGGTAGATAGCCACGTATAGTGGAATGTACCCACTCCACGTGATAAAGATGACAATGACGCAGCATAGTGGAACGTACCCACTACACGTGATAACGATGAATTATAAAGCGCGTTCCAGTATAGTGGAATGTACCCACTACACGTGATAACGATGAAGATGGACATCATTCACTTCGTGGATATGGCGTGATTTTAGGGGCGAGCTCCTTAGGGTGTGGGTCTGTCCCCCCGTCTGTAGTAGTAGTAGTAGGTAGGTAGGTAGGTAGCCACGTGTAGTGGAATGTACCCACTCCACGTGATAAAGATGACGATGACGCAGTATAGTGGAATGTACCCACTACACGTGATAAAGATGACGATGACGCAGTATTGTGGAATGTACCCACTACACGTGATAACGATGAAGTATAAGCGCGTTCCAGTATAGTGGAATGAATGTACCCAATACACGTGATAACGATGACGATGACGCTGATGACCATGAAGTATAAGCGCGTTCCAGACCACACATTCTCTTTCTGCCATGGATGAAAACGACCGAGCTTCGCCCACTCATCATCATTCACTTCGTGGATATGGCGTGATTCTTTTTTTCTTTGAGTGAAGAGCCTAGTGTACTAGAAATATACTTCACAATTGTGGCGGTTTTGGCATCTTGGTATGTGGGTTGTCCTCCTCTGATTGCGCGCTTAGAATTTATTGGTCCTCTCATACCAACACGTTCCAAACCACCACAATAAAATGAAATCGAATTCCGGTCCCCCCAACAAACAGAAAGGAAACACTTAGTGCTGAAACGACCGACATAAAATTCAACATTGCAGGCCGGGAGCTCGTCGTCCAAGCTGATTTTGTGAGCCGCGAGGTCTAAAGACGCCGGACATTATTTGGTGGCTTTTTGATCCAAAATGTCCGCTTTCTAACGGTGAATGAAAATCTCCGTTTTTAACGGTAAATGTTCCAATGTGACGGATGATTTACTCTGGACTCCGAGTTGCATGTAATGTACGACTATACGTGTGCTCTCATAGGACGATGGTACTTCGGATTTTACAGAAGTATGTAATCAAGGAAGACAAAATTATCTTGTGTAATAGAAAAAACTTTATTTTCCCAGATAACTTACAAGGTAGATGGATGATGCCTAAATAGTGAGATACTGATAACTTAACTGGAGAGGCGGAATTGTGCCTTCAGTAATTGGTTCTCCAACACTGTCATCAACGCCATGACCGCCTTGCCCTGCAGGTCGACTTTTTGGCACGTTAATAAAGTGGACGTGCAGCAGGTGATACCTCAAGTTTTCCGTCGCTGGCTTAGAATACTACTTACCACGTTTATGACGCTTGGCAGTCATGATGTAGCGCGAAAAGACACAACGGACACAGAGAACCACAAGCGCCTGTGGTTTCTGGTTCTCCGAGTCCGTTGTGTCTTTTCGCGCTACATCATGATCATAAGCAAACACCAACTAGCCCAAGAACAAGTCCTTTGGCAGTCTTCGTTTTCGTATCTTCTGTGGCCAACGTCCCTACGACGCTTTTCTTCCGATTTCTTGGTATTGTGGCGTGAGATAGCTAACAGTCTGCGCACCGAAATGTAATAACGCAATAAAGCACGCATCCCCCCCCCCCATGTATTTCGCTAACGGTTAACCAGCACATAATAGAAAAAAATGAGAGTGGAGAGGTGACAGCGGTAACAGCCCAAGAGAAGTGGCATTGCTACCTCCTTGTGGTAGGGTTGCCCCCCTTTCCGTGCTCGTAGGTGGACGTCGTGAAGTATGGAGATCAAGGCGAGCTCATTTATATATCCATGGGGAGCGGTATCTCCAGCCCCGGGCTCGTGCTTGGATAAAAACTAAGAAAAAATGTCGGCTTCATTAGGAGCCATCGCTATCCCTCTTAGGGAGAATTTGCATGAATGATGGCACTCGTTTTTGGGACGCCAAGCAATCAAGCACTTCTAAGTGTTTCAGATAGTTGACATTGACATATGCGGACGTTTCTGCCGCTTATTTACGCCCGAAACTTGAATGACCCGGCAAATTCGGTCTGAGAGAGTGCCATTTCTGTTCAGCCAAGCGCAATGGTTTATCGAGTAGCGACGAAGCTTTAACTGATATGTGGAGTATTTACATTAGTAAGAACGAAAGACGAGCTAGTTGGTACATGTACATCTTCAGAACCTTCGAGCGTGAACTGAGACAGAGACGAAGAGGTGGTGTCGTTCCCTCCCTCTTTGTTCCCGTCTTAGTTCGCGCTCGAAGGTTCTTAAGATGTATTTACATTAGCCGAGATAAAGCATTTAAAGTTCCAGCGGAAACCAGCTAGCCCGGCTCTTTCACAGGCAAATGGCAGGCGGGTTGCACTATCTTTTTTTTCACTTGTAGCGGAGTAGAGTGTTCAAGTATATCCTGTAGTGGAGAAGGGGAGATGCGCTCGACTTGTGCGTCTGAGCATCGCTCGCCACCGGGCGCTACGGCCAAAGGGAGCGATTGGCCGAGGCTCTTCTAATCGGTTAATCGGGCAGTTTTATTACAATAATTTGATTAAGTACGGGAGGGACATCGATTACAATAATTGTTATGCGACGTACTCTTAATCGGTTAATCGTCCATCGATTTTGCCATCCCTGTCACTGCCGCTGAACATTATACACACTATCGCACTATCGATAGTTCTGGCATTGTATATACACGCTATCCATTGCTCTGGCGCTGTTCTTGAGCAGGTAGCGCGAAAGACAAAGCCGCAACAAGAAAGACGAGACGAGCGCTATCTGTGCTGTGAAGTGTTGTTTTTTTCTTTGTCCGCAGAATCAAGCCGCCGATGCGACGAAGGTCTGGTCAAACAAGCCCTGCCCATCCATCCTTCTCGGTGGTCTATTCTATGCTGGGGCCACAACGGAGAAAGCAACTGCCACGAGCTGCAGGATCGCCACGCTTTGCGAGGTACGAAACACAGGAGATTTGCACGTGCGCCACGCCTCCTTAACCACATAGTTGTCGGTCACACTGGCACTGGAAAAGTATAGCGAAGTAGTTTCCACAAAAGTTTCTTTACTTCGCCAGATTGTCTAACACGAAAGTGTTTTATGCCGGTTGAAGAATATTTAAATAGCGCGGAAAAACATGAAGTCGATGTTTTCACGGAGCGCCGTCTGTTCGGGAAATAGCATGACAGAACTAAAAGAAGGACACCGACCATGAAAAGCAATGCGAAAAAGACGTTTCGGCTCCCCTGTTGGGAGCCTTGTTCACAATGAAAGCAAGGATGCGTGAAGCGACGTTTATGAGGGCTTTAAAGTGTGACGTAAGTAGCGGGTGTAGATACAAAGGAGGGTTCCGTCATTTCAGTTCAATGTGTTATCCGTCGCTTGAATTAGGATGGATTCTAAGTGGTGTCCTCAAGACAGTTTTTCCTCTTTTTCTGACATCGTGCCGTTATCCCAATCGATTTGATGGCTCAAGTTGTCAGCACGCTCCGCCAAGGCATTCGAAGACACTTTTTTTTCTGGTTGACGTTATTGACCCGCTGTTCGAAATTTCCTGTCTCGCCGATATATACGCAATCACAGTCTTTACATGGGATGTGATAAAAGATGCCAGGAAGCTTCTTTTTTTTCATCTTTTTCTTCTTCAATCACAATCCTTTTGTGAACAAGGCTCCCTTCAGGGCAACCGAAACGTCTTTGTCGTATTCCTTTTCATGGTCGGTGTCCTTCTTTTAATTATATCGCGGAAAAACATGAACGCACGAGAAAGGAGCTGACACAGGAAATCGCTGACTTCCAACTGATTTTCAATTCGGAAAAGACATATATATGAGGCGAAAAATAGCGATGCGCAATAGAACATTTATCTATTTATTTATTTCTTACATAATTTATTTACTTTTATTATTATTTATTTTTTACTTTATTTATTGCTTTCTTTCTATCGTTATTTATTGATTTCTTTATTTTTTTTACTTCATTTATGTCTTTCTTTACATCGTTCTAAACAGACAGGGCGTGCAAACACGGAAACAAGAAGGAAGTCAGGACACCACAAACGCATACTAACGTTTCTGGTGTCCCGACTTCCTTCTTGTGTCCGTGTTTGCACGCCCTGTCTTTTTCAGAATGAACACGTACTAACTAGCTCAGCTCTCTGTTATTGTATACTTTACTTCCTTCTTTATTTATTTATTATTTTCTATCTTTTTTCCCGACTTTCGGTCTTTATTGATTTATTCACTTATTACTTGATTTATTTCGTTCGTTCGTTCGCTTGCACCGCGCTATGCTCCCGTCTAACTCTTTCTTTCGTCCATGCCGGGAATGGGACCTCCACCTGAGTATTTTCAACCGTGACACTTCTGTCGCTACATGCAAGAATGAAATTCGCCAGCGTGAAATGACAAGTTACTTCGATAAAAGATCTGCTTTGCATATCGGAAACGCTTTATGCCCACAAGCGAATGATTGAGAAAGCATTAGTTATTGGAAGATGGCGTATACGGACGAATAGGCATGCGACCGGCGCGTGTACGAGGATTTCTTTTTGTGAACCCGTGTTTCTGTACACTCGCGGTCGCTGGGTTTTTCGCGAATTATGCGGCGCCGTCGTCTCCACCGAGATATGTAACCCATAGAAGCTTGGCTTTAATAATGCAAGGTTTGTTTCCTTCTAACACTCAGACTCGGCTACCCTGAACTCGTATTCTCACAGGCTCATCCGAGGGGTAAGCCAGCTGGTTCCGACACCGCCAACAAGGCTTCGCTGATACGGAGGGATGTCTCGGACTGCTACATCTACGACACGGAGACCAAGATACAGGCCAAGGTAAGCCGCCCGCACCAACCATTCCGCGAATACCGTGAGACTTAATCATAATTGTTGGGGTTTAACGTTCCGTAACCACGGTATGAATATCAGGGAGATTGCCGACGTGCGTACAACGGTTTTAATTGAATAGTGCAAACGCACCCCCATCCCTCCCCCGAAATAAATCGGCATGCACCCCCCAGCCATGCAGCCGCTGCCACTCCTCTGACTTATTCCTAAAGCGCCACCTAAAAAATGGCGGAAAATTTTCACCGTTCTCATTATTTCGATATTTGTTTTGAAGTCTCGAGGTGCTGCCCAAGGAAAAGCCCCAGTGATAAGTTTTTCACGATTCACAGCTTCCCAAAAAATCTTAAATGCCTGAACATCGTAATGTTCGCATCAGTGTATCGGAACGGAACGAAAACCGAAAACGAAAAACGAAAAAAAAAACGATATTTTTGACCGGAACGAAAACGTAACCGAAACGTTGTCTATCATTTCGTTCCGGAGTGAAACCGAAATTTTTTTTTTTCGTTTTTCGGTTTTCGGTTCACTGGGAAACTTGGCAATTCGGAACAAGCGAGGTCATGCGACGTGAGCAATAATGCACATCTCAGAGTGCAGAACTAGCGCGTACCTCAGGCAAGAATTCTAAAGTGAAGATGAGTTGGAAATTGTCCGAAAAACGAAAACTGTGACAACCAGAGATGTTTACAATAACTCAAGTGGACTTTTGTGCGCCTGCGTGGAGGGGGGTATTCTCGGCGCGCAAGTTTGTTTTATATAAACAGTGGTCTCGCGTATGAGAGGTCTACGCTCGATGACAGGCTGCTTCTGAGATCACACTCACTCCCTTGACGCAAAGCATTGAGCCTGCTCGAAAATATTCGTAATTCACTTTTGAGAAAGTCTGCTATTCTGCTATAATTAAGAAGGACACTGGCTTGCACTGATTTCTAGGAATTCGTGGTACAGTTAGTTGTGCTCCTCTTAAGAACGTGGCAAGAACGTGTTCTACCCCTGCGCCCCTTCCTTTAAAGGAGCTTGAGTAAATATACGACAAATTCAGTGGGAGGTTCAACCCCCCCCCCCTCCCCCCCCCCCCGAAATTTTTCAATTTTGCTTGCGTATATATACACGCACACATAAAAACGCACGCTCGAACATACATAAAGTATGGTTAAACCCCCCCCCCCCCCCCCCCCGAAAAATATTTCTGGCTACGCTCCTGGACAAATCCAATATTTTTATTGTTACTTTCACTCCAAATTTTTGCATACAAATAAATAACGTTACGAAACGTTACGGAACATTTTTTTTCGTTCCGGAACAGAAACGGAACGGAACATTTTGCCGTCGAACGAAACTAAAAACGTAACGAAAAACATTTCGTTCCGACACCCTGGTTCGCATGCTATCCGCCTGTACGCAGCGCAGTATTTGGTTAAACGGTTCATCTGTATATATGTGCGTGCGGCTGTCTTCTTTCGTATCCTTCGCACCGGCTTCGTTAATGGAACTCGCGTATGTAGTAAAGACGGTGCATACTACGCCACACAATAATCAAGCATTGCATTTAGCTTTTCTTCAGCGTAACTTTCAGGTTATTCCTGTATGGACTTCTGGCTTGCTCCATTGAAGAATGTTGTTACGATCTTGCTTGAAACGTGGAAACAAGATGTGTTTTTTTTTAGGGGCGAAGCTCCTTAGCCGCTCACTAATGTCCGTTATCATCGAGGCTTGCCGTGGTCCTTAGTCGAAGCGCAGGTGCGAAACATCTGTGCGCAATACCGTGAAGAGAGCGTAGATAGCGCGCATAAGGTTTAAAAATAGACCGTACTCTGTCCGTGCATCTCTGTCCGTCCGTCCGTCTGTCCGTGCATCTGTCCGTCCGTGCGTGCGTTCGTCCATCCATGGACGGACGCACAGATAGATTTCATAAACATTCTTCATATCGTTTATCATTTCGTCAATTGAGCTTCGCCCCATCATCAGCGTTCACTTGGTGGATCTGCCGTAATTTTTTTTTTGTTGTCCAAGTTTTGTTGATTAGCCGAGTGCTTTTTTTCTTAATTTGTTCCTTTGTGTGCACGCCAATATTGCATTGAACAATTTCCGAGCATGAAACTCTCCGTGCGTGGCAGATCTGCCATGTAATTTTGCAGAGGGTACGCAGAGGTTCTTCATTCCATTGCCTTTTTCACACTTTTTAAATGGCGATAGATGTTGCCATTTCTTGGGGTGTGAAGGTTAGTCTTCTCATTGCTTAGGTACCCACGCGATTAAAAACAAACAAACAAAAAAAACACGCATGCGAAATAACGTCCGTCATTAAACCCTCCAATGACCGTTTCCGGCACGAGCAATATGAGCGCCACCCGTTATCTCGTGTGGTTTTTCTTTAATTGTACAGCACTTCTCATGCAAAACTGGTAACTGGAAGCAAAAGTCGCAAGTTGTTTTGAAATAAAGAGAGAAACAACTTTATTAAGGGATGTACGGAGGGTAGACCTGACGCAATAGCCAGACACAAATGAAGACTAAAAGAAAAAGCTTGGTTGCTCACTCTGTCAATGAATCGGTATAACACTAAAGCGAAGTGTAAAATTCCTCAACAGTGGTTGTGTGCTCGAGCCGGCTTTTCGACATGTGGACTTGTCTTTTTCAAGGTTGCAACTGGCATCCTTTCATTTGCAGCCTTGGAAAAGAAAAACACAAGTCCTCTTGTCGAAACATCGGCGGCAGCACACAACCACAGTTTAGGAATTTCTCATCGCAAGCTTCCATCTACTCCTTCCTGCCTTTCTTTTGGATTACTAAAGTGAAATGGGCCTTCACGGAAGCCGTTGAATGTTTCTTGTATACCGAGAAGAACTTGCATATTGCTATGAGAATTTGGCCGATATGGCACCTTATGAAGTGGATGCACCCCCCGACGACGCCTGTTGGAACATCTCCATCCCGACGTCTAACGTTCATGGTCATGAGCAACGCCCGTGGCATGCGTCACTCACGCGTAATTCACGAAATTGGGTCAATGACTACCTCCAATTTCTAGTGAAGCGTCGTGTTGGCGTGTGGCGCCCTGCTGGCGGGTTGCTTCGGCGAAGGCACGACCATGTGGGCCCTGGTCCGTTGTGTGTATGACAGCCAATGGGGCTACAATGCGCTCAGCTTCAAGAGCGTGAGAGGCAGAGTTCGAGCCGTGAACGCGCAAATACATTCCGCTTCCCGCTGGCGTGTCTGTCGCTGCCCCAAAGCATTCACTTACGCCTCATTCACCCGTCAACATTGTTCACTTTTCGAGGATCTTAATGCAGCAGTTTTCTTAGTCGCTGCCGTCGTACTCGAAGCAGTACGCGGAAGAGAAATAGTGCATGTGTGGACGGTGCCCAACTTTGACGAGGAAGCGCCAGACATTTGTACGAAGCGAAAGGTAAAGCACGAAACGGCGTCATCAGTGAGTCGAATCACCGCCTTCACTTCATTCCACAGATAGCTTCCGCTCTTGACTTCCGAGATTGGCTCTGTCAAAGCCCGGCGCGTTGCCAGAGTGTCGTAAGTGTCATGGCATGTCCACCGATATTTGGCATCTCGCACCTATACAACATTATGAAGTAGTAACAGCGCAATATTCACACAGGGACAAACAAAGATTCTTTGTTTGTCCCTGTGTGAATATTGCGCTGTTACTACTTCATAATGCAAAACCAACTGGCCCAAAGCTTCACGTTACTAACCTATACAACAACGTGCCTGCCAAGGACGAGCATTGAGAGGGGGGCATGGTGTGGGAGATAAAAGTCTCATTCGTAGACCTTCATGCATGTGTGCCGGTAGCGCAGTGAATAGAGTGCCTGGCACTTATCGCCGCTGAGCAGAGGGTTGTGGGTGCGATGTAAATGTTGCTTCTAGTTTTTCTATGCCACATGTTCCATGCACTTCGCCGACATCACCAGGTGAACGAAGTCAAGGTAAATATTGCTTCTAGTTTTTCTATGTCATGTTCGCAGGCATTTCGCCGACGTCATTTCCGTCACAGACCCACGTTCACCGACGTCATTTCCGTCACGACTTCAGTGAAGTTTCGTTGGACACCGGCATAAAACAATCCCGTGTTAAAATTAATAAATTGAGCCTCTCTTAGTGAACGCACATATGGAACTAAATTGTTTCAATTAAAATTAATAAAATTAAAGTCGAGAAAATGCCGCTAGAATTGGAGAATATTTCGGTGTGTTTAGAATGACGCGCCTACAGTTATCAATCAAGGCGCCCAGTGTAGGCATTTTTCCACTGTTTGTAGATGTTTTTTCAACCTTCCACGGCAGCTGCAAAACGTCTAGAAACGCAGGGTCTCGCTTTGCGCGCGATTGTACTTTCTGGCGGCCCCGGGTCATTACGCAACTTCCCAAAAAATTCGGCAGACCCCAAGTACCATGGGAATCGATGTTATGTGAAGCATGCGGAGGTAAGGTGACTACCACTGCGTCCACGTCCTATCTCTGTGTTCTTGTCCCTTCTGTGCGCTAAAGGTGTTAAGAAGGTGACTAGGTTGTAATTTTTTTTATTAGGCGAAACATTATGAAATGACGCTAAAGATATATGTACAAATACTGTACGCACAGATATATGTTGATCAGTCGCACATGTTTCATATAGGCAGCTGTTTACAATTGCGTAATGATGCCAACAGAAACATGGGTATTAACAACACCAGAAGCGGTAAGCTGATATGTAGCGCTTGTGATTGCGAGATTGGTAGCCCTGGATAGTGCTACGTAAACCAACTACAGTGGATGGCGCTTAAGTATACGACTGATGTTAACCCGACATGACTCCATCATAGAAGTACGTATGTAATGTTTTGAAAATTAGATAGCCTGCACTGCAAACACAAGTGACGTTTCACCAACAGTACGCCTGCATAGGTTCTTTTCCCAAAGCAGTTTCGAGACCTGACGTGGCTCTGTGGTAGAATACTTGACTGCCACGCAAAATTGCATGGGTTTGATTCGTGCTGGGACTCTGATTTCTATTCTTTGCATTCGTCGGGTCAACGCTGCCGTTGTCAGATTTTCTTAATGCTCTCGCATTTAAATTACCAATGTCCGTCCTCGCTGTTCCTGGGTAGATATTGTCACGTGGTCGTGACGTTGACCCAAGCAGCAGTCGGTATGTTCAAGATGAAACTGTTTATTAGGCCGAACTTGTGGCCGGTAAACTGAAAGTCAGATTACAGCAATACACGCTGGCACTGATAGCGGCGAACAGAGCGTCGGCCGTCGATCAACTGACAAGCGGTGAAGCGCGTCGGAATTTATACGCGTGTCATAGAATATTCCAGTCTTATCACTGGTTGTCGTGCAAGCTCTGGAATAAGCTCGAGTGTTCGCGTCTTGCGCGCAATCTTAACAAAACGATCTACAATGATCGCGAGGCTTCTAGAACAATGAGGCGCGGTTTGCGCTGAGCATTGCTGACAGCCTTTGAGGGCGAAAACCGAATAGAGCAAAGTGAAAATAAGAAACGCGCGTGGCAATATAAATTGTCAAACACCTTATAGATAGATAGATAGATAGATAGATAGATAGATAGATAGATAGATAGATAGATAGATAGATAGATAGATAGATAGATAGATAGATAGATAGATAGATAGATAGATAGATAGATAGATAGATAGATAGATAGATAGATAGATAGATAGATAGATAGAAACGCCAAAGTGCTTGCAGCAGGCAAAGAAACGCTTCGCATTTAATAACAAGACGAGTCGGTTTGGGCACTTGCTAGAGCAGTAAACGAGCAACTCAAAGGAACTGCGATTCTGCCGGAAATATGAGTATGGAGCACCGTACAATGAACACTTGGGCAACGACTTCTCCCCGAAAGCGCGTCTGGTCGCTACTCTGTGCCACAGCCGGCGACATGTCGAACACCGTGTCTCTGTACCGCATAGGTGAGGCATTTTGACAGCCGCAAGACTTCGTCAGCAGACCTTTTGTAGAAGGAGGGACGAAGACGGCTGTGCCAGTAATGACCATCTCTTTACGCGTCAGCTGAAAAATGGATGGAGGTGAAAAAAAGTCACAGTTTCGCCACAAGGCGAAGCAATGAATGCGATAGCAACTAATTGGAATGTCAAGCGACGAATGGCAAGCAGGTCGAAACGTGGAGCGCGCTGCTCACGCACAGATAACGCACGAAAACAAGACGCACAGGACGAGAGCGAACTAACAACATTCACAGCTCGACACTTCACGCGCTGCTCAAACAAAAAGGACGCACGAAACGTATTCACAGGCACAGACGAGCGCGAACTAACAAGTGTCACAGCTGTTACTTCGCTGTGTTTGAAAAGCGTGCTCTTTTCGCAAACAGGGGGGACTGCAGCGAGCGAAGTGACCTTCGTGCGTTCGGTAACTACAACGCAATCGTTCCGGCGAGAGCCTTAGGCGTACTATTCTCCCGATCACGAGATAAGCGCGCGCGCGCGCACGGGCGTCTACCCCCCCACCGGGCAAAGCACGCGCCAGAGAGGAGGGAGTGAGAGCGCGCGTCGCGACGATGGGGGGCGCGGAGCTAAAGACCCGCCGAGCGCGCCCTTTGCGCCATCTCGCTGGTAATGCTGAAAACACGCTGGAAACACGCTGTATATAAATAGCTTGCCGTTTGAACGCTGAACAACTTGCACTTTCGTGGCTCAGAGGTTAGCGCCGCCGCTGCAGAGCGAGAGGTCCCTCGTTCGATGCCGCGCGTCGGAAACATTTTTCTGAATTATTTTTCTTTGTGGCTTTTATAAATATATAGATACATATACATATACGGGACATGACGGCGACGGCAACGGCGACGCCCACGACGAAAACCAGCCGAGAGTGTCCATATAATTGCTATCGCAATAAAAGGTGGACGCAAATGGCCCACCGTTGTTAGCGTGTTGCTATGGGCTCGCACGTTGACGGGGTCCGCTGATGAATGGGCCGATGTCAGTTTGCTCTTGCTCCATCCCAGGTGTGCGAAGAGAACCTCAATAGAATATAGTACTTTCACAGCACTACGCCGTTCGCTGTGTGTTTGATGAGTGTCATCATCATATTCATCATCATCATCAGGCAGACTACGCCCACTGCAGGCCAAAGGCCTCTCTCATGTTCCGCCACTCAACCCAGTCCTGTGCTTGCTGCTGCCATGTTGAACCCCCCAAACTTCCTAATCTCATCTGTCCACCTAATTTTCTATCTCCCCCCTCGCGCGTTTGCCTTCTCTTGCAGTCCAGACGGTTACCCTTGATGACCAGTGGTTATGCTGCCTACGCGCTATGGGCCCTGCCCATGTCCATTGTTCTTCTTGATTTCAACTATGATGCCCTTAACTACCGTTTGTTCTCTGATCCACTCTGCTCTCTTCTTGCCCCTTAAAGGGATACTGAACAAAAATTTGAAAAACTGACGAAAAACATCGAAATTTTACTCGGAAGACGCCACTGTTCCGATAAACAGAGTTTATTTCAGGTATTTTTGAACAGTTGGCTGTATTTATGGTGGATTGTCAGCGCGCGGCGGCTGCACGCGAGCGCGAGCCGTGACGTCACATTCTCCCTGGCGCATGCAGGGTGCACGTGCTCCTGTCCTTCTCTTCCTTTTCTCCACCTCTCCTTTCTTTCCACTCTCTCCCTTCCACAAAAGCACTGATGCCTTACCCCAGCCGGGAGCATTGTTCACTCCCGTGGTTCTGGGAAACGTAGTGCGAGCTGAGCGGGTTGTGAGACGCGGGCGACGACTGGCATTGTGGGATGCCTGTTTCCGGCGAGTTTCACGTCACATCCTCTAGTTCACGGCGCGGCCGCTAGACGCGGTGGTTTGTGAAAAACTCATTAAATTCATTATTTTCCTCTAGTGTTGCCTGAAATGAAGGTTGTTTCCATAGATTTCAACCCCCCAATCTTTCAATTTGGCTGGTAATTTTGGCAGCAAAAATTTTGTTCAGTATCCCTTTAAGCTTACACCTATCTTTTTCCTTTCCATTGCTCACTGCATCGTCCTAAATGTTGGTTGAGGAGTGTATGCTTGTATAAACACGTTTGAGGGTCCTTCACCTCTTGTCGCTCACGCTTTTTTTGAAGTAACTAACAGGCAATAGAAGAAAATATCGTCTGCAAAAAAAAAAGAAAAATTCACAGCATATCCGCGGAGTGAATGATGATGCGTGGGCGAAGCTCCGGAGGTACATCATCGACCAACCATCATCATCGTGGTTGGTTGCATGTGGTCAAACGATATGCATGTGAGACCATATCGCGATGCCATGTGTTGTATGGCATCGCGATCGTCATCGTCATCAGCGTCATCGTTATGACGCATAGTGGGTACATTCCATGTGGTATCGCGATGCCATGTGTTGTATGGCATCGCGATCGTCATCGTCATCAGCGTCATCGTTATGACGCATAGTGGGTACATTCCATGTGGTGTGCCGTGATGGCAGCGTCATCGCCGTGTGTTGTATGGCATCGCGATCGTCATCGTCATCAGCAGGTGGCTACTACTACAAACATGGGACGCGCACGACCCACGGGATAAGGACCCTAAAAAAAACATGGCTGATCCCTCTGTCAAATATATCGGTATAACACGAAAGTGAAATGTGCATTCACAGAAGTAATTGAGTGTTTATTGTGCATGTTTCGCCACAAGGGCGAGGAAATGAATGCTACGGCAACAAATTGTAATGTGACGCGAAGAACGGCAAGCAGCTCGAAACATACCTCAAGCAGAAAGGACGCACGAAATGAGCATACACAGGACGAGCGCGGACTGTCACAGCTCGACACTTAAAGCGCGCTGCTCCATCACAAAGAAAGACGCACGAAACGAACGTACAAGTATACACAAGACGAGCGCGAACAACTGCCACAATGGTTACTTCGTGTGTGAGCAGCGCGCTCCTTTCGTAAACGCGGCCGCTGCGGCGAGCGAAGCGACCTTCGTGCACTGTTTAACCACTGTAACTTCAAAGCAAACTTGCGGTGGAAGCACGACGTGCAAAACGCCCCAATGCCCCGATCAGGAGATAAGCGCGCGCGGACGAGCGACCACACCCCGTGGAGGCGCGCGCTCATCGCAGCGAGAGGCGCGACGACCTTCAGAGCGCGCACTCCGTGTCCCCTTTGCGCCATCTCTCTAGTGATGACGAAAACGCGCTGAAGTCGAGGAGCTCTGAGGACCGCCAACGGTATATGGTGTATATAAATAGCTTGCCGTTAACAAGCTGAGGTACGTACGCTCCCGTGGCCGAGTGGTCTCGCGCCGCGCGCTGCGGAGCTAGAGGTAGTAGGTTCGACACCCGGCGACGGAACTTTTTCTTCTAATTTTTCCTTGATCTCAATATGGTAGTTTATATTTTACAACGTTCATTTGGCATTAGAATACATAAAGAATGCAAAAGAAGAGACACGATTAGACACACGAACCGCTTCGTGTGTCTAATCGTGTCTCTTTTGTGTCCGTGTCTCAGTCGCGAAACTTTATGCAATCTAAAGGCAAACCAAGAGGCCCAAATCGCAACCTCCGTTCGTTTGGCCCAATCCGTGCTGGGATGTCATGATTTGCCGAGAGGAGACCGGAGACGAGCAATCAAGGGTCAAAACTGGACTCCACACGAGCGTTCTGGTCGCGTGAGCAGAGCTTTGCGACAGTCCCACTGAGCGGACAGTCATTTGGCGACAGCTTCACTGTAAATAAGCAACTGCCTGCATATCTGTTTATATGTGGAGAGAAAGCGTAGTTGTATCGGTACCCGATAATCTGGTCTCCATCTTTGTGAAGAATCACAACCACGGCAAAGCAGTAAAATACATTTTTTTCTCTTCTCCAAGTGTAAGTGCCTACGTTGTGCGCTGTTCGTATATTTAATTATGCCTACGTCAGCTTGGAGAGTTCGGCCTCGCAGAGGAGGCAAGAAAGGAGTAAGAGTTCACGAATTGGCCATTAGTCCCTGTATAATTTAACAAAGCTAAATGAAGAAATGCTATCAGAAATATTTACCTGACACTTTCATTCGTTGCTTACTTGTTTTTGGTATTGTCCTTCCTGCTTTTCCTGCCTGTGCCAGTCCCTTTGATTTGTGATGTGCTGCCTTGTTTGCCAATTAAAGTTGATGCGTGTCTCGCAGGCTCACCATTGAGATACGTATTATTTCAATCATTTTATGCGGGTCTACATGCTTTTGTGGTGAACAGTGGGCGTCGTTCGCGCTTTTACTAATAAAGGTACACGATCCACCCCTCCCCCCCCCCCCCCCCCCACCCCCCCGAAAAAAAAAATCCTTGGTACGTGCCTGACTGGTATACGCCTCTCAGACTTCAATATTGCCGGACTTGCTACGTAAGTGCGGAAGACCTCTTTTTCTTCTTCTTGTCCGTGTGTTTACATCCGACGCGCACTTCGTGCATTCACTGCTTTCCTCCGGCCTTCTCGGCGGCTTTTCCAGACGGCTGCGCTTCGCGGGAGGCTGGCGCTGTCACGATCTCGGACGCGGGACGAGAGCTTATTTTATTATTTTATTTTTTTCTCTCTCTCCTATCTTTTACCTCTGCGCTATCCCTTTTAATTCCCCACACCCCATCCCTGTGCCGTCTTGTTGAGGTGTCCTCGAAAGGAGAGACAGTTACGAGGCGGTCACTTTTATCTTCTTTTCCCTTTATTTTATTAATAATCACTTAGAATATTGCAGTACCCGAGAACGAGTTTCTGTTGGCCCCGATAACAGTAAATACCTGCTTTTTCGGACTCCACAGAGACCGTGATATCGACCGGGAAAACAAAAAACCAAAGCCTGATTTTTTTACTCTCCCTTTGGGGAAATAGAAGCGACCGTAGTACGGACGAACCGTTCGGCCTAGCATACGACAAGCCACTGTGCCGCAGCCCGTTAACACATGAGGCCTTTCTCTCCTGTTCCTTCCTTCCTTCCTTAAGGTTTGAAGGTGTATTGAATATTCAATACAATACAAATAGAAAATTGGTATAATACAGAAGGAGGTCCCAAAGTAAAAACTGTCAGGGGGGACCTCCTGTTAACACATCTAAAAAAAATTTTGAACAAAGATGGGCAACTAAGGAAAAAACAGCAAAACGAATAAAATAAAACGAATGTAACGAAGTTATTATTCATACCTATTGAAGTTAAAAATTATACATCCGAGTACAAGTACGCCAGTGATACAACAGACAACTAATTGAATAAGGTGAATATAACATCATAACACATGCATATCGCTGACGCAGTTCGTCGCGTCATAACATATACCGTAAAATCAGGTTACTTTGTGACTGTAGGGGTTACTTTGTGACACGCGCTCGGTTTTCTGTACTTTAAATCTCGCGCCACGACCAGGCGCCGCCGAAAAACCATAAGCCACCCAACAAGCTCGCCTGACATGCCGTGCCACTTAGCAACAGCCGGCCAATGTTCCCACGCTTCGGAGCCACTCTAGACACTGACATGTTCAATGGTGTTTTAGCGTGCATTGTTGAAGCACCGTAAACTTTGTGCGCTCGACCCGTCCGCACGAGAAAAACAGCAAAAACAGGTATTTATTTGTGATTGTTAATATGTAGGCTAAAATAAACTGTAATATAAATTTAATCAAGTCACGTCTGTTGAAGTTTATAGAAAGGAAACTGAATTGTTGATACTTCGCGGGGTAACTTTGTGACACGCCAATTGTAACAAAGTTAGCCCACTCTGTTTTAGATGCGAAGCATCTTATGGCGGGGGGCGTTGTCCGTCCCTCCCTCCCGCGTCTGGTCACTTTCATGAAGTAGGGAAGCACGCACTATGCGAACCAGAACACTGTAGTACAATAAGGCTGTCAACCACCACCACAGTCACCAGAATCATGGCCGAAAGCACAGAGTGGCTGCTTAGCAATGGCTAGGCAGGTGGTGGGTGCAAGCAAAGAATAACACGCACTACAGGTGGTGTCTGTCGCCCAGGTTGACTCCATTCCTTGATCTTGCTTGCTTGTGCTTACGGGGGCTTTGTCCGTCCCTCCTTCCCGCGTCCCACACCCCCCACAGCGCATGCGCGTCCCCTCCCCCCTCTCTCTCCTTCCCCCCCTTTCTCTCCTCTAGGAATCCTCTACTCTACAGAGCGGCGCGCACGACAGGTGGTGCGACAGCGGCATACTCTGCTGGGGACGCCACGGCAGATCCGTGGTGTGAATATGACGAAGCGCGCGCGCGTCATTCTCTCTCCTGTGCAGCGCCGCGATGAGCGCCCGGGCCGCTGCCGCGAAATGGGAGTGGCGACGTGGCGATCCCGAACTCCCCCCCCACCCCCCCTGCTTCGCATCCACACATGGTTCCCTTTAGCGGGAAATGGAGAAGTTTTTGTTTTAAATTTAAATTATATGTTGTTTTGTTGAAAGGAGGAAGATGCTCAACGTCCCAGCGGGGAAAAGCATATCGGTTGCCGACGTAGAAGAAGCGAGCAAGACAGGAAAACCGACAACCGGAAAGAAGGGCAGCTCTTCCTCCGGTATCAGAGCTAGACAACCTAGGAAGAGGTCGTCTTTTGACGACAGCCCAGAAGAAAGCACTGACAGCGATTCTACATAACGCAAATAAACTTTTCATAGGGTAACATTACGCCAGCCCTTTTTTTCCCAATCATATTCAGCCAAAGACAACGTTGTCACAAAGTTGCCCCACACGACGGGACAACTTTGTGACAGCTTTTAACCTGACTACAGCCATTTGTATTAAAATGCCAATTTGTAGAACATACTGCTGTGTGAGGGAATGTTTCAGCAACGTTATGCCACTATTCATTTCCCGTTATGTTTATAATTGTTCAGCGAGAGAATGAAAACGTACGAAATCTGTCACAAAGTAACCCCATTTTACGGTATATATATATATATATATATATATATATATATATATATATATATATATATATATATATATATATATATATATATATATATATATATATATACACATATGTGGACCGTTGGAGATTCCTTGCTATTACGTTTTGATCACTGCTACGTATAAAGCGGGTATGTAGCAATGAGCCCTATAGGAGACCAGCGCTGGATAGGTGGCGCGCCGAAAAAGGGCCCCTGGCGGCGAGTCGCGACACAACTCAGCCGCTCGCGCTCAGACGGCCGGCCGCAGTGTACCGCGGCGAGAGCACGCGCGTGCGCCGTTCCCCGGCTTGATTTTAACACGAGCAGCTGTTCCGCCAGTAATACTGCACTGTGGTTCTTAAAAAAAAAAGAACTTTGTCCGAAGGTAACTCTCACTGCAAATCACTGGAAAACGGAGAGAAGCTCAGCAAAGCGGACTGCACCTATATGCTTATGGCGTCGAAGAGACAGTGCTGTGCCGTGATTGCGATTCCCTCGTCAACATTTTCTGGCTTCTCGATGGGACTCGTGTCAGGCTAGTGCAGGCTGCACGCCTCTATTGATAAGTGCTGCGTGCTGCGTCGATATCCCGGGGCCCACTTCTGCAGTAAGAAAAATAGAGACAAGGAGTAGCGCCGTCAATTTTTTTTCTGGCGTGGTATGTATTCCCAATGCGCGGTATGTGTACACGCGGACGTTGATGAAGCAAACCACCGTGGTAGTATAGCACGTATGGTGTCACGCTGCTATACTCGAGGCCGTGGTCTAGATTTCCGGCCACGGCGGTGGCATTTCGATGGGGGGCGAAATACAAAGAACACGCGTGTACCTAGATTTATGTGCACATTAAAGAACCCGAGCGATCAAAATTGATCCTGGTACCCACACTACGGCGTGCCTCATAATCATACCTTGTCTGGCACGTAAAACCCTAGCAATTATCGATGTTGATCAAACCCCTTTATTCTAAGGAGACACAGGCAAGCGGAAAAACTAAAACACTAGGTTAGGCGTATTAAACAAGTAAAAATCCAATGTCTGTTAGTTCTAAATAATATTGTGTTTAACAAAGAAAAAAACGAGCCCTTAAATTTACTTTTCTTCCCTTCATAGGTAAAAATCCAAGACATTTGACAATTCTCTAGCGAGGCATAAATTCCGATGTCACTTCGGCACGGCATCCAATGCAGATAGAAGCTTTCGGCATCGGCTGACTCCAGAAAGCTAAGCCTCAAGTAAACCGCTGCTTTATTCGTAACAAGATCCATGTCTGTAGCACAAATTAAGTTAAACGGAGGCATCACAACATCGAGTATCCATCGCGTGCGTATTTTTTATAACAGCTATAGTTCAGCGGCTTGGGCGAATGTGCCCCCGCAAACAACTCGTAGACAAGGCAGCTTTCCTTCTATACGAAACTGTTTGCAAATAATGTAGACTACCTGCCCGCCGTATCCTTCAAGATTACGCGGGGGGCATCAGAAGGAGGTTGGTGGTGGTGGTCCGATAAAAAAAAAGTTAGATATGCCACATGCTGCATAATATGCTAGTTTTATTTTGGACAAATTGCCGGTTAAATTCTGCTGTTTGGCCCTGGTTTCGACTGGTGGCCGTCTTGACTGTCGTATAAATCTAGCGGACACGAACAATTCGGTTTAGAAACCAGCCCGACGCCACTAGACAGGAGAGCAAGAGCAGACCATACTCTGCTCGCCCGTCCGCTTGTATGCAACGCCGCCGCCGTTTTTATTCATATGATTTAAAAGGAAAAATGTAGACGGATACGTCCTCGCTCATTTCTACATATTGTGGCACTTGAATACGCAACAGTACCGCCAGCGCCATTTGGTTTTGTTTCGGCGATGCGCGCCCGCACCGCCTCTACCAGTGGCCGCTCTCGTCTGCGGGAGCGGCTGAGAGGTGCGCGCTTTGACCACCAGGGCGGCGCTGCCCGCACCGCCAAAACTCTAGCGCTGGTTCCCTATAAGTTGTAAACAAGGGTAATGTTGCCTAGCTTAGCCTGCAGCTGACAACTTCCTACAACTCTTCGGCAGTTTCTAAACGAGTACAAAAATTACCGGGGAAGAGCGAAATCCTCTCGCCTCTGGCGCTGCCGTGCGGTCGCTGGTCTTATATCATGCACTTTGGCGTCTCTTGAATCTATCCTGATTGTACTTGTATCATTCGCATGCATTCTAGATACACCAGCCCATTTTTAATCAAAATAGTAAAGAACCGCATCGTTTAGTGATGATTTTATATTTTATTAGCGTCGGTGATGCGTTGACGATGCGAAATACCTTGAATGTCTATATTGTTTTCTGTGCCAATCATTTGCTGTTCCACTCAAGAATGGTACGCGATAGCTGCTGAAAGGGTGTCGACCGCGCTGACAAAAAAGAACTCGGTGAAAACGGTTATGAAAAGAACCGCGTTCCTCACAAACGCCAGCGAACACGCCCTGCACAAGTGGGTTTCTGAACATAAAGAAACAACGAAATGGCGTTCCCGCAGAGGTTTCTGCGTTTTGTACGAATTGGAGGGAGTAAGTATCGACAAGGTAGGCGAGCCGACGCCAAAGAGACGACGAGCAGACGACGCGACGCGGATGAACACGTCTCGAGGGGGCTTTCGCCTTCCCTATTGGCTAACAAGCCCTGCAGCTTCCACAGTGCTGCAAGGTACTTCTGAGATGCAGTATAGTTACACGGAGTAGTACTGTTTTGTCAGAGTTTAAAACCATTCCCCAATGCTTACACCAATCTCCCATCACACATATAGGTACTGTTTTGTAATAAGATGTGGTCATTTGTAGACGAGATTTCCTTGAAAACAACACAATCATCAGCAAACAACCGAATTGATACAGTGCCGGGAACCACTTCAACCAAATCATTTACAAAGTGAGACGTAGTGAGAACCAAGAGTGCTAGATCATCAGCAAACAACCACAAATGGGACGGCGCTGCAGTTCCATCTTGCATGATGCAAGATGGAACTGCAGCGCCGCTAGATTTTGCGTCGGTCGTCGCGTCCACTTCCCAAAGCAAGCGTCTATGGGGAGCAGCGAAAGTGACCTGGTTCTAGAAACGTTGCAGCGAAAGGCGTTTTTCTTTTCTACTCGCAGTAGGAACACGCGGCGGCGCAATCTTCCGGTGGCGTGCGTCAAAATGATGCGCGCACCCCTCATACCACGCGTCAATCGTGCACGAAATCGCGCCATGCGGTTACACCTTTGCTGCGCTACAGCTGCAATAAAATGCTGCACACTGAAAAGCGTGCAGTCGTAGGCGCGAAATAAACGCTATCAAGTCCCACAAGGACTTCACTTGTCTTGAAAGAACTTTAAAATATACAACCCGATAGCATGCTCCACAAAGCAGAACCGAAAGTGCTGTTCTTTTGGCGTTCAGTTACCTCGCATATTCTAGCTTTTCTCGAAGCTGGATTTTCGCGTCCCATTTGCAAAAGCCATTGTAGTCGCTGTCGGACTCGTGATTGCGCGCAAGATATTAAACAAAAAAAAGCTTTTCCATTCTCACCGCGATTCCTACAGTAGGGTGCACTGCACCCTGTCATGTTGGAAAAACAAGTGACAGACACCATAGATGAAGACAAGCGATTCACATCGAATAATCACACGTCCACGGAAAAGTTGCCACGTGTGACGCACCGCACCGAAATATGCGAAGTGCTGATAGCGATGATGCTGGAACCGATGAAGCCAAAATGAGGAACGGTGCTGCCCCAGCTGAAGAAGGTTGGCTTCTCCGCAGCAATCCAGAGTTTTATGTGACCGCGCTGGGCGAATGGCAGTGGAGCGGCACGTGGAAAACAGAGGCGCAACTCTGGCTCCTTAAGGAGTCACATACAATAACTCTATGTAACACCGCTGTCTCTGATTACGCTCTCCCCGTGCGAATGGGACGGCCTGAGCAACATGGCGCGTTGCCGGAGCAACTGTCCGAGGCTACGAGTAATGTATCACGACATTAACGAGCGCCGACTGCGAGCGTTTCGGTAGTCTCAGCGCAGCGGAGGCTTTCGCTCCAATATTGTAGGAAACTCCATGATCAGTTGAATGCGACATGCGTGGTTATTTGATTCGGTGAGGACCTGACTATCCTCTCGCGTCAGCGCGTGACGCAGCCTCGCCAAAGTAGAGCCGCTTTGAAATGGACCAACGGTGCTTTCTCCGACGCCTACTGCTTCGAGTACAGTGGCACTGACTAATGAAACAGCGGCAATGATCACGGAGGTTAGTCCTAGGGATGGAGGCGTCAACAGGCGACCAACAGGCGTCAACGTGGGTTTGTCCACATCAAGCGGTGCTATCTCTGCCGAACGCCAATATGCATTGGAAAAATTCTAGTATATCAATACACAATACACATTCAATTACTTCTGTGAAGATACGTTTCACTTATCGGTATAACACGTTTCCCTTTCGTGTTATACCGATTTCTATGAAGCAGGGATCAACGATGCCTTCTTTTTTTTTCTCATAGGCCTATTTTCAGAAAGCAAGAATTATTATCCTGGGTAAGACAAAATGAAAGCATGGCAAATGCACTGTCCGTGATTCCTGGTCACGTTATGAGATTCAGTAATACTGGACAAAGCGCTAGATTTACCTACCCATCTTTCCCGTACTTTACCGACCCTTGCATGTCGGGGTTAAAACTGGTCATCATGTTGCTTATTAGTAACAGGATTCAAAAAAAAGGGTCAGCTCAATGTATATTTTGTCATTTGGTGAACCATGACAGCTTTTCCTTCTCGCAGTACTCTGCCTCGTGGTGTCCCGCCCATCACGAGGTGAAGTGTTTTCACTAAATACTTCAACTCTTCTCCAACTGCGCAGGCACATAACGGGAAGACAGTGAAATGCCTGTACGTGGATCACATCGAACTTGACGATGCCACCTGCGCCTGCCAGGACCGCGATCAATTCCCGCTGCTTAGCAGCGTCCGGAAAGGCATGGAGTAACAATGCCAGGACGCGTTATCTTTCATTTAGCATGTGATGATTGTTATTGTGGAGGCCACTGAGCGTTCACGAATCATGTTTTAGTGTATTACTAACGCAATAAAATGCTTCTACACAGTTCAAGAGCTGCCACTTCTTAAGTATGTTGCCGCGCCAAAGGCTGTATGTCATCACAGGTTTTTTAAGAAAACTACTCAGATTATTTCTTGCCACGACGTCCATCAACACCTTTCTTGAACTTCCTGGAATATTTCCTGTGGAGCGCCACGACACGGAAATTAGCCCGTGCCCCTTGATAACATCACAACTAGCGATCTACTGAGCCACACGAATTATATATTATATTTTGGCTATCATATTGTCACGTGGTCGTGACGTCGACGAAGGCAACAGTCAGCGGGTCAAAGAAGAAACTGTTTATTTGGCCGAACTCGTGGCCGTAAAGTCAGATTACAGCTATGCACAGATAGCGGCGAACGGAGCGTCGGCCGTCGAACAACTGAACCTCGTTGGAACGCGCCGGCTTTTATAATGCACGCGTCGAACATTCTAGCCTTATCACTAGTCGTCGCGCAAGCTCTGGAATAATCTTGAGTGTAAGCGTCTTGCGTGCAATCTTAACAGAACGATCTACTACAAGCGAGAAGCTTCTGGAACAAAAAGTCACAGTTTCACCGCAAGGGTGAAGCAATGAATGCGATAGCAAAAAATTGTAATGTTATACGAAGTGAGGCTGGCAGCTAACTCTTTTTGGATCCGATCTCACGCAACTCTAGAAAACGCTTGTTTAAGAGAATTCTCTTCGCGTTGAGAGCGCAGCACGTAGAAGGGTACACCGGCCCCCCCGCTGTCGGCCGCCGAGAAGGGGAGATGACGCGCGCGCCCGCGCCCGCGCTCGTAAAATCGAAGGTCCCCCCCCCCTCCCCCCCGCTGTCGGCCGCCGAGAAGGGGAAGGTCGCTCGAGGTCGCTCGAGGGACCCCCCCCCCCCTCGCGTCTTTTCACGCTCACGAACGACGGGCGGGGCCGGTTATATATATACACATACATATACGGCAAATGACGCCGACGCCGACGGCGAAAACCAGCCAAGAGTGTCCATATAATTGCTATCGCAATAATAAGGCGCGGTCTGCGCCGAGTACTGCTGATAGTATTTGTGGGTGGAAACCGAATACAGTGAAAGAAACGCGCGTGGCAATGCCCCCCTCTCAAAAGCATCGTCCCGATGCTTAAAACAGAATACGGGGGGGAAAATGCATGCAACAATAAATAAATCAAGAAAGCGCAATAAACAATAAGCACAAGCAAGAAAGTCCAATGAAAAAAGTAGAGTCCTCAGGTTCACTAACGCGCGTAAAACGGCTTGAGGCGCACGACATGGACGACTTCAGGTCGCGCACGGCGCCGTTGAGAGTTCGTAATGCCGTCGGGGACAACCTCGTAGTCGAGTGTGCCGAGACGTCTAAGTACCCTGTACGGTCCGAAGTACCGTCGCAGAAGTTTGTCACTTAGTCCGCGTCGGCGTATCGGCGTCCACACCCAAACACGATCGCCGGGCTGGTATTCCACGAAGCGTCGTCGAAGATTTTAGCGGCGGCTATCGGTCGTCTGTTGATTCTTGATGCGGAGGCGGGCTAGTTGTCGGGCTTCTTCGGCCCGCTGTAGGTAGGCGGTGACGTCGATGTTTGCTTCGTCGGTGACGTTTGGCAACATGGCGTCGAGCGTCGTTGCCGGGCTCCGTCCGTATACCAACTTGTATGGCGCCATCTGCGTCGTTTGTTGTATGGCCGTGTTGTACGCGAAGGTCACGTACGGGAGAATGGCGTCCCACGTCTTGTGTTCGACATCGACGTACATGGCCAGCATGTCGGCAATGGTCTTATTAAGACGCTCGGTGAGGCCGTTGGTCTGTGGGTGGTACGCGGTGGTCCGGAGGTGGCTTGTGTGGCTGTATCCCAAGATCGCCTGAGTTAGGTCAGCCGTAAACGCCGTACCTCTGTCGGTGATGAGAACCTCTGGGGCGCCGTGTCGAAGGACGATGTTCTCAACGAAGAACTTGGCTACCTCGGCGGCACTGCCTTTAGGCAGGGCCTTTGTTTCGGCGTAGCGGGTGAGGTAGTCGGTAGCTACGACGATCCATTTATTTCCGCAAGTCGACGGTTGGGAACGACCCCAGGAGGTCCATCCCGATCTGCTGGAACGGTCGCCGAGGAGGCTCGATCGGCTGAAGGAAGCCTGCTGGTCTTGTGGGCGGTGTTTTCCGTCGCTGACAGTCTCGGCACGTCCTTACGTAGCGGGCGACGTCGGCGGCAAGACGCGGCCAGAAGTACTTTTCCTGTACTCTGGCGAGCGTGTGGGAATGTCCGAGGTGTCCAGCCGTCGGGTCGTCGTGTAGAGCCTGCAGGACTTCTGGTCGCAAGGCTGAGGGCACTACGAGAAGGTAGTTGGCTCGAAGTGGCGAGAAATTCTTCTTTAGGAGAATGCCGTTTCGCAAGAAAAACGACTCGAGTCCTCGCTTGAATGCCTTTGGAACAATGGCGGTCTTGCCTTCGAGGTTGTCCACAAGGCCCCTGAGTTCCGGTTCGGCTCGCTGTCGTTCGGCGAAGTCGTCGGCACTTATGGTTCCCAAGAAGAAGTCATCCTCCTGGTCATCCTGCGGCGGCGGGTCGACGGGGGCGCGAGACAAGCAGTCGGCGTCAGAGTGTTTTCGTCCGGACTTGTAAACGACGGTAACGTCGAATTCTTGAAGTCTCAGACTCCATCTGGCGAGACGACCTGAAGCGTCCTTCAGGTTAGCTAGCCAACACAAGGCGTCGTGGTCGCTCACAACTTTGAAGGGCCTGCCGTAGAGGTAGGGGCGAAACTTTGACGTTGCCCAGATGATGGCAAGGCACTCCTTTTCTGTTGTGTAATAGTTGGCTTCCTCCTTGGATAGCGACCGGCTAGCATAACTGATAACCCTTTCCACGCCGGCATTTCTCTGGACAAGAACGGCGCCGAGTCCTACGCTGCTTGCGTCGGTGTGGATTTCCGTGTCGGCGTGTTCGTCGAAATGCGCAAGTATTGGAGGCGTCTGCAGGCGTCGTTTGAATTCTTGAAATGCTTCGACTTGCGCCGTTTCCCACTTGAATTCCACGTCGTTTTTCGTGAGCTGAGTTAGTGGCTCGGCGATGCGTGAAAATTCCTTGACGAAGCGTCTATAATAGGCGCACAAGCCCAGAAATCGGCGTACGGCCTTCTTGTCGGTGGGCGGCGGGAAGGCAGCGATGGCAGCTGTTTTCCGTGGGTCGGGGCGAACTCCGGACTTGCTGATGACGTGACCCAAGAAAAGAAGTTCCTCGTATGCGAAGCGGCACTTTTCTGGCTTCAGGGTGAGTCCGGAGGCCTTGATTGCTTGAAGTACAGCTTGAATGCGCCGGAGATGTTCGTCGAAGTTCGAAGAAAACACAACGACGTCGTCCAAGTACACAAGGCAGGTCTGCCACTTCAAGCCGGCGAGTACAGTGTCCATAACACGTTGGAACGTCGCAGGTGCCGAGCAAAGACCAAAGGGCATGACCTTGAATTCGAAGAGGCCGTCTGGTGTGATAAAGGCAGTCTTCTCTCGGTCTCTCTCGTCGACTTCGATTTGCCAATACCCGGTCTTGAGGTCCATCGACGAAAAGTACATCGCGTTGTGGAGTCGATCCAGGGCGTCGTCTATGCGTGGGAGAGGATACACGTCCTTCTTCGTGATTTTGTTCAGGCGACGATAATCGACGCAGAAGCGTAGGGTTCCGTCCTTCTTCTTCACTAAGACCACGGGTGACGCCCATGGACTCTTGGACGGCTGAATGATGTCGTCGCGTAGCATTTCGTCGACCTGTTTCTTAACGGCTTCACGTTCACGTGTCGAAACTCGATACGGGCTTTGGCGGATTGGGCGGGCGCTTTCTTCTGTTATAATGCGATGTTTAGCAAGTGGAGTCTGTCGGATCCTTGACGACGACGAGAAGCAGTCCCTTGAACTGCATGAGTAGAGCTTTTAGCTGGCATTGCTTGTTCTTCGGAAGGCTCGGATTCACGTCGAAAACTGGTTGGGGACCTCGATTCGTCGAAGCAGGTTCCGTGGCGTCGCTGAGGGTGAAAGCGTTGCTGGCGTCTACGAATTCATTCATGAAGGCGACCGTCGTACCAATGTTGAGGTGCCTGTATTCGTGGCTGAAATTTGTAAGCATTACTTTAGCTTTGCCATCGTGCAGCTCGGCGATGCCTCTTGCGACGCAAATCTCACGGTTAAAAAGCAGGTGCTGGTCGCCCTCGATGACGCCTTCCAAGTCTATCGGTTCTTCGCTGCCGACCGAAATGATGACGCTGGAGAAAGACGGAACGGTTGACGTGCTCATCTATCAAATTTAAAGCATGGGTCGCTCGCGTCGTGTGGGGCGGCAGTGCGTTTTCTGAGGTTAGGGTTATTGACTCAGACCTCAGGTCGATCACGGCGCCATGTTCACTTAGGAAGTCCATCCCGAGTATCACATCCCTGGAGCAGTGTTGTAGGATTAGAAAACTGGCGGGATAAGTCCGGTTATTGATGGTGACTCTTGCCTGTGCAAACACCGGCCGGCGTTATTAGATGACCGCCAGCGGTCCGGATTTCAGGGCCTCGCCAAGCAGTCTTCACTATCTTCAGGTTCGTCGCGAAAGGCCCACTGACGACGGAATAGTCGGCTCCAGTGTCGACGAGAGCGGTGACGTTGTGGCCTTCGAATATTACGTCGAGGTCGCTGGCAGGGCTGGGCAAAGATACTTTGAAATTGTATCGCGATACGATACAAAATACTCGGGCGAGAAGTATTGGAGATACAGATACAAGATACTTCCAGAATGAATGTATCCGATACGATACTCCCCAATTGTATCTTAAGATACTTCGATACATTTGGAAATTTGCTATATAGGCCTATAAATGACGCAGCAAATGCCTATGTACGCCAAAAGCGATGAAAATAAAGCGTGATGTATCGTAGCAAATAGCATAAAAGGGCTCGTGGGTACGCTCATGAAAAAAAACTGAGCACTTGGTACTGTTTCTCACATCCCCATCCTAATATGTTTAAGACTTTTCATATACTTTCCATTATTATAACGCAGACTTAATTTCGCTGTTTTGTTAAACCGTAAGCAGATTTTTTCTGACTGTATACTATAGGCACGCTCAGATTATTTTACCTTTGCCCTCAGCATCGCCTTAAAAGGACCCGGAAACGGTTTTGACGATTTTGTACAAACACATTGGGCCAGTAGACTAAGTCCTAAGGCTCATTTTTTCAATCGTTTACAGCGCAACACACACGAGGACAAAACAAGGAAAACGGACTTTTGTCCTCGTGTGTGTTGCGCTGTAAACGATTGAAAAAATGAATCCCAACCAACTGGCCCAACTTGCCGTTTTGCTGTCCTAAGGCTCATCTACAGACTAATTTAAGTTCTCTGCTTACACTGTGTAATTTATTACAACGCTATAAAGCTGCGAATCGCTGCAGATCACTGCGGCTCAGCCCAACGCGTTTTCAACCGCCCCTTGCGAGTACGACATGCAGTGTCCGCACGACGTCATTGGGGCTGCTGGCGACGTCATTGGGGCTGCGGCATGGGCTGCGGTGTGCGCGCACGAAAAATTGGCTGGCAGGGTGGCGGCACCTGTCGGAGCAGATATCAACCACTCCGCGATGTCTCTGTTGCCAGACGGCGTGCGTGCTGCTTGGCGGACTGGGCTATGGTCTCCGAGATGTACGCAACCTGTCGGCGTGCAATCTCGGAGGTGATCACTGGGCGAAGCTCAACTCGTCGAGTGAGCTCACGTGAGCTTGCGATCGCCAGCGATGCCAGCGTGTCTCATGAGTTGAGGAGGCAAGGCAGGTGTGAGAAGGAGGGTATGATATAATTGTCCGTAGCCGCCTTGGTACACGGCGTGCCGTTAAATTTGTGGTGCCAATGGTTTGATGATGCTCTAGTCTAAACGCTGACAAAGCTTCAAATAACCGTTTCAGGGTTCATTTAACATAACATTAAACTCACATGGAATGGAGAGATTTAAATGGTAGCAATAACCCAGAGAGTTAAAAATTCAGAATAAAGTAGAAAATGAGTTTACGAGCAGGTTACAAAAGACATATTACAGTAAACATACGAGCTAACACTATACAGAGGCTATATAGGGAATGTGGGAGATCCAAACGAAGGACAGCAAAGAGAGCACTTGTGCATTTGGAATTAAGCTATCATTAAAAATACTTCTTGAATAATTTAGCACGAAGAACAAAGATAAAGTTGCCAAAATATATCATCTTACGTAAATGCTTGTTCTATTGCATATAGCATCGATTCCGTGGTGCGACGGTTGTTAGAATCTAATTTGCAAACGAGTCAATCTCGTATTTGAACTGGTATAGCGAATTATGGTAAGGAAGAGACGGCCGAACAGATCGACACAAGAGGACAGAGCGCTCTGTCCTCTTGTGTCGATCTGCTCGGCCGTTTCTTCTTTCCATAATGCGCTATACCAGTTGAAATACGACGAACCAACTCGCCCAATCTTCAACACTTGTGAGTCAATCTCATATCGTATGTAAGTCAAGCTTACACTCACCAGATCTTTGAAATCGCTGTGTGAAAGCCGCGAGACGCTAACCTCATCCTTGCATAATTGAGATTTTTTCAACGAAGCACAACGCAATTCAAACTTCGATAACGACAATGTAGCGGCATCCGAATTTGAGCGAAAGACGTCGCACGCAATGGAGTACGCAGTACAGTACTGTTGCTACAAGCAAGGTTCATGGCACCGACAGAACTAAAGAGAAAGAAAACATCAAAAAACGAAAGGTCGGCTGCGCGTAGACGTTCGTACGCTTGTTTTTGTCGAGATTTCTCGAGCGCCATCACGTGGTTCTTCTCCCCAAATAGGTACGCGCATGGACCTAATCTATTGTGCTCACTAGAACACTCTGGCGGACAGACAAAAGAATGTCACTGTCGTGTTATTTTTATTGGCAGCAGTATCAGTTTGAGAAGCCGAGTACAGCCGACGTTTATCGTTTCGCATGGTGGTGTTTGTGCAGCAGTATCTTGTATCTTAAAGATACATGATACATTATTGAATGTATCGGAAATACAGATACAGATACTCGTTTTGCGACACGTATCGCGATACCGATACAAGATACCCAAAGAGTATCTAAGATAGTATCTAAGATACATGTATCTTCGATACTGCCCAGCCCTGGTCGCTGGTTCGTCGTCGCGCGTTGCGGTTGGGTCGCGGCGTCGGGTCACGGCTGCGTCGATTTGTTGCGCTGCCTCGTTGTTGCGTCGTCACGTCTTCGTCGGTCCGCGACGTTTCGCCGGCAGGGCTTCGTCTGCTTCGCGTCGTGTTCTGCAGGTCTCGTCGCGTTGTCGTCGTCGGCGGCCGCGGAGGATCTTCGGCATTTCGTCGTAGAGCAACCGCACCTCCATCGGTTGCTGCCCTTAGTTTCCCGGATACGGACTAGGCGACCGGCCCCGGTTTGGGCCAGTGTACTGCCCGCGGTGCGGTGACATGTAGCGGCCGGGCGACGGCGAGCGGGAAGGTCGTCGGGGTGTCCACTGTGTTCCGGTGATGTAGTCGTCGATGTCGCGAGGCCGTTCGCCTGGCTGCGGACGCGGCGCGTTGACGGCGAATCCGCGCAGCCCCATTTGTCGGTACTGGCAGCGGCGGTACGTGTGGCCGGCCTCCCCGCAATGGTAGCAGAGCGGGCGGTTGTCAGGGGCGCGCCAAACGTCGGTCTTCTTCGGAGCGTAGTGCTGGCCGGCGGGTGGACGGTATGGTGTCGGTGGTGGTGGCGGCGCTGTCTGGCGGCGGAAATGCGGCGGTGCGACCTCTTGACGTGGGCGTGGAGCGGGAGCGTAGCGTCGGGCTGCAGCAGCGTAGCTCATGGCTTGCGGCTGGGGCCGTGGCGGTTCAGAGGTGCCCATCGACTGCTGGATTTCCTCTCGAACGATCTCTGCGATGGAGTCCACTTGCGGCTGCGGTGAGGGTAACAGCTTGCGCAGTTCCTCCCGCACGATCGCTCGGATCGTTTCGCGCAAGTCGTCGAGAGCATAAACGGCTGGGCTGTCTTGACTCGTTGGGCGATTGTACTGGCGGGTTCGCATTTCCAGCGTCTTCTCGATCGCTGTTGCTTCCGACAGGAATTCCTGGACGATCGTCGGTGGATTCCGCATCAGCCCAGCGAATAGTTCTTGCTTGACCCCTCGCATGAGCAAACGGAGCTTCTTCTCCTCGGGCATGTTGGGGTCAGCGTGCCGGAACAGCCGCGTCATTTCTTCCACGAAGATCGCCACTTTCTCATTTGGTAGTTGCACCCGTGTCTCCAGCGAAGAAGCGGCCCTTTCCTTGCGGGCGACGCTCGTGAACGTGCCCAGGAATGCGCCGCGGAAGAGATCCCAGGTTTGAAGTGCTGACTCGCAGGTTCTCAAACCAGGTTCTTGCCGCGTCTTCCAAGTAGAAGTAGACGCGACGTAGCTTCTCTTCCGTGTCCCAGTGGTTGAGGCTGGTCACTCGGTCGTACGTCTCCAGCCACGTCTCCGGGTCTTCAAAAGATGATCCACGGAAAGTCGGTGGCTCCCTTGGCTGCTGCATCACGACCGTTCCGGGAGTTGGTGCAGTGGCTGCCATAGTTGTCGCAGTAGTGGTCGTGGCCTTGGACTTTCGAGTCTTATCCGGTAGGGGCCCGAACTCTGGAGGTAGCCCTTGTTGCCTGCGGCTGGTTCGCTGCTCAGCGTCGGCGTCGATGTCCTTTTCACGGAGTGGGCTCGGCTCACGGCTGGAGGGGGCGTTCGGTACATGGACCGGGAAGCACCTCCACCAGATGTCACGTGGTCGTGACGTCGACGAAGGCAACAGTCAGCGGGTCAAAGAAGAAACTGTTTATTTGGCCGAACTCGTGGCCGTAAAGTCAGATTACAGCTATGCACAGATAGCGGCGAACGGAGCGTCGGCCGTCGAACAACTTAACCTCGTTGGAACGCGCCGGCTTTTATAATGCACGCGTCGAACATTCTAGCCTTATCACTAGTCGTCGCGCAAGGTCTGGAATAATCTTGAGTGTAAGCGTCTTGCGTGCAATCTTAACAGAACGATCTACTACAAGCGAGAAGCTTCTGGAACAAAAGGCGCGGTCTGCGCCGAGTACTGCTGATAGTATTTGTGGGTGGAAACCGAATACAGTGAAAGAAACGCGCGTGGCAATATCAGGCACTACGAGTGCGAGGTTTTTCAGCTGACTTAAGAACCTTTATTATTCTCTACCCCAGGCATCGCTTGCTGACACCGTCCATGAAGGTATCGAAGTATACGGTGCAGCTCGTTTTCAGAACGGGGTTGGCACAAACATCCCCAGCTTCATGGACCAGCTGCAGCTCTACCTTTCCTCCGCCGCCATCAAACAAGACGATGCCCAGTATGCGCAGCGAGATGGCGTCCGCATCAGGTTCTGCATAGCCCCGATCCTAAGTGATTTGCTTGTAGCTCGTTACGACAGGCAGCTGCAAGAATCTGGCGGTTTGGTGTCGTGAGCACCTTCAGGTATGTGGAGGATTTTCTGGTGTTGTTCCGGGCGACTCCTGAGGTGACCAGTAACAAGATCGACACGATTTTTGCCCTCTTCTGGACGTGCTTTCTCGGGTTCTCATTCATTAAGGAGCTCCGCGCGAACGGTCAACTGCGTTTTCTTGACCTCGAGTTGTCCTTCGGTGCATTGCACATGTGCTGGCAGTATGCTCCCCACTCAGAAGAGGGCCATCTTCAATTCACGTCTCATCATTCCTACTTTTTCAAACGTGCCATTGCGCTGTCTGCAGTGAAAAACGCACATCACTTTGCAACCAGCTTCTCTCATCAAGTCCACAGATTGACGATGGCAGGCTTCCCAGAGCAGTTCTTATCTGGTTTGGCGGAAATCATCCCAAGGGATCAGCGGCGCTCTTTGACTACCATTCCATCCGATGTATCGCGCATCCAGGACGGGACAGAGCAAGAGACACGTAACACACACACAGCGCTAACTTTCAACAATGCAGTTTATTTCGAGAATCAACAGTACATATACCCTAACCCGGTGCGTGACAAGCCACGCGCTCAAACAAACAATCGTACATCTAAAGCAAATCATCATGTCACACTGAAATATTCTATTTCTTTAGCTGATAATGAATGATACAGAGGGTTTACTAATGCACGTGCTGCCAAACTTGGCGATGAATTGCGCTTCGGTAATTAGCCTTGTCATTTCGTTGCTGCTGTTTCCAATGATTCTCGTGGGACTAAGGGGGGGATGCACGTGGACTCCTTGCAGTAAATTGCGAGAATCCCCTCTGGCTGCGCCTTGCCAACTTTATTCCTGTGCTCGATGAGCCTCTCATTAACGCATCTGCCGCGCTTTGTCCCACATAGCATGCACCACACGTTAACGGTATCCGGTAGATGACTCCTGTGTTCCACGCTACAAGCCTGTTACGGTGGTTCTTTTCGCACACATGTTTTTCCCGCGCGCTATGGTGTTGTCTTTTGGCAAAGACTGCTTAGCTTGTTCGGCGCCGAGAAAACGACATGCACGTTGCAGAAAAGAACATGCACGTAGCAACGCCGTGCTAAATCTCTTTAGGTTATGTGAAACGCTATCAATGTACGAGATCACAGCTACACTTTTCCGTGCCGGCGTAGGGCGCGATTGCATTGCTCCGTTGGAGCGGAGTTGCTTAAGCAGGTTTTCTACGACTGAGGCCATGACGCGTTGTGGGTAATCCGAGTCACCTAAACCTTGTTTGGTCTGTGACGCTTAGGGGCAAACAATATTCGCAGGACTTCTTCAAAGTGTTTGTAAGGCACATCTTAACTATGCCTCGCTTGACGAGTTTGGAGTGCGCAAAACTCATCAAGTTGAGCGTTCCACGCTACTATGACAAATCAGCGCATGTGCTTAGAAAATCTCCCTTTGCTCCGTGTTTTCCCCTTTCCAGAATGATTATATACGCAGTTGTTGGTAGTCGGCGCTAGTCCCGTTTGGTCTTTCGCGTCTTTGTTGTTTCACGCGGTGTTCTGCCGTGAATGCGTATAGGAGAGCCGCGCCTATGTGATCGCCTACTTCCTTAGAGTAGCACGCTGATTATACCTATGTAATGAAGTCATGATTCTCTCACGTGCATGTGCACCGTTTGGGCACGCGCGCTTAGGCGCACAATCACCGAACAGCTCTTGCGTACACCAGCGGAATACACGAAGGACGATAACGTGAAATCAGATTAGTTTCTTGCGTTTTACGCGCGGTGAGGTGATATGGCTATCAGGTGCTTCGTAGTGTAGGACTTGAGATTAAAGTTACCTTGGGGGGGCCCTTTGATCTAGAGTTAATTTACGTTCATGGCTGTTCTTGAGATTTGAGCCGTACAAGAATGTTTCCGCCGCGGCCGGAAATCGAACCTGCGTCCTCGAACTCAACAAGTGTGACACCTGTCATGCTAAGCTCCCTCATCGTGCGAACAGCAGTCGGTGTAGCAAGGGCAAACACACGAGCTCGTCACAGACTGCACTGACAGCGATACAAAAGACTACAGAGAGAAAAAGAAGAAAGAAGGATAAAAAAGCAGAAAAATTCTTGGGAAAAAATGTCATGGCGAAGTAGGATTCCAACTCGCGTTCCCGGTACCCGAAGGCCAGCATCGTAACCACTTGGCTGTCCAGGTGCGCTAGTAGAGCATAGCATAGTGTGGCGTAGTAGAGAAAGGGGGGTGGTAAAAGGAAGAGCGGGTGAGGAGGAGGGAAGTCATGGGGAAGAGAAGAAGTAAAACTTAGCGTAGAAAAAATAAGAGGGAAATAGAGCAAAAGAAAGGCAAGGAAAGAGCATCGGACGGTTGGCCAACTGTCGATTAAGTTCCACAGAGATTAAATCAAACGCCTTAACAGTTATCTCTATGTAGACCGCCACACGTGCCGGATTGATGGGTTCGTCTATGACATAAGCATGCGCAGGTAAGTTCTCGTGCCTTCTTTCCTTTCCAGCCTTTGTGCGCATCTTCAGTTGTTAGACGGCGTCTGTGGTGTCCTGACTTCTTTCCTGCGTCCGGGTTTGCTCGGCCAGTCTTTTAGAATTAATAGTTACTCTAAGGAGTTTAACTTTGGGAAATGGACACCAACCAACTTGTTCAATTAAAGTAACAACTGTTTGCCGTTCCTTGATGTCCTAGTTACAAAGATGGGAAATTTGCTGCAATTCTCGGTGTACCGGAAGCCAACTCACACCGGTCGCTACCTCGACGCTAGTTCCAATCACCCTTTCCACCATAATGGCAGCGGTGGTATCATCTCTACTCACCCGTGCACAGAGGGTCTGTTCTTCGGAGGATAAACGGGCAGATGAGGAACAGAAGATCAGATCCGACCACCTAAACAACGGCTACTCTAAAGCTTTCATTGCGAGGGTTGCAGGCCGCCAGGCCCGTTCCCCCCCGACCCCTTCAAGAGGGCACTGACCCGTCGCCTCCAAAGCATGGGCGCGTCTGCATTCCCTACGTCAAGGGCACCAGCGAAGCGCTCGCACGTGTTCTCTCGAAGCAGGGAATAAAAGTGGCGCATAAGCCAACGTCTACTCTCGGCCGCTTCTTCCCGCGCCCAAAAGACAGGCCACCTAAAGAGAAAGCGCAAGGAGTGGTCTACTCTATCCCTTGTGCGGATTGTGGCGCGTCGTACGTGGGCGAGACAAAAAACCTTTCAGAGAGGCTGCGACAGCACCGGAACGACGTCCGCAAGTTTGACCGACAAAGGAGCGCGCTGGCAGAGCACAGCGAGGTCAACGACCACCGCATCGCCTTTAACAACTCCCGCGTCGTCTACTGTGAAATCAGCTTCCACAAGCGGCTTTTCGTGGAGTCGTGGCATATTCAGGCAACTCCTGGAAACCTGAACCGGTCGGCTGGCGCGCTCCCGAGTGTCTACTACAATGGACTACGGCACGTCGGTGAAAACAAGCGTCACCCCCCGCCTTGAGAAGAAGGCGCCAAAAACTCTGTTGATCCCTGGTGCCACTCAGTCACCCCTGAAGAAGGGTCCGAGCTGGACCCGAAACGAAAAAAAAAGGGACTCTTCATTTTAAAGTAAAACTTTGTTGTTACTTTAATTGAACAAGTTGGTTGGTGTCCATTTCCCAAAGTTATTTCCTTCCCAACCAGAGAGAAGTCTCTCAAATGTTCACCTAAGGAGTTTGCGTGTGGGCTGCGCGTCACAGCGATGCGAAAGGACTCCAAAACGCGCAGAGATGAGCCGGCGGGGAAAGCGGCATTGTCGGGAGTTGAGAAACAAACAAAAAACGCCGACTCGCACGCCGCGGCTGCAGCGCGAGGAGGAGGAGCATGCGGCCGCCGCAGCCGGGCGTTCCCCAGTTTTTTCGATGGCGTCTGTGCAAGCAATCTTCGCTTACGTCACAGCGAGGCATTTGTACGTTACAGCTCTAGCGTGCGCACTTAGGCACCTCTAAAACGGCGAAAGGAAGCCGCTTTTGAAGCTGCTACTCTGTACGGACAAGTTACTTCATATGTGGCTTTCGTCCTTGTTAGAGCAGGTTGTGAAAACCGAATAGGTGAGCTCAGGCACAAGAGAAAGAGCGTGGGTAAGTGTCAAATCACTTCTACTAAGATACGCAGATTCTTCTCTCGGTTTACCCGCCGTGGTGGTCGAGTGGTTATGGTGCTCGACTACTGAGCCGAACGTCGTGGGATCTCATCCAGGCGATGCATTCTCGATGGAGGCGAAAAGGCTTGAGGTCCGTGTTCTTAGATTAGGGACACGTTGAAGAAGCCTAGATGGTTCCTCCACTACGGCGTCCCTCGTAATCGTATCGTGCTTTGCAACGTTGAACCCCAGCAATTATTATTACCACCCACTCGTGGTTTCTTTTCTTATTACTGCACTGGAGGGATAATGGTTGGCAAATCTTGCTTCTTTTTTGCTCGTGTTCCCTACTTCGCCGCCCTTAAACGGTACACTTCGGTTTCAAAATTCCTCACGATAGTGAATGGGCTTTGTACAAAGAAAACGCTCCGTGTCTAACTCAACTTGTCGCAAAGGTTCCTTAGCGTCTGGCTAACTCATAGGACATGGTCGACTCCACTACAGCGTTGAGAAAGTGTTGCGGCTAAAGCCGCGACAAGCGCTTCCTGTGTAGCCGATGTATACAGCGGTATGGGATGACGTCAGTTCGGTACATATCCGTGTTGGAACAACGAGGCAGAGTCTGTCAACGACGGCCGTTATCTCGCTGCCGCCACAGGTGCAAGCACACCCTACCCTCTATCCTCCCCGAAAACCTTCAAGTACTAATGCAGCTGTGGATATTGCGCAGCTTCATCGACCTGTGGTAAATGCTGAAAGAAAGGTGCGTCAAAATTTTTAAAGTTGCAGTGGTATAGTTTCAGTTTTTTCCTCAAAACGCATTCACTCAACCCCAGCCCTGGCGACAGTATTTCGGTCGGCCGCCCTCCTCCTAATCCCCTGAAAACTGTGATAACCACGGCTCTGTTAATTGGAAATTTGGTGCCGAGCTTTAATTAGCAAATATTTAGCGGGGTCGTTGTTACTAATCTAGAATCATGAGTGACGCCAATGTTTTACCGGGGCGATAAATCGTTTGTTGTCAATACAAAATAGTCGTAATCAAATCGTGTATATAAAGTATAAAACTAAGACAATCATTGCGTGAAAATCACTAGGCGCGATACGCAACGCATGAGTGACGGTATAGCGGTAGATAAGGCAGTCAGGTTATTGAAACACAAATTGGGTACAAGAGAAAAAACAGCTTTCTTAGAAATCAAAAACGATTGGTTAAAAAGAAAAAAAAGAAACTGGTAAACATGTGCACACAGAACCACGCTTGTAGAGGGCGGTCAAGCTACCGGCCGCGCCTCTACCAGTCGCCGATGGGTTTGAGATAAGATGGATACGAGTGCTATGAGCGAGCATGCGGCGTGGCTCTTCGATGGCTTATCGCTCGGTCGGCATGTAGGTTTCTTCACGGGAAATGGTGACCGTACTATTGAATGTCGCTGCTGAAGTGCGGCAGCTGGCCCAGAATGATGCGGACGTACGGAGAAAGACTGGTTTATTTACATTAGAGAATTAGAATAAACGAATATGATGAGATGGCCGGCCGTGGAAACACATCGCTTCGGTCGGCCGCAACTCGTACGCTGCGGATCTCGGCCAGGAGAAGACGACCGATCTTTCGATGACTGCTCGACTTATAAAGCCTTAAATCACGTCACTTCCAGCGAGTCATGAACTGGGGAGAGTGGCGTCATGTTTGTCCAATCGGCAGTCCCAAAGAGATGGCGTGAGTAACAACTTCATCCGGGGTAGTTGGTTCATATTAGAGCAAAGAAAGTAACAGCCCGAAAGCAACAAGGACGACGAAGAAACGAAGACCACGGGACAAGCGCTGACTGCCAACTGAATGTTTATTACATGAAATCCAGCCTATTTATACATTCCCAGAAGAACATGCGCACATCAAACAGTCGCAATCACGATTACAATCTTTCTTTCAGGAAGTATATTTCCTTCTACGATAGTACAAGTGAGGGCGAACTAACACAACTGTCACCTTCGTGACTGATCCAAAACGCCTCAAAAATTTCTTTCTTTCTTAGATTTTCCTTTACCTATAAATTTTGTTTTTGCAAACATGGGAACACATGCGCACTTCTTGCAATGGTCAACTAAATGGATACCACATCCATTTTTTTTTATGTTATTGCCCTGTTGACGAGCGCGATCATTAAAACACTCTCCTGTTTGACCAATATGCACTTTCCCACAGCTCATGGGAATTCGATAGACCACATTCCTCGTGCAATCAGTGTAACAGGTCTTGTGATTTGTGGTGCACGTAGGGGCCAGCTTTTTCATTTCAGGAGTGCACTTATCGAAGACAGCTTGCAAGGGGCATTGAAAAGCAGGTCCTGTTTTTGCATTCTGCAAGATTGTTTCGCGGACAGATGTGATGACAGAATGGGGAAAGCCTGCGTATCGTAACCGCTGATTCATCAGGCTACGTTCACATTCGTGCTCACATGACTTATTTAATTATGCCTTAATACACGCGGTGGCTATGCCCCTCTTAATTTTGTCTGCGCGCTGTCATACGGCTAAAAGGTTTTCTTTGACCTAGGCTGATAGGCCGAGCATATATGCTTACTTAATGAAAAACATAGGTTGATGCCAAGAAACTGAATTAGCATAGTGCAATGCTATAGCATTGTGCTATGCTATAGTGCAATGCTATAGCATCATAGTGCAATGCTATAGGGTTGCACTATGAATTCCTTAGGATAATCGGGGGTCCGAAGCACTGTCTCAGAGCCCAGAGCTGTTTTCAGTTCCTTAAATGCACTGTCTTTTGTCTCACTCCACTGAACTTTCTTGGGCGCTCCTTTTTGGAGAGCGTCTGTAAAGGGGCTTGCTAGCGGCGAGTAGTTTGGAATATACCGCTGGTAACATCACACGAGCCCCAAGAAAGCCCGGACATCTATCTTCGTTCGCGGTTGAAGAAAGGTAGTGATAGGCCCGATATTTAGTTCTGAGGGCCTCCGCTTTCCCTGTCCCCCCGACATACCCTAGGTAGGTAACTTGTGAACATCCAAAGTGGCACTTTTTGGACTTTACCGTGAGACCCGCGTCTCGTAAGCGACCCAAAACTTCCCTTAGGTGCTCCAAATGTTCGTTCCAGCTCTCGGAAAAGATTGCGATGCCACGTAAATAGGGGATCGCGTAATTTTGTAGATCCTTCAAGACCATATCCATCAGCTTGGAAAAGCTAAACGGAGCGTTCTTCAGCCCGAAATTAAACAAGAGTGGTCGAAAAGTGCCAAGCGGAGAGGTGAACGCTGCGCAGCGACTTGCCCTACACATAGGAACCTGCCAGTAACCTCGCAGTCGAGCGTAGAAATATACTGGGCTCCGCTCACCCGTTCGACTCGTTCTTCTATGTAAGGTATAGGGTAGAGTCGGTCCCATGTGATCGCATTCAATTTCCTATAGTCCACACATGGACGCGGTTCCTTCCCGTTCGCTTCTACGAGTCTCATCGGATAAGTATAATCACTGTCCGCTGGCTCAATGATTCCCAGTTCGATTATCCGTTTTATCTATTCCTCCATTGTTTCTTGCTGACGAGGTGAGACGCGGTACGGTTTCGAGTGGACAGCCTTGTCCGATGTCAACTCAATCTCGTGAGTAATAACCGTCGTTCGCGCCTGTTCGCTGCTGAAGCACTGATGAGCGAAACAGTTTACGAAGATCGCCTACCTGATTGCTATCGAGGGCCATTCAATTTACTGACATGTTCAGGATTTCTCCTATTGCGCGCTTCGCACCCGCCTTTGGTCCCAAAAGTGGAAGTTCCACCGTTGCTTCTTCTGACGCATTTACTACCACGTCGACAACTTCTTCCCTTCCAAAATAAGGTTTCACTATATTGCAGTGGTAAATATCCCTTTGTTCCTTTTTTTCCGGAAATTCTAGGGTACAGTGAGTCTCCGATATCTTTCGGGTAACCTTAATGGGTCCGTCGCACTCTCCCTCGAGTTTGTTCTTACAAGATGGCCTTAGGATCATGACCATGTCGCCTACCTTAAAAGTTCGTTTAAGAGCATTCCTGTCATAGTAAGCCTTTGCATTTTTGTGGGCCTATTTTAGGTTGTTTTCCATCAATTCACGCGAGGCACTCAAGCAATCCAGCAATGCTAAGACGTAACCACCACTGTCTGGCTTTCAACTGTTCCTTCCAGCATCTCTCGTATCATTCTAAGGGGCAACGAAACGTCCATCCGTACACCAGCCCGGAGGGAGTGAAGCCTGTTGCTCTGAGTGGAACTGTTCTCAATTCGAACAGTGCTGCAGGTAAACAATCATCCCGGATTCAACGGAATCGCTTCCGGAAACTTCGTCACGGGGCAGAGCATAGTCAGAAGGTACCTGCATCCTGATCGGCGGCAAATGTCCCATTGTATCATTACCAGTCGATGAAATGACTGCGTGATTAAGGGAACCAACTTTAAAGGCGCCCTGCGCTTATCTGCAGGTTTCCCAACTCGCTGACCCACGTCACAGGACCTTGCGTAATCTTCCACATCTTTAAAACTTCGTCGCCAGTATTACTCTAGCAAACCCTCTCCTTTGTTTTGTTGATTCCTAGATGACCTGACCAGCCGTTCCCGTGACACAAAGTCAGGAGATCCGCCCGATACCTCTCCGGAAAGATCAGTCGATCCCGAGTCCGGCCCTTTCGATCTCGGTAGTGCCTATACAACAGTCTTCCCTTTTTGTGGATGCTTACATTGCGCCGAGCCCGACCATCTCTCGCGTCGCGTCGAAGTGTAAACGTTTGAGAGTCTGGTCTCTATGGTGCGCGGAGCGACTCTCGGTTTACATGCCTGTCAAAGCTACTCGAGGCACCGAGCCGTTCTCCATCTCTGTTCTTTCAGCTGACGTCATAGCCTCGCGGGGAGGGTGTTCAGCGGAAATCGTTTCTCGCGCCACCTCGGCTATCGCGCTCTTTGCTTTTCCCGCCCTGGGGTTAGGGTTCCAGTTTGGAATAAGCTTTCTCTTGTTTATCCGCACGTGTGATTGGTTCGTCTGCAAGCTGAGCCGCGATTTGGCGCGCTCGCGAGTGCGCCAATGCCTGCACTTTTTTTTCTCCGAACTCCTGACCACGCTCCCGTAACAAACAATCTGAATGGTATGAAAAGATATACGGGCAGTCTCATTGGCAGCGCCTTCGAGACCCCAGCCTCTGTCTCCAGGTCTCCGAAAGGACTGGATACTATGACTCTTGATATTGGTAAGCAAACGCTGCGTTCTTCTAGCACTGAGACTTTATCCAACTTAACTTTCCGGTATAGTCTTCGGCGCTTACAAAAGAAAGGTGAACTAGGTCCATGGTTGCTCCGCTGTCTCTTAATACCCTGCCGGCTTTTCCGTTAATAGGTAGCTCCTGAAGGTATGAACGGAGAAGCTCCAAGCTGTTGTAGCGAGACTTCGGGTTCGCTTAAATCTAGGCGCATCTTAAGACCAGGGAGACGAAGAGGGGTGGGAGCAAAACCGCACAGGCAAGCGGTGAGAAGTCAACACGATGATTTCGGAGAGTTCTCATTGGGGGGTTTATTTATCAAGCGCAACTTGAATTTAAACAATGCACTGGACAACTAGGACAGCGAACACAAAACATTCGCGTTTGGAACTAGTTGGAACCCTTCACTTCACATCATGTACCTACCAACTGGCCCAGAAAACCACACTGCTAGACAATCAATTAAAGCCGGAGTGTCACAGGACAGCATCTTAGAGCTTGCATTATTTTAAACTACATCAGTGGCATAATCAACACCGGTGAAAATTGCAAACTCGTAATCTATGCACATGACTGCAAGCTATTTTTACTGTAAAACATTTTGGTACTCTCGAGGCTCTAGCGAATGACATGTCCTGTGCTTCGTGACTGGTCCACAAAAAACACTTTAATTCTAAAGGAAACAAAAACAAAATGTGTAATTTTCCGAGCCTTCAGTTGCGCCGTTATGTTACCCTAGGCCCGTACAAAATTGCCATAACCAAATCAAGTGAGACATTTGGAGTAATTTTTAATGAATATAGGTTCTGGAGTGAGCATATAGACCCGACTAGATTAAAGCTGAGACGCGTGGTTGGTGATTTGAATCGTTATCGACGTGTTTTCCTCGTTGCTGCAAAGCGACTTATTTGTCAACTATTCTCTATGGACACGGGAACTACCGTACTTTATCATTGGCAAACACTACATTAACAAATTTTAATAAAGCCACAATACTTTAGAAAAAGCTGATTAGGGCAACAGAGGACATACCGTGCCTTTAACATGCAGGACAACATTTTGTTAAGCATAACATTATGGCCAACGACATATGCAAATTTGCGATGCTACAATCCTACATAAGTGCAAGTCGTGGGAAGCTTGACGCATTTCTGACCCTGGTAAATCTTGAATATACTCAAAGAATTTACTTCCATTGATATAAACCACCCCGGAAAATTCAATTGTCACGCACTATTTACGGCTCACAGAGCGTTAGCAACGCATTACCAACGAATATCAATGCATTCAGCCGCAAGACATTGAAATTGATACATTAAACACAACAAACGCACTGTCACCTTTTTAGTTGTTCGTATAGTGAATTAGGCCAGAAGGATGCACAACCGTTTTGCAAGCATAAACAGGTTTAATGTTGATTTACGGCAGCACAAACAAAACATACACAAACCAAAATAATGCTATACACATAAACAAACACGCATAGGATACATGCACTAACAGATTCAATTTCCTAATTTCGTCACTAAAGTCCAATCTATCTAATGGGGAACAGCAATGATTTTGTACGAAAGATATATAGTCCAAATATAATACTTGATAGCACAGCCGAGGGGTCGCTGAGGATTCCGCTGGGAGCCTTCGGAGCGCAAGCCGAAGGAGCGTCTTGACGACCGGGTCCGGAGCGTAGCCGAGTCGGTGTCGTGCCCAGGAGGAAAAACCTCGTTGCGTCCTCCCTGCACCACTTCCGAAGCCGTTCTCCTTTCTTCTAAGTTTTCCCGCCGTTTTCCGCCCGCGCAACGAAGACATTCGATACCGGTGGTCGGCTCGACAAACGCGGTCATCGGCGCGTTTGCGCAGCGGGGTGCCTCTCTTGGCCGCGCTGCCTCGTAACCAAACGCCGGCCTTTCGGCAGCCGTGGCCTCTCCCGCCGCTTTCCGACTCGAGCCGCGGCTTCGTCCCCTCCTGCCACACGTGCAAGGGAATCGCCTCACGCCTATCTTCCCGGGCATCGCTGGCTCCGCGGTTCTTCGGCGGCGGCATCCACAACTCAACCGTGACAATTATTGCCCCCCATTCGAAGAGTTTTACCGAAAGGAAAAACTTCTCACTGTCACTCGCGCACAAGTCACGCCGAAACGAACCACACCGGAATGTACACCACCTCACAGACACCACACAAACAACACAACACTACGAGAAGCCAATACAATGCATTCACCACTCTTATTTATCTAGTCACACAAACACATACAACCATGAAGACCGTACTGTAGGCCCTAATGAACTCTGCTAAGACAGTCGGCTCCCACTTTCTCACGCCCTTTTTTTCTTTTCCGGGGATCTCCAGCTTTGTTAAAACCTTTGGCGAGTGACTTATCATCTGTCTGCTTTTGTTCAACATCCGCGGGTGTCACCCCCCAGCATCTCGGCTGCGGGTAGTGCCAGCTGCGGCTGCCCTCGCTGCTTAGATGTTGCCGCTCGGGCAGATACCGCAGCGGAAACTGATTGAATGCGCTCTTCTGATGGCGCCCGCTGTTCCGAAGGCCTGTCTTGCTGATCGGCTGCACTGGCTGTACGCAACTCTCCTGGCGACTTCTCTGCAGCTGTCAACATCTCAGTCTGTACACATTGCTGGCTCGCTGCCCACTCCGGATCGGGATCATCCACTCGTCTCACACCTGGTATGTTTCCAATCACCAAGTCAAATAACGGCTCCTCCAGGCATTCAGCTATAATTGTGCCGGAATAATATGGTGTGGAAACGACGATTTTCGCCTCCGGAAGCCACCTCACTGAGCTGTCGACCAGGAGAATTGAAGTGTACTTCCCAGTCAGCTCTTCGTCTTTCACTAGGCTTTTTCTCACTAGCACGATATCCGTACCGCTGTCTCTCAGCACGGAGACGCATTGCCCATGAATTTCACCTTCGACCACCGGCATGCGGGTCACTAACCTAGTCGCCCGTTTCTTTTCATAGTCCTCGGATACGTTAACTTCTTTCATCTCGTTTATTTGATTGAGTTCCGTCGCCGACTTGGTCATCTCTTCTGGGCATACAACGCACGCTGCCTTTGGTTGCGTCTGAAACTTGCAATTTTCTGTCCTATGTCCCGCCGTATTCGCCTCGTGTGCGACCGATGGCGGCGCTGCGAACGGCGCTCCGGTGACGCAAGGGCGGGGATTCGGCTTTTGTCGTCTGCTACGCTCTGGCTAAAACAGCAGCATTTTCGTTATAGTTCGCTCGCGTCGCATCGGCGTTCCTCGACTACTAGCTGCATTTTCTTCTTATGATATTTCTTGAGATGACTGCTAGCACTGCATGAGTTTAAGAAACGTTAACATTTAACATATCTTCTGTATACCGACAGCCATCGCGGTCAGGTTCATGTCCACCGAGTTCGTAGCGTCGCTCTCTGGGCTGGATGGCGTTGAAATAGCTTACGTGAAAGCGCGAACGCCCCCGCGAGGTGAGTTAAAGAGAGTCTACGCTGCTTTGAAATTGAAGCGCGACCAATTTTGCGGCTTATTCGCAAAAATCAGCGTTGTGTAAACAGACTTGAGTTGAACGAAAATTCACGCTCCACTCCCAATTCTAGTCATGTGGACTTGTGCAGACACGACAGCCGACAAAATGAAATCGATAAATTCATCGACCAGCGGGTTATTGCGGGCCACTAGCACAGATTGGGCGAGCTGGATGCAAATAAGATCGCTCGGAATGAAACGCCAGCAGTGGTGCGCGTGGTACAGTTCGACTCTTATGATTAGAGATAGATACGTTCATGAGCCGCATTCATGTTTTCGATCGCGCAGTGCTGCCTACTCGACTGTGCGAGCCTGCCAATGGTAATGACAGGATGGCGCGCACTATATTTCTAATGCTTGGGCAACGCGATCCGCTGCAGTGTTCGCGTTTCACTTGACACCGATAGTACAGCTTCGTAAACATTAGGAAAAATCGGCGAATGTGTCCAGGAAGAGGAGAAAGAGAGCTCTTTCCCACCATTCTTTTGGCCCCTGTGGCTGATTATTGCGATTCTTTACCGTGCTGTAACAAGATTGAATATTTTAAGGTGGGAGCCTTAGATTCCACATAAATTGCGAAAATTGACCGTCGGCGTCCCGCGTCGCCAGCGTCAACACGAGTGATGCGAAAATTCATCACATGATCACGTCATCATGACATCCCAGACCGACAAAATTTGTGACGTCATAACGTCATGTCAGATGATTACGTCATCACATGACATCGTCGCTTTGCATTGCCTCCGTGATTGGTGGGCCGATCTCGGAGGCGATGCAAAACCAGGTGATGTGTAAAAAGCTTCAATGCAAAACCACGTTACGTCCAGAAAGCATTCGGAGGGGGGGGCGGCGAAGGAACAATACATCGACTCAAGAAAAAGATGGCTTTCGCCTTCGAGTCAACTTAGGCAAGTGCATAAGGAACTCGAGTCTCTTTAGTACAGTGATCGCACCAAGCCACATCAGGAGTCGACCGTTGAGACTGATTTACAGTATTTAATTGCAAATACATCTTTCGATGCGAAAGCTTCATATTTATCAAGGTTAGTATGATTACACTAATTCTGTTCAGCATATTTTCAGACCACCATGAACGAGTGAACAAACGTCGATTTATTAACGTAAGGGTTAAAATATGTTGCAAAAATATAGAACAAAAACAAAAGAAAATCACTCCGGACAACCTATTGATATTTCATATCCCCGTCGTGCATCCCCTTTAGACTCACCCTGTTTATTTCGTGTTTCAATTTAAAGTACTTACGACGTGCTTACACAGCAGCTGCTAAAAATGTGTATTTAATCAAACGTTGTTGCCGGTAACGCCACTTAATTTATTTGAATGACATTACACGTCGTTTTTCATGCTCCGAACAAATGAATTAAATCGAAGGAGCAGGCTTGGCAACCGAACAGGGGCAGCACGCGGTATACATTTATTGCGCTTTAACGCAGAAATGGAAGCTAAAGCCCGCACGCGGAAGTCAGTTATCGAAAACGGGCAGGAAAGTCATTTTGAGTGCGCCACGGCCATAGAACAGTCGCGAAAAGAAAAGTTCACCATAGAAGCTGATGTACACATGGATGACTAGCAGACGACAACATGAGCAATCGACAAAGAACGTGCTCCTGACGGCAACTCCGCTCGATTTCGATGGATATTTTGCTTTAACATTCAGTACAAATTGCTTTATCAACTCGCCCACCAATATTTCAATAACTCGAGCACGATAGACAGGCTGGCAGCGTCGAGCAGCCTTCATGTAGCGAGCGCGCGCGCGAAGAGCTGCATCCGAGTCCTCTCCTTGACGTCACACGCGAGAGGGCGCCACTCCAAGATCTCGAGGCGAATTGCAAGTCTGACAAAATACATCTGTATGACCACGTGCTATCCCGGATCTGCAGTCCGCTGCTTTGTGACCAGTGCAGTGACAGATGAAACATCTTGGGGACACCCAGTTCGTCTTGTCCTGTACTTTTCGCTTGGCTCCATCTTCCATCCCTGGTCCAAACGTTTCCTCCATGCTCATCCCCAAGTTGTTCTGGGTTTGCGCCTCGAGGAACTGATCTGCGTACTCAGTTAACTGCGACACTGACTTCAGTTTCCGTTCTTTTAAGAACACCGCCAATCTTGGCTCACAACAGGACAAAAATCTGTTCTGCCACGATGAGGTCTTTCACACTTTCGTACGATTTCTCGGTTTCAGACATCTCCAACCAGCGATCAAAGTAACTTGACAGCCTAGCCGCAAACTGTACTCCAGTCTCCCCATCGCTCGGCTTACTGCCTCGGAATCTGTCGCGAAATCCTTCTGCTGTCAAACGAAACCTTTGCAGCAGTGTTCTCTTCACTTTCTCGTAATCCATTGATTCTGACGCGGGCATACGTCCAAAAACAGTGAGCGCTTCACCTGCTAAACACAGGCTCAATGCTGTTGCCCATTCTTCACTATCCCATCCTTGACCGAGCGCAATTCTCTCAAACCGATGCAGGTACGCGTCTAAGTCGTCTCTGTGCTCATCAAATGGAGCCATCAACTTTCTCGGACATATCTTCCTTGCACGCGACGACCTGCCTTCCGTCAATACGGCTGACTCCTCTCAAACGGCACCTCCGTTAGCAGCCGCAAGACGAAGCTTAAGCTCCAGCAACTCTTTCTCTTGCTGCATCTTTCTTTCCTCTATCTCCGCCATACGCTTGGCTCTTTCTTCCAACTCACATGCTCTCTCACTTTCCTCTGCGAGCTTGCTCACGGGCCAACGCCCGTTCCTCTCTTTGTCTCGTATTCTCTTCTTCATAAAGCCTCAACGTTTCCTCTTTCGTAAAACCCAGCCTTTCCGCTGTCAACATCAACTTCTGGAGGTCCATCCCCCCTGGCCTTTGTACGAGCACAAGCGTAGGAATAAATTCACTTCCGAACAGAGGGACTAGGTTGATCGGGATCCTGGCAGGCTCGCCATTATTTGTCACCTTTTTAGTTGTTCGTATAGTGAATTAGGCCAGAAGGATGCACAACCGTTTTGCAAGCATAAACAGGTTTAATGTTGATTTACGGCAGCACAAACAAAACATACACAAACCAAAATAATGCTATACACATAAACAAACACGCATAGGATACATGCACTTAACAGATTCAATTTCCTAATTTCGTCACTAAAGTCCAATCTATCTAATGGGGAACAGCAATGATTTTGTACGAAAGATATATAGTCCAAATATAATACTTGATAGCACAGCCGAGGGGTCGCTGAGGATTCCGCTGGGAGCCTTCGGAGCGCAAGCCGAAGGAGCGTCTTGACGACCGGGTCCGGAGCGTAGCCGAGTCGGTGTCGTGCCCAGGAGGAAAAACCTCGTTGCGTCCTCCCTGCACCACTTCCGAAGCCGTTCTCCTTTCTTCTAAGTTTTCCCGCCGTTTTCCGCCCGCGCAACGAAGACATTCGATACCGGTGGTCGGCTCGACAAACGCGGTCATCGGCGCGTTTGCGCAGCGGGGTGCCTCTCTTGGCCGCGCTGCCTCGTAACCAAACGCCGGCCTTTCGGCAGCCGTGGCCTCTCCCGCCGCTTTCCGACTCGAGCCGCGGCTTCGTCCCCTCCTGCCACACGTGCAAGGGACTCGCCTCACGCCTATCTTCCCGGGCATCGCTGGCTCCGCGGTTCTTCGGCGGCGGCATCCACAACTCAACCGTGACACGCACTTACGTACGTAAGTAACAGCGCATAGTTTACATTGTGCTGTTTTTCGCCAAGCCTAGAACTGTAATGTAATTATGCGTTCTCACTTCTTAATTGTAAAAATGTGATCTTGTACTATTACCTCTTTTAAGGGCAGAGCACTGTAGGGGGCCGGGCTTTTTAGCGTTTAGAACAGCAAGGCGTTTTAGAACAGTAAAGTAATAACCAGGCGTCACACAATACGAATTGCGCAACGAGTGGGTCGTTGACTGCTCCAACCCATCACAAAAGCCTCAGGCATAATTCTTCTTCATCGTCAGCCACGGCGTCAACAAAGTGCACATAATGCGTTACAAGTGTGTTGCGGGTACCACGCTTTTCCGAAGAATAACGAATAATGGCATAGTGGACGCTTCCCCACTACACAAAGATTCTGATTATTTATGGCGTAGTGGGTACCATGCAAGTCAGCTTGTATTAGTTGCCCAAAGAGTGTTTAAAAAAGGCTCTAGAAAGGTCGCTCTTGCAACTTTCGCTGTGTCTGTGCTGCACGTTCCGCGCAGTCTGGCGGTTTTAGGACGATAGTCTTTTTTAGGATACTTTAACGCAGAAATTTTGGTCTGTCTGTCTTTCTATATCTCTGTCTGTCACCCGTTTCAGCCATGTGGCCAAAGTTTAACCACTTGCTGAACGCTCAGCCATCTTGAGCAGGTGTTTGCGTTCATACTTGCGAACATTGTCGATCAAAAAGCAAATATTACGCGTATCTGAGGCGCAACATCAACACGTAAGTAGTAGGTGGTATGTTCCTTTATAAGAAAACACATAGATACGTAATTCTAAAGACCCCAGTGTTTCTTAGGCTGCGCTGAAAATGCGACGCTATGCACGAACTGCGACGCTATGCACGAAAAAGCCCTCGGCCGACGATATGGTGCTGCCGCTGGCAGTGGCCCTGGGTTCTGCACAAGGTCATGTTTCTTGACGCCACTGCCAGATGGCGTCCATATCTCACGCAGCGCCTCCTCTATTTTATCAATGCCAGCCAGATTCGGGCCATTCAACAAAGAGGAGGCGCTGTCTGAGGCAAGGCAAATTATTGTAGTACGGCAGGCAGAAGAGTATCGTCTTTTGACGACATTTGCAGCGAAGCACGCAGATACGCGGCCAATTTTTTTACCATTCCCCCCATTTTTCTTGTTGTATTTGTATGTTGTATTTGTTTGATGAAATAAACATAGGCATTGAAATAAATCTCATGATGAAGACAGAGGATTGATGACTGCCGCTTCGGCGATACTGAAGTTTTAAGCAAAATCACCTTCGTCTTGTAATAAATATAGCGTCGATAGCCCCGTGAAAACCTTGGGCTGCATGGATCGTGGTACTTGGATGACTCAAACAGAAAACGCTAGACCTCTCTGTTCCCGCGTTTCGTTCATTGGAGGTTTTTTTCGTACGCAAATTTCGAAGGCCGAACCGGGTTGCGTTCTATTCGATACGGTACTCGAATCGAACAGAACGATACTTGACTCGTTATCAGAAATCTTCGAATCATCGCACACCACCAATAAAATACTTATTCAAAACACTGCTGGAATTCAGGAGGAAAATGTCATGCATCACGAAAGGGGCTGCTTCAGCTTCGCTTTCCGACGGTTCTCAAGGCGAGGAATGGGCTGGCATTTTTAAGCGAAGCCTCTCGCAGATTTCGGTGGCGGCTTGCTTTCGCGAAAGTCCAGGCGCCCAGCTGGTGCACACTGTCAATTTTAAATGCGAAGCACTTATGTACGTACTGCAGGCAACTTTGACATGTCTATCTACGCATCTGTCCATCTATCTATCTAGCCGTCTACGTCTTGGGGCTCTCGTGATCACCCCTTGAACTTGGGGTCAACCAAAATTATTAAGGGACGGTAAGATGGTTTGACGAATATGACTCGCTGTTCATGACATGAATGATGTGACAATCCTGTCGCGTACGTCGTCAAACCCTTTCCGCCAGACATGTGTGGCACATACCCGTATGCCACGGGCGGGTTATGTGCCACAGGTATGCGGGTATGTGACACAGCTGATTGACAGTTTATATCTACTCAGGAACGGCGAGAAAAGACATTGGTAATTTTAACACGAGAGCGTTAAGAAAAAGCTTACATCGGCAGCGTTGACCCGACGAATGTAAAGAATAAATGTCAGGGTCCCAGCAGGAATCGAACCCCAGAATTATGCGTGGCAATCACGTATTCTAGACGCGCCAGGTCTGGGAACTGCTTTTCTAATAGACCCTAATGTTCGTGAAACGTCAATTGTGGTTGCAGTGCTGACTATCCAATTTTAGAAACATTACATATGTTTACATTACATTACAAATAACTAGAAGAATAAGGATGGGATGGGGCTCATTCGGCAAGCATTATCAAATCATGAATGGTAGTCTACCACTATCCCTCAAGAGGAAGGTATATAACAGCTGCATCTTACCGGTACTTACCTACGGAGCAGAAACCTGGAGACTTACAAAGAGGGTTCAACTTAAACTAAGGACGACGCAGCGAGCGATGGAAAGGAAAATGGTCGGTGTAATCTTTTCCACAACGTGCTCCTAAATCTCAATACACCGGCCTCAAGCATTTTCGGTTCCATAGAAAATACGGCAGCCACGGCCGGGATTCGATCCCGCGACCTGCAGGTGAGCAGTCGGGCACCATAACCACTATACCATCGTGGCGGGGTGGGTGCTAACGTTGCGCTACCCCTGCGACAGCGAAGAAGAGTATTAAGGACGATTTGTAATCTCACATTAATAAAGGCGTTAAGACACTTTCCGCACTAGCCTGGTGGCTTAAATTTCGGAAATGTATCTTCTCTCCTGCGACGCCGTATACAAGACGTGGTAAAATGTATGCGCACCCAAAATAGCATTTTCAGTGCCCTGTTACCTGCACTTGTTTGTTAGTTCACCCTCACGCCGATATCTGCCACCTTACGACAGTAAGATAGAACTTTAGAAGTCCTCGACATTCCCTCCTCAAAGGTGGACCCACACCAGCCGGCACCAATGGGCGCACACCCGTCCGCGGCATTAGCTTGCGGAGGGCAAACCCTCGTGGCATCGCGGCTGGGGGGATGGGGCGCGCAGGTGCCGCTTAGGAAGGGGGAAAGTTCCCCCTCGGCAGACTCCTGCCGAGGCCAATGCGCACACCAGACTGACTTGATGAGCTCGACGGACGGTCGGAGAACATTGCCGAGTGCACGAGAGGGACTGAAGCAAGGTCGCCAGCCAAGCTAGCTGAAACGAATTCATCTTTTAGCACCATTGCGAGTAACAACAAGGACGAAAACAAAGAGCACACACGGACACGCTCTTGTCCGAGTGTGCTCTTACTTTCGTCCTTGTTTGTTACGTGCAATGGTGCTAAAAGATGAGCTGTAGTGTTTCTTTAGTCGCAAACGAGTTCTGCGGAGTCCCGCAAGGTGGAGGAAGAGTTTTGAAAGAGAAATTGACAACCACTCGATGGTATCACACAGCTACAAGTAAATCCGTACGGGTTTCTCAAAAGAAAAAAAAAAGCTTCTTACTGTCCAAAAAATATCCGGGAACAACGCCTTTCCGGCGTGGTCACTTTACCGACTGAGCTAACCAGGAAAGTAGCAATTAGCATCGGGGGCAAATTCATCGGCAACTCGAAGCGCATGCATGCATATTGCAAACCAGATTTGCGGAATTCCGCAGAGTGGCAGAAGGATCAAGAAAGGGAAGTGAACAATCATCCGTTTGAAGCACGAAGCCATATGGAAATTTGATTAAAGTGGTGAGTTCGGGCTAGTTGGCAGATACTTATGGCATACTACAGCGCAAAAAAATACACAACGGACGGAAGGAACACAAACGACGACGAGTGCTATCTTTCAACACCCTTTATTGGAAAATTGCACGTATATTTATACTGTCCGATGCAGAGTTCATCCAATGCACATGCGTAGATAAGCCATCTCATTATCAGTAAGTTGTATGGAAGCCACGCTTACACAACCCTTCCCCAAATAGGCAATGCGTTCTGCTTCGATAATTTCACGGGTCATCCGCGATTTTCTCTTCTTAGTGAAGGAAGTGTTCTTTAGGTCGGGAGGGCAATCCTGGCAGGTTATACAATGGGTAGCTAAGAAACCTTCAAAATCCTCTCCATCACGCGCGTTTCTTACATTGTTTTGCCGCACGCGTGGAGATCTTTGTTGACAACGAAGAAGCCAATTGGCCAACATGTTACCATAATAGAGTGCCATCGTATCGGGTATAAAAAAAGTAGGAGAGATTGACAGTACTTACTGAACTACTCCAGAAGAGCTGCATGCAGTTATTCCTGATGCAACAAACATTGCCTTAAAGAGAGACTGCAACTTTTTTCCATGTTATCACCCAATGGCTTCGTTAGAGGAGCTTGTTGCCCCACGAATCGACCACCGCTAAAAATTTTAGAATCCGACAAGTACGAATGGACTTACAGGGATTTCTCCGCACTTTTAGCACCTTTTCCTTTCGTACCAACCAGCGTCCTGAGTGCTATGCAGAGGGTGTATGAAACGGGGGCATGAAGCTACGACCGTTTGACAGCGCGCGCATCATGACCTTAAGCCCTGTCTCCAGAAGAACTTGGGTTTGGCCTAGTTGGTGCTTACTGATCGACATCTTGACCGCACAAAACAGACGAGGACAGAGGGAGGAACGACGACACGGGCGGTAGTTACCGCCCGTGTCGGCGGAAGCACTGCCCTTTCTTTCTTTTTTTTTTATCTTCGAACGCGTGCCTTTCTTTCAGTGTGATCGCGAGCGCACGCGTGGACAAGTGGCGGCTTCTTGCGGCGGCAGCGGTAACTATGCGGCTCACGATGCTCAAATAAGCCGACGGTTGTGGCCTTGGGTGTATGGCGCCGTCATTTGATCATATGACATCACTGGTCGAGAGAAGAGAGAGCAATTTTTAGGCGACTTTAAGAATTAGTTGCAGATTTCAGGCCACGTGTTGCGCTATAATGTTTGGCTTACGTATTCTCAGGAGCGTCGTTTAGTGATCGAAGCGTTTTCTGACCATGCTCAAAAAGTGTTGCATGGTCCATTTACACGACCGATCAAGCCTGTTTCGATGTTCTAGCGGTCAGTGACTCGTGCAGTTTCCGCTGCCCACCGGCACGGGCCATTAAATACTGAACAAGGTATGTTGTTGGGTCTAGTCGGTTCATGGAATAGTAAAGGTTTAAACTGCGCGATGAAGACGGGACGGCAAGAGGAACACATACACACACACACACACGAGCGCGATTGAGTGTGTATGTGTTCCTCTTTCCGTCCCGTCTTCATCGTGTAGTTTAAACCTTCACGATAAAAAGTGAACTCGCTGCACAGGGGTTGTAGAGTAAATTATTTTTACAGGAACATCCCGATAAGCGCTTACAGTTGTCTTAATTCATAGAATAATATATATCATCTGAGGTATTATATGCCAAAACCACGATATGAACATGAGGTACGGTGTAGTAGAGGGCTGCGAAAATTTGTGCCATCTGGTGTTCTTTAACGTGTACTGACATCGCAAACTACTCGGTCTTCTTGCGTATCACCTCCATCGAAATGCGACCTCCGCGGCCGGTTTGCTAATACTACTCACAGTCGTATCCGCACTGAAGAAAGATAAAGTGCGCAAACCGGAAGGGACAGGAAGTTAATACGTCTTGCCTTGTCTACTCGCTTGGCTTGTCTTGCTTTGAGCATTTTATTTTCCTTCCTTATCACAGTCCAATTCCTTAGCGAAGATATTTAGTAAGAGCAAAGCTGTTCAGCAAATCGTTCCTTGTCCGAAACTATCCTCATCATATGTGCCACAGAAATCGTGTAAATCCCACTACTCAACACTGGAAATGAAGAGGGCGATAGTTATCCCAACCAATTGCTGTGAAGCGATGGCGGCGAACCGAAAAACCCGACGGCGTACAACGACAGAATACTAGAAAACAGGAAAGGCAACGGGGGCTGCGAGAAGACCACGACGATGGAAGGCCTACGCCAACAACGACGTGCTCGTACATCCATGAGAGGTGCGAACGCTCGGTTTCAGCTCGATGTTCTGTCTCTGCAGTTTTGACATCCCTGTCATATCTGTGATTGCCTGTGGGTTAACTCTTCTGCGCTCAGGAACAACGTAGAAACAACCTATCATCGCCTGGCTAAAGCCTATCAACGACCTAGAAGCAACCTAAAACAACCTGCATCACCTAGCTAAGACCTATAATCTACCTAGACGCAACCAGATTAGTCTTTTGAATCGCCAAATTTGGTTGTTTCAAGCCTGCGCGGCTTCGTGCAAGCCTATCATCTACTGTTTTTTAATCTAATTAAACGGAACTGCATAATGTATTTAATGCAGTACAACTTTCTGTCGGTTCTCAGCCAACCAATTGAGCAGTCTTAGAGAGAATGCAGTGGAAAATGGCTAGAGCCCGTCATTTCGCATCGAAAAGTACTCAATTTAACTTCGAATTATGTAGGTCACGCTGGTCGTGTAGGACTTCAATTTCCTTTTCCGGGCTAGCACGTATAATAGCTTAGCAGACGTGAACACTCTTACAGCATAAAATTATCCCTTTTGAAATGCTTCGTTTCCCGTAGATAAAAGCATGTGCATTAGATCTAGAATTCTCTTTTCCCGTCCTTCGCCACTTGCCCCTTTTCTTTCCTGGTCATGTGACGCGCATCACTGGCATTTGCCAACGCTGTCAGAGTAGCGTTTGTTCGTGAGCGAAACTCGTTCGTTTCTGAAACTGTCTAGCATACCGGTGGTGTTGCGTATACGTTAGTGGTGTGCAGTGCGTTCGCACGCCTCCTTCGTCTCTTCACTGACATATTGTTGTTTTGCAGTTCTTCAAATTAGGCATTTTATCAGCCGCAGAGCCCATCTGGCGGTCGCGAAGCAGTCCTATGCAAGTCCTCGCCACAATACATTCTGTTCAGCATTTTTTTTTGCCGCACACCATATGCCACATCTATTCGAGTGTCACAGGTGTGTGTGGGTGTCTGTCCTAGTTCGCATGAGCTCATGTATCCTGCTTTATATTCCAGATGACACTAACAGCTGTCTATGCTTGACGTTGGGCAAGTCCGCTCACGATTCAAGATAAATCCTGTTGCTTAGGGTGCATTTATTTGTTTTTACTCGTCCCACGCTTTGTGCGAGACGGAATTTTCATAGTAAGATAACCAGAACTGTCAATTGGGCGAGCTGGTGTGCTTCCATCTTGAACGAATATTAGCGCGACAAAAACTAGGACGAGAATAGAGAAGAGCGCTGTAGTCGGTCTTTTCTATTCTCGTCCTCGTTTTTGTCGCGCTAATATTCGTTCAAGATGTAAAAGAATCGCTTTACACGAAAAGCGCGATGATGAACAATTTTATTATAAGCGTCCTACGGCAATTTTTTTTCGTGGTGACACAAAGAGACAGGATTCTTTGGAGTAGTCTGTAGATTTCGTGTCACACGATATAGTGATTAACCATGGCTGGGATAGGGATTAACCATAGCATGTCACCACACGCCACCAGCGCTTCTGAGTATACGTGATTCAACGAGTAAGAATGACTCTAGGGACGTCGGTTAACCAAAATGAATCACTTTTAACTGCCGAACACTTTATGGGGCCAGACTGTCGTATGCTGTCGTATGCTGTCGTCGTCGCTTGGCGTAGCCCAGGCAAAACCGCATATAGCATAGCCAGCTGTAGCATATTGAGCGCGCGCTCACGCCAAAAGAGAAGTCTTCTTCCTCTTGTTCTTCCAGTGTCTTGATGATGATATAAAGTTCGGACATTACTACTATGGCTGGGGAAACAAGACAACCTAAACCACGTATAAAAGTTGAAAGAGAAAGCAAGCGAGAAATAGAAAGAGAGAGGAAGAAAGGAAAAAAAAGTTGGAGAAAAAAAATAGAAATAAGTAAACATTCACAGTTTCGCCGCTAGGGCGAAGCAATGAATGCGATAGCAAGAAATGAGAATGTCACACGAAGAACGACAAGCAACTCGATACTTGCAGCGCGCCGCTGCAGCACATAGAAGGACGCTCGAAAAGAACGGATAGGTATACACAGGACAAGCGCGAACTAACAACTTGTCCTTGTTGAAGAGTGTTAAGTTCGGCGAGTTGGTAATGATCCATTGTGTAACTGCGCAAACAACGGACGGGAACACAAAAGGAGAGAAAAGCACGAACAGGCGCAGACTATCAACTAAAGCTTTATTGCAAGAACAGGGCAATATAAAGGACAGGAATAAAAAGAAGAGAGGGCAAAGGGAGAGGAGAAAAAGGCAAGAGGGACCCATATGAACAAAAACCCAAGCCACATCAACCATAGCACGCCCGTCATACAAGACCAAGATAACTTAGCTCTTTTTCATGTAAAGCAACAGAGGGAACACTGACGCAAGACTCAGATTCCTTCTCTATGCGCGCTGCCTCAACAAGTTCACGCGCTCTTTGATTTTTATGGCGGAGCAACACAGAAGTGTCACCAAAGAGTGGTGCGCAGCCACATTTCTTACAATGTGCGGCTAAAGGAAGGCCAGAGTGGCCTTTCAGAGAATTATAATGATCTCTAAGTCTAGCAGTTAGAGATCGTCCCGTTTGGCCCACGTATACACGATTGCAAGACTGGGGTATGGAGTAGACAACATTGGTGATACAAGATACATAATTATGAAAATGACTAACATTGCACTTATCCTGCTGGACAATCTGTCGATCGGCTACACGTCGGTCTACTTTGGCACATAACGTGGATAACTTGTTCATGGCAGAAATTAGCACTTGGAGGTAATATCGTGATGCAACCTTTTTTATGCGGTGGGTAAAACCATGCACATATGGGAGAACAGAAAATTTCTTGCGCTGTGGCTTCTCTGCCAAGTTGCAACCATCAAGGGCACCTTTTTTTAATTTTCTTAACCAACTTCTCGCAAACCTTTAACAAAAGATCCCTTGGGAAGCCTGCTTGCCTCAGGTTTTGCACCAGCCCAGAAAAAGTGGTTTCAACTAAATGAGTACCGGATTTCTTCAACGCAGAGCTGAAACAGGAGAGTGCAATGGTATTTTTCACCAGTTTCGTATGGCCCGATTTGTAGTTCAACACTGGTTTGACAGACCTAGGGGCCCAAGAGACATGCGTGGGCAAGAACTGCAGCTGTAGATCAAGAAATTGGATACAATGGTCCTTTAAATATTCTGAAGGAAACTTTAGGCCAAGACCAAGCTGCTCTAAACTCTAAAGATACCCGTCGAAATATCCTGAGTTCCCTTATGGAAAAAAAATATAGTCATCTACATAACGAAAGACCCTGATTACGGGAACTCAGGATATGTCGACAGGTATCTTTAGAGTTTAGAGCAGTTTGGTCTTGGCCTAAAGTTTCCTTCAGAATATTTAAAGGACCATTGTATCCAATTTCTTCATCTACAGCTGCAGTTCTTGCCCACGCATGTCTCTTGAGCCCCTAGGTCTGTCAAACCTGTGTTGAACTACAAATCGGGCCATACGAAACTGGTGAAAAATGCCATTGCACTCTCCTGTTTCAGCTCTGCGTTGAAGAAATCCGGCACTCATTTAGTTGAAACCACTTTTTCTGGGCTGGTGCAAAACCTGAGGCAAGCAGGCTTCCCAAGGAATCTTTTGTTAAAGGTTTGCGAGAAGTTGGTTAAGAAAATTACAAAAAAGGTGCCCTTGATGGTTGCAACTTGGCAGAGAAGGCACAGCGCAAGAAATTACCTGTTCTCTCATATGTGCATGGTTTTACCCACCGCATAAAAAAGGTCGCATCACGATATGACCTCCAAGTGCTAATTTCTGCCACGAACAAGTTATCCACGTTATGTGCCAAAGTAGACCGACGTGTAGCGGATCGACAGATTGTCCAGCAGGATAAGTGCAATGTTAGTCATTTTCATAATTATGTATCTTGTATCACCAATGTTGTCTACTCCATACCCCAGTCTTGCAATCGTGTATACGTGGGCCAAACGGGACGATTTCTGTTAGTCTTAGAGATCGTTATAATTCTCTGAAAGGCCACTCTGGCCTTCCTTTAGCCGCACATTGTAAGAAATATGGCTGCGCACCACTCTTTGGTGACACTTCTGTGTTGCTCCGCCATAAAAATCAAAGAGCGCTTGAACTTGTTGAGGCAGCGCGCATAGAGAAGGAATCTGAGTCTTGCGTCAGTGTTCCCTCTGTTGCTTTACATGAAAAAGAGCTAAGTTTTCTTGGTCTTGTATGACGGGCGTGCTATGGTTGATGTGGCCTGGGTTTTTGTTCATATGGGTCCCTCTTGCCTTTTTCTCCTCTTCCTTTGCCCTCTCTTCTTTTTATTCCTGTCCTTTATATTGCCCTGTTCTTGCAATAAAGCTTTAGTTGATAGTCTGCGCCTGTTCGTGCTTTTCTCTCCTTTTGTGTTCCCGTCCGTTTTTTGCGCAGTTACATAATGAATTGTTCTTGTTCTTGCTGTCCTTCTACTGTGTCTCACACCCACTCTGGGGGATTGGCCAAGAATTGAGTGGTCATATTAACTGTTTTGGGAATTTAAAATAATGGAGGTTCTAGAATATAAACATTACAATCTTTATATGAAATCTTGATGCTCGCTCAAATGTATATTAAGAAAGTAATAATGATTTTTTATTAGTAATAGATAATAAATTAAATCAAAGCCCTATCATAGCTGTTACGTCTTTGTATTTGAGCAACGCGCTGCAAGTGTCCACAATGCAGAAGCTGACGCTGTTTTATATTTCTTTTTCTTTTAAACTGCGGCACGTGGAATGACCTCTCTGCGTCTCCTGCCTCGCAGTGGCGTCTGACGCCAAGTGTGCCCGGCGTTATTTCTTAGAGACGATAGCCTTTCTTGGGATAATTGAACGCAGAAATTTTGGTCTGTCTTTCTGTCTGTCACACGATTCAGCCACCCGGCCAAAGTTTAAGCACTTGCTGAACGCCCAGCCATCTTGAACTGGTAGCTGCGTTCATACTTGTGAACATTGTTGATGAAGAAGCAAATATTACGAATATCTGAGGCGCAACATCAATGCGGAGGTATTAGGTGGTGTGTTCCGTTACTAGAAGATACATAGACACGTAATTCTAAAGACCCTAGTGTTTCTTAGGCTGCGCTTAAAATGCGACGCTATGCACGAAGAAAGCCCTCTGCCCAGGCAGCACGCCGGCATTGGACCGATCTCGGCCCAATGTCGGCAAACGTCGGCGGCAATATTGGCCCCATGTCGGCAAATGACGCTCGCGCTACTTTCACCCACATCGGTCCGATGTCGGCTAGCCGGCGTTGGGCCGATGAGGGCTAGCCGGTGTTGGGCCGATGAGGGCTAGCCGGCGTTGGACCGATGAGGGCTAGCCGGCGTTGGACCGATGAGGGCTTGCCGGCGCCGGGCCGATGACGGCTTGCCGGCGTTCGGCCGATGACGGCTTGCCAGCGTTCGGCCGATGACGGCTTGCCAGCGTTCGGCCGATGGCGGCTTGCCAGCGTCGGTCTGAGACCGGCCTGCCGTTATTCAGCAGATGATGGAAAGCCGTCATTGGGTCTATGTAAGCTGGCTGATGCCGGCGTGGTGTCAGCCTCGCCGACGTCGGGAAGCCGCCGGTGCGACGGTTAGCACCCGTTATTATGGTAATGTTCCGTGCGGTGAGCAAGGTAGTATACTGTGCCGTTGTAGTCTGCTCGTAGCCAGTTTAGATGGGGACACCGGTGGTAGTTGCTCGATGCGTACAGTAGCTTCATTAGAAAGTCTGATACGCGTGTTATAAAGTGAAACGGCTGGGCGCCGACCATGCATAGTTCAGTGTTCCTGTGATTACTGTACTGTAAGTCAGCAGTGCTAAAGAAACCTATTCGCGGCACAACGACATTCATCGACTACCGCTGGCGCCGTATTCGGTAAATACTTCGTAAGCAGAACCACCTATTTGGGGTCTTAGCGTAGCATTGAGATTCAGAATTCTGTGGAACCGTGCAAGGCCGAGAAGGAAAGTCAATATTGTCTCCAAAACAACTAAAAGAATGAAAGTCCTGCTGCATCAATTACGCATGCGTCTAGGTAATGCAGGAGCAACACATTTGCAAAGTGATAAACAGAAATTTATTCACACATATGAACACACACCAGCAGTTCCGGAATAATGATGCCATAAAGGAACACCTAAACAACTATAGATACCGTAGCCAACATCTTAAACGATCCCACAGCCACCGTATTCCTCATGAAAAACACGAAAATATCGAGAATCGAGAGTGGGGTCAGGCGAAGAGTTCCAATCATTTCAATGTTATTCACGGCACATTCAGAATAAATATTTGAAAACATAGAACGGGAAAAAATATGATTAAGAATTAACGAAGAATGGCATAGCTACTTGTGTTTTGTGGACGATATCGTGCTTTTCGGCAATGACGGTGTCTAATCACGAAACAAAAAAAAATACTGGTGATGTAAACGAAAGAAGTCGGATTAAAGATGTACCCGAAGAAAACAAAGATAATGTTAGGCGGCCCGGCGAGAAAGGGAGATTAAGGGTGGCAAACAGACTAGAAGAGCATGTATACGCGTGGGCTAGTAACTAACAGAGGAGCCCCCCCCCCCCCCCCCCCCATGTTTGTCAAATTCACCGAAAAGTAAGGTTGGGTGGGTTCGCAAACGTGAGTCCATCGTAACACATGACTGGAAATGAAATTACCCCTATCCTTTAAGCTGAAATCACAATTCTTTCAGGCATAACTTATGGGACAGAAACATGAATAAACTACAGCACGCGACCTGAAAAACGTTGCGAGTGATGCCGCAAGGTTCCGTATACTGTATATCTAAACAAGGTAGACACGCAAGCACGCATTTCTTATCTCAAGGTAAGAATGTAACGGAAAAGAAGCGTGCATGAATACCTTTCACGTGTGGCTCTTGGATCGGTAAGAACACGAGCGAATAAAAGGCATGGTCAATAGCGAACGCACGATAAAGACAACAACAATCTGACTGGACAGACGTAAGAGCAGTCAAGACGTGTCCTTAAATAAAGCGAGCGAGTCCAATATGGAAGCACGTAGCCACTGGTTGCTAGCTGCGGTGATATCTGCCGAAAACAGTGCTGGAATCTTGCCGCATATCCGTCTCGCACACGTTTTTGACTTTCCTCCGCACATGTCCACACACCGACACTTTTTGAAGAATTCTGCTGGCCGGAGCGAAAAAGCCTGCTCTCGCTACAACTTATCCTTCCATCGAGCTGGCTACCCTTCCCTGCCTGGTCAAGCAAGTTTCGCGACAATAACGCCGAACGACAGGAGTAAAGGCGGGGGGGGGGGGGGGTAGGGTAGAGGTTGAAGAAGACGAAAAAAAAAGATTCCCCCTTCTTAGGAGCCCGGCTCAGCCTCCGACAATAGTGTGCGCCTTCCCCTCCCCCCCCCCCCCCCCCCCCGTGTCCCCTCCCTCTCCCCCTCCACAGCATGTCGTCTGTGGGCTACGTGGAATTTTCAATGCATCGCTTGTTACAACGCGTCGCTACGTGAAAACTTTCCGTACACCACGTTGCAACCGCATTTTTTATCGTATTTCCCGTGCAATTATAGTAACATCAAATGCGACTGTTTCTAAAAGCAAGTGGGAAGCAATCGCGGGAAGCAAACGAGATTTTTACTTCAAAATGATAGGTTTGAGACAAAAAGACGGCGATAAAGTGAAAACACGAACTGGCAAACACGTGTCAAACACGTGTTTGTATGTTCATTAATGATTGTTGGTCTTGGTGGGCTAGTTGGTTTGGAAGGTTTTTACCGAAAAACGTATCTACACTTCTTCCCGGTCTTTATTGTGCCATACCTATTTTTCTCAAGTATAATGAACAACTAGCTCAGCAATACTCATTGTTGAGCTTTTTACTACCTTCACAAGGCGAAATTATGTGACATCACTGAAGCAAATGCGTTTGTTACGCTTGACCACAACATGCGCGTGTGTAAATACGTGCACACCCACAGACAGGAAACTATTCGTGCAGTTTATAAGCCCTCGCACCATGCGGTCAGCGGCTGAAAGGTTGTAAAGAATACAGCGTGAAATATGATGTAAGGCCCGGTTTATGCACGGAATTAGTATTCACATAAAACTTCTTCCGCTAAATGTATTTCCTGCTGGAATGATTGGGCGAATCCTGATGCTGGATATATCAGTGAGGTCTACCGACCAATGGCAAAAACATTTATGAAAGAGAAGTACTTTGAATGTAAGTTCAGTTTTTGTAGCGTTGAACAGCTCGTCAGCGAAATGGCCATCTAATGTGAGTCAGTCTGAAGGCCGCTTTTTGGGTAGAAAAGCCACAGTGCTAATGATAATTGTTAGTTAATCTCCTTGCAGAAACTAACAAGAGGATGCAAGCTATTTACTCGGCGTTACTTCGCGCACCGAATAGTACTTAGATGCGGCATAAGCACGATACAATGCATGCATGCACTTTCTTATTTTTGCTAGTACACCAATCCATGTAGCGGCTTTCTGCAGCTTAGGCGAGTAATATTCAAGCGCTTAATGCTCTATGGCATTACAAGCTTGTGTTCGACGTCGACGTACAGTAGATTGCCAGCATGTCAGCGACGGTTTTATTTAGCCGCGCTCGGTGAGGCCATTCGTCTGCGGGTGATAGTTGCGGTTGTCCGTCGGTGACTTGTATGTCAAGATGGTTTGCGTTATTTCCGCCGTAAAATCCGTACCTGTGTCGGTGACGACGACTTCTGTAGCGCCACGACGCAGGAGGACGTTCTCAACAGGGCAATATATAACTGTCTGAAGGAAGACAAGGAGGTATTCCAGCTTCGCCATGAAAGCCAACCAACAACTGGCTCAGCCAGCATTGCTTTACGAGCGGCAACAACACGGGTAAAAAGGCCCAGTTCTGCCGGTGAAGGCCTTCAGCTGCCGATATCAGTTGAAGCAGCTGATACAAGGCAGAATGACGGCAAGCCCGGCCCAATGTTGCCGGTGAAAGCCATCGGCTACGGCGATATCGGCGGAAGTGCATGCGGCGGAACGGCGGCAAACTCGGCCCAATGTTACCGGGGAAAGCCATTGGCTAAGCCGATATCGGCGGAAAGCACGATGGGACGCCGGCAAACACTGCCCAATGTTGCCGGTGAAAGCCATCGGCTAATCCGATATCGGTGGAAGTACGGCGGAACGCCGGCAAACTCGGCCCAATGTTGCCGGTGAAATCCATCGGCTAAGCCAATATCGGGGGAAGCACGGCGGGACGCCGGCAAACTCGGCCCAATGTTGACGGTGAAAGCCATCGGCTAAGCCGATATCGGCGGGACGCCGGCAAACTCGGCCCAATGTTGCCGGTGAAAGCCATCGGCTAAGCCGATATAGGCGGAAGTACGGCGGGAGGCCGGCAAACTCGGCCCAATGTTGCCGGTGAAAGCCCAACATCGGCTGAAGGACGGCAAAATCGGCCCAATATTGCCGGCGAAAGTCAACGGCTCCGCCCATATTGGCTCCATGCCGGCAACGACGGACCGTGGTTGGGCCGCCCACAGCCGCTTTAAAACCAATATCGGCCCGACCTTGTGTGCTGCCTGGGTGCCGACGATATGGTGCTTGCCACCTCGAAGTGGCCCTGGGTTCTGCACAAGCTGATGTTTCCCGACGGAACTGCCAGATGGCATCCATATCTCACAGCGCCTCCTCTATTTTATAAATGCCAGCCAGATGCGGCCGATTCAACATATTGGAGGCACTGTCTGAGGCATCACGGGTAGCCGCGGATGAGACCAGGACTCATGTAGTAAGGCGACCCGAAGACTATCGCCTTTCGACGACATTTGCAGCGAAGCACGCAGATACGCGGCCAATTTTTTTCCCTTGTGGGTGGGTACAGAAGGGGGCCACTTTTTCGTGCGCGTTTCAAGGACAGTTTTCAATTTGAAAGAAAAATGTAGGAGCGTTGCATGAGAGAAAGCATAATCAAGCTACTTCTAGATCTGCGTACCGCAAGCGGTAAATGGTGCATATCAATGGACTCGCCGTTATAAGCGGCGGCACAAGCATGGCGCGTGGCTGTGTTGGCTGGCGCAGCAGGCTACGGGGCGAGGGGTCGCTGGTTCGAATCCCCGGTCAGGTGCATTGGAATTTTTTTCTACAAATTTATTTTTCTTTGTGCCTTTTTATATATACAATTACATATACATATCTGGGACGTGACGGCGACCTGCCGAGAGTGTCCATATCAGCCGAGAGTGTCCATATATCATATCAGGCCGAGAGGTTCCATATAATTGCTATTGCATTAAAACACAGAAGAAACTGGAAAAGAGAACAGGAAAGAAAGAGAGGAGGAAAGAAAGAGAAACCCGAAGAGAAACAAACAAGGCTGCACAGCTCCACACTTCCTTTAGGCTTGGCCCCACTAGTGCAAGCGGCCTTAATTTTTTTCCTTCTGAACGCCGTACGGTGTCAGCACAAAAAGCCGGCAGATCCCACGCACTGTGTGAATCGATGTAATGCGAAGCAGCCAGGAAGGAGCAAATCATGCTTTACAAAATTTTCATGTCATGTTTTACATGTTAGGACCTGTCATTAATGTTCGTCATACAGTCACGTCACGCAATACCAATTTTGGTGTATATCAAGCTAGCGAACTGGACGCAAGTGCACCATGAGTGTGGAATGAAATGGCGTTGTAGATGACATGCATCCCAAGATTTTCATGTTACTACCTGCCACTTATGTTCGTCATACAGTTATGTCACTCAATACCAAATTCGGTGTATATCAAGCTAACGAAACGGCCGCGAGCGCGCCATGAGCGTAGAATACAAGTCATGTCGCTCATGACATGTCATGATCTCCCCAGTACCACTTGTCATTTATGTTCGTCATACGTTTATGTCACTCAATACCAAATTTGGTGTATATCAAGCTAACGAAATGGCCGCGAGTGCGCCGTGAGCGTGGTATGCAAGTCATGTCGCACATGACTAGTGATGATTTCCATATTACCACTTGTCATTTATGTTCGTCATACAGTCACTTCACTCAGTACCAAGTTTGGTGTATATCAAGCTAACAAACGCCCGCGAGCGCGCCGTGACCGTGGCATGCAAGTCATGCCGCACATGACCAGTCATGATTTCCATATTACCACTTGTCATTTATGTTCGTCATACAGTCACGTCCCTCAATCCCAAATTTGGTGTATATCAAGCTAACTAAATGACTGCGAGCGCGCCATGAGCGTGGCATGCAAGTCATGTCGCACATGACATGTCATGATTTCCATAGTACCACTTGTCATTTATGTTCCTCATACAGTTATGTCACTCAATACCAAATTTGGTATATATCAAGCTAACGAAATGGGCCGCGAGCGCGCCGTGACCGTGGCATGCAAGTCATGCCGCACATGACCAGTCATGATTTCCATAGTACCACTTGTCATTTATGTTCGTCATACAGTCATGTCACTCAATACCAAATTTGGTGTATATCAAGCTAACGAAACGGCCGCGAGCGCGCATTAGCGTGGAATACAAGTCATGTCGCTCATGACATGTCATGATTTCCATAGTACCGCTTGTCACTTATGTTCGTCATACAGTTATGCCACTGAATACCAAATTTGGTGTATATCAAGCTAACGAAACGGCCGCGAGCGCGCCATGTGCGTGGAATACAAGTCATGTCGCTCATGACATGTCATGATTTCCATAGTACCACTTGTTATTTATGTTCGTCATACGGTTATGTCACTCAATACCAAATTTGGTGTATATCAAGCTAACGAAACGGCCGCGAGTACGCCATGAGCGTGGCATGCAAGTCATGTCGCACATGACTAGTCATGATTTCCATAGTACCACTTGTCATTTATGTTCGTCATACAGTCGCGTCACTCAGTACCAATTTGGTGTATATCAAGCTAACAAACGGCCGCGAGCGCGCCATGAGCGTGGAATACAAGTCATGTCGCTCATGACATGTCATGATTTCCATAGTACCACTTGTCATTTATGTTCGTCATACGGTTATGTCACTCAATACCAAGTTTGGTGTATATCAAGCTAACGAAACGGCCGCGAGCGCGCCATGAGCGTGGAATACAAGTCATGTCGCTCGTGACATGTCATGATTTCCATAGTACCACTTGTCATTTATGTTCGTCATACCGTCACGTCCCTCAATCCCAAATTTGGTGTATATCAAGCTAACGAAACGGCCGCGAGCGCGCCATGAGCGTGGAATACAAGTCATGTCGCTCATGACATGTCATGATTTCCATAGTACCACTTGTCATTTATGTTCGTCATACGGTTATGTCACTCAATACCAAATTTGGTGTATATCAAGCTAACGAAACGGCCGCGAGTACGCCATGAGCGTGGCATGCAAGTCATGCCGCACATGACCAATCATGATTTCCATATTACCACTTGTCATTTATGTTCGTCATACAGTCACGTCACTTAATCCCAAATTTGGTGTATATCAAGCTAACGAAATGGCCGCGAGCGCGCCATGAGCGTGGCATGCAAGTCATGTCGCACATGACAAGTCATGATTGGCATATTACCACTTGTCATTTATGTTCCTCATACAGTCATGTCACTCGATACCAAGTTTGGTGTATATCAAGCTAACGAAACGGCCGCGAGCGCGCCATCGCACATGAGAAATCATGATTTCCATATCACCACCTGTCATTTATGTTCGTCATACAGTCACGTCACTCAGTCCCAAATTTGGTGTATATCAAGCGAACGAAACGGCCGCGAGCGCGCCATGAGCGTGGCATGTAAATCATACTTTTCATGACAAGTTAGTCATGATTTTCATGATATGACCAGCCATTTATGTTCGTCATATATTCATGTTATGCCATACCAAATTTGGTATAAATCGCATTAACGATACGGCCAGGAGAGCACAAAGTCGTAGGCGGTTAGATAGATAGATAGATAGATAGATAGATAGATAGATAGATAGATAGATAGATAGATAGATAGATAGATAGATAGATAGATAGATAGATAGATAGATACGCTCAAGGTCGCCGAAGTTCGCTAAGAAATGCTTCACATTTAAAAGCGATGACCAGCGATGTGGCGCACTTTCAGCAATGCTCATAGATGTCACAGAAAGCTACCGGCTGTTCTCGCTCTTACTTCTCGAACTCAACATACTTGTCGACCAGGGGCGTAGACGAGGGGGGGGGGCAGGGGGCTGCAGCCACCCCCCCCCCCCACCTTGAATTTATTTCGTATTGTCATGTATCACCGACCAAAAGTGCCATTTGTACCGGAAATCGTCCTTAATTTTTTTTTCTAGGATTCCTTTTCTGAGTCGAAAGCACCCCGGTGCGAAAATTGCTCACCCCTGGGGGGCACTCTCTCTGAATACGCAAGGCATCATGCTGTCAGAAATACCCTGCAAACAGAGGCGCAGTGCCATGAATTGCCAATTTGCGACGCCGCGAGACGCTGATCAACGGGATCCACTCTCCCACGCTTAGCCGTGCAGCGAAGGAGCAACTATTGTTGACTGGTAGGGTTCCCGGGCTTTTTTATATTTTTTGTGGTAAGTCGGATTAAGCCTTTTACGATGATGAATTCACGTGGCTATTGGAGCATCTTTGCTTTTTTTGCGGCATAAAGCTGTAGAAACGGTATTATCAGTACGTCTTGAACACGAACGGATTATATCATTTTACTACTTACCACCGACGTTTCGTTATCTTGCACCCGTCGGGAAAGTGAAGAGTAGTTTTGGACAGATACGACCGTCTTGCTACATAAAACGATAAATTTCCACGTACGGCGCATGCTGGGAACCAATACATCGCTCTTTGCAGAGCAGGGTGCAGGATGTGTATACAATGGCCGATGTAGAATGGGTATACAGCATCTCTTTAGACCAGGGGTCTTAAACACGCGGCCCGCGAGGCTCTTGGTTGCGGCCCGCGACCCGCACATGACTGTCTTCGCCCTACATTTTTTTTATTTTTATATTAAGTATATTCGTGAGCTACACAGGCCTAAGTAGTTTAAAGCATTATCTCCGTGAGGCACCCCATGCGTTCACCTTGTTTTAAAACATAACCATGAGCAATCAATAATATTTCACAATCGGCGCCCAGATTTGAGTCATTTTGGAGATCGGTAGCAACATGTTAACCCTGTCACCAAGTCTAATTCAGAAATGACCTTTATATGAGATATGGCAAGGTTTTCTTTAACATCGTTTCCTGGCAAACTCCATAACCCCCCCCCCCCTCGCTTCTACCTCCTTGAGTGTCCCTCGGCCCTTGCGGGACGAAATTTGCGTGACTGCGGCCCGCTAGATGAGGTTTGAGACCCCTGCTTTAGACGATAGAGACGTGAGTAACTCAGCCGCCACTCTCGCCTCTGATTAAAAGGGGTTCGTCAAATATATTTTAGGGTGGTGTTGGGAGACTTCGAAGTGGGCCTGGTTGGAAACAGATCGAGGGCCCTACTTCCCCAGATAGAGAATCTGTGGAGATGAAGAGTTAATTAAGCATGGCCATCGTTCGTCTAAGCGGTCTAGTGCAGTCCAGCGTGGCTATAGAAGCTGCACCTAGAAGTTAGCGTCAACCAGTGTGCCATAACATAGAGCATATTGCCACGTGGGTGTGACGTGGACGAAGGCAGAAGGCGGTGTGTCGAAGATTGAAACTCTTTATTTGGCCGAAATTGTGGCCGGGAAACGGAAAATTGATTTACAGCAATACACACAGTATACACTGATAGGCGGTGAACAGAGCGTCGGCCTTCGATAGAACTCGTCATCGTTGCAACGCGCCCTCTTATATACATCAGGCATCGAATTTTCTCCATATCAGCGGTCGTCACGCAAGCTCTGGAATAAGTTCGAGTGTTCGGGTCTTGCGCGCAATCTTAACAAAACGATCTACTATAATCGTGAAGTTTCTCGAACACTCAGGCACGGTTTGCGCTCAGCATTGCTGACAGGCTTTGTGGGCGTAAACAGCAAAAGTGAAATAAGAAACGCGCGTGGCAATGCCCCCCCTCTGAAAAAAGCATCGTCTCGATGCTTTTTTCAGAGGGGGGGGGGGATGATGCAACAATAAATAACAACATTAAAGTAAGAAAGTACAGTAAGCACGGGCAAGAAAGTACAATAATACTGCAAAAAGCACAGTTCTCAGGTTGACTAACGCGCGTAATACGGCTTGAGGGGCACGACATGTACGACTTCAGGTCGCGCACGGCGCCGCTGAGAGTTCGTTATGCCGTCAGGGACAACCTCGTAATAGAGTGCGCCGCGGCGCCGTAGTGCCCTGTACGGTCCGAAGTATCGTCGAAGAAGCTCCTCGCTAAGTCCGAGTCGGCGCACTGGCGTCCAGACCCATACACGGTCATCCGGTTGGTATTCCATGCGGCGTCATCGAAGGTTGTAGCGATGGCTGTCGGTCTTTTGCTGGCTCTGGGTGCGCAGACGGGCGAGTTGTCTGGCTTCTTTGGCGCGCTGAAGGTACATGGCGACATCGATGTTTTCTTCGTCGGAGAAATTGGGCAACATGGCGTCGTGCGTTGTTGCCAGGGGTCCTTCCGTAGACCAATCCATACGGCGTCATCTGCATCGTTTCTTGTACGGCCGTGTTGTATGCAAAGGTTACATACGGATGGATGGGATACCACGTCTTCTGCTCGACGTCGACGTGCATGGCCAGCATGTCGGCGATGGTCTTATTTAGACGCTCGTTGAGGCCATTGGTCTGTGGTTGGTAGGCGGTGGTCCGACGGTGACTTGTCTGGCTGTACCTCAGGATCGCCTGAGTAAGGTCCGCCGTAAAGGCCGTACCTCTGTCGCTAATGAGGTCCTTCTGGGGCGCGATGACGCAGTACGATGCTCTCAACGAAGAACTTTGCTACAGGGAAAAAAAACATTCACGGCGCAAAGAGTACGGTGAAGAAACGAGCAGACAGAGACGGGCACCCGTCTCTGTCTGCTCGTTTCTTCACCGTACTCTTTGCGCCGTGAATGTTTTTTCCCTGAAGTATGAACCAACTAGCTCAGCAACAAGCTCTGTTAACTTTGCTACCTCGGCGGCACTGCCTTTGAGCAAGGCCCTTGTCTCGGCGCAGCGGGTGAGGAAGTCTTCATCCCCTGCGTGCCGCAGATGTGGTACCGAAGAAAACGCTGGAGCACATCATCTGCTCCTGCCCTGTCCTGGCCGGTGAACGATGCGAGATGGTGCGCCGCTACCGCCTGCTCGGTCTCCCTGCGACAACTGTGGAAGACTTTTTCTTTCCCGTACGGTCCAGGATAGCAGCCCTGCGAGCCTTTCTCAAGTTCGCGGTTCCTGCGGACCTCGACGCCCATAGACGAACGCCTTGGCTTCGTCCTCCGTGCCTGGACTGACAAGACACTCTCTTTTGTCATATAATCACCCCTTCTCGCTATCTTCTCTCTTTCTTTCTATCATTTTTACTTCCCCCTTCCCCATCCCCTAAAGGCGCTGAGCCGTGCCCCCACGACGGGAGGCAGAAAAGAGCGTCCATTTATTTTCTTCTTTCTCGAATCTCTCTCTCACTCCATTGGTTTCCGGAATTCGACGTCAGAAACGGCCCCAGTAAGTCCATGCCGCTTTGCTGGAACGGCGGCGAAGGGACTCGATAGGCTGCAGAAGTCCGGCTGGCCTAATCGGTGGTGTCTTCCGTCGCTGACGATCTCGGCAAGTCTTCACGTAGTGGGTGACGTCGGCCGTAAGGCGATGCCAGTAATACTTTCCTTGTATCCTCGCGAGCGTGCGGGAAAATCCAAGGTGTCAAGCCATCGGGTCGTCATGCAGAGCATCGAGAACTTCTGGACGTAACGCTGAAGGTACTACGAGGAGGGGGTCGGCCCGATGTGGCGACAAGTTTTTCTTTAGGAGAACGCCACTCCGCAAGAAAAACGACTCCAGTCCTCGTCTGAATACCTTTTGGGGCTACGGTGGCCTTGCCCTCGAGGTATTCTGCAAAGGCCTTGAGTTCCGGATCGGCGCGCTGTCGTTCTGCGAACACATCAGCGCTTAAGGTTCCCAAGAAGTAGTCCCCGTCCTCATCGTCCTGCGGTGGTGGGTCAATGGGGGGCACGGGACAGGCAGTCGGCGTCATAGTGCTTACGTCCGGTCGTGTAAACGACGGTGATGTGGAATTATTGAAGTCTCAGACTTGATCATGCGAGACGACCTGAAGGGTCCTTCAAGTTAGCTAGCCAGCGCAAGGCGTGGTGTTCGTTCAGAACTTTGAAGGGCCTGTGGTAGGGGTGAAAGTTCCGCAGAGGTAGGGGCGAAATATTGACGTAGCAGAGATGACGGCAAGACACTCTTTTCCTGTTGCGGAATAGTTGCATTCTGCCTTGGATAGCGGCCGGCTAGCATAAATGTTAACCCTTTTTTCTCCGTTAGTCTTCTGCACAAGAATGGCGCCGAGTCCTATGCTGCTTGCGTCGGTGTGGATTTCCGTATCGGCGTATTCATCGAAATGGGCAAGTATAGGATGCGTCTGCAGGCGTCGTTTTGGTTCCTGAAATGCTTCAACTTGTACCGTTTCCCACCGGAACTCGACGTTGGTCTTCGTGAGGTGCGTTAGTGGCTCGGCGATCCGTGAAAAGTCCTTGACGAAGCGTCTGTAATAGGCGCACAAGCCGAGAAATCGGCGCACGGCCTTCTTGTCGGTGGGTGGCAGGAAGGCGGCGATGGCAGCTGTTTTCTGCGTGTCTGGGCGCACTCCAGTCTTGCTGATCACGTGACCGAAAAACAAGAGCTCCTCGTACGCAAAGCGGCACTTCTCCGGCTTCAGGGTGAGTCCGGAGCTCTTGATTGCTTGAAGTACGGATTCAAGGTACTCGAGGAGTTCGTCGAAGTTCGAGGAAAACACAACGACGTCGTCCAAGCAAACGAGGCAAGCTTGCCACTTCAAGCCAGCCAATACTGTATGCATGACTCGTTGGAAAGTCGCAGGGGCCGAGCAAAGACCAAAGGGCATGATCTTGAACTCGAACAAGCCGTCTGGTGTAATGAACGCAGTCTTTTCCCGGTCTCTCTCGTCGACTTCGATTTGCCAGTAGCCCTTCTTGAGGTCCATCGAACAAAAGTACTTCGCGTTGTGGAGTCGATCTAGAGCGTCGTCTATTCGTGGGAGAGGGTACACGTCCTTCGTCGTCATTTTGTTCAGGCGACGATAATCGACGCAGAAACATAGAGTCCCGTCCTTCTTCTTCACTAACACCATGGGTGACGGCCACGGATTCTGTGAAGGCTGGATGATGTCGTCGCGTAGCATTTCGTCGATTTGTTTCTTTGTGGCCTCGCGTTCTCGCGTCGAAACTCTGTACGGGCTTTGACGAAGTGGCCTGGCACTTTCTTCTCTAACGATGCGATGTTTTGCGACCGGTGTAAGCGTTGCTGGCTTCCACAATTTCTTCGATATAGGCAACCGTCGTGCCTTTGCTCACGTGCTTGTACTCGTTGCTGAAGTTCGTGAGCATCACTGTTGTTTTCCCTCCTTGCAGCTCGGCTATTCCTCAGGCGACGCAAATCTCGCGGTTGATCAAAAGGTACTGGTCGCCTTCAACGACGCCTTGCATGTCCGTTGATTTCTGAGTGCCGACGGAAATGCTGACGCTGGAGCGAGGGGCAATGGTGATTTGGTGTTCCAGCACATTCAAGGCGTGATTTTATGATGGCGTGTGCGGCGGTAGTGCTTTTTCTGTGGATAACGTAATCGACTTGGATCGCAGATTGATGACTGCACCGTGAAGGCTTAAGATATCCTTGTCAAGGATGACATCTCCCGAGCAACGCTCTAGGACTACGAAGCTTGCGGGATAAATGCTGTTGTTAACGATGATTCTGGCTGTGCAGGTTTCTGCCGGCGTTACTAGGTGACCTCCAGCTGTCCGAATTTCGGGGCCTTCCCAAGCAGTCCTAAGTTTCATCAACTTCGCAGCAAACGTCCCACTGATGATGGAATAGTCGGCTCCGGTGTTAACGAGAGCTATGACGCTGCGGCCGTCGATGAGAACGTCGAGGTCGCTAGTTCGTCGCCTGACGTTGTTGTTGGGTCGCTGCATCGGGTCACGGCCACGACGGTTTGTACCGCTGCTTCGACGTTGCGTCGTCAGGTCTTCTTCTGGCTGCGAAGTTTCGACGTCGGGGCCGCGTTCGTGTTGCGGCGGGTTCTTGAGGTTTGGTCGCCGTGTCGTCGGCGGTGGAGGTTCTTCGGTAGCTCGTCGTACAGCAACCCCACCTCCATCGGGTTGCTGCCCTTAGTTTTCCGGGTATGGGTTCGGAGATCGGCCGCGAGCAGGGCCGGCGTACTGCCTGTGATGCGGTGAGGCGTAGTGGCCTGGCGACGGCGAGCGGTACGGTCGTCGGGATGTCCACTGCTCTCCTGCCAGGTAGTCGGCGATGTCGTGCGGTCGTTCACCACGTTGTGGTCATGGAGCATTGACCTGAAACCCCTTAAACCCATCTGTCGGTACTGGCAGCGGCGGTAGGTGTGGTCGGCCTCCCTGCAGCGGTAGCAGAGCGGGCGGTCGTCAGGGGCGCGCCAAACGTCGGTTTTCCGTGGCGCGTAGCGCTGGTCGGCAGGCGGGCGAGATGGCGGTGGTGGTGGCGGTGGCAGCATCTGGCGACGGTAGTGCTGTGGTGTGGCGTCCTGACGGGGGGCGCGCAGAGGGTACGTTGCGTCGAGCTGCAGCAGCGTAGCTGAAGGCATGCGGCTGAGGCGGGGGTGGTTCAGAGGTACCAAGCGACTCTGGAGTTCTTCACGAACGATCTCGGTTATCGGATCCACCTGAGGTTGCGATCTGGGGAACATTTTCTACAGCTCCTCACGCACGACCGCTCAGATCATCTTGCGCAGGTCGTTGGTTCCCAGCGCAACATCCCCGTAGCTCGTCTTGGGCATGCGGCGGTTGTATTGCCTGTTGCGGATTTCAAGCGCCTTCTCGATAGTTGTGGCCTCCGAAACGAATTCCGAGACCGTCTTCGGCGGGTTGCGCGCAAGTCCGGCGAAAAGTTCTTCCTTCACTCCTCTCATGAGGAAGCGGACCTTTTTAGATGTGAAGCATCTTATGGCGGAGCTTAATCCGGTGGTGCTGGTGGTGTGCCGCGTGGCCACCCTTACTGCGCATGCGCAAACCCTTTCAAAAAAATAAAAAACCTCCTCTCCCCCCTCTCTCTCTCCTCTAGGCATCCCTCCCCGCGGCAACCACATCCTCACGGCGCATGCGCCTCCCCTCCTACGCTCCCCCCCCTCTCTCTCTCCTCGAGGCATCCCTCCCCGCGGCAACCACACCCTCAGTGCGCATGCGCCTCCCCTCCTCTCTCCCCTCCTACGCTCCCCCCCCTCTCCTCTAGGCATCCCTGCCTGCGGCGTCCACACTCCCACTGCGCATGCGCGCCCCCCCTCTCCCTCCTTTCCTACGCTCCCCCCCCCCATCTCGAGCCTCGCGACGCCTACGCAGGCAGCGTCTGCTAGCGAGTTTTTTGATTGAAAAAACCGACTACTCACGCTGCACAACCTTTCCCTGGCCACCCCGTATATATAGGCACTGGATCTGGTGCCGGTGGGAGATTTCTCCTGTGCGTTGTTGAACAATAAAAATTCGCAGCATGCGCGTTAACTAAAAGCGGACTGCGGGTCTCTGTGTCCAGTCGGAGTCTTCTGTCTCTCATTGCCCATCAGCAGCGATTGGCATGTTCCAGTAGGAAAACACCGCTCCATCACTGCGTGCTTTGCGCCTCCCCAGTTTTCTCTCCTGCGCAACGCTGCGATGAGCGCCAGCGTCAACGCCGCCGCCAGTTCAAGCGTTAGCGCCCGGTGCTTCACATCTACACATGGTTCCCTTTAGCGGGAGATGGTGTAATTTTTTTTCGTCGGACATGTCAACATCGGCGTGGCGGAAAAGGCGCGTCATCTCCTCCGTAAAGATGAGAACGCTCTCATTTGGGGGGCTGCACACGTGTGTCCAGTAAAGCGGCGGCCCTTTCTTTTCGAACGACGCTTGTAAACGTTGCGAGAAAGCTGGTCTGGAAGATGTCCCACGTTGTCAGGGTGGACTTCCTGTTCTCGAACCAGGTCCTGGCGCTGTCTTCCAACGAGAAGTACACAAAGCGCAGCTTGTGGTTAAGGTTCCAGTTGTTGAAGGCCGCAGTCCTCTCGTATGACTCAAGCCACGTCTCAGGATCCTCACATTCTGATCCCCGGAAAATCGGCGGCTCTCCCTTGGCTGCTGCATCACGATCGCGGGCTGTGGCGCAGCGGCTGTCATCGTTGCCGCATTCGAGGTCATGGCCTTAGTCTTCCGAGTCCTGTCGGGTAGAAACCCGTGCTCCGGTGGTAGACCTTGTTGCCTACGGCTAACTCGCTGGTCGTGGTTGGCATCGTTGTCTTGTACGTGACGTGGGCTTGGTTCACGGCTTGACGGGGGCGTCCGGAACATGAACGAGCAGCACCTCCACCAGATGTCACGTGGTTGTGACGTGGACGAAGGCAGCAGGCGGCGTGTCGAAGATGAAACTCTTTATATGGCCGTACTTGTGGCCGGGAAACGATAAATTGATTTACAGCAATACACACGGTACAGACTGATAGGCGGCGAACAGAGCGTTGGCCGTCGATAAAACTGGCCATCGTTGGAAAGCGCCGTCTTATATACATCAGGCATCGAATTTTGTAGCCTTATCACTCGTCGTCACGCAAGCTCTGGAAAAAGCTCGAGTGTTCCCGTCGTGCGCGCAATCTTAACAAAACGATCTACTATAATCGTGAAGTTTCTCGAACACTGAGGCGCGGTTTGCGCTGAGCATTGCTGACAGGCTTTGTGGGCGTAAAACAGCAAAAGTGAAATAAGAAACGCGTGTGGCAATATTAGAAACAGCAATATCGGTCCCGGCAGCAGTACTTTTTGAGGGGTCACGCAGATTTACAACACTGCGAAAGAGATTATGGCTACACTCGGGAAGCCTGCTTTGAAAAAGGTGCAAAAAAGGCAGAAAATTGAGGACGTTGATGTGTTGTGCGAGCTTCTCATTTTCTTAGAATCGCTGGTAGCCGATTTCGGCTACACTGAGGTGGCATATAGGAGCTCCGTCGCGCCGCCTGGTCAGTGACATCGCCTGGAGAACTTGACTCTCGGGCAAAACTGCGTTGTCCGGCCGAAGAAGGCTCGCAAGCACTCTGCGGGACTGCTCGAATTCGGATTTATCAACGTTGCACGGTTATCTATATGCCAGCTACTGCTTACTGCTAACCTTATCTTATTTAATCAGCCGCTATTAGCTTATGTTTCTAAACTGTTAGAGATTTGCCATTCGCGTGCTGTCCTAATTACTGTATCCATTGCTAATTTCTCGCTACTTGCATTGTGGCGTAACCACTGATAGATCTTTACGCATATGTGTGCTATTTAATTTTTACTACGAAGGATGTTATGAGGTCACAACAACAGCCGATTTTGGTGGCGCAGTTGTCCACCGCCGCAGGCGAGAGTAACCTCTATCGCACACAATGAGAAAAAAAATATGCAGGATCCAGTGGCATTTCAACCCCGGCTCGTTGCGTAGCAGTCAAGTATTTTTCCCACAGAGCCGCGTCGGTGCTTCAAATTCCTTCGCTAAAAAGACCTAATACATGCGTCATATCGCGCGAGGAATAATGTTAACAGATGAAACAAAGCGTGATAGAAGAGTAAAACAACAACTAGCCGGCACACATTGGGGAACTGCGTAACGGGTGAGTGGTTGCAAGCTTACCATTTATTTATTTCGAAGGACTCAGGCATAAATTTATTGCTATAGCAATTATAGGGACAATCTCGGCTGATTTTGCCCGTCGCCCTCGCCGTCATGTCCCGGAAATGTATATATATATATATATATATTCTGGTCGAACTGCGCAGTGGGACGAGACACGAAGAGAAGGTGAGACAGACTGCGCTTGTCTGTCTCGCCTTCTCTTCGTGTCTCGTCCCACTGCGCAGTTCGACCAGAATGAACTCGTACCAACTCGCCCAACTCTCGACGCTGCTTAATGTATATATATATATATATATATATATATATATATATATATATATATATATATATATATATATATATATATATTCAGCAGGCAAGTTCAGTGGGTTCGGTCTGTGTAAGAAAAAAACGGGTACACGTACGAGAAAGCAATACTTTTATGCCTCACGTTTCGGCCGTGGCACGGCCTTCGTCAGAGAATGACGAAGGCCGTGCCACGGCTGAAACGTGAGGCATAAAAATATTGCTTTCTCGTACGTGTACCCGTTTTTTTCTATATATATATATATATATATATATATATATATATATATATATATATATATATATATATATATATATATATATATATAGATGATGAAGGCCTGTCCCCGGCCGCAACGTTGGCAATAAAGCATCGTTTTTCGTTCATCGTCCACTTCACTTGAGCACCTATAATACTACCGAATCGAGGAAGACCTTCTATATATATATATATATATATATATATATATATATATATATATATATATATATATATATATATATATATAAGGCTTATATGCTGAAGGATAACTTCGGTTGCCGCAAGGTTATAAGTATAAAAATAGATGCGCCTTCACATGACAACTGTTTATTCTGCCGACGTTTCGACGGGAACCCCGACAGGGAACCCCTTGAAAAAGACGGGGTTCCCGTCGAAACGTCGGCAGAATAAACAGTTGTCATGTGCAGGCGCATCTATTTTTATACATATATATATATATATATATATATATATATATATATATATATATATATATATATATATATATATATATATATATATATACAAGGCACAAACAAAAAGTCACAGTTTCACCGCAAGGGTGAAGCAATGAATGCGATAGCAAAAATTGTAATGTTATACGAAGTGAGGCTGGCAGCTAACTCTTTTTGGATCCGATCTCACGCAACTCTAGGAAACGCTTGTTTAAGAGAATTCTCTTCGCGTTGAGAGCGCAGCACGTAGAAGGGTACGCCGGCCCGGCCGCCGAGAAGGGGAGATAAAGCGCGCGCCCGCGCCCGCGCTCGTAAAATCGAACGCCGCCCCCTCCCCCCCCCCCCCCCGCCCGCTTTCGGCCGCCGAGAAGGGGAGATAACGCGCGCGTCCCCGCTCGTAAAATCGAAGGTCGCTCGAGGGACCCCCCCCCCCCCCCGCTCGCGTCTTTTCACGCTCACGAATGACGGGCGGGCCCGGTTATATATATACATATACATATACGGCAAATGACGCCGACGCCGACGCGGACGCCGACGCCGACGGCGAAAAACAGCCGCGAGTGTCCATATAATTGCTATCGCAATAAAAATAAATTAGTAGGAAAACATTCCCAAGCACCCGACTGGGGATTCGAACTAGCGACCCCTCGCTCCGCAGCCTGCTGCGCTAGCGAACACAGCCACGCGCCATGCTTGTGCCGGCGATAGAACGGTCAGCCATTCATATGCACCATTTACCGCTTTCGGTACGCAGATCTCGAAGGAGCTTGAGCGTGTTTTCTCTCACGCAACGCTCCTACGTTTTCTTTCAAGTTGGAAACTGCCCTTGAGACGCGCAGGAAAAGTGGCCCCCCTTCTGTACCAACTGATGACGTAGAAGGAAAAAAAAGAACACCGGGCACACTTGGTGTCAGACCAAGTGTGCCCTAGGGACCTTAGGCACACTTGGTGTCAGACGCCACCGCGTGGCAGGAGATGCAGAGGGGTCATTCCGCGTGTCGCAGTTTAAAAAGAAAAAATGCCCCCCACCTCCCCGAAGGGAATCGTGAGGAAATGCGAATGCATTTCTTGCGCCGACACCGACTTCTGCCATCGCTGTGAGAGGCGCCCAGCCAGCGAACGGTCGAGAGTGAGGCGCGAGCGGACGAGAGAGTGGGGCGCAGGGAGGAGAGAGAGCGAACGGCGAGAGAAGGAGCGGTGAAGCACTGCACCTACCCTCTCCTACACTCTCTCGCACCCCATGCTCCGGTTGCTAGGGGCGAGGATAAGCGCGCGCGCCCGCAGCTGTTGCTATGAGAGAGGGAGTGAGAGCGGAGAGATAACACCTGCCGGCGCGCGGACACCTCCTCAACCTATCCTCCTCCTCCTCCTCCGCGGACGCCGCCGGATGCGCCTGACATAGCCCGACTAAGAAATGCATTCGCATTTAAAAGAAACATCAAACAGCGTCGGATTCTGCATTGTGGACACTCGGAGCGCGTTTCTCAAATACAAACACGTAACAACTGTGACAGTTTTTAGTTCACGCTTCTCCTGTGTATAGCAATGCGTTATTTTAGAGCGTCCTTCTTTGTGCTGCAGCGGCGCGCTTGACCTATCGAGCTGCTTGTCGTTCTTCGTATGACATACTAATTTCTTGCTATCGCATTCATTGCTTCGCCCTAATGGGGAAACTGAGTTCTTTTCGACTTCATCAGCCACAACATTATTAAAATGCATATATGCTTTACAGACTAGTAGTGGGTACTTCGATTCTCTAGAGAATGATGGTTAACAGCATAGTGGCTACGACACTGGTCGAGACCGTGCTCGGCACGCAAGGCATTCAGAGTGTTACGGCGCTTTTCGCGGGCAAATCGTCTCACAGACTGACTATAAGCAGTGTCGTTTATCATATTATTAGGAACGAAGCTCCTTAGGCCGGCACCCCGCCGTCGCCGTCACCGCCGACGAAGCTCTCTGGCACGGTGTTAGCTGTGGCGTCACCACATCATGCGGGAGGATAAATGAGCTTTAGGAGCGCTGGAACGCGGATGGCGTCTGCACGATGCCCAAAGCGTTACAATACGAACGCATGCGAAATGGAGGCAGATTATTCTCCCTCTCCCTCTTTCTTCGTCTCTACCCTCTCCCCTCAAACCGGCGAACGCGCGTTCCCCCACCGAGCGCAGCAGACGCTCTCCGCGCGTGCGGCGCAAACAAGGCGCGCGGCGCAAAAAAACAGGCACCCCTCTCCCACCTGTCGTCCTCTCCCTGCGCTGCGCGCGTCGCACACTCACTCGCTCAGTCGTTTCCGCCACCGAGCGCAGCAGACGCTCTCCCCACCCGCTTCGCACCCTACCGCCTTCATGAAACCAGCAGCGAGATGAGGCGCATAGTCGTTTGCGTCCCATTTCTAAGGAGCTTCGCTCATCGGTTGTATTCGTACACGGAACAACTTCTAGTTTTTCAGTAGCGAGGCTCCTAAGGCCCACACTCCACCGTCGCCATCGCCGTTGAAGCTCCCTTTAGCATAGATGCGGCGCCGGCGCAAAGACAACGAAACGCCGCGCGCGCCACACGGCGAGTGGTTTGGTTCTAGCGCACCACAAATTCTAGTTTAAAATAAAAGAAATAAGCCTGTGCGCACAACTGGTTATAACGGTCGTCTTTACTTTCACCATATTTATCGTGGATTGTGAAATGATAACCATCATTCTAGCGCACTACGGGCGCTTTCTCGAAGGGTAGTAGCAGACGCTCTCCCCACCCGGCGCCGGCGCAAAAAAGAAAAAAAAAGACAGGCGCGCGTTGCGCAAAAAACAAAGCGCGCAGCGCAAGAACAGTTCGCATTAATAAACGACAGTAAAATTCATCGAAAACCACGTCCCATTTCTAAGGAGCTTCGCGCATCGGTTGTATTCGTACACGGAACAACTGCTAGTTATTGTTGTAGCACTGCGCTACTTGAAGCAACTCGGCCAGGGAAAAAGAAGAGCGTCCCGTGGCTCGTGGTTGCGCGACCCAGTGGGAACGCCTTGGCTCTTGTAGACTTGTGCCACGGGAAGGGAAAAACGAGACCGCTGAACCGGAATCACTTTTTGACTACAATCGACGCCAGCAGGGCACGCGAGCTGCGGCTTCACGCGCCACAACCAAGCTCCATCTTTATCGCGACCTTGTTGAACGCAAGAGACGGCTGCAGTGGTCAATCCAAGAGAGTTTACAACAGCCTCTAGAGAGGCGGTTCCTCCAGCTTTCGCTGTTACTGTGGTACGTGATCGGCCCAGGCCTGGCGTTTTCTTTTTCTTTTGTCGTTCTTTATATTGTCACGTTGTTATAAATAGCACGGAACTTCTGTCTATCGGAACCGAGGACGTCGAACTCAACCGATCAATGGAAACACGACTTCTTCATCTTCTCCACTTCTTTGTCCTCTTCCCTGTTTCACGGTGGCACTTACACACAGCTGCATAGCGCAATACTATCCAATGCTTGTGGCAATATTAAATGCGAAGCAATTCTTTGCGTACTGCAAGCAATTTGGCGTTTCTGTTTATCTGTCTATGTATCTATCTATGCTATAAGAGCCGTAATAGATTTCCTAAGTAGTACAGGACTCGACGCTAGACTCTAGCGAAGCCACAATGCTGTGTGTTCATTGTATATACGCATAACCTGTTTCTCTCCCGATCATCACCCTTCATCACTTCTTTTTTTCCCCTTGTCCCTCTTCCCCTGTGCAGAGTAGCAGGCTAGAGCGAACTAGCTCAGGCCGACCTCTCTGCCTTCTAATAAATCATTCTCTCTCTCTCTCTATCCGCCTACGTCTGGGTGCTCTCATGATCGCCTCCTTAACTTGAGGTCGACCAAAGTTAGTATGGGAGGGTAAGAGGATTTGCCGATTATGTCTGGCTGGTCGTGATTTGAATAATAAAAAAAGCCCGTCGCGTAGTTCGTCAAAGTCATTTCTCCAGATGCGTGTAGCTCATACCCGTATACAACGGGCCGCAGTATAGGGGTATGAGCCACACGTGTTTGACAATTAAATCTACCCAGGACATTGGTAATTTAAATGCCAGAGCGTTAAGAAGAACTGACAACGGCAGCGCTGACCCGACGAATGCAAAGAATATAAATCAGAGTCCCGGCAGGAATCGAACCAATGCAAACTGCGTGGCAATCAAGTATTCTACCACAGAGTCACGTCAGGTCTCGAAACTGCTTTGGGAAAAGAACCTATGCAGGCGTACTGTTGGTGAAACGTCACTTGTGTTTGCAGTGCTGGCTATCTAATTTTCAAAACATTACATACGTACTTCTACGGTGAAGAAGTCATGTCGGGTTAACGTCAATCGTATACTTAAGCGCCATCCACTGTAGTTGGATTACGTAGCACTGTCCAGCGCTACTATTCTCGCAATCACAAGCGCTGCATATCAGCTTACCGCTTCTGATGTTGGTAATACCATAGTCCCTCAATGGCTTTTCTGGTCACGAAACTGCCGCCTCAGTTTAATATAGAGCCAACGGCGGCCGCTAGGGGCGCCACAGTAAAACAAAGGCCACGCAGCGGAGTGGCCGCCGCAGGCGACGCTTGCTTTTTTTTCTCGCTGGTACGTCGCGGCCGAAAGACCCGCTCCTTTTAGACAATATTTGCATTCTCTTTCGTCGTACCATTCATACGAATTAAGCTTAGAACTTTGAGAATGTGTTCGTAACGAAGACAAGGCGCATACAAGAAGTAAACTATCTCAAACTTAGTCCGCCTCCGTGGATCAGTGGCTAGGGTGCTCGGCTGCTGACCCGAAGGTCGCGGGTTTGATCCCGGCCACGGCGGTCGCATTTCTATGGAGGCGAAATGGTAGAGGCCCGTGTACTGTACGATGTCAGTGCACGTTAAAGAACACCAGATGGTCAAAATTTCCGGAGCCCTCCACTACGGCGTCTCTGAGAATCCTATCGTGGTTTTGGGACGTTAAAACCCAGATATTATTATTATCTCAAATTTAGCTCGCTGCCCAGTGTGCCAGAAGACGGCGCGCATAGACAATTTTGTAACTGCGAAATTTGTCTAGTTGGCCCTACAGGCCTCAAATAAAAAGAAACCCTTACGTGACTGTGATGCGCTGTACAGAGAATAAGATATCAGCAGCGTTAATATTAAATGCATGACAACCTGAGCTCAAGGTCGAGAATTGTTATTTCCCGAACTTCCGATGGCACGCGTGTCGTTCCAGCAGTGGTGACAGCCTATTTTTACGTAACAAAAAAAAATGTTCTAGGGCGTGAGCTTGCATTTGTCGGTAATCTAGCTGTTTGAAACAGATAAATCGGCAGATCGTAACCGTCAATGAAACGGTTTTCTGATGGCAACTGTTGTCGTTTTCAGGCCGCGAGAACTTTGCTAGTTTTCGTGCGTATCGGTCGAATGCTACGACAGTTTTTCAACGCGATTTTTGTAGTCAATATCCCCAATGAAAGTCGCATGGATTAATATGTCCCTCTGATTCTATATTGCACTTCTTAATATCTATCTCGTACGAGCAGGGTGACGAGGATTGACGCGCGATTGCATTGAGTACCGTACTTCCTTGGCGAACTAGGACGCTTAATGGACTGTACCCGCGATCTTTCTTTGAAGAAAATGAAGCCATGCAAATGCTTATGATCGAGATATAACAGATAATTATCGCCTTCACTCATCACTGGGGTACTGTAGAGTTCAAAAGACGTCTCAAAGGAATGTTGACACAGGCATCTTGCATCTTGCTTTTTTTGTTGTTTTTTTTAATGTTACAATAAGTAGCTAATGGCCCCTTGCACACGACAGCTCCTTCTTGCACACGGTGGCTCTCGAGGTTATTTCAGTGCTTATCAAACCTTCAGAGGTCGTGACTTCCGATTCGTAAAGTAGGCTGGCAGGCCGCCGAACACGAGGAATGGCGTTGGCTGGAGTCGCGGCTTGTCTCTAGGCAACGATACGGTGTCACCATATATCGTGAAATCGTGCACATGGATGATGCCCGTTGACTCAAAGTGCTCCGCACACACACGCGCGTACTACGAATCAATGCGGAAGTCATCCGTTTCTTGGCGCGCTATGGCTCACCTCGAGTTCTCGAACTTTCCACGAACATTTCGCACAAAAAAAAACGACATTTTTTCAGTAGTGCCCGGCACCTCGGTACGCAGCATCTGAACGGCATCGTCACGCGGACGTGCAGCTTCAACTGTTTAATACTTCAACTTGGTCCTTATCCAAAAAGCAATCACAGATACAGAGTACACGTGCAAACTTTCGGCTCGCGGCGGACGCATGTGCAGGTCTCTACGGGATCAAACCGGAGGGGCGGAGAAGCGTGGCCTCTGAACGATGGTGGCGCCGCGGCGCGGCAGCTTTCCGCGCCATATCAAGCTCCCCCATAGCGTGACGGCGAAGTTGCGTGACCAGAAAGAGTATTGAAGGACTATGGTAATACCCATGTTTCTGTTGGCATCATTACGCAACTGTAAACAGCTGCCTATATGAAACATGTGCGACTGTTCAACATATATCTGTGCGTACAACATTTGCACATATCTTTAGCGTAATTTCATAACGTTTCGCTTAATAAAAAAAATTACCACCCAGTCACCTTACCTCCGCATGCTTCGCATAACATCGATTCCCATAGTACTTGGGATCTGCCGATTTTTTATTGTGTGCATTGCTGTGAAGTACATAAACATCTAATTTTTACCCTACTGGCCCATTTTCTGAGTCTGCTTGCGAACTTAACGTGCAACAACCTACAATTTAGTCATTCCCCATCAACGACTTAGCGCTGACGACGTCTGGTGACCACTGCTGACACCTTGGTTCCCCATTTTCCAGGTGGAGGAGTGGAGAGGGAGGGAGAGATATCGACAGATATCGAAGTAACTGCTCATTAAAGGAGGCAGAGAAACGAAGTTCGTTGTTTTGTAGTCGTAATTTAGAATAATGTCAACGCATGGTTTGTCCGAGCAGCGCACTATATTTCTTTGAGCAAAATGTAGCTTGGACGTAGGGCTCCTAATGTACGCCGACTAGCGGGGCATGCATCCCTTTGTGGATAAGGAAAGGGAAAGGCGGGGGAGCGCACATTTGATTCACCTTTTAACCACTCTGCCCTCAAGGCTGCTATAAAGTCCTTTAGTGTCGCCGGTGGGCTGATATTTCAGAAACCCTCCATTGTAACAGACCCCCTCTTATGTCTGAGAGGTGAATCCACGTCTACGAGACTGCTAAGGAGCCTATAATGTACACCCGCCCAATTTTTTAACCTGAACGTGCGAGCGCCGACCGCCCAGTCAGTAAGCCCCGATACCCGGCGTCCCGTTGTCCGGTTCCCAGAACAGCCTAACAGAAGACAGCTGCACAAGACTGTTAATCGTGTGCATGTTCGTATTGTCGTTCATTTCGTCGCTGTGCTCAGTTATACGGCTCTTATAGACTGGGCGGTCAACGCCCGCGCGTTCACGTTAAAAAAATGGGCGGCTGTACATGCGGCGTTGGCAAAATTGCTACCGCCTAACGATGATTGTGCCTCGAACAGTGGTCGGTTGGCGAAATCATGACGACTGTCTTCTGCTATATGTGTATAATCTGGCTATAATAATTTCATTGTTATCACGCTGAAAATTACAGCCCACTTATCTCGGCGCTTTCCAATAAAACTGTGATAACGTCGACTGCGTGACGTTCCACTTCGTCATCAGCTGCGCTGACGTGGCAGCGGATAACAAACCGCATGCCTATAAAAGCGTGGCCCAAGAATAAAAACTGATTATTCCTTGTTCTGCAACTGACACTGTTGTTTCTTTGAGTACGGCAGTTCGACTGTCTAATTCTATTACAACAACAAATAATAATTTTTCGAATTTTACGTGCCAAAAACATGATATGATTATTAGGCAACCCGTAATAGAGGGCTCCGAAAATTTGCATCGCCTCTGATTCCTCAACGTGTACTTGAACCAAAGAGGCTCTTGCACTTACACATTGGCCTCTAGTGTTTCGCCTCCACCAAAATGCGACTGGCGCGGTCGGGATGGAACCCATGTCGTTCGCGTCAGCAGTCGAGCACCGTAAATACTGCACCACCGCTGCGGCTGGCGCTTAGCAATTTTTGTGACCTTTCTATTTTTTCCGGTCTTTTAAAATGCAAGCATATGATGGTCAACAAAGGTCTACATTAAATGTGTATTCCATGTATCCACAGCAGTCTCTGTCCATAGGACATGGTCGCGTGAATCAGTAGCGTAATTACTTCGAATAAGTAGTGTGAAAACATATTGCGTTAAAAGCTGAATCTTAGATCAAGCGTCCATTGGAATTTCTGTTAAACTCTGGAACCGTAGAGACGTATTAAGGGCTCCTTCGCAAAACTTCGTGTCATCTAATTTCGCTCCTTGTTCGGTAGTCGCTGGTTTGCGGTCAGGAAAACACGTCATAATTTTCCACGTCGGCATTTCATCATATTACGTCACAATACACTGTAAACCAGGTTACACCCATATGGGTGTAATATTTTGTCTATAGCTCACACCCCTACACCCCCCAAAATGTGGGTGTAACAAGCAGGATTACACCTATACAATGGGCGTATTTCCAAATTTTCACCCATGGGTGTGAACATTTTTGTTCACACCCAGATTACACCCAAACGGCAAAAAGTGCGTGGGGTGTTTATGCACAATTACGCCCCAACGCCCATGCGAAAAATTCCATAATTGGAGCGGTACCCCCCTCCCAGTTCCCTCCCATGGAAGCGCTAGAAAGCTGACCCTTTAGCTAGTCCTTTCAGGGCCACTAGACTAATCATAGTGCCTCCGGCCACAGTGGGAAAATCCTGGCCCCATCGCTGCTTTTATGATGCATATGACGCACGGAATATATGGCCCTCAGATACACAAGGTAATCGTAGCTGAATACGAAGGCATCACTCAAAATGTGTTGTCGCATATAGCACAACCTTCACACAGTTATCCCATCGTGCAAAATGAAATCAAGCTTTATTAAAGAGAGAGCTCGTACAGGCTTCAGAGACAAATGGTAGGCTGTTCAAACACCTTTTTCGAGTGTGCAGAGCGGCATCGTATTTGCGGCCAAAGAAGACATCAAATCGGACGATAATTGCATGGCATGGAGCAATAACAACCAAGGCATGTGTATCAAACTATAACGAAAGAGCCTTTATTTGCACTTTAAAATGAAGAACTGATTTTGCCGTGCTTCAATGCAACAGACAAGTACAGTGCAGTGAAGCACACAAACAGCAAGAGCAGTAGGGCAGTGCAGCGTGCCTTATTTATCCAATATACTGAAATGATATATCAAAGCACATTGCAATCTCCAGCAAGAGAATCGACATTTGGGCTAGTTGGTTGATATGCATGGTATAGCTGTTATTAAGCGCACTTCAACGAAGACAAACGAGAAAAGAACACTAGACAAGCGCTTGTCTTGTGTTCTTTTCTCGTTTGTCTTCGTTGAAGTGCGCTTAATAACAGCTATACCATGCAATCTCCAGGTTGATACGGCACAGTTTGCATGTCTCGTGGCATGCCTGACGCGTAATATGCATGACTAGGATTTTTGATTTCACAATATTCCTTGTGTGTTCAAACATTCAGAGTGCTGGAGAAAAAATAATACCGGAGTGAAAAAAATAAGCACCATTACAATGGCTTAACAGTGTCACTGCATCCGAACCATGCAGAATACTTGATGTAAAGATGTAAAATAATAAGCGCATCACATAATCGATAACATGTTGCCGTAACACAATGCAATTTCAAACAACATGAAATGCACACACAAAAGCAGGGTGAAACAGTAATCACTTACAACTAGCAGAGGTGCGACAGCCAAGTTAGGATCTGGAGCAATTTTTCGAGCAGCAAAACGTTGCTTTTGGAGCAAGAAAATCTAAATTTGGAGCAGGTTGCGGGAAAAATAAAGGCTGCATTATTTAGCCTGAAATTCCAAATTTGCAGTAGTACAACAAATGAGACTGACTTTTAGAAAAGAAAAATGTATATATGCACAAACTATTTAACATCAGCTAACTCATGCACAGTACACTTGAGCGCTGATATTTCAAGAAAAGCAGTCTGTTGAGCTGTCTCACAGCGCAAACAATGTCGAAGCCCACATTAGCACTTGCCGAGCCAGGCAAACTGTTTGACAGGCGACCTAGACATTCGCGAGATTTCTAAAGGAGGAGCTAAAGGGGTGGAAAAAACAGAAAAGTGGCGTATGTTTTTGTTTATTGTTTCTTAAGGCCGCAGAAACGTGATAAATCGCTCAGAATGATTGCCAGTAATTTTTTACATGTCAGCAGTCATACTAGTACTCGTACTTGCTGCATCCTCCAAACCGAACCTTTTTTCCTCGGACATGTCAGCGTCGGCGTGTCGGAAAAGCCGCGTCATCTCCTCCGTAAAGATGGCAACGCTCTCATTCGGGAGCTGCACTCGTGTGTCCAGTAAAGCGGCGGCCCTTTCCTTTCGGACAACGCTCGCGAACGTCTCCAAGAAAGCACCGTGAAAGAGGTCCCATGTTCGAAGCGTGGACTCCCGGTTCTCGAACCAGGTCCTTGCTGCGTCCTCCAAATAAAAGTAAACATGGCGCAGCTTGTCCTCGGCGTCCCAGTTGTTAAATAGTGAGACTCTTTCGAAGGTCTCCAGCCAGGTTTCGGGGTCTTCAGTAGGCGATCCACGGAACCTCGGTGGCTCTCTGGGTGGCTGCATAACGACCGTTGCAGGGGACACAGCGGCCGTCATCGTGCCTGTAGTCCTCGTCGCCGTAGCTTTTAGCTTGTCCGGTAAGAGTCCGTGCTGGGGGGGTAGCCCTTTCAGTCTGCGGCTGGCTCGACTGTTCGTGAAGGGTTCGGTGTCTTCGTCAAGATTTGGGCTGGATTCACGGCTTCACGGGGGGCGTCCGGAACATGAACGAACAGCACCTCCACCAGATGTCACGTGGTCGTGACGTCGACGAAGGCAGCAGGCGACGTGTCCAAGATGAAACTGTTTATTAGGCCGAACTTGTGGCCGGTAAACGTAAAGTAAGATTACAGCAATACACGCTGGCACTGATAGCGGCGAACAGAGCGTCGGCCGTCGATCAACTGAACATAGTTGGAGCGCGCCGGCTTTTATGCATCACGCGTCGAACATTCTAGCCTTATCACTGGTCATCGCGCAAGCTCTGGAATAATCTCGAGTGGTCGCGTCTTGTGCGTAATCTTAACAAAAACGATATACAATAATCGCGAAGGTTCTAGAACAATAAGGCGCGGTTTGAGCTGAGCTTTGCTGACGATCTTTGTGGGCCAAAACCGAATACAACAAAAGTGAAAATAAGAATAGCGCGTGGCAATATGGCATGTGCACGCATAAGGAAATAAGGGGAAAAAATGCGCTCTGTCCTGTGACAGCAAGTACTAGTAGCGCCTTCTAAATCATAGAATGTTTTTTCGCATAGCAAAGGTGTACTGCGGAAAAAGGGGTTTAAAAAGCGTTCTGCACATGTTAGAACAAGGTGAGGAAATTTTAGAACCGCTCTCCTTTTTTCTTTTCTTTCGCAGTGAGGTTAGTGTATATTGAACTAGCAGTTGGGGTTATGGTCTTCGTATCTGGATTACGTTGGATGATGATGCACAAACCACAGGTGATTACCACATTTGCTATTTTTTGCTGAAATTAATAGTACATAGAAAATATTGAGGCTGGTCGTATTTGGGCCAGCTTTGCGCAAAAATAAGAAATTGCATCTAATTAGCGCGATTTGTGCAGCTTTTGCACCCCGGAACACGCAAATACGAATAAACAAGCCGGATGCAATATTTTTCACTGAAAAAATATCCAGTATATGCTGCAGTGCAAATGAAGCTGCGCATATACAGTGAGGTGGGCTGGTTGGTTTAGATTCATACAGCATGTGACGCAGTGGGAAGACAAGGTGACACATTAGTGATTACATGATGTGGCAATAACTAAATTGACCTTTTTTCTTAAAAAATAAAATCACATACACATATAGGAATACAAAAGCACAAACCTTAACACCCAAAAAACAAAGAGTAAGCTTTAATAAAGTAGCAATAAGAAAATTACTTAATTTTATGCAGGTAGTAAGTTCGTGGTCATCAGGAACGTGATGGTTTAGATGAGCACTTGTTTGATGAAGTCTGATGTCGCAAGCTTCTGCTATGCATATTATTAACCGGTGTGCATGCTCCAAGATGACTAGTTAACTCACTGAAAAGGGAAACGTAAGATGTACAGCCTCCCTGAGAGACAGATGATGCTCTTTGACAAATTCACACACTCTCTCTTTTGACCAACATATTCCTTAACAGCATGACGAAGCATTGGCAGGCCTTTTGCCAATATAACTTTTGTCTGTATGATATACATTAAATATGCTGTTTCCATGGTGCACAGTTGAAATAACGGCTATTCCAGGATTGGGATCGATGTGCTTTTTCAGAAAAATGTAAGTGAGAATGCATCCCCTCTAGATTCCAGAAAATGCCGATGAACAAACAGGCAGCAAGGTTGAACATAAATCACAATTATGTGCAAATGCAAATGGTGCGGTATATGTCACTGTATTGTCATGCGGTAAGGAATAGGTTGGACAAACGAAATGCTCTGCAAATGGAGCTCTCTCTCAGGGGAAGGCATGGGGGGTGGCAAGGCCACTGCATCATACTGCACATTGCCAATGGTGCAGCCATGCTTCCCATTTATTGAAATGGTGGTGACCTCCACACATGCAAACCAGCTAAAAAAGAAGGAGCAGGAACCAACAAACTAAACATTAAAAATGCCATGTCATTAAGCGAACAACCGGAAACACTTACTCAAAATAACGTATAGCTCATCAAGTTTGAATGAAGCTTTCTGTTTGTCCTTCGCTTTGTCATTCTTGTTTCCACTTAAACATGTAAATTTTCTAAATCAAGGGTCAGTCGAAAGTATGCCCTGTCTTGTGATGTAATTTTGTTAAGCCCTCATGCATTTGCGATGCGTAACACATGATAGTAATGTGCATATACAGAATGACCACAGTATTTGTTGGGTCACTGCTACAAGAGCAAGAATTCACTTTTGGGCCTTTCCACACCAAGCGTACCAGCCATGGCATATGGATATCGCAGATTTTGGTGATAAATTTTATACCTGTTTGCTGTACCACATGGAGAATTCAGTTAGAATAACTCCTGCATGAAAAAAAAATTACTTCCCTGCCGACCTCATGAATTTCTCTCAGTTTTGTTAAACTATATGTAACACAAAAATTATTTAAAATCTGCCTTCCCAGGCAGCACGCCGGCATTGGACCGATCTCGGCCCAATGTCGGCTAACGTCGGCGGCAATATTGGCCCCATGTCGGCAAATCACGCTCGCGCTACTTTCACCCACATCGGTCCGATGTCGGCTAGCCGGCGTTGGGCCGACGAGGGCTAGCCGGCGTTGGGCCGACGAAGGCTAGCCGGCGTTGGGCCGATGAGGGCTTGCCGGCGTTCGGCCGATGACGGCTTGCCGGCGTTCGGCCGATGACGGCTTGCCGACGTTCGGCCGATGACGGCTGGCCAGCGTCGGTCCGAGACCGGCCTGCCGTTATTCAGCAGATGATGGCAAGCCGTCATTGGGCCTATGTAAGCCGGCCGATGCTGGCGTGGTGTCGGCCTCGCCGACTTCGGGAAGCCGCCGGTGCGACGGTTAGCACTCGTTATTATGGTAATTTACCGTGCGGTGAGTAAGGTAATATACTGTGCCGTTGTAGTCTGCACGCAGCCAGTTTAGATGGGGACACCGGCGGTGGTTGCTCGATGCCTACAGTAGCTTGATTAAAAAGGCTGATACGCGTGTTATAAAGTGAAACGGCTGCTTGGCGACCATGCATAGTTCGGTATTCCTGTGATTACTGTACTGTAAGTCAGCAGTGCAAAAAAAACCTATTCGCAGCACAACAGCATTCATCGACTACCGCTGACGCCGTATTCGGTAAATACTTCGTAAGCAGAACGACCCATTTGGGGTCTTAGCATAGCATTGAGACCCAGAATTCTATAGAACCGTGCAAGGCTGACAAGAAAAGTCAATATTGTCTCCAACACACCTAAAAGGATGAAAGTCCTGCTGCATCAATTACGCATGCGTCTAGGTGATGAAGGAGCAACACATTTGCAAAGTGATAAACAGACATTTATTCACACATATGAACACACGCCAGCAGTTCCGGAATAATGATGCCATAAAGGAACACCTAAACATCTATAGATACCGTATCCAACATCTAAAACGATCGCACAGGCCACCGTATTCCGGATGAAAAACACGAAAATATGATCGAGAATGGGGTCAGGCGAAGAGTTATAATGTTATTCAAGGCACATTCAGAATAAATATTTGAAAACATAGAACGGGAAAAAAAATATGATTAACAATTAACGAAGAATATCATAGCTACTTGTGTTTTGTGGACGATATCGCGCTTTGCGGCAATGACGGTGACGAATCACGAAACAAAAAAAAATACTGGTGATGTAAACGAAAGAAGCCGGATTAAAGATGTACCCGAAGAAAACAAACATCATGTTAGGCGGCTCGGCGAGAAAGGGAGATTACGGGTGGCAAACAGACTAGAAGTGCATGTATAAGGCTAGTTACTAACAGAGGAGCCCTCCCCCCCTCCCCCCCCCCCACCCGATGTTTATCAAATTCACCGAAAAGTAAGGTTGGGTTGGTTCGCAAACGTTAGTCCATCGTAACACATGACTGGAAATTAAATTGCCCCTATCCTTTAAGTGGAAATCACAATTCTTTCACTCATAACTTATGGGACAGAAACATGAATAAACTACAGCACGCGACCTGAAAAACGTTGCGAGTGGTGCCGCAAGGTTCCATATACTGTACATCTAAACAAGGTAGACACACACGCACGCATTCCTTATCTCAAGGTAAGAATGTAACGGAAAAAGAAGCATGCATGAATACCTTTCACGCATGGCGCTTGGATCGGTAAGAACACGAGCGAATAAAAGGCATGGTCAATAGCGAACGCACGATAAAGAGAAAAATCTGTCTGGACAGACGTAAGAGCAGTCAAGACGTGTCCTTAAATGAAGCGAGCGAGTCCGATGTGGAAGCACGTAGCCACTGGCTGCTAGCTGCGGTGATCTTTGCCGAAAACAGCGCTGGAATCTTGCCGCGTATCCGTCTCGCACACGTTTTTGACTTTCCTCCGCACATGTCCACACACCGACATTTCTTGAAGAATTCTGCTGGCCGGGACGAAAAAGCCTTCTCTCGCTACAACTTATCCTTCCATCGAGCTGGCTACCCTTCCCTGCCTGGTCAAGCAAGTTTCGCGACAATGGTGGTGGTGGTTGTGGTTCGAAGAAGGAAAAGGCGCCTAATTTCTGCAGCCCGGTCGGGAGCACGGCGCAGCGCCTATGCGACAATGACGCACCGAACGACAGGAGTAAAGGCGGGGGGGGGGGGGGGGGGGGAGGGGTAGAGCTGGAAGAAGACGAAAAAATGCTGACTCTCCCTTCTTAGGAGCACGGCTCAGCGTCCGACAGTAGTGTGCGCCCCCCCCCCCCTTCCCCCCCCCGTGTCTTCTCCCCCCTCCACAGCATCTCGTCTGTGGGCTACGTGGATTTTTTCAATGCATCGCTTGTTCCAAGTGTCGCTCCGTGAAAACTTTCCGTACACCATGTTGGAACCGCATTTTTTATCGTATTTCCCGTGCAATAACAGTAACATTAATGAAATCCAAAGTGTGACGGAATCCCGTTTGGTCGGGAGGAGGCATTGCAAAAGAAGAAGAAACGCCGACCACAATAAAATCAATTTAAAACAAATTAAACGAGACGTTTCGGCTCCCACACGGGAGCCTTGTTCAGAGTGAAGTTCAAAAAAAAAAAAATCTCTCCCTTCTTAGGAGCATCTATTTTTTTTTTGAACTTCACTGTGAACAAGGCTCCCGTGTTGGAGCCGAAACGTCTCGTTTTGTTTTAAATTGTTTTATTGTGGCCGGCGTTTCTTCTTCTTTTGCAATAGTAACATTAAATGCGACTGTTTCTAAACGCACGTGGGAAGCAATCGTTGAACGAGATTTTTACTTCAAAATGATAGGTGTGGGACAAAAAGACGGCGATGAAGTGAAAAGACGAACTGGCAAACACGTGTCAAACACGTGTTTTATGTTCGTTAACGATTGTTTGTCTTGGTGGGCTAGTTGATTTGGAAGGTTTTTACCGAAAAAATGTGTCTACACTTCTTCCCGGTCTTTCTTGCGCCATACCTATTTTTCTCAAGTAATGAACAACGAGCTCAGCAACACTCCTTGTTGAGCTTTTACTACTTTCACAAGGCAAAATTATGTGACATCACTGAAGCAAATGCGTTTGTTACGCTTGACCACAACATGCGCGTGTGTAAATACGTGCACACCCACAGACAAGAAACTATTCGTGCAGTTTATAAGCACTCACACCATGCGGTCAGCGGCTGAAAGGATGTAAAGGATATAGCGCTAGAAATATGATGTAAGGCACGGTTTATGCACAGATTTAGTATTCACATAAAGCTTCTTCCGCTAAATGTATTCCTGCTGGAATGATTGGGCGAATCCTGATGCTGGATATATCAGTAAGGTCTACCGAACAATGGCAAAAACATTTATGAAAGAGTTGGACTTTGAATGTAAGTTCAGTTTTTGTAGCGTTGAACAGCTCGTCAACGAAATGGCCATCTAATGTGAGTCAGTCTGAAGGCCGTTTTGGGGTAGAAAAGCCACAGTGCCAGTGATACCTGTTAGTTAATGTCCTTGCAGAAACTAACAAGAGGATGCAAGCTATTTACTCGGCGTTACTTCACGCCCCGAATAGTACATGCGGCATTAGCACGATACAATGAATGCATGCACTTTCTTATTTTTGCTAGTACACCAATCCATGTAGCAGCTTTCTGCAGCTTAGGCGAGTAATATTCAAGCGCTTAATGCTCTATGGCATTACAAGATTGTGTTCGACGTCGACGTACAGTAGATTGCCAACATGTCAGCGACGGTTTTATTTAGCCGCTCGGTGAGGCCATTCGTCTGCGGATGATATAGTTGCGGTTGCCCGTCGGTGACTTGTATGTCAAGATGGTTTGCGTTATTTCCGCCGTAAAATCCGTACGTGTCAGTGAAGACGACTTCTGTAGCGCCGCGAAGCAGGAGGACGTTCTCAACAGGGCAATATATAACTGTCTGAAGGAAGACAAGAAGGTATTCCAGCTTCGTCGATGAAAGCTAACCAACAATTGACTCAGCCAACATTACTTTAAGAGCGGCAACAACACGGGAAAGAAGGCCCAATTTTGCCTGTGAAAGCCTTCAGCTGCCGATATCAGTTGAAGCATCTGATACACGGCAGAATGACGGCAAGCTCGGCCCAATGTTGCCGGTGAAAGCCATCGGCTAAGCCGATATCGGTGGAAGTACGGCGGGACGCCGGCAAACTCGGCCCAATGTAGCCGGTGAAAGCCATCGGCTAAGCCGATATCGGCGGAAGTACGGCGGGATGCCGGCAAACTCGGCCCAATGTTGCCGGTGAAAGCCATCGGCTAAGCCGATATCGGCGGAAGTACGGCGGGAGGCCGGCAAACTCGGCCCAATGTTGCCGGTGAAAGCCATCGGCTAAGCCGATATCGGCGGAAGTACGGCGGGAGGCCGGCAAACTCGGCCCAATGTTGCCGGTGAAAGCCCAACATCGGCTGAAGGACGGCAAAATTGGCCCAATGTTGCCGGCGAAAGTCAACGGCTCCACCCATATTGGCTCCATGCCGGCAACGACGGACCGTGGTTGGGGCCGCCCACAGCCGCCTTAAAACCAATATCGGCCCGACGTTGTGTGCTGCCTGGGTTTGTATGCTGATCTGAAAAACCGTGCTTGCACCACTATGATGGTTCTGTTTAGATGTCTCAATGTAACCATTCCAAATTTTGGTGTTCCACTTCCAGCTACATAATTAAAAAAAAGTTAACTCTTCAAAGTTATTGATTCCTTTTTAAATGCACTTGCACATTCCATGAACAACAGAAATATTTATATGATTTTCACGTAAGTACTTTCTACAAATATGTTTTGGGCAAATTATGGATCGAATATTTTTGAAAAAAAAATTCTGAAACAGGAACAAATATGTTGTTTATAGCACTTTTCACCATTTTCTGTACTATGGCGTGCAATTAAAAATATTTTGTATGCGACATTTCATACAAAATTTCATCGATAGGAAATGAAGAAAGTCACATGAAATCATTTTTTTTGTTTTAAGAAAGAAATTAATGTTTTAGATTGGCCCTCAGAATGCACACGACATTTCGTTGTGTTGAAACTTCATCACACGGCAGTCGCTCTTGCAGCTGACACTTGGCACAGGTATTCACAAGATGAGAGGTGTACGTCAACGGTTGGTGAGAGCTTGAAAGTGTGGTTGCCTTGCTGTATTGATTAGAAGTACTGACTCTGTGTAACAAATGTTAGCATGCTTAGCAGGCCCTATGAACGCTATAGACGCTGGAGAGCGGCCACAGTTGTTGCTGGCACATTGTGCTACAGGGAGTCAGCACAACTAGTAAGTATGTCTATAAATATACAGGGTGCCGCAGCTACCTCTAGCCAGAGTTTAAAAAAACGCCGACTCAGTGTATGACTATGTGACCAAGTGCATGTTCCTAATTATTGTCTGGAGTACGTCACACTATTTTTTAAAGTGCGGACCACTTTAGGGGGGGCAGGCTGTCGTATGCTATCATCGTCGCTTGGCGTAACGCAAGCAAAACCAGATAAAGCATAGCCAGTTGCAGCCCACGCTCGCGCCAAAGGGAAGTCTTCTTCCTCTTGTTCTTCAAGAGCCTTGATGATGATTTTAACGCAGGCAAAGCCACACATAGCAGAGCCATCTGTAGCATACTAGGCGAGTGCTCGCGCCAAAGAAAGTGTTCCCCTTGTTCTTTGAGCGCCTTATTGATGAATTTAAGTGTGGGGCAGTTTTAATAAAACTATGCACAAAATTTGAAAAAGAAAAGAAGCAAGCTATAAAGAAAGAGGGAGAGAGAGAGAGAGAAAGAAAAAAGTAGGAAAAAGCATAGAAAAAAGCCGGCAGATCCCACGCACTGTGGGAATCGATGTAATGCGAAGCAGCCAGAAAGGAGCAGATCATGCTTTACATAATTTGCATGTCATGTTTTACATGTTAGGACCTATCATTTATGTTCGTCATACAGTCACGTCGCGCAATACCAATTTTGGTGTATATCCAGCTAGCGAACTGGATGCAAGCGCACCATGAGCGTGGCATGTAAATGGCGTTGTTGATGACATGCATGCCAAGATTTTCATGGTACCACCTGCCACTTATGTTCACTATACAGTCATGCCACTCAATACCAAATATGGTGTATATCAAGCTAACGAAACGGCTGCGAGCGCGCCATGAGCGTGGAATGCAAGTCATGTCGCACATGACAAGTCATGATTTCCATATTACCACTAGTCATTTATATTCGTCATACAGTCACGTCACTCAATACCAAGTTTGATGTATATCAAGCTAACGAAACGGCCGCGAGCGCTCCATGAGCGTGGCATGCAAGTCATGTCGCACATGACAAGTCATGATTTTCATATTACCATTAGTCATTTATTCTCGTCATACAGTCACGTCACTCAATACCAAGTTTGGTGTATATCAAGCTAACGAAACGGCCGTGAGCGCTCCATGAGCGTGGCATGCAAGTCATGTCGCACATGACAAGTCATGATTTTCATATTACCACTTGTCATTTATGTTCGTCATACAGTCATGTCACTCAATACCAAATTTGGTGTATATCAAGCTAACGAAACGGCCGCGAGTGCTCCATGAGCGTGGCATGCAAGTCATGTCGCACATGACAAGTCATGATTTTCATATTCCCACTAGACATTTATGTTAGTCATACAGTCACGTCACTCAATACCAAGTTTGATGTATATCAAGCTAACGAAACGGCCGCGAGCGCTCCATGAGCGTGGCATGCAAGTCATGTCGCACATGACAAGTCTTGATTTTCATATTACCATTAGTCATTTATTCTCGTCATACAGTCACGTCACTCAATACCAAGTTTGGTGTATATCAAGCTAACGAAACGGCCGTGAGCGCTCCATGAGCGTGGCATGCAAGTCATGTCGCACATGACAAGTCATGATTTTCATATTACCACTTGTCATTTATGTTCGTCATACAGTCATGTCACTCAATACCAAATTTGGTGTATATCAAGCTAACGAAACGGCCGCGAGTGCTCCATGAGCGTGGCATGCAAGTCATGTCGCACATGACAAGTCATGATTTTCATATTCCCACTAGTCATTTATGTTAGTCATACAGTCACGTCACTCAATACCAAGTTTGGTGTATATCAAGCTAACGAAACGGCCGCGAGCGCGCCATGAGCGTGGAATGCAGGTCATGTCGCTCATGACATGTCATGATTTCCATATTACCACTTGTCATTTATGTTCGTCATACAGTCACGTCACTCAATACCAAGTTTGGTGTATATCAAGCTAACGAAGTGGCCGCGAGAGCGCCATGAGCGTGGCATGTAAATCATACTTTTCATGACAAGTTATTCATGATTTTCATGATATGACCAGCCATTTATGTTCGTCATACGGTCATGTTATGCCATATCAAATTTGGTATAAATCCCATGAACGATACAGCCAGGAGAGCACAAAGTCGTAGGTGGCTAGATAGATAGATAGATAGATAGATACGCTCAAACTCGCCGAAGTTCGCTAAGAAATGCTTCGCATTTAATAAGTAGAAATAAACAGAACAAATACAGCAAAAAATGGAAAATACAAAGCGAAAGAAAGATGAGTAATGAAAGAGAAAACCAAAGAAAAAGAAAGAAGGCTGCCTAGCTTCGCACCTCCTTCAGGCTTGACACCCCTAGGGGAAAGCTGCCTTACTGTTCTTCTTAATTGCCTAATTTGCATGTTTACCTAACTCTTGAAGCAACGAAGCTAGGCAAAAAATTTCAATGGTAAAGCTGTAGATCTGTTCGCAATACGTCCGTGCACTGTTTACAACTTTCTATGTAATGAATTAATAATGTTTTTCTGCTTACTACAGGCACCTGTGAAATACGGAAGAATTCTACCTGACATGTCGGTTGCCTGCCACGATTGCAGTGCTCCATAACATTTTGCGCACAAACGATATATCTTTCCTGCGGCGGTTCTTGACAACAATGAGCAGACACAGCGGTTATTGCTTGTGTTGCCGCCAGCAAAACGTGCGTTATCGCACTGCCACCACCATTGTCGCTGTCTTGTTGAGACAGCCCACCCAGCCGAAAGCTACGTCAGTTGGCACGCGGAACGTGAAGGAGCACTGCAATACGGCACGCAAGTGAGCATTTCACGTGGTATATTTTTTTGTTCATTATGTAACTGCGCAAAAACGGACGGTGACACAAAAGAAGAGAAGGCACAAACAGGCGCAGACTATCAACTGAAGTTTATTGCGGGAACAGGGCAATATATAAAGGGCAAAAGGGAGGGAGAAAAGGCAAGAGGGTATCCATATCAACAAAAAATCAAGGCCACATCAACCATAGCACGTGCGTTATACAAAACCTAGATAACTGTGCTCTTTGTCATGCAAAGCAACAGAGGGCACACTGACGCAGGACTCAGATTCCCTGTGAATGTGCGCAGCCTCAATCAGTTCGCGCGCTCTTTGATTCTTATGTTTGAACAACACAGAAGTGTCATTAAAGAGCGGTGCGCAGCCACATTTATTGCAATGCGCTACCAGATGAAGTCCAGAATGGCCTTTCAGAGAATTGTAATGTTCTCGAAGTCTGACATTTAGACAACGTCCTGTTTGTCCCACGTATGCGCGATTGCACGACAGAGGTATGGAATAGACAACACCGGTGACACAAGATACATAATTATGAACATGATTAACATTGCACTTGTCCCGCTGGACATTGTGTCGATTAGCCACACGTCGGTCTACTTTGGCACATAAAGTGGATAACTTGTTCTTTGCAGAAATTACCACTTGGACGTCATATCGTGACGCAACCTTTTTTAGGCGGTGAGTGAAACCATGCACATATGGAAGAACAGCAAATTTCTTGCGCTCTGCCTTCTCTGCCAAGTTGCAACCATCATCAGCACCTTTTTTTATTTTCTTAACCAACTTCTCGGAAACCTTTAACAATACATCCCGTGGGAAACCTGCTTGTCTCAGTTTTTTTCACCTGCCCCGAAAAACTGGTTTCAACCAAATGAGTGTAGGATTTCTTCAGCGCAGAGCTAAAGCAAGAGAGGGCAATAGCGTTTTTCACCAGTTTTGTATGGCCCGATTTGTAGTTCAACACAGGTTTCACCGACCTGGGGGGCGTAGAACCAACAGACATGCTCAGGCGAGAACTGCAACTGTAGATCCAAAAATTGAATACATTGGTCCTTTAAGTGTTCCGAAGTAAACTTTAAGCCAAGACCACATTGCTCAAAACACTTAAGAATATCAGCCGAAAGATCTTGAGTCCCCTTACGGAAAAAAAAACAATATAGTCATCTACATAACGAAAGACTCCGATTAGGGTTGCCTGTAAAGCCGGTTGTAGCGCCCGATCGACGCTACTTAGAAAAATATCACTTAGAACCGGCGCCACCCTAGACCAAATACAGACACCTTCCTTTTGCAAGTACACTTCACCTTTGAAATAAATAAATAGGGACCCCAAGTAAAAAAACAAAAGTTCTGTGAAAGATTGAACTGACATACCACTTAAACCAGTGAAGGCAAGTTCATCATTGTGACACGTAATGCATTCCTTAACTGCGGTCAAAAGGTGATTATGGGGGGAGAGAATAAAAAAGATCCTCTACATCAATGCTTACGGCGTCACAATTAACAGGGTTGTCATCACGCAGGAATTGCACAAGCATTTCCGAGTTTGGGATAATGTATGGGTCATCTATATAGAGAGACGACAGGCAAGTCTGCAAGAAACCAGACACACAATACTGCCACGTGTCGCGTTCAGTGATTATTGAAAGAAAGGCATACCAATCTTGTGCGTTTTTGCTGTGTAAAATACTTCAAGCTAGAAGTTCTGCGCCTTTTTTACAGAATGCGCCAGTTTCTGTTAGTTCAGATCTAGCAACAAGGCAACCGCTTGTTTTTTCCGTTCCGTTGGCTTGATCGACGTAGACCTGAAGTTCTTTCGCACAGCCTGTAATGCCTTTTCGCCATACATGCTTTCCGGTAGAACAACGAACTGTCCCTCCTTGTCAGAAACAAGTAATCTAAGTTCATTGTTAGCCAAAAAATCTACCATTCCTTTCCAGTTAAACGTCGACACTGGCCTGCCTGGCGTCCCACCTATAGCATCCATGCAGTCTCCAATACAGCGCTGCTTTTCATGCTCAGGTACATGACGGGAAATATCGTGCATCAGACTGACCTTTTCGACACTCGACAGACGTGGCTCAAAAGCAAACTTTGGGCCTAACTCCAGAACCTGTCTATGTCGGTCCGGAAGATGCACATCCCCCAACGTGACAACATGTCCGTTTGTAGCGGAAGTCCTTTCACGAGGAGGCAACGTCGGGCGGACTATATTCCAGAGGGCCTCAGTGGCTTGGTCGGCGGTAACACACCAATGTCGGTAGAGTCGGTTCCTGTAGCACTGGCGATTCGACGTACCACTCTTGATATAACACCATACACTCAGGCAATCCTTGTAGTGCCGGATCTGACGCCACCATTCTGAGCGCAAGATGCGGCATAGCCGCTTTGAGTGGCCAGGGGATGGCTGCATCCACCCACACAAAGCAAGAAGCTCGGTTGGGCACGTGCCATGTCTAATGTGCCAAGAAGCCGTGCGAGCTTTCACAACACCTACGGCGATGAGCGAAGTCAGGAGGGCCGGATCAGTAACAGGAAAATTAACACAAGGAAAAGAGCACGATGTACAAGAAATGAATTGCAGAAGAGTGGTAAGTTGGGCCAGTTGGTAATGATTCATTATGTAACTGCGCAAAAACGGACGGTGACACAAAAGAAGAGAAGGCACAAACAGGCGCAGACTATCAACTGAAGTTCATTGCGGGAACAGGGCAATATATAAAGGGCAAAAGGGAGGGAGAAAAGGCAAGAGGGTATCCATATCAACAAAAAATTAAGGCCACATCAACCATAGCACGTGCGTTATACAAAACCTAGATAACTGAGCTCTTTGTCATGCAAATCAACAGAGGGCACACTGACGCACGACTCAGATTCCCTGTGAATGCGCGCAGCCTCATGAGTCGTGCGTCAGTGTGCCCTCTGTTGATTTGCATGACAAAGAGCTCAGTTATCTAGGTTTTGTATAACGCACGTGCTATGGTTGATGTGGCCTTGATTTTTTGTTGATATGGATACCCTCTTGCCTTTTCTCCCTCCCTTTTGCCCTTTATATATTGCCCTGTTCCCGCAATGAACTTCAGTTGATAGTCTGCGCCTGTTTGTGCCTTCTCTTCTTTTGTGTCACCGTCCGTTTTTGCGCAGTTACATAATGAATCATTACCAACTGGCCCAACTTACCACTCTTCTGCAATTTATTTTTTTGTATTTCGCGGGCATCTCTATTGAGCAGAAAAACACTAATACTTCGTACATAGGAAGCTGGAAACTGTCTAACTGGATGTTTTGCCGACCAGTCTCCTACTTTTTCATGTGAATTCTTGCCCAGCTTGGTTGCTTCAAAAGGAAGGTAATTAAACATTCCTAATAAGCAAATAAGAGATAACAAAAATAGTGTGACATAATCCAGGCAGTAGAGAGCACCCTGCATTTCGTCATATTGTCAAAGAGTGCGTCAGTTTATCTTTTAACTCTCGCTAGAGGTAGCTTGGGCACCCTGTATAAAACATTAATGCGCATTGTATACACAAAAAACTTGTTAATAGGATTTCACGGGATCGTAAAAATTGTCCGAATTAACCGAATTCCTTACTATCTAAAGCACCAAGAAAAATTAAGAAGTCTATGACATCAACCTGCTTTAATTTTCTTGGTGAATACGTAAAATCTGTACTTGTTTCTTATAAGAGCCGCGTAAAAGCCGTAATTTTCGTCATCCTGCAACTTTTTCACAATATTACAGTAGCGCCAGACCACCATGTCTTAAGTAGCCCAAAACGACGTGGCATCCCTACCTTATTACGTACCACCTCCACCTCCGCCAGCATGACAATACACGTGACGATACTTTTCTTCGGTGGTAAACAGAAGAAATTTGCAGCAGCTGCTGAAGCATTGGTCTCCAACAACGTGATTGCGGATAATAGGCCTGCACATGGGGAGGGGGGCAGGGGGCGCCCCCCCCCCCCTCTGCAGCCCTAGTTTTCTATGAAGGGTGGCGCAAAGTATGCCCCATACAGTGACTTAAAGGGACACTAAAGAGCAAAATAATTTTTCAAATATTAGTAAAGTACAATTTCACAATCCCGAAAAAACCACTCTTACCGCGACATGACAACTGGTAAGCGAGAAAATACGCAAAAAGAAAATGCGGGTGGAGGCACCACCTTGAGATTCTCGCACCAAACACCTTGACGTTATAGATTTTGAAGGCGTCTACTGGGTCCTGCGTAGCTGCTAATCGATAAAAAATGAAGTACATTGTCATCTGCGGGTGCCATAGACCTAGCATACGAAGTTTCAGAAACTTTCATCTAGCCAATGTCACGAAAATATGAAAAATACATTTCGGAATTTTCGACGTAACGTGTGGAAATTTCGGCGCAAAATTTAAAAATCAAACTTCAAACTTATTTTTCTCCGCTAATAATGAACTTATGATAGGGAAACATATGACGTTAGAGTTCTCAGAGTGCAGTTTGTCAATCTAAACTAAGTCATTGTTTCTCTTTAATGTCCCTTTAATAAGGAGAGGGGGCGCTGCAACGAACCTTCGCCCCCCCTGAAGGGGAACCCTGCCCACGCCTATGATGGCGACGACGCCTTTTAGATGTGAAGCAGCTTAAGGCCGAGTTCAATCCGGTGGTGGTGGTGGTGGTATGCGTCCTGACCACCCTTAGTGCGCATGCGCGCACCCTCTCCACACACCTCCTCTCCTACGCTCCCCCCTCTCTCTCCTCTAGGGATCCCTCACCGCGGTGACCACACCCCCCACTGTGCATGCGCGTCCCTTCCCCCCCTCCCTCTTCTTCTACGCTCCCCCCTCTCTCTCCTCTAGGCATCCCTTCTCGCGGTGACCGCATCCCCACTGCGCATGCGCGTCCCTTCCCCCCCCCCCTCTCTCCTCTCCTACGCTTTTGCGCCACACATTTGCAGCACACCGAGCTCTGTGTGCTCCCAGGGATCGTCCGAATTAACCATTTGCGGTCAAATGTGATCGAATTAACGAGAGTTTCCCACAATTAAACAATGTATATGCTGGCCGCGACCGATGAACACATCCGAATTATCTGAGCTGATGAGGGTTAAATTCTTGAACTTTCACCCTGTACATTTTTCTTGGCATTCTAGTTGAGAAGATGGCCCTGTAGCACGATGTGCCAAAAATACCGGTTACGGTTTTCTGGGATTATGTTCTTTTCATTAGGCACCCCAAGCATGGCCACATTTGTGACGCAAATCCAGTGCTTGCAACCATGAAATCAAGGCGACAAGACTTTTGAGTGCCCACCAGCAGCCGACAAACACCTTGCACCTTCAATGCCTGTGGCAAGTGTCAGCTGCCAAAGTGACAGTTCTGTGTGGCGAAATCGTAATACTGCGAAATGTCGGGGGGCCTTCTTTGACTAATATCAAAAGTTATTCTCATGTTAAAAAGAATATATCATTTGAAGTGCCTTTCTTTATTTCTTAACATTTAAGAGTTCTAAGAACTAGCACTTACAAAATATTTTGCTAGGGTCTCATTAATGAAAGCAATGTGGTAAAAAAACTACAAATAGCATATTTTTTTTGTTTCACATTTTTCCTTCAAGATTTGAGGTCTTATTGGCCCACAAACACAATTGTATGAAGATATGTAGACTTATGTGAAAGTCACACAAATATTTCAGTTGGTCACGAGTGTGTTTAATAAAAAAAATTGTGAACTTTGACCATTTTTCTTGTTTTTGAAAATATTTAGCAGGCAGTGAAACAAAATATTCCGAATTCTTATATCAGGACATCTAAACTAAACCCCTACAGTGGCGCAAGCGCAGTTTTTCAGATCAGCATACAAAGACCGTTTTTATAGAAACTTCTCTATCATGCATAGCTTAAGAAAAGTGTGCAAAATTCGAGAGGACATCAAGGAAATAAAGATTGTTTTCATGCAAAAATAATTTACCAGAATGCTCCATGTGGCACAGCAAAAGGGTACAAATTTTATCGGCAAAATCTGGGAAGTACCAGCCCCACAGCGGGGCTCTTGGCTTAGAATGACCCTGTTGGTTTACGCTTGCTGAACCCAATATATAGTGCGCATAGCACCGAACATTCTGTGTTAGTGGGTATGTGCTTGCATAATCAAGAGCTCGACAAAAATCTGTGAGGTGAGACAATGACTGATTAGTGAATGCCTGTCGCTCAACAGGTCCGAAAACCTTACCGTAAAATCCTAAGCAAGCGCCCTTACCCAAGAGTGCACCCTTCCCCTCTTCTGGGTACTTGAAATATTCTGAAGCCATGTTTAAACTGCGCAAAGACGACAACACGTTAGAAACATAGGACACGCACACACGAAGCGCAGACTTCCAACTGTGTTTATTTCATGAAGGTGCAACATTTCTAAGCTTCGATAAGGAGCAAATTGCATCGATAACCTTACAGTCAGGAGAAATGTGGCATGACCACTTTCGCGTTACAATCTCGGAAATCTCTAATATGCCGTTCTAAGAAATCTATTTCTTTACGTGATAACGATAATGAGGGTGAACTAACACACGTGTCACCTCTTTTTGCAATGAAGAATGCCTCGACGATCTCTCTTTCTGTTTTTGTTTTTGCCTTGGAAAGGAATTTTGTTTTTTCTAGCTGCGGAAAACAGCTGTCGCAGTTCCTGCAGTGTAGGGCAAGATTACTGCCTGAGCCAGTGCTCATGTATCGCCTGTGCTCCTGCGCACGTTCATTGAAGCAGCGTCCGGTTTGGCCGATGTACGACCGGCCGCATGATAACGGAATCTCATAAATGACACTTGACACGCATTTGGTGTACTCAGACTTGTGATTCTTTTTGCACTCGCCGTGCCCGTCTTTTTCCTTTTCTTTAGTTAGTAGTTAGCATAGGGCACACTTTCTTGAGTTTGCATGGTGCTGAAGATACGACGCGAATCCCGTGCCTTTCCGCTACTTTCTTAATGTTGTGTGACAATGAAAATACGGCATAACAAAAGGTGATTGTTGGTTCAAGGGTTACTGTTTCTTTTTTGTAGCTTTTATTTTCTGCAGTATGCTTTCAGAAACACTACGGATTAAGTGTTCCGGGTACCCGGCAGACAGCAGGCGTTCAACCTGACTGTTGAAACTGTCTACAACCGAGTGTGCACAGGATTTCTGTAGGGCCGAGAAGAACGTAGACGTGATGATGCCTCGTTTAACGAGTTTGGAGTGTGCGCTTATGTAAAGCAGTAAGCTTTTGTTAGACCTTGGGTTGTATGACCAGCAAACGTGGGTGTCTGTAAAATGCAGTTTAAGATCTAAAAAATGGATGCGGTTGTCCTTGGTCACTTCGTGGGTGAAGGTTAAACCTTGCCCCTCAGAGGAGAAGGTGTTGATGACGTTGGTGACAACACTGTCAAGGTCATTACTAAAAGACTTGCTCAAAAAAACTAAGAAATCATCCACATAGCGGAAAACATGCAACACGGGGAACTTGGCTAATTCTTTTTGGAGTCGTTTATCAAAAAAGGTCATGGAAATGTAACACAGCACAGGGACGACTACCGAACCAATGCAAATGCCGGATTTTTGAACATAGTATTGCCAGTCGTAGAAGGTGGCTGTGGAACTTAGGTAAAACTGCAGCAATTCTAAGAAATTTTCAGTGCACACACCAACACTATTTTGGAACTCGACCTCACCATGCTCTTCAATGCTTTCTCTAACAGCTTTGTACAGCCCTTCGTGCGGAATGGAATAGAACATTTGTGATGACTGTAAGGTTATCGATGCAATTTGCTCCTTGTCGGAGCTTATAAATGTTGCACCTTCATGAAATAAACACAGTTGGAAGTCTGCGCTTCGTGTGTGCGTGTTCTATGTTTCTAACGTGTTGTCGTCTTCGCGCAGTTTAAACATAGCTTCAAAATCAATCAACCAACTAGCCCAACAACATGCATTACTTGAAATATTCGTCACTGACCGAGTAACTCCACACCCCACCTTCCGCCATTTTTTTTCAGCCTGTTCTCTGCAACAGTCATGCAGCAGCGGTTCCTAGGAACCCAAGTTCTGAGAGACCTTTTATATGTGCACAGTTCCTTAGTATTTTTACAGTGTTGTGCTTTGAGGTTACATTCTGAGTTGCCACAAATTGTCGAGGCATTTGAAGATAGTCTTTCCCCCCCTTGTCATAACACATGGAATTTAACGCGGGGATTCTCTCCTGTTCAGTGAAAACAGTAAACTCATGCGTATTTATTAAAGTATTTTATTAGAAGCACAGGTGTGCATTTTTCTTAGAGGCTCTTCCGCCACCATCTCGAATTTTGGTCCGCGACCGAGCAAAGGCCCCCCCTTCAAATCTTGTCCAATTATCTTTCACTATGGGTGGGAGGGGGGACTCTTGTTCAAGTTTGGCAGATGTTTTGGAACTGCGAACAGTTTCTGCATACAAAGAACTCACATGTAGTTTTTCATACATCATGCGTTTTCAGACTCCATGTTTGCACGTGTGCATACAGTAGGCCTATCCAGTAAAAGTTTCCTTCGTGGTTGCAGAACAGTTGTAAAAGTCAGTACGGATATTTAAAGCGCAACAACGCCTAGTAATAGTCTATAGTCCGCTCTCTCATTAAACCATTGCTTTCACGTCTCGTTGTGGCCACACCGATTGTCAAAATTTTCTGGAAGCTCTGTGATTAATGTGCTTTGAGCAAAAAGTGGCAAGTCAATTGAAATTATTTAAAAACGGTAGGTGCAATAATTAACTAGACCGGGTAAATCCCCTCCTGAGCAAAGCTTAATGACTGACTGTATATCCTCCCGAGATTGTAACCTACGTTTCAAGATGCTACAAACGTTAAAAATGTAATGTAAATAGATATTAATGCCACAGCTGCGAATGTAAACAACTATAATTCGTGCAGCAGACTCAGAACTGTGAAAAAAGCAGGGTTATACCAGTGCCCAAGAGGAGGCACTATCAATAGATATTGCGGTAAATAGAGGGCTTAATAAACAGACAACCTTCTGCTGCATTCATGAAACACTATTTGTGAATCACCCTTTTAATGAACTGCAGTAAGGTACGCATTTGGGCTGGTTGGTTCATGATTACGAGTGAAAAACAGCGCTAAAACAGCGCCTGTGTTAGTGGTGAAGTATATATATGCTGACTGAAGAAGTAAACACATATGGTTGTTAGTCAGCGCCGTTGTCCCGTGTTCTTTCTTGTCCCGTCTTTTAGCGCTGTTTTTCACTCGTCACCCTTTTAAGTTGCATACATGTGGGCTGTCTACACTTCACCATGCAATGCTGTTAACATTATGCATCTGTATAGCTTTCTACATGCATCACGGTTAATCTTGTGGCAAACTGATGCTTGTTTTGGGAAAATAAATAGGCAGGTCACATAGCTTCAGATGGAAACTTTCGCATCAGAGGACTGTTCCAGAAATGTACAAGGTATTCGCTGCACCCATCGAGGAGCTTCTACCACTGCTGCAACCCTTTCAGTGAGGTCTTGAACCCTCAACAGCTGTTTTCGGGATGTCATGAAGTGTGCACTGCATCGTCAGCACCCAGTCCATCGAAGACGATGTAGTGCGCTGTCCTTTCAACAGTCTGCATGCAAGACATGCATTACATTATACTAAACGTTTAAAAATATTGGGAACAATCAGAATCTCATGATGAGGTACCCTATAATAGAAAGCTCTAGTACTACTTCACCACTTCAGGTTTATTACTGTGCAGATCTACGTACGCAAGCATTTTTGCATTTTAGTCTACACCATGGCTCATTGAATATGTTAACAAAGATACATGGTGGGAAAAGAAAATGCTTCTCCAATCATATCATGCACCTCCCAAAAGGTTTAAAATGTACCAGTACGCTCAATTTTCAGCCTTTATACCACATTTCTTGCTTAGCTTAGAACATGAGAACCAGTAAGCCACTACAATGGGTGACACGAAAAATATAAACCATGTTACCAATTCAGACAGAAGAGTAGCATTATTTATCATTTACCTTGAAGGATCTTTTTGTAGACATGTACACAGCACAGATGTTCAATCTACTAAATGAAACTTACTCTAGCGTATAACCCCAAGCAAACACTCCGCCCCCCCTGTTTCGGGAGATTTCCCATATGCACCAATGACCGAGCAAGCCCCCCATGTGAGCGAAGAAATAGCGCTTCTACAATGACCACTGCTGCTGGAACACAGCACAGTGTATTTGTTGAAGCTCACCTGTAGACTTCTCCACTTACATAAAAATAAGGTATACTGGACCAATTTATAATCAGTCTTTCACAGGTTGCTTGTTGGTCAAAAAAAGATTACTTCACTTACGAGGCCACGAGTGAGGCTCACTGTTGTCAAAAAATCTATAAGACATGCTAATTCTATTCTGCTTTGAGTGCATTCATGAACAGCTGCTTCGATGCTGTGGCTTTGGCATATAAAGTACTATACTTTCCTTAATTCCTGAAAATATCCGTGTAACAGACAGTGTTTCACAAGGAAGTTAAACAGATGTTCTCGTATAAGCTCTAAATCGCTACACATTTGAAAGAAAAATGCAGAACTTATTGTGGAAGAGGCTAACAACAAGAATATATGCATGAAAGGCTTATTAGTTGGGTCAGCTTGTTTACATTCATAATGATGAAACATGCACAGACGAGATGCGTGAAACAGACAAGTGCTGTTAGGTCTGCTTTCTTTCATCCACAGCTGCCCGTGGTTTCGTGTGCGCGTTCTTTGGCGGCAAACTATGCATACAGCATTATAAGCTGTGCTGTATCACCGTAAATGAAGGCTTTCGTATGCGTGTATTGGTGCACTTTGGCTAAGACTCGATGTAAACACAGCGCCGAAACCATACATCAAAATATTTCGAAATATTCAATTCTATTGTATTTTAAAGAGATAACTCACATGAAATATTTTTATCAAAAGTTCCCGGGAAAGAGTTCTCAAGGCGGGGGGGGGGGGGGGGGAGTCACGCCCCTCCCCCCCCCGTTCCATAACTAACGCCTCTGATCAATAAATATTGAGCTGGCGTATGAACGCTGGTGCTTTGAAGTATGCGTGAGTCGGCGTGAGTATAAACGTGAAGCTACGTAAGGCTGATAGTAAAGCCAAGTTGCGTAAGCAGAACCGTAGATCGGCAAAAAAGTGTAGAGCTCGCTCAAAAAAATACATTTTGAGCTTGGGGCTCCCTCGGACTCGGACTCACCAAAATTTTTCTCCACCGGATATTGCACCGGACCTAGAAACCCTTTGTGTCTCGGGCGACACATGAAATGATGCTGAGCCTCAGTGTGATTTTATCTTATGTCGACCCCTTTGCTTCATCGGGAATAAGCGCGTTATAAATATGTTTTTTTTTTGGTCTAAAACACGTGAGTTGCTTAGTAGCTCGTCGTTCTGCGTCCTTCTGCGTGCCGTTTTAGTTGCGCCTTTTCACATCATGAATTAAAACCAACTCACCGAGCTTTTTATTGTAAAAAATTAGCATGTCAACCACAAAGTTATAATAATAATATCTGGAATTTTACATCCGAAAACGCGATATGATCATTAGAAAAGTCGTAGTGGAGGGATCCGGAAATTTCGACCATCTGGTGTTCTTTAGCGTGCACTGACATCGCACAGCATACGGGCCTCTAGTATTTCGCATCCATCGAAATGCGACCACCGCGGCCGGGATCGAACGCGCGAACTTCGGGTCAGCAGCCGAGCACCCTAACCACTCTACCATCGATGCGTACTACAAGGCAAGTGCGCATATACTCGCTCTATAGATTACTCACTGCATTCTGTTGTGAGTGTCCTTTTTAATACATGTAGGTACCACGACCGTTTCTCAATAAATCCTCATTCGCTGCGATTAGGGTGTTCTGTGTAGATTGCTCACGGCATTCTGTCGCGAGTGTTTTTATTACGGTAGCAATTATATGGACACTCTCGGCTGATTTTTGCCGTCATGTCCCGTATATGTATATGCATATATATTGCCACGAGCTATTCTTATTTTCACTTTTGTTGTATTCAGTTTTCGCCCACAGAGACCGTCAGCAAAGCTCAGCTCAAACCTCGCCTTATTGTTCTAGACCATTCGCGATTATTGTAGATCGTTTTGTTAAGATTGCACGCAAGACGCGACCACTCGACATTATTACAGAGCTTGCACAATGACCTGTGATAAGGCTAGAATGTTCGACGCGTGATGCATAAAAGCCGGCGCGCTCCAACGAAGTTCAGTTGATCGACGGCCGACGCTCCGTTCGCTGCTATCAGTGCCAGTGCTTATTGCTGTAATCTGCCTTTCCGTTTAGCGGCCACAAGTTCGGCCTAATAAACAGTTTCATCTTGAACATACCGACTGCTGCTTGGGTCAACGTCACGACCACGTGACATCTGGTGGAGGTGCTGGGTATCGATCCCAGTACCTCTCGCACGGATAGACGACGCCCACGATCGACTCCACAACGCAAAGTACTTTTCGTCGATGGACCTCAAGACAGGCTACTGGCAAATCGAGGTCGACGAGAGAGACCGAGAGAAGACTGCCTTTATCACACCAGACGGCCTCTTCGAGTTCAAGGTAATGCCCTTCGATCTTTGCTCGGCGCCTGCGACGTTCCAGCGTGTAATGGATACCATACTGGCAGGCTTGAAGTGGCAGACTTGTGTTGTGTACTTGGACGACGTCGTTGTGTTTTCCTCAAACTTCGACGAACACCTCCGGCGCCTTGAAGCTGTACTTCAAGCAATCAAGACTTCCGGACTTTGACATTGAGCATGCGTGCTCACCATGTTTGTTTTTCAAAATACATGTACATGTTTTTCCAATGAACCAGCTGCAAGATCAGCGCCGTGTGTGTCACTTCTTTCCTCCGTCCTGTGTGTTAGCGCTTTAGTATTTTTTAACATGATTCCGGACTCACCCTGAAGCCACAAAAGTGCCGCTTCGCCTACGAGGAGCTCTTGTTCTTGGGCGACGTGATAAGCAAGTCCGGAGTACGCCCCGACAGGCAGAAGACAGCCGCCATCGCTACATTCCCGCCACCCGCCGACAAGAAGGCCGTGCGTCGATTTCTCGGCCTGTGTGCCTATTACCGGCGGTTCGTTAAAAACTTCGCCCGCATCGCCGAGCCTCTCACTAACCTCCCCTCGACCGACGTCGAGTTCAAGTGGGAAACGCCGCAAGAGGCAGCATTTCAGGAACTAAAACGACGCCTGCAGACGCCTCCGTTACTTGCGCATTTCGACGAACACGCCGAAACAGAAGTACACACCGACGCAAGCAGCGTAGGACTCGGCGCCGTTCTTGTGCAGCGGACTGACGGACTGGAAAGGGTCATTAGTTATGGTAGCCGGTCGCTATCAAAGGCAGAGGCCAACTACTCCACAACAGAAAAGGAGTGCCTTGCCATCATCTGGGCTACATCCAAGTTTCGCCCCTACCTTTACGGCAGGCCCTTCAAAGTTGTGAGTGACCACCGCGCCTTGTGTTGGCTAGCTAACTTGAAAGACCCTTCTGGTCGCCTCGCACGGTGGAGTCTGAGACTTCAAGAATTCGACATTACCGTCGTTTACAAGTCCGGGCGAAAACACTCCGACGCAGACTGCTTATCTCGCGCCCCCCGTCGACCCGCCGCCGCAGGACGACCAGGAGGATGACTTCTTCTTGGGAACCATAAGTGCCGACGACTTCGCCGAACGACAGCGAGCCGACCCGGAACTCAGAGGCCTTGTGGAGTACCTTGAAGGCAAGACCGCCATTGTTCCAAAGGCATTCAAGCGAGGACTCGCTTCGTTTTTCTTGCGAAACGGCGTTCTCATAAAGAAGAATTTCTCGCCACTTCGAGCCAACTACCTTCTCATAGTGCCTTCAGCACTGCGACCAGAAGTACTCCAGGCACTACACGACGACCCGACGGCTGGACACCTCGGACTTTCCCGCACGCTCGCAAGAGTACAGGAAAAGTACTACTGGCCGCGCCTTGCCGCCGACGTCGCCCGCTACGTAAGGACGTGCCGAGACTGTCAGCGACGGAAGACACCGCCAACAAGACCAGCAGGCTTCCTTCGGCCGATCGAGCCTCCTCGGCGACCGTTCCAGCAGATCGGGATGGACCTTCTGGGGCCAATCCCAACGTCGACTTGCGGAAATAAATGGATCGCCGTAGCCACCGACTACCTCACCCGCTACGCCGAAACAAAAGCCCTGCCCAAAGTCAGTGCCGCCGAGGTAGCCAAGTTCTTCGTTGAGAACATCGTCCTTCGAAACGGCGCCCCAGAGGTTCTCATCACCGACAGAGGTACGGCGTTTACGGCTGACCTAACCCAGGCGATCTTGGGATACAGCCACACAAGTCACCGCCGGACCACCGCGTACCACCCACAGACCAACGGCCTGACCGAGCGTCTGAATAAGACCATGGCCGACATGCTGGCCATGTACGTCGACGTCGAACACAAGACGTGGGACGCCATCCTCCCGTACGTGACCTTCGCGTAAAACACGGCCGTACAAGAAACGACGCAGTTGACGCCATACAAGTTGGTCTACGGACGGAGCCCGGCGACGACGCTCGACGCCATGTTACCAAACATGACCGACGAGGAAAACATCGACGTGACCACCTACCTACAGCGCGCCGAAGAAGCACGACAGCTCGCCCGCCTACGGATCAAAAACCAGCAGAGGACTGACAGTCGCCGCTACAACCTTCGACGACGCCATACGGAATACCAACCCGGTGACCGTGTATGGGTGTGGACGCCAATACGCCGACGGGGACTCAGTGAGAAGCTTCTTCGGCGATACTTCGGGCCGTACAAGGTGCTTCGACGTCTCGGTGCTCTGGACTACGAGGTCGACCCGGACGGCATCACGAACTCTCAACGGCGCCGTGCGCGACCTGAAGTCGTCCATGTCGTGCGCCTCAAGCCGTATTACGCGCGTTAGCAAACCCGAGGACTGCACTTATTGCTTAGTTATTGTACGTTCTTTCTTTATTGTTGTGATTTATTGTTGCATGCATTTTCCCCCCCGTGTTCTGTTTTAAGCATCAGGACGATGCCTTTTCAGAGGGGGGGCATTGCCACGAGCTATTCTTATTTTCACTTTTGTTGTATTCGGTTTTCGCCCACAGAGACCGTCAGCAAAGCTCAGCTCAAACCGCGCCTTTTTGTTCTAGACCATTCGCGATTATTGTATATCATTTTGTTAAGATTGCATGCAAGACGCGACTACTCGAGATTATTCCAGAGCTTGCGCAATGACCTGTGATAAGGCTAGAATGTTCGACGCGTGATGCATAAAAGCCGGCGCGCTCCAACGAAGTTCAGTTGATCGACGGCCGACGCTCCGTTCGCCGCTATCAGTGCCAGTGCTTATTGCTGTAATCTGCCTTTCCGTTTACCGGCCACAAGTTCGGCCTAATAAACAGTTTCATCTTGAACATACCGACTGCTGCTTGGGTCAACGTCACGACCACGTGACAATATATAAGTAAAAGCCACGAAGAAAAATACCCGCGGGTAAGGGTAGGTACTCACTAGCGGCAAAAACGCGAGCGACACGCCGCGTGCGGCAAGCGTGCTCGCGGCAGGCGCGTGCGCTCGTGTTTCCATTCGCGTTTTACGCTACAAGGCAGTTGTCGCGGACAGCCTTTGGGCGTTTCATGGGCAGGGAAGAGCCACCCTTCTAGCATACGACCCCCGGGTCCGTGGCCTTGGAGAATTGAACGCGCGCTTGGCTCAAACGGATACTGTTATCCCCTCCGCAGTCGGCCATAAAACGGGAGACACGTGCTGGAGTGTCAGTGGTGGTTTGTGTGTGTGTGTGTGTGTTTGTGGTGTAAGGAGGAGAGACCAGCGGACTCTGAAGGACACCAGTCGCCAGCGAACCATTTGAGCTGCGTGGACGTTCCATTTTCTTGCTGTCACTAAATATAAGTTCGTTTTGTTTTAATCACCGTCTCTGTTTCTCTCTTCGGTGTTTCACGACTTGAGCAATCGAGTCGTAGGGACACTACACTCTTGGTGCCGAAACCCGGGACTTTCTCGCCGTGGACTTTGTGTTGTGAATGAAACGTCAACGACTCCACGCCTTGAACGCCTCGGCAACGACGGACGTGAATCTACTCCGGTGAGCGAACTATTTAACGAAGTGGCCTTAACGATGGAACGTCTCGTAAAGAAGAGAAAAGTCATACGTGCTCAAATTACGCGACTAATTAACGACTTCGAGAGTCGGCCAGGACCTCTCGACGAAAACAAAGCGGAAATCCTGCACGCCTGGCTTACCAGTTGGCATAACGACCTGAACATTGTGAACAAGGATATCGAACCACTGGTAACCGAAGAAGATGCGGAGAACGAGTTCCAACAGACGTGCGACTATCAAGACCGCATCGTAGCCTGCCTCGCTCGCCTGCAGCGGCAAATGACTGTTCAGAGTCGCCCAACGAACGCCGAATCGGAGGGTAATGGTAGCGCTTCACAGACGACTCCGGAGCTCAGGACAAGGGTGAAGCTGCCGAAATTTGAGCTTGTGAAGTTCAGCGGGCGGCGCTCAGACTGGCAGCCTTTTTGGGAAGTGTTTGAACAGGTGGTCGACAAGAACGAAGAACTGTCGCTTATTGACAAATTTCACTACCTGAGATCGTCAGTCACGGGCGACGCGGCTGCTGCTCTTGCGAGTCTACCACCGACGTCTCGATGTTATCGCGACGCTGTAGAACTTCTGAAAGGGGGTTTCGGGAACAACGAGCTCCTGATGCAAGAGCACATGAGAAGTCTGCTAGACATCAAACCGGTGCACTCTTCGGATGACGTACGGAGCCTTCGCCGCCTCTACGACACCCTGGCAGCACACATCTGCGGACTGGAGTCACTGGGAAGGAAACTTCACACCTACGGTGCAATGCTGCTACCCGTGGTTCAGAGGGCCATGCCTAGAGACATTCTTCTCGACTTTGGAAGGAAGTTCGCCACGGACGCCAACTCTACTTTTCGACGATCAGCGGAGTTCATCCTCCGAGGGACCGGAGCCAACAACACCGGAAGGAGACCGAGGTACAGTGAACACCTTCAACAAACTCCTGTATTTCCTAAAAGTCGAAGTCGAGAGCCGCGAAAACCTTGCTGCACTTCAGAGTTTGGACCTAAAGCAGCCCTCGAGGGAGATTCCTAGTCCGAGGCAAAAATCCAACTCAAGAATGCATGACACAACTTCTCAATCATCGGCAGCGTTACATCAAAACGTGACACCGCGGGACTGCTTCTTTTGTGGAACGAGCGAGCATGCAACGCCAGACTGCGATGCCGCAATATCACTTGAAGAGAAAAGACAGTTTCTGCGATCGTCCGGACGATGTTTCAGGTGCACGAGGCGAGGTCACTTATCGAGTGCATGCCATGTTAATGTGAGATGCGCTAAATGCCAGCGGAAGCATGCAGCGACCATGTGTGACCCGTCGTATCCAACCAGACCACCATATGCTAACGGATGCCGTCACTGACACTCAAATCAGTCTCGAAGCTGTCACCGAAGATGGGAGCGCTCCTAAAGAAACCGTTTTGTTGCAAACAGCAACGGTTCGGTGTAGCGGCCGAGAGCCCTCAAGTGCTCACGTGCGAGTCATGTTTGATGGGGGGTAGTCAGCGCTCCTATGTTACCACACAGACAGCACAGAAGCTTGGGTGTGAGTTTGTAGGACAGAAAAGATTGAGTGTTGGCTTCTTTGGGGGACACCAAGAAGAACGGCCATTTCGAAGAGTCAAGGTGTTCCTGGAAACGAAGAGGGGTGAGAAACGGGAACTTGACGTGTTCGAGACGGATGTCATATGCGACCAAACGATTCCCAAACCACCAAAACAAACTTTGGAGAAATTGAAAGCTTTGGGCTACGAATGTGCTGATTCCAGCAACAACGACGGTCCGAAAGAGATTGGCTTGCTGATTGGAGCCGATTACCTATGGGATCTGAGCACTGGACGAACGGTCAAACTGGGTAAACGGCTCAGAGCAGTGGAAACGGTTGCAGGATGGACGGTGCAAGGTCCCGTCGAGGGAAGCAAGAACGACAGTCACTGCACCCAGACCGTGATTCTGCGCACTTCGATTATCGAGAGGACAAACGACCGGCTCAGCAACTTTGGGACGCCGGAATCGATTCACGGCATTGAAGGGAATAAAACAAGATGTCCAGCGCCGGAATTCTTTGAACGAACTGCCGGAACGGCGAGACGGAAAGAATTTGAATGCGGAGCCCTCTCGACAACAGAATTGAATCAAGCTGAGTTGTTGGGGGGTCCGTCACGAACAGAAGAAGGGGCTACTGAGGGAGTTTGAGAGTGTTCAAGAACAACGGCAGCTTCCCGCAGACTCAACCACTAAGAAGGACATCAATCATGATTGATGAAATGGGAGTACTGAGAATCAGTGGAAGACTGCAACAAAGAAACATGAGCTATGAGGACAAATACCCCTGCGTGTTACCCAGGGAAAGCAGCATAGCAAAACTCCTAATTGGGCATTGTCATCACCAGGTGCTTCATGGAGGAATTCGCGACACTCTAGCGCAACTTGGAGAGAAGTACTGGGTGGTTGGAGCTAGACAACTCGCCAAGAAGGCCCTGAAAGAATGTGTAACGGGTCAGCGCTTTCATGCACTACCTGCGAATGAGGTACTCGCTCCTCTAACGAAGGACCGACTAACGGAGGCTCAGCCTTTTGAGATAACTGGTCTTGATTTCGCCGGACAACTTCTCATTAAGGGAGCAACTGCTGTGAAATGCTATATCGCTTTATTCACATGCGGAGTAACCAGAGCGGTTCATTTGGAGCTAGTGAACGACATGTCAGCAACCTCATTTCTTCTTGCCCTCAAGAATTTCATTGCAAGACATGGCATCCCGAGCACAATTTACAGTGACAGTGCACCAACTTTCAAGAACGACAACAAGGGTTTGGCCTCTCTTTGGTCGGCAGACCGAATCGAGAATTCCCGAGACATCGAGACATCGCGAATTCCCGCGTTAAATGGAAATTCATTGTTGAGAGTGCAACATGGTGGGACGGGTTTTACGAGTGCCTCATTGGACTGACGAAGCAAGCATTGAAAAAGATACTTGGAACCAGCTTCGTTAGTTTTGTGGAGATGACCCCTTTGTTGACAGAGGTTGAGGCTGCCATCAATTCGCGCCCCCTCACTCATGTTCACGCAGAGCCCAACGAACCAGAACCACTCTGTCCAGCATCATTTCTCACGGGAAGGTGATTGACGGCCCTGCCTGCATTGCTGCCACGAGAAATCGGTGCCTTATCCTGTATGAACTTGAAACAAACGATTTCAAGAAGAGACAAGCTCCTAGTGGGCTTCTGGCGCCGATGGGCGAGAGAGTACTTGCAGGAGCTACAAACCACCCGCACGAAGCGGAACCAACGCCTCAAGCAAGTAAACATCGGTGACGTGGTGCTACTGAAAGAGACCGCCCAGCCAAGACAGCGGTGGAAAATGGGCACAATAGAAAGGGGACTCACTGGCAGAGATGGCAGAGTGAGGGCTTTTGAAGTGCGTATGCCCGGCGGATCGACTCTTCGTAGGCCGATACAGCTGGTTTACCCGCTGGAAATAACGACTTAAAGAAGAAAATGACTTTGTCATTGCGGCGGGGAGTGTGTCGCGGACAGCCTTTGGGCGTTTCAAGGGCAGGGAAGAGCCACCCTTCTAGCATACGGCCCCCCGGGTCCATGGCCTTGGAGAATTGAACGCGCGCTTGGCTCAAACGGCTACTGTTCTCCCCTCCGCAGTGGGCCATAAAACGGGAGACACGTGCTGCAGTGTCAGTGGTGGTTTGTGCGTGTGTGTGTGTGTGTGTGTGTGTGTGTGTGTGTGTGTGTGTGTGTGTGTGTGTGTGTGTGTGTGTGTGTGTGTGTGTGTGTGTGTGTGTGTGTGTGTGTGTGTGTGTGTGTGTGTGTGTGTGTGTGTGTGTGTGTGTGTGTGTGTGTGTGTGTTTGTGGTGTAAGGAGGAGAGACCAGCGGACTCTGAAGGACACCAGTCGCCAGCGAACCATTTGAGCTGCGTGGACTTTCCATTTTCTTGCTGTCACTAAATATAAGTTCGTTTTGTTTTAATCACCGTCTCTGTTTCTCTCTTCGGTGTTTCACAACTTGAGCAATCGAGTCGTAGGGACACTACAGCAGTGATACTTGGAGCCTCGAGTTGTATAAGACTTCAAGAATTGCTGCCGCGCCGCGTAAAACGCGAATGGGAACGGGAACGCTGCGCCTGCTGCGAGCGCGCTTGCCGCACGCGGCGTGTCGCGCGCGTTTTTGCCGCTAGTGAGTACCTACCCTAAGGGTACGCACTCAGCGGCAAAACGCGCGACCGCGTGCGGCAAGCGCGGTAGGCGCGTGCGTTCCCGTTCCCATTCGCGTTTTACGCGACATGGCAGCAATTCTTGAAGTCTTATACAACTCGAGACTCCAAGTATCACTGCCTCGTAGCGTAAAACGGGAATAGAAACATGAACGCACGCGCCTGCCGCGAGCCCGCTTGCCGCACGCGGCGTGTCGCTCGCGTTTTTGCCGCTAGTGAGTACCTACCCTAACAGAGCGGGGGGCGACAAACGCCGCTGAAGTGGACATCAAACGAGTCGGCCCACCTCCGTCGCTGCGAGGCGTATGCGATGAGATCCCCCCCCGCCTGTTCGACGAGCCGGGGAATGCTCAAGGAGAGGAAACGCCCCGCACGCCTTTAACAATCGCGGAAAGACGCGAGGGGGTGGGGGGGGTGTCCCTCATGCTAAAGTCCCTCTATGTTTCAAAAGTAGCGAAAGGTCCTGATCCAGCCGCCGCGTCCTGCGATAGGCCGATTGGTGACACGTGACCTTTTTGCCTCCGCGCCCCGCCCAAAGGGTCCAGCGGTGGCAGCGCTGTGCCGGCGAGAGGTACGGGTGACGGCGTTTTGAAGCGTGGAGTTGGACAATTTAACAAGTACTTCACGCTCCTTTGCAATATAGAAACGTTTATTTACTTGAGGTTGAGTGGACGTGGGAATTCCGTGCATGAATTGAATGTTTGGAACGTGACGGGCTAGTATGCCGGGTCTCAATGCCCTCGGTTGTTTCACCGCGCGGAGGTCAGAAAAGGCCCACAAAATCAGTCGCAAGAAATGTTTGCGCACAGAAAACACCCGGCTATGCGAAGTAAGTGATTTTGTAATGTTTATAACTTCAAGCAGCCATTCGCCTGGTGGCGAGCTTTTGTTTTCGTGCATATAGGTGAGCATTATCTCGGCTAGGCTATTATTGTCTCAGCATTCTTGATACTCTAGCTTTGTGCGCAGTAGACAACGCAGATTCACGCCCGTATCTCTCAACATTAAATAGCTCGGAACCCAATACACTCATGCCTTCGTTTTTCTCCTCGTGGTGGCTTCAATACCAATAGCTCACAAGGAAAAGGACAATTTGGTATTAGTTCTTTCCACACCTTGCCATGTTTTGCTGCACTGCTGTGCGCGGGATCAATTGAGGCTTCTTCGTTGAAGCATTCCGCGTGATGTTTTTCCCTAGGGGGGCCACAATGCTTTTGGCGAGTTCGAGTAAGTAATACTGCATATGACACTGAGAGGAAAAAACCTAAATCATATATGCCGCACCCAGAATCACTGCTAATTTGCCAAGACAGAAGGAACGGTAGCCACCCTGCAAGCGACTGAGGGGTGGTCAGTATTGACAACAAACCTTCCAAAGAAAAACTTTGCTATGAATTCATGCAATAAAACATAATTTTTCAATAAGTGCTCTTTTATACTCATGCATCTCTACAAAAAGTCACCTAGCTCAGCTTTTCTCCTTGTAGTCTGGTTTCAGGGCCTGTAGGTGCATATATACGTTAATAACCCTTAATGAATCCAAAACAAAGTTAATGTCATTTACCCTACATAAAGCCCGCATACCAACATCTTACGTTTTAAATAATGCCGAATTAACTCTTAGTAGTAGTTATAAATACCTTGGCGTTCACTTTCAATCAGATCTCACCTGGCATTATCACATTGACGTCATCCTTGCTTCAGCTAATCGTTCACTCGGTCTTATCAAACATTCGCTAAAAAATGCCCCTCCCTATATACGTAAGCTCGCCTACTTAACAGTCGTTAGACCTAAAATCGAATACGCTTCAGCTATCTGGGACCCAGTTCAAGCCTATCTTATCCAGAATATTGAATCCTTGCAAAACCGTGCTGTGCGTTTTATTTTTTCAGATTACTCACGTCATTCAAGCATCACTGCACTAAGAGATCGCGCCGAACATGAACCCTTATCCCATCGTCGCCAAGCAGCTCGCCTTTCGCTTTTTCATAAACTATACCATCATTCAATTCTTTCTGACGATTTCTGTCAGCCCCCCCGCAGCCATTTTTCCTCGCCGCGATCACCAGTGCAAAGTCAAACGAGCCATATGTCACACTCATCGTTTCGCTAATTCATTCATACCACGCACTATCATTGAATGGAACAATTTATCATCGCACGTAGCTACCGAAAAAAACATAACGAAATTTCAAGATCTTCTATGCGCTAAGCCTATTGCCTAAACGTGGTGTCCTACGTGGTGGTTTTTACAGCGAAAGCTGTATATGGCTAGGAGAAACGAAAAAATTGACGGCAGATCCACGAGGTGAATGATGATGAGATTGGGCGAAGCTCCTGGAAGTAATCATCGGTTAAACCGTGAAATTTCTTCCGTTAATTCGCCCGATAAAATTGATGTGAAACGATTGATTAAATGTTTTATCAAACTTTTATTGCTGGTTTCCGTTGTCCTTTCATTATGACCGCTTTGTGGTCGGTGAAATGTAAGCTAAGTGGTTCTTGCATACGAGCACACACCGACGGCAACGAGCATCGTCAACTACAAACCTGTATCACGATATGGTTTTGATTATAAAATCCATTGCTTTAGAAAACACCTGGCGTCTTTCGTTAAGCAGCTGGCGTCTTTTCGTTTTGCTTTAGAAACATCTGGCGTCTTTTCGTTTTGCTTTTAGAAAACATCTGGCGTCTTTTCGTTTTGCTTTTAGAAAACATCTGGCGTCTTTCGTTGGTTTATTTCATCAATCAACGGCGTTTCGAACAAAATTTTTATTGTTTAATTCACGCACAGGAGAAATCTCACCAGGCACTACCTTGGAGGTAAACAATGGCTGCTACTGGGAATGAGCGACAGCAGAAGTCGGCTTTTAACACTTCTACTTCTACTAACGTTTCCTACTGGAACATGCCAATGGCTGCTAATGGGGAATGAGAGACAGAAGAATTCGGCTTTTAGTTAACGCGCACGCTGCGAATTTTTTATTGTTCAACAACGCACAGGAGAAATCTCCCACCGGCACCACCTTGGAGGTCAAAGCGTAAGACTGGTTACGCACTACGACTACGACGAGGGACGAACGGGTGCCGCTTTAAGGAGCTTCGCCCCTAAAACCGCTCGGCATCTCTGTCACGAGCGGTCTCCATTGGCTGTGCTATCATTTACGTCGTTCTGAGCGTCGTACCCAAGCTCGCGCGTCATTGGCACGCGAGCTTGGGTACGACGCTTGCAAGGTCAAACGCTTGCACCCACGGCGCGCCCTCTGGCGCGCCGAAGAAACGGCGTTGCGGGCAGAACCGCGTCGACGTGATTGCGGGAGCGCGTTGGCCGGGGCGAACGCCCGCTTTGGCCGAGAGTTTCTCCAGCGGCACTTTGGCTTCGGCTGCGACGTCTGTGACCGCCTGTGGTTCGACCACAACCTGGCAACGATAATTGTGGATGGCTTCAGTGCAGCGTCGGGTTGAACCCGCTGCTAAACACTGGGGCCGCACATTTCAGCTTCGCTGGTTAACCATTTGTACGGAGTGCTTGGGCGGTGATTGTTTTTTTTTTCGCTTATTGCAGCGTATCCCTTTTGTAAGTTTCTGTTTACTTCCTTGTACATATTGTGTATTTCATGTACCCTGTTTGCGTAGGCATTCTGTAACTGCCTTCTATGCTTGCACTTTTAGCCTTTTATTACCACTTGTGTCTAGTTACTTCAGTTTCTAATTTCAAACTATGTTGTAGTTTGCATTTGTTTCTTTGTCGTTGTTGTTGTTGTTGTTGTTTTTCTGACCCAATGTATACCAGCCAATTGTCAAGATTGTACTTTTTACCGTTTCTCTCACTCTGTTATTTTCCCAATTTATTGTTATATGTCCCCCCTATGTAATACCCTCGTCGAGGGCCTTTAGGGGTATTTTGAATAAAAGAATAAAAAAATGTATTTGAAATTGAATTAGGTATCTAATAAAATCCCCTATACTTTCCTTGGTATCATTGTCTGTTATTTCTCAATAGTGTTAGGTTTTCTCCTGTTAGGTTTCCTCTGTGTCGCGATGGTAGCGGTCGCCGAGAGCAGCGAGCAGCCGAACAGACGTCGCTGAAGAGGAGCCTTCGCCCAGAGGCGAAATAGGGAGGCAGTTGTTTTGTAAAACAGTAACGTTTACTATATCAGGTTATCGCAGGTATCTACAAAGCCGGCCAGCCCGACGAAGTCGGCTGGGGCGAATGCTCTTAACATGGGGCCGGCACGACCTTAAATAAGGTTCCAGTCGTTTGTCTGGGGCTGGTTCACGGTGTTTGGCGGGAAAAGAAAATAGTTCGCCGGAACTTTTGAGTGGCTCGCCGACCTCTCCATGGGAAGTGGCGCTGGTGGTGCAATAGTTCGCCGAAACTCAGGGTGACTCGCCGACCCCTCCGTGGGAACAGGCGCTGGTGGGGGGGAAGAGTTCGCCGAAAGTCTGGGCGACTAAGTGATCTCCCGTGGGAAGAAGGATTGCACGATGCCTCTGGCACAACAGCACCCCCGCCGCCAGACAATGCATCCAGAGTTCGAGCTGTACCACGCATCTCGGATGAAGGGATGCTGGTTGACCGTTGAGAGCTGTAGCCGTTCCGCACTTTCCGCCCGTGGCGACTTTCACAGCCCTGCAGAGGTTCACTGGAATGACCGAGAATCAACACGCCAAACCACTCGGATTGAAGCAAGCGCCCTTCAAATGCTGGTCAAATCGCCAGACCAGCAGAAAAAAATACATTTCCTCGAGATTGAGTTAAGCTAATGAAATAGCATCAGGAGCAACGCATCTCAGGAGGAATACCGTAGTTCGGACGAACCTTTAGCTAAGTGTCAGTGCGTGACACTGCTAAAGCCAATCAGAATTGCTTCGCAAGCGATTCTCAAATGACCTAGGCAGATTGGGGACAACCGAAGTTGCTGAAGATGACTCAATTTTGCCCCCGAAACTACAACAATAGCTCTTAACAGATGTGCACCTTGGCGCCACTCGCAAGTCTTCGAAACCTCCGCCCAAAATTAGCCTATAAGCTATACGCTTTCGCTCAATGCACGCAGCAAATGAGCATCACAACAAAGAAAATACGCTTTAAACAAAGTAAGAAATAACGCTCAATATCAAACTCACGCGTAAAACACAAAAGAAACAGAAAAGTAAAACCTACACTGACGCGCATACTAACACGTAATGCCAAACACGCCAGAAGGTATCTTACACAGAGGCTTTTACTTAGCCTTCTTCTCTGTTCAAACAGCTCGCTAACGGTTAGCTCACTTCGAGCGCTAACAGTTATGTTTCAAAATATTAAGAAAGCAAAAGTAAACAAACAAACGAACATCTCAGTGTCTGCTTCTTCGATGACGAGGAAAGCACAACTTACAACAAAAAAATCGACGCATTCCTTGCTCATCGGCAGACGACCACAATTAGAAAGAAAATCATTCCGAAAACTGACTAATACAAGATACACTCTTGGTATTGGCAATGCGGCACTCTTTCAGACGAGCTCTTGGGAGTCGCGCATTCCACAGTTTTCGAGGGGTCCGGTCACGACAAAGGGACAAAGAACAAACCTGCCCGAAGCACTCAGTAGCGGCGACTTTTGACCCGCAGCCGCCGAACTCGGACAGAGGGACATATGCACGGCGTCGTTTGCCTATTGCGCCCTTCCCAGTTAAGTTACCCTTTCGCCACGGAGGGGGGACAGCCTTTGTCGAAATTCCGCCGTTCGCGACACCTCGCTGAGCTCCTGGAGCTACTCTGCACTGAAGATGAGACCAGGCGGTGATTTCGGCGTCTGAATTTCTCAGAAATTCGTTTCTTCGCGACGCGCTTCGCGCTTGATCCAGATCTCAGTAGCGGCCTGAACTTCAACCTTCTCTTAGCGGGCCTTTTCGCGATCTCAGGCCTAGCCTTTAACTTCGCGTCTCGAGAGATGATGTCATGGCATTTAGCTAGCTTAGCGCGCTTGGGCGCTACTCATCTCTTTTGAGTTCCTCTTACGTTTTCGCCGACGCCTTTCTTTTTCGGGACTGTTCGGAACGCTCACAGCCTCGGCACTAGTACTCACAAGTACGCTGTCTTCGACATTAACTGCTGAAACTCCAATCGGCTGAACAAGCCTATTCTCGGGGTCGTTGCTAGGTGTCTGTGCATCAGACACAACGGTGCCTCCGATACTTTCTGAACTAGCCGGCTCGCTTTCAGATGTCCCTTGAGCTTGCGGGGATCTACCACTGTCACGGATAACCCCTTCTGTCAGGCCTTCGAAGTCGGCCTCCTGCTCTCTTTGGCGAACTTCATTCTCTCGCTCTATGCGAAGCGACTCGTCATCTTGCGCCTTCAGAAGCGCCTGAACATCTCGCTCTTCGCTACGCGCCTCATCTTCTCGCTCTTTCTGACGCACTTCGGCGTCCTGCGCGTTGCCGCGTGCCTCAGCCTCTTGCGCGTTCCGCCGCGCCTTTTCATCTAGCACTTCGCGACGCGCCTCGTCCTCAAGCGCTTTACGACGCGCATCATCCTCTAGCGCCACGCGACGGGCCTCAGCCTCCAGCGCTCTATGGCGCGCCTCGTCTTCACGCGCTTTGTGACGGGACTCAATTTCCAGCGCCTCACGACTCGCTTCAGCGCTGTCTCTATCGCTCCGACTTTCCCAGTCGGTACGGCTTGAAGCAACAAAATGCCTGATCAAAGCATGTCTAGCCTTATGAAAGTCTGTTGCTTCCTCAGCGGATGAGCATTGCAAAATCCGCGCGCGATCTTGCACGGCAGCAACGTGACGAGCCTCTCCACCCAAAGGTCTCGGCTAACACCAACCTCCCTGCAGACATCCTCAAAATCAACGAGAAAGGTCACGATATTTTCGCCTGTCTCAAAGATGTGGAGTTGGCGTTGCGCTTGCTGCCACTTAAGCGCTTCGATTTTTCGATCAAGCTCTTTCATTCTAAGAGCATGTTCTCTCGCTCTGCAACGCTGCTTAGCCTCCTGCTGTTCGCGTTTTCGACGCTCCTCAGCCTTCTGCTTTCGCTCACAAATTTCCTCCCAAGTCTCGTCAGCCTCCTCGACAGTCACGTTCTCTGCCCGCATCACCTCGAGAATCGCTTCCTTTGTTTTAGCGGACCCGGCGGAAATGCCCAAGTCCTCACAAATTTCAAGGAGGTCCTGCACCAGGTACTTCTCCATCGCGATCTCGTCCCTCGTGATGCGTTCCTATGCTGATATTCACCCGTACTTTAAAACTAGTCACATGGTTTAAAGTAGGGGAAAATATATCAAACAAAAATCTCAAAACACTCTCCTAACATCTGCCTGTGCTAGAGAGGTCTGGCGATATGAACAGTAAACATTGGGCACTCACCCAACCAAAGTAGCCGATGATGGTCCAAGTCGTGGCTGCCGTCGAGCGTGTCGTGGGAGTCCTCTGGCCTATCAGGGATCCGGTCCAACTTGCCAATGTTGAGATCCGGGGTACCGTATCCCAGCGTAGCCAAACGTTGATACCAGGGCGGTCGTCCTCGAGCTTCCAGGGATCCGATCAAGCTTGCCAACCGTGGGGTAGCGTATCCCCCCTTTTCCGAGCGATGAGAACAGGGTAGCGTATTCTAGCGCAGCCAAACGTTGAGATCCGGGCGGTCGTCCTCTAGATCGCAGGGATCCAATCCGTCTTTCCAACCGCAGGGTAGCGTATCCCGGAGCTGCCAACCACTGTTAAGTTTTCTCCTGTTAGGTTTCCTCTGTGTCGCGATGGTAGCGGTCGCCGAGAGCAGCGAGCAGCCGAACAGACGTCGCTGGAGAGGAGCCTTCGCCCTAGAGGCGAAATAGGGAGGCAGTTGTTTTGTAAAACAGTAACGTTTACTATATCAGGTTATCGCAGGTATCTACAAAGCCGGCCAGCCCGACGAAGTCGGCTGGGGCGAATGCTCTTAACATGGGGCCGGCACGGCCTTAAATAAGGTTCCAGTCGTTTGTCTGGGGCCGGTTCACGGTGTTTGGCGGGAAAAGAAAATAGTTCGCCGAAACTCTGGGTGACTCGCCGACCCCTCCGTGGGAACAGGCGCTGGTGGGGGGGAAGAGTTCGCCGAAAGTCTGGGCGACTAAGTGATCTCCCGTGGGAAGAAGGGTTGCACGATGCCTCTGGCACAACAATAGTTATAGGTAACACTGGAACATACCTTTATATATGCGGGACACGTAGGCGAAGGGGGGTAGTAGAAGGGACACTGCTTTTGATAAATATACGTCTTTCAAAACAGTTAATCATTAAAATGCGTGAGACACCAGCGGGCATGCTAAATTTCCTAGCTCTTGAAAGGTACTCTGCTTGCTAATATTCCACGCATTCAGTGCAACTCTGTCCTAAATAAGCATATTACAGTACTTTATAAACAATTTACGCGTAGTTAAAAGTGTCGTTTAATCGTGGGAATACTTCTGAACGCTGACAAATCCAATGAAACCAGTTATAGCGCATGTTTTGCACTACACACTACGCTAAGTGAACCGAGAGTAGCAATAAGCTTACAACCTGCCAACTTTTTTCGAACTAGAAAACAAGCCGTACATCTACTTCAAGTTACGCTAAAATTGAAAACACGCAAAGAACGAAAATATAAATGTTCTGCATGATAACTGCTGTGGGAAACTGCTCAGAAGCTCCCTTAGGAAAAGCACGTGTTTTTATTTCAATGTCTAGCGTACTCCGGGCTCGTTAGTTATTGTCCCTGTCGTTTGAAGTTTCCTAAGCGGCTTACGCCACAAAAGGCAATAATTAACCGATTAAAGCGCGCGCTGAGAGCCGTTTTAGGCGTCCGCAGAATGCACGCGGGCGAGCGGAGCGTCGTCTGCTAGCGCTGCTCCTAGGACCCCTCCAGAGGGCGCGCGTGTAGACTACGACCTTTGGTTTTACAAGCCCGGTCGTCGCTCGCGCGCGCGTTATCTCGCAATCTCAGCAGCCGACAGCGGGCGGCTGGCTCGTACGTGCTCCGCTCTCAACGCGAGGACATTGTGCGAACACTGTCCCTGGAGCGGCCATATGCTCTTAAACCAGCATTTTGTAGAGCTGCGTGAGATCGGATCCAAAAGAGTTAGCAGCCAGCCTCACTACGATTAACATTAGAATTTGTTGCTATCGCATTCACTGCTTCACCCTTGCGGTGAAACTGTGACTTTTTTAATACATGCAGGTACCACGAGCGTTTCCTAATAAATACTCATTCGCTGCTATTGGGGTGTTCTGTGTCACGGCTGTGATAAACAAAATAGCGCATTGTTTCGCAGGTTCAAGTTCCCAAACCCAGACAAGGAGTGTTACGGTCATCTGTTGTGCTCACGCATATGCTTTCGCCTGACGACAAGGTCGCCGAGTGCACCGGCTTTCGTGCTCAGGAAGCCGTGCAGAGCAAGTCTCTTACTAGCGCTACAAAACAAGATGAACACGTGGAGGCAAGCGACAGCACTGGAGAGCGGGAGGAAGTTTCTTCCGCGTGCCAGCTGTACAAGGGGCTGGCGTACTCATTCCTGTCGAGCTGCTGCTTCTCCACATGCACCATCATCGTCAAAATGCTCAAGTGAGTAATACGCGCGATAAATTTGCACTTTCCATGACCGTATTTGATGTGGAAGGCGCTACGACGACCACGGACAGAGGGAGAGTACAAACACACAGGGTGCCACTTCCAAAAATGTTTATTTCAAAATGAGCACAGTATATATACGCACCACGCGCTGTCACAAATATTCAATGCGCAGTCGCATTCAAGTAGAGCAACTCCTTTGATGACAGTGAAATTGAAACCACGCTAACACACTTATCACCTGCTTAGATCATTTTCTTGGCCTCAATGACATTCGTATACCCATTTATTGTGGCTTCTGGCGACAAGCAAGAGGGCGCGAAAGTCAGGAATACATATACAATCACCGGGCAATGAATCGCGAGGTGGTTGTCGTCGTCGCGCCTTACGCTTCAAATATGCTAAACCAACACACCCAGTATGCCATTCGTACATTGCATGAGCAATTACGGCCGCATTGTTCGATTTTATTCGTAACATCAGAGCACACTAAGTACACGTGCATTGCGTTGATTAGAGAAGTACGTGGTGCAGCCGTAACAGCGCCATAAGCACAGTGCTGGTGAGCAGTGGCGTAGGCAGGGTTTGACACCTCTCTCCGCCCCAGCCTCTACATCGCATGGCAAATTTTGGAGGCGGGCAGTGATGAGTAATAAGAAAGTTAGCAGTATTGATGGATATCGCTTGAACATAACTTTTAAATCGGCTTACTGGCATCTTCTCCGCTTTTCCATGGTCCACTTGCTGCTTCAAACGCGCCTTTATTACCACAAAAAGTGTCAAAGCATGTAAGAAACGTTCACCTCCCAAACCTATTGTGCTTTGCCTTTTCCCACTTTCTGCTTAGGTCCTTTGAGCTCGGTGGCAGTTAGTATCAGCCATCTTGACATGGAAGGTTTAGAAACCAACGTCTCGTTGAACGCGTGGTCTCATGGAGCAACGACGGCGTTACTCACTAGCGGCCTAATATTGCGCCAAATCCGATAGGTATGTTCTCTACGGACCTCAGAGAGCTGTTCATATCACACACCGATTCTAGTTCACGCCGTTGTCTGTAGCACACACATAATTTCTCAGCGCATCCTTGATGCATGGTACTGGAGCTGAAATACAAGCTTTCGCACTGCGGCAAAAAATGAGGTGGCGAGCGTTTAGCATTTCGCATGACTCTGGCAACTATTTTGGTCTGATATACCATGCAGTGCAGTTCATCTTGTGTGCTGCTGTGAAAGTAGAACGCGACGTGCGTCCTATCTGTCCTTATGCTACCAGACGGGTTGACCCTCCTCCGGCAGTGTTATTTACCCGCACAGCGTGCCACCTGTGGTTCGTGGCTATTGCGAATATTCTTGTAGTGAGCGCCTGCCGGCATCGAATGCCCTTGGCCGTTGCGTCGCAGTACGGGTGTTCTCTAGGGACAATAGCGCGAAGCTTCCCCGACTCTTCCTTGAACCGGTGCCCCTAGCGCTGGTGTCTTTAGTCCTTTAGCCTTCTTGCCATTGAGACCCTGATCACAGCAACAAGGTGATCGCGCTGCCACGCGGGGGGAATCTATCGTTTGAAGTTTATTTTCGCCACAGTGTTCCACTGTTTACATTTTTTTACACCCATGCATCAAACAGAGATACAATGTGTGGTGTGGAATGCACGAGCAAAGCTGCGATATAAATGCAGCTCGACTAGCCCCACATCCCCAGCAATGGCAAGGCAGAAAAAGTGACACCATTTGTAAAGTCGTCCAAGCAAGTAAATAGACTCATAAGTAAATAGTTAAATTCTTACAATAAGAAATAACACGTACAAAAAAAGGCAGGCAGGATTACACTCCTCGCAGAAATACTAAAAGTAAAAAGAAAGAACATACAACGAATCTTTGAAACTGCAGTGTTTTATGATACTTGTTTTCTCTTTTTTTTTCCTTTGCATCAGGTTAGTAAAAAAAAAACTTTGAAAATGCCCCTTCTCTAAAGAAGACGCGATCACGGTAATGAAAGACTGAATTTATTGAGTGTTTGTGGCAGTGAATGTTTCAGCATTTGGAGATCATAATTTGTTCGGCATCGGGGAACCTTCCAATAATCGCTCTGTCTGGTAGGTCTAGACGAGATGCTGCGCTGTAAGCACGTTATGGAGCTATGATTGTTACTTCCTTTGTTAATTTCAGTTTTTAATGATGCTAACAAACAGTACTCATACATGTAATCAAATCTTAATACTTTGAATTTATTGAGTAGAGACAAGGCATGTGCATTATACAGTGAACTCTCACTTCGGGGAGCATCAAGGGACCCAGGAATTCATAGTTAGTTCACTTAACTGAATGTTCACTATACTGAATTTTCACTAGAATACGGAACTGCATTGGACAAAAAGTCAGAATTGTGAAATGCAATTTAATTTGAAAATAATTCTGCAAATTTCCTTTGGACTGGCGCCCTTAAAGTGCAAGGAAAGACAAAGTTGTCCAGAGAGTCTGCGTTTGTATGCACTGCATCTGGCGCAGCTCGTTCCTGTATTACGTAGTCTCAAAACTTTCTAATATATCTGCAGGCTCGGCTAGAGATACAGAATTTTAGCGTGCCTCAGCCATTACAAATAATTCGTCAAACTCTTCTTCTTTTGGTTCCGGACGAACAACGGAAAAAATTTATAAACCTGATAGTTCTGCGCTGTCACTGAAGCGCACGTGGCTCGTTTTCGTCAGCCACACAGCCGCTTTGCCTCGGCGGCGCTGTAGCACAAGCGATGTTGGACCACCGCCGATGTGTTGGGGACGGCACGTATTTGCTACGCCAGTGCTGAAGAGCGCAAAACTTCATTGAATTCATCTCAAAAACAAGCCCGGGTCCGCAGATAATCTCACTCAACTGAAATACTCACCATTCAGGAATTCATATAACTGAAATATTTTTGCATGGAATGCATAGGAAAACCGCCGGGGATTTTCTAAAAGTTTGTTATTCTGAAATATTCGTTAAACCGACGTTCGTACAATTCAGAGTTCACTGTATTCAGCATTTGCAAGAGAACGTCATGCATATCCTTGAAGTATGAGTAATTTTGGCTTTGATTGCACGATGCCAGTACCCCACACCAAGAGAACATAGCGTAGCTGTGAACTAAAAAAGAGGTGTTATAAATCATTGACAACTAAGTAGTCGGTAAAATCACCTGACATCTCCTCAGCACGCCCATTATCTTACTTAACCTGTTTCTTACGATTTTACTATGTGTATCCCATAGCATATGCTTATCAAAAACTATTCCCAATGCTTTAGCTGTCGAAGAAAAATTAATCACTAAATCATGGAGGTGTAGCCTTTGAAGTAGCTTTGTACGTTGTTCCATTTTAAAGGAAACGCAACGGCTTTTGTTTTTAAACAGTTGATTTGTAGCAAGTTAGCAGTCCACCATGTATACAAGTCATGTACATTTACATATCTACACTTGTGAAAAATAAGGAAGTGTCATCCGCATATATGACATATTGGATTATATGGTTTGTAATGATAATGGCAATGGAAACCCAGCTTTTTGGACGCATACACAAGTAAAGGAGACGACAGACACACTCTGGGAGTAGGAGGAGGGGCAAACCTGCCTGCTCATTGCCGGCTGTGCAGCTGTTCACCTGACCTCAAAGGGACACAAATCATTGGGAAGCACGCAATACCAACGTGAAGTGACTGAAGCCTTTCATATCCGAAAACATGGCTCCGACAAATGCATTAGTGTTTCCTCGCTATCACTATCAACAAAAGAGATCACTTACTTAGAAAAATGTGGTTACTGATGTTATGCTGTCATTTTGAATTACACGTGTGTATTTTTTACGACGCATGCGCGCTTGGCTTTCCTGGGAACACTGTGTGCTCGTTTCATTAAAACTGTTGCTAGACCCAGCGTGTGTCTGTCGTCTCCTTTTCTTGTTGTATGCGTCCAAAAAGCTGGGTTTCCGTTTCCAAGTATGTACCAACAGGCCCAGCAACAGATTCTTCTGTGATAATGGCGTTAACATAAATAAAAAGTAATGGTCCTGATATACTACCTTGTGTACCTTGTGGTACAGCTTGAGCAACCTTTCGTAACGATGATTGTTCTGTGTTTATGCTTACACACTGTAGATTATTAGATGCGAAGCATCTTACGCTCGGGGCTATGTCTGTCCCGCATCCCGCGTCCGGTCACTTCCATCAAGTAGGGAAGCGTCGACTATGCGAACCAGAACACTGTATACAATAAGGCCGTCAACTACCACTACAGTCACCAGAGTGATGGCCGAGAGCACAGAGTGGCTGCTTAGCAATGACGGGAGGGCTCTTCGGAACAACAATCAAATGGCTCTACATGGACTACTTCCCTTTAGTCCAGGTTGTCAGACAAGCCGACGCCTCCTTCTCGAGTCTACTGACCAAGATAGGAGACGGAAGGGCTCTACACGACAGCGAAGTGACTTTGCTGGAGAGTCGCTTCCTTGCCGAGGAGGCAAGGAAGCGACTCGCCCCAGCGGCAGTGGCCTCTTCTACAGTAACGAAGACGTCAACACCTCCGTGGCGGCCACTTGCTCCGACAACAACATCAAGTCGTGCGAGCCCAGGACACCTTCCTGGGATGCACAATGAAGGAAGCCAGCCATGGAGAAGGTGGGCAAGATGTCAAAAGCAGAATTCGCTAACCTACCCAAGCAACTCGTATACTAGTCTACGACAAGCCCTACATGATAACGGCTAACATAGAGGTAAACGACGCAGTGGGAACCCTAAATCTGTGTGAACGAAGAGTCGTACAGCAATCCCATCTAGACGAAGAAGACACGTTTTCCAGACGATTGCGGTTACAGTTCGACGTTCCTACAAAGGGGAAACTCGCTTGACTTCGCTCCAACCAGGCAGTGAGCGAGGCGAAACGTTTGGGCTATGACGTTGACACGACGTGGATACCCATAGATCCGCTCCACGTCACGTTGACTATCCAACGCAACAGCGGTGTCGCGTGCAAACGAACACAATTTCCCCTGGTCCAGGAGAGCGCCATAACCGTACACAAGTCCCAGGGGGGGAACCTACTCTTCCATCGTATACGAATACTCGAAGACGCACCCACAGAAACTAGCCTACGTTGCCTGATACAGGTGCACCAACATTCAGAACCTCTACCTGAATAACGCTGCTGGTGACCATCGCTTCCACCACAAGAACGACAACGTGTACAAGAACATGATCGACGAATTCAAACGTCTCGACACCGTCACTCAGCGTTACCTCCGCACTTTCCGAGAAGACGTCGACCGAGTTCACTATAGCACTGCTAAACAGCCGGTTCCTCAACGCACACGCCAGAGACGTCGAACGTGATCGCGTGCTAACCAAAGCTGACGTGCTCTGTCTCACTGAAACGTAGAACGCCGCAAGACCGATGATCAACGGCTACGAAGCGATCATGTGTACGGAAGAGGCAGAACCTCCTGCCGGCGGTGTCGCCATATCGCAAATATCACAATGAAAGCTGTAGAAAAGCAACCCTTGACGCTACACTTCACCGGATCGTCTTCAAAACGCCCCGTGCACCGACGCTAGGAATCGCATGCGTTCCTCTCAATAAACACGCAACCACCACATTCCCCCCTCTTATACATTTTCATTCATACTCTAAATAAAATTACACGATCTCCCGCTCAATCTAACCATCTCTCCGCTGCTTCGCATCCGCACATGATTCCCTTTAGCGGTAGACGGGTAAGTTTTGCTCAAATAACTAGTGCTTAAATTCAGGGCGTTTCCTCGTATTCCGTAACCGGATAACTTTTGTGAAAAAATATCGTGATTCATACAGCCGAAGGCTTTTGAAAAGTTAAAGGATATACCCAGCGTAAGTTTCCTGTCTTCTATATTACCTAGAATAATTTCCTTTTGCCGCAGCAGTGCTACTTCTGGGGGGCAGCCCTGACCTGAAATCGCACTGTGCCGGCTTAACTACGACGGCATGCCTGAAATAATCATAGATGTAAACGCTATTGACTGTCTCTTGCGGGAACTGGACCCCTCAAAATATGTCGTTTCTGAGAGAATTCCACCCCATATGCTAACGAAATGTCATGGTATTATCACACAATATGTATGTATTTTCTCTCAAATATCTTATGAGACTGGGTTGGTTCCACATGACTGGAAAGTCGCGGCTGTTAATCCTATCTGCAAATCAGGAAGCAGAAAACTGGTGAAAAACTACAGCTCCATTTCCTTAACGTCTGCATCTTGGAAGATTTTTGAGCACATATCATACAGTCAGTTATTTAAATACTTTGAATCAATCAGTTTCACTGCCTCACAGCACGGATTTCGTAACAGTCAGTCATGCAATACTCAAATAGTTGAATTTCAACACTATATAGGTAAATCCCTTGACAAGAATAAACATGTCGACGCACTATTCCTTCATTTCAGGAAGGGGAACGGTGTGTAGCCCTTAATGCTTGTAGCTCATCAAACATAACAGTAAAACTAAGGAGTGTCCCAGGGCAGCGTTCTGGAGCCACTGTTGTTCCTCATATATATTCATGATATTGAAGATGACATACAGTTCCCCATTAAACTACTTGCAGAAAACTGTGTCGTCTACAGAGAAATTAATTCAATATCAGATATAACAATCCTGCAGACCGACCTTGATAAAATGGTAAATTTGTGTCAGCGCTGGCAGATGAGCTTGAATATTAGTAAATGTAACCATATACGTTTTAGGGGCGAAGCTCCTTAGGGTGTGTGTCTATCCCTCCTCTGTAGTCGTAGTAGTAGTAGTAGTAGTAGGTAGGTAGGTAGGTAGGTTGGTAGGTAGATAGCCACGTATAGTGAAATGCACCCACTCCACGTGATAAAGATGACGATGACGCAGTATAGTGGAATGTACCCACTACACGTGACAACGATGACGATGAAGCTGATGACCATGAAGTATAAGCGCGTTCCAGACCACACATTCTCTTTCTGCCATGGATGAAAACGATCGAGCTTCGCCCACTCATCATCGTTCACTTCGTGGATATGGCGTGATTTTTTTTCAAACAAAGAAATTGAACATCAAACACAGTATAAAATTCAAGGCACAACAATAAACACAGTCTCACAGTGCAAGTACCTCGGGGTGTACTTTACGCCGAAACTTAAATGGAACGTACAGTCGCCCATTTTTTTTATCCTGAACGCGCGAGCGTCGACCACTGAGTCAATAAGCGCCGATTCCCGGCGCCCCGGTGGGAGGTTCTATGGAACAGCCTGGCAGAAGGCAGCTGCACAGGACTGTTCATCAGGCACATGTGCGTACTCTCGTTCATTTCGCCGCCGTGCTTTGTTATACGGCGCTTATCGACTGGGCGGTGGAAGCTTGCACGTTCAGGTTAAAAAAAATGGGCGGCTGTACGTGTTCCACACACAATATCTCAAGCAAGTAAAATATAGCCTTTCATTCACAGAAATTTCAAATCGGCGTCCAAAGATGTCAAAGAAACACTGTACTTTTTACATGTTAGATCTGTCCTAGACTACGCCTCTGTGATTTGGGACCCTTACCAGGACTATTTGATACAAGCAGTAGAAAAACTTCAAAATCAAGCTGCACGATTCGTCTCCAGTAACTACAACCCTTTTCAAAGTGTCACTGAATTAAAAGCATTGCTGGGCTGCGAAACTTTAACAACTAGAAAACAAACTTCAGGCACAAATTTTAGGGTCGAAGCTCCTAAGGGTGTGGGTCTATCCCTCCTCTGTAGTTGTAGTAGTAGTAGGTAGGTAGGTAGATAGCCACGTATAGTGGAATGTACCCACTCCACGTGATAAAAATGACGATGACGCAGTATAGTGGAATGTACCCACTACACGTGATAACGGCGAAGTATAAGCGCGTTCCAGTATAGTGGAATGTACCCACTACACGTGATAACGATGACGATGGCGCTGATGACCATGGAGTATAAGCGCGTTCCAGACCACACATTCTCTTTCTGCCATGGATGAAAACGATCGAGCTTCGCCCACTCATCATCATTCACTTCGTGGATATGGCGTGATTTTTTCCACCGTATTTTAAATGCGAAGCATTTCTTTGCGTACTGCAGGCACTTTTAGCGTTTCTATCTGCGTATCTATCTATCTATCTATCTATCCATCTATCTATCTATCTATCCATCTAGCCGCCTACGACTGGGTGATCTCGTGATTACCCCTTTAACTTGGGGTAGACCAAAATTAGATTGTGAGAATAAGATGGTTTGACGAATATGACTCGCTGGTCGTGACATGAATAATGACAATCCCGTCGCGTACGTCGTCAAACTCTTTCGGGCAAACCCTGTGGCACATACCACGGGGCGGGTATGTGCCACAGATATGCGGGTATGTGCCACAGGTGATTGACAGTTTAGACTACCCAGGAACGGCGAGACAAACATTGGTACTTTTAATGCCAGAGCGTTAAAAACCTGACGTCATCAGCAGCGTTGACCGGACGAATGCAAATAATAAATGTCAGGGTCCCAACAGGAATCGAACCCAAGCATTCTGCGTGGCAATCAAGCATTCTACCGCAGAGCCACGCCAGATCTCGGAACTGCTTTTCGAATAGACCCTAATGTTCGTGAAACATCAATTGTCGTTGCAGTGCTGGCTATCCAATTTTATAAATATTACATATGTACTCCGATGATACTGCCGTCACGCCGGGTTAACATCAATTATAGTAAAGCGCCATCCACTGAAGTTGATATATGTTGCAGTGTCCAGCGCTACCATCCTGGCGAGCACAAGCGCTACATATCAGTTTACCGCTTCTGGTGTTGCTACTGCCTATGTTGCTGTTGGCATCGTTACGCAACTGTAAACAACTTGTTATGCAAAACATATGCGACTGTGGAATATATGTCTGTGCGTACAACATTTGTACATATCTTTAGCGTAATTTCATAACGTTTCGCTCAATAAAACATTACAACACAGTCACCTTCCCTCCGCATGCTTCGCATAACATCGATTCCCAAGGTACGTGGAATCTGCCGAATTTTTTTTTATAATAAAACAGGCATTGACAGCCGCGCCTACCTGTCAGAACCATCCTATGTTTCGACTAGACACGACCACTCCAAGAAAGTACACGGATATAGTTGCAACACAAATAATTTTCCGGGTATTTTTTCCCACAAACTGTACTAGATTGGAACTTGTTACCGAAAGACTACGTTTCTGTGTCTGGTAATCATAATTTTTATTCCCGATTGTGTTTACAATAATGTATAGGGTAAGGCGGGGCAAAATGAGACACGGGGCAAAACGCGACATTTTGGCTTTGCCGACCTCTATAGCTAATACAGAAAGCACTTTTCTTTGTTTCTATATTTCAGCGAGAGGTGCTGGTAGTTGTCCACATTTTATGTGTAAAAGTTGATGAATGCTGACAGCGTTCGCGTGGGAAAAATTACGCGGCTGGTGTCAGTGTGTTCGTGGCCCGACAAAAAGGGGCGAAATTCTGCTCGGCCAAATTTTCGCATTCGTGCATGAAGCTACTCTGGCTTCAGTACAACAACATAAGTATTTCTATTGTTACTTTATGCTACTAGCTACATACCACCAAAATTTTAGTTCATTTGGTGCGCGGGGTCAAAGCAGATTTTTTTTTTAAATTTGGGCATATGAGGGGGGGCAAAACGCGACAAAAAGGTATTGAATTGCCTTAGAGAGTGTCTCATTAAGTGAATCCATTTACTTACACTCATTATATATCATATTTTATTGTTTAGGAAGGTTCGGACACACAAGAGAATATCACATCGAGCTTCCTGGAAGGAAAATGACGTGAAAAAGCACTGATTGCTGTTCAGGACACTCACTCCATTCGCGCTGCATCGAGGTTTTTCCGCCTTCCCAAAAATGCTCTCAAGAGGCGAACGCAAAATTTGAAAATCTCAAAGTCAAGCCGTTCACAAACACGTCTCGGCATCGAGTTTTCCTCCAATACCAAATTAAGAAAAGAAGCGCTAGAAAATTCGAATCTAGCACAGTTTTAAATTCATCGCCTCACGAAGCCCGGCTGACGAAGCTGAAAGCCACGAAACGCCCGTGCAGTTCTGCACCAAAACGGCAAAAGGAGGCGAAGAAGATGCGTCAGAACATATCTAGCGTCCAATTGTTGAATAATACAATGAAGTGCAAGCTTTGAAATAAATACAACAATAGCACAAGAAAGACTGGTGGTGTTTGATCTCCAAGGAGTTTTGGAGCAAAACAGCACCGGATTCTGTCTGGATTCAATGCGTGGAGTGCAAGGACTGGGGTCATGAAGGCTGCGTGAGGGCCCACGGAGTTTAATTTCAAGTACTTGTACGGCAAAAACTGAAGGGTTAAATTTTTTTTCACACTGTCTCGTTTTGCCCCGCAGGTTGGGGCAAAATGAGACATGTGGTGCATTTTTTATTTCTTTTTAAAAAAAGAACGTTCTGACAGTGGCAACGTGATCATATTTATGTAGCACATATCTTGTGGCCCAATGGAAAGTTTCCCGCATTTATGTTTAAGGGTAAAGAGTGAAATAAAAATAAATATTCACTATTTTCAAATTTTTGTCTCATTTTACCCCACCTTACCCGAATTGTCCTTGTTTTTGTTTGAGGTTTCTGTTACCTTTCAACGTGCTAACCTATTGTCTTTTCACCTTGTTTACCTTGATGTTAACCTTGTTTCATATATTTTTGTTGCTTGCCACTCTAAACCATGTCGCATATGGTACTAAAGATGTCTCCTCTGCGATAACGCCTTCGAGGCAACGCAGGTATCCGGTAAATAAATAAATAAAAATTTCTATGGGTTTTGACTATGACTTGTTTATGGGTTTTGAGAACAATGGTAGAAGAGATATGGGCCAATCGTTGGATTAAATACTCAATAGCTCGAATTCGAACAGGACAAAGAGAGACGACAGATGCGCAGGTTGTTCGAATTTCCGCTATCCAGTATTTCAGATTAAGAAGAAATTAGCCCAGCAACGAATTTTGTTAAGCTATCGTTGGCGATAGATAGATTAAAGAACAGCGTACACTGTTTTCGAGCTGTACAAACGCGTGTTTGCTGCCTCCGCAAAACCAGGCGCCCGACAATTGGTGACCATGACGTGACATTTTATTTGGGGGCCTAGCGTCAGGCCTACTGAAGTGCTGGTCGACACATGGGAGAAGGTACTTGAAGCCTTGGTAGAGCTGACGAAGCCCCATAAAGTCTAGACGCACGCGGGCGATATTGCTTTCTGCTGGCGCTCCGCTCAACGCGTGTGCTGTTGCGAAATTGGAGTCGCGGCTCCCAGAGCTGCAAACCACCGGTGTTATTCGGGTAGCGTAGCCGGTGGGACCTCGAGTGGGTGACGTGCCCGAAGCATTCATCGAGCCGAGTAGCAGAGAGAAAATACTTTATGTACAATATTTACATGGTGCGATCGAAATGACCAGACATGAACAGCCGATGCGCTCTTCGGTGCGCCGCAATAAATTCGAAAGTTGGGGTCCACCCCCACATTCTCCTCTCCACGCGGTGGCCAGGAGTCCTCCAATCGTGCAGGACTGGAAGGAGCATAATGACGACCACGCCCGTGCCTCCAAAGGTCAGTTGACGTCGGTTGGTTGAAGATTCCCCAGGAGGACCTTGCGGGGAAATGGTATCTCGTCGACGACGCACGAAGACAGGTGAGGCCAGAAACTTGACATCGGCACTGTGTCAGCGAATAGACACCAGCATAATCCCTTCGGGGTATTGACAGCTCGTTCAGGACGCCCCAGGGTAGGATGGGCCTTACAGCTGGCACCTGCATGGCGCCAGTGAGTCGACACTGCTGGTGCGCAGAGCGCTATTGTTTGTCCCCCGCACCCTGCTCCGGAATGTTGCTCCTGGTTGCTGAGACGGGCGGGCGAACGACGACTTGTGTCGGGCAAGGTGAACATTCCATGATTCTCGGGATCCGCAGCCTTTCGAAGTACGATGGCAAAGTGGTAATTGTGCGAGGCGCAACAGCACCCGCGCCGCCAGATGACACATCGGGAGGTCGAGTTGTTCCATGCAGCCTCGGCCGGATCGATCTCCGCGATGTTCCGGGAAGGATTCTTGCTCTCTCAAAGGGCTTTGTCCAACAGGCAGGCTTCTCCAGGAGCAGGCCTCTGCATACGACTTCACTGAAAATGGGTGACAAGCTCCGAGAAACGAACTTTGTCAGCCACATACAATGCGACAAGCGCCACGCGCACGCCACTCTGATCGCCAGACCCAGATTCTACAAATCATTCATCTGAGTGCCGATATCCAAATAGCATGAGCCCAAAGAAACAATGTGCACACTAATCCGGAGAAGTACCCAGTAACTCTCACATGCAATTCCATTTGGAATTAAAAGAAACTATCATCAAGCTAAACAAGCAAACTGTAGAGCTTCCGACAACAAGGGAGTCAGTGAGAAAGTTCTCTACGCCCTTCACTGTAACATAACTGCATACAAAATACGCTACACTAACACTACATAACGCTAGAAAAGAAATCAAACCAAACAAAATAATTGTGACTTCATTTTGCGTCTCCTCTCAATTCAGAACGCCCGACTTAGGGCGTCTGCGTTTGTGTGAAGGCCACCTCTCTTATAGCGCTCCTCGAAATTGTGCTGCTGCAGTGCAAACGACCATTCTTAGGTGACATTTGGTGTAGCCAGGTTAGTGGAGAGTGATCAGTTTCTATGGTAAACTTGGAACCAGCAATATCGCACCCTAGTTTTTGCACGGCCCAAAGAATGCAAGCACATTCTTTTTCCGATGTGCTATAATCCTCTTCCCTGACGGTCAATTCGCGACTCGAATAAAAAAATGGTCGCTCTTCTCCACTCTGGTCCGTCTGGCACAGAACTGCTCCTAAACCGCGTTCGCTCGCGTCACACTGAATAGTGAAAGGTTTTGCAAAATCCGGTACCCTGAGCTTCTCAAAAGCAGCTTCCTTCTTAGCGTCCCGCTGGATGTTCGCAGGTTCAGTCTTGCGTAAACTATCTGTCAAAGGGCTGGCAATCTACGAGTAATAGACCTCTCCCTGTTTGCAAACAGCTTGACGTCACTGCGAGCACCCCGCCCCCAATCCCCTCCCTCGGAGCAGGTGCTGGTTGGCAAGAAAGTCCCGCCGCCGGGATCTTTCTGCATAGCAGCGCTGCATGTGCCTGCATTCCTTCGAATGAAGTTTCTGCGAATTGGTATTTTGTAAAGTCACAGCTTGTGGCGATTTGCTCGTCGTAGATGGCAGCCATAAAAAAATCTTATCCTCTTCGAAAGCGAAGGTTCTGCATGTCCATGGTGACTGGCGCTTTGTAAAATATTTGCATGACATGGATGTGTACGTACTCAACTAACGTCACGACATGTTCACTGCGTTTTGAAACGAGGTGCAGCATTGACGGCAGCATGGTTTTGAGCTGCTGTGCGGGAGGTCAGGGATGAGATTTTCACTGCACAAAATTCTGATCGGAGACCAATGAAAAAAAAAAGATGGAAACACTTTTTGTCGTGCGTTAAACTGAGGTTAAAGAATCCTCGTGAAAAATTAAAGCGAAGCTCTCCCCTACGCCGTTCCTCACAACCCACTGAAAATTTATGCGATTTTAAACCTGCTAACTTAATTATATACATAATCTCTCGCGCAGTTACCTCGCTGCATCTGATGCCTACAACGTGTTTGCATACTTACTTTGCTCCTTTAGATCCGATACACAAACTTGTAATGCGCATTGTCACTTCATAAAGATCGAGCCGTAAAGGTACCAAGCATATGAGAAACAAGAATCTCCACTAGTTCTCATTAACATGTAAGAGGTCTCCGATATTACGAGTCATACCTTCACTGGGTTTGCGTATTCGCCATGGCGAAGTGTACATACAGCTTCGGCAGCGCTAAAACATGCTCATAGCTCATGCGTAGTCGTACCTTTCAGCCCGGAGATCATGCACTTTCTTTTTCTGCATGCAGCACAAACGCTGAGATGTACGCACTCGAAGATGATCGCGTGAAATGCATTTTTACCTTGACTAAAATGTCGAATTGTGATGTTCCGTCGACAACCGGTTACTGACACTGGGCCCACAACGAGTACCAATGTTTTCGCAAACAAAGTGCATCGTTATACACACAGCACACAATACACACAATATTCTCAGTTTCACCGTCCGTAAAGGCGAACCAAGCCTTTCAACGCACACTACACACCACAATAAACGCTGCACATTTTCGAAGACAATGCCGCTGTTCCTCGATGCCGCTGTTTCGCGCTCAGTGTGTCGTCGTCTCTTCTTGTTGTCCCTGTCTTGTTTGCGCAATTCAACACTTCGGATCATGAACCAACAAGCCCAACTGTCAGCCATTCTGTCGCACAGGCAGCCACGTGTGTTCACTCCTTGATGATAAACAGCGAACCAGCGTGGCAATGTTTTCCGCCATGCAGTTTACCACACATCTAGATGTTCTCTGACACATACCACAGCTATTCTTGCCACATTAAGATGAAGTTTAAGCTTAAAACAAAAATAAAAGCGTGCCCCAAGCACCGTGCGACTGCACCACACTAAGCCATCAGTCGGGGTGTTTTGCCAACCACCGCCTTGCATGTGCGCCGGTGACGTCACGCTGTGACGTACCCCGGTAGAGGTCTATTCGGAACGTAATGCTGATAGTAACCTGTCAGGCCGAGGAATGCTCTCATCTCGGTCTTAGTGCTGGGACGGCGATAACCGACCACCGCGGCTACCTTGAGTTCGGACAGCCGACGACGCCCATTTCCTACAACGTGCCCTAAATAACTTACTTCAGCACAGCCCAAATGACATTTCTCCTTCCTTACAGTAAGACCTGCATTTTTTATCCTTTCTAGAACCATCCCGAAGTTGTTCAACATGGTCTTCCCATTTGTCCGAAAAGATCTCCACATCGTCTTGGTAAGGCAGCGCAAATTTCTCGAGCCCATGGAGCACCTTGTCCATCAGGCGGCTGAAACAATACGGCGCGTTCTTGAGCCCAAAAGTCATCATCAGAGGACGAAAAGTGCCCATGGGCGAGATGAAAGCAGCGTTCCGACTCACGCGCTCTGTCCAACGGGACCTGCCAATATCCCCTAACAAGGTCCAACGTAGAAATGTACTTCGCCTTGGACACTGTCTCTACTCTCTCTTCGAGGTTAGGAATAGAGTAGGTCTGGTCAACCGTTACTGAGTTCAAGCGGTGAAAATCTACGCATGGCCTTTGGATCTCTGCCCCGGAATCTCAACCAAAATCAAAGGCGAGGCGAAATCACTGTCTGCTTCAACGATAACACCTATAGGTCAATCATGCGGCAGATTTCGGCCTCTAGTATCTCTCTCTGCCTAGGTGACAGCCGATATGGTTTACAGCTGACCGGTTCCTTAACTGTCAGTTCAACGTCGTGCTTGATCACGTCCGTTTTGTCTGGCTTCTCGGAAAAAACGGTAGCAAACTCCTGCACTAATCGCTCTAAATCTCCCGTTTGAGCCTCACTTAGAGTGTTCCCTGTGTCTACCCTACCGGACACTGTACTGCTGACCTCGCCATCGGACAGACAAATGATTTCCACGCCCTCATCTTCAGGAACATTGAGTGCAAGGTTTACCACTGCTTTACGTCGCATATAGGGTTTCATGAGGTTACTGTGGCATACTTTGGAGCATTTCCGGCCCCACTTTACCTCGTAGTTGGTGTCTGAAATCACTGACATTACTGTCGCTGGTCCCTCCCATTGTACTTCCAGCTTGTTTTTTTAAGGGCACAACAGCATTACCTCATCGCCTACTTTAAAGACCCTCTTCCGAGCCGACTTATCGTAACGGGCCTTGGAAAGTGCCTGTGCTGCGCGCATGTTGCTCTCCACCACTTCACGTGTAGTCCCCAGTCGCCCTAACAAATCCAGTACGTAGGAAACAACAGTCGGGTCCTCCCCATAACCAGTCCATGACTCTCGTATCAAGTGCAGCGGACCTCTCAAGTTCCTGCCGTAGACAAATTCCGCCGGACTAAAACCCGTACTCTCGTGTGGGGCCGATCTCAGAGAAAACATCGCTGCTGGTATACATTCCTCCCAGTCAATTTTATGTTCAAAGCACAAAGCTCGCAAAACGCGTTTCATAACCGAGTGCATGCGCTCCACGGGGTTCGACTGTGGGTGGTGAATAGAGCTATGCACGATCTTTATCCCGCAGCGTTCTAGGAATGTAGTCGTTAGGCAGCTTGTGAATACGCTTCCGTTGTCGCACTGTATCTCCGAGGGAAATCCCACTCGAGAAAAAATGGACAACAATGCGCCCACAACGCATGCAGAACTCAACTCTGAGTGCAATAGCCTCCGGGAATTTGGTGGCAACACACAGAGCGGTCAGGACGTACCGATATCCTGATTTCGATGGGGGCAGAGGCCCCACGATGTCAATCACGAGCCGTCGGAAGGGTTCTGTGATTACTGGCACTAACTTCATTGGTGCCTTCCACTTGTCCGTTGATTTACCTACCCGCTGACAAGTGTCGCATTCACGGACAAACATCTCTACATCCTTCCAGCACCCGGGCCAGTAGAACTCCTAAGCCAGCTTAGCTTTTGTTTTCTTTATACATAAGTGGCCCGCCCAAGCGTTCCTGTGGGCTAGGTCGAGAAGGTGCCGCCGGTATTTTAGTGGAACTACCAATTGGTTGTAGACCCGCCCTTTAGCGTTCTCATACCTTCGATGCAACACCTCGTTTTGGGTGTAGAACGAAACGTTCTTTCTAGAGATACCTTGTTTATTTATGGAATCTTGGAACATAGAAATGTGCGAGATCTGCCTTTTGATCGGTTACTAGCGTTGTGCAGCCGGTTCTGGGCAGCTGGCACCAAATAGCGGACGCGGGCGTTAACACCGAACCCGTCCTTAAGTCTTCACTTTCGTGCGTTAGCGAGGTCTCCTCCCTTTCGTCGACCATAGCCTCAATTTCCTTCTCGGCAACTGGCATGGCAGATTCATTCCCCGTCGCAGCTACCTCCGGTTTTCCTACTCTGCCCTCGGAAGTCTGCTCCTCAGTTGGTGCGCTGCTCAGCTGTTGCGTCAGCTCGCGCGCCTTCGAACGGGCAAGGGCCATGCAAGCTACCTCAGTGGTAAATGGCTCTCCACGTTTCTTTAGCATTTCCTCCGACTTATTTGAAAATAAATAAGGGAAGTTCTCGTGAAGGCCGGCTGAAATTGCCGCCTCCGTAAGCAATTGGCCGAAAGGGCCCTCGATTACCACCTTCGCTATGGGTAGGCAGACACTTTGCTTTTCTGCCACTTGCCGAATCCAGGCGCACTCTCCAGTATAGTCTTCGGGAGATACGGAACTTGGATGTGCTACATCCATTGTGGCCGCAGAGTCCCTCAACACCCTGCACATTCGGCCCGTTCACTGAAAGTGTCCTCAAATAAGGCTTCAACAGCTGCAAACTCTCCTGCGATTCCTGAATTGTGGCAAATGTCATCTGCCTCTTACAGCTCCTGGCCATGTGGCCCTTCTCTCCGCAGCTGCAACAAATAACTGGCTTCCGCGCTTCTAACGAATGCGCAATGTCAGCAGGCGCCTTCGAACCTGCCGCTTGTGCCGCCTTTGTCTCCTCACTATCCTTTCCCTGCTGAGTGTCTAATAACTTGGAATTCTCGGGTTTCCAGTTATTCCGTGCAAACTTCTTGCCTCCCTGGTTTCCTGACCAGCTTCCTGCCTTTTCGCTTTTCTCCGAAGTTCGCGGCGTAATGCGGAGACTACGGCGTGGACAGTAATGTGCAAGGATGCCCTACTTGAAGGAGCCAGCAATACACTTCTTTGACAGTTCTCAGAGTATGTGAGTGGTGGACGCAACTTGATTTATACGAACAGTAAAGTGATCTGCACTCTAAAGAACTACCATGAGCACTGTGTTGAGTGGTGGGGTAAATGAGCACCTGTGTTGTGTGGTTTCATCTGTGTCCCGTTTATGCGCTGCTTGGAATAACTATGTGTACGTACCAACAAGCCCTCTGAACCACAATTTTTAACTTCAAAGGCATTATGGCGTGGTGTACAAACAATATACACAGGACGAAGTCTCCACTATGCTCGCTGACAGAATGCCTTGCGAAGGTATTAAATGAGTGTCATCAAGGTATTAAACGTTTTTACTCCTCTTCATACGTAAGCGCGACGACAGGAAGCTGACGGTGAGGGCGTGACTACGATGACGAGAAGTTACCCGCCGTGGTCAGCTATTTTAACAGAAAGAATAATAATCGCTATACCTTCACTAATCTTCTGGAACTAGTGGACGCACCACTGAATCTTTACTCTTGCTTGTCATCTAGTCTAGCAACGGAATGGATATATCGAAGCTAAAGTAGAATGCAAGCGTCTAGTGCAAGCAGGAGCCACCGCTAAGCCACCGCTGTCGATGCGCGCCCCGCGACCATCGGATGCAAGAAAATGACGGTTGCGCTAGCAGACGACGCGGTTGTCCTCACTCTGGGAGGGCGCTCGCATCGAGGCACTCTAATAATGACGACCACGCCCATGCCTCCAAAGGTCAATTGACGTCGGTTGGTTGAAGATTCCCCAGGAGGACCTTTCGGGGAAATGGCATCTCGTCGACGACGCACGAAGACAGGTGAGGCCAGAAAGTTGACATCGGCACTGTGTCGGCGAGTAGACACCTGCATAACCCCTTCGGGGTATTGACAGCTCGTTCAGGACGTCCCTGGATAGGATGGGCCATACAGCTGGTACCTGCACAGTGCCAGCAAGTCGACACTGCTGGTGCGCAGAGCGCTATTGTTTGTCCCCCGCACCCTGCTACGGAATGTTGCTCCTGGTTGCTGAGACGGGTGGGCGAACGACGAGTCGTGTCGGGCAAGGCGAAGATTCCACGATTCTCGGGATCCGCAGCCTTTCGAAGTACGATGGCAACGTGGTAATTGTGCGAGGCACAACAGTGCCAAGGTCACTTTCGCGGCTTGACAGACAGGGCGGCTTCTCGCAGAGCGTTGAACATTTTTTGTTGACCGCTGGCTAGAAGAAGCTCTCCGTGATGAGCCTCGGAGTCGATTCGCTGCACCGCCTAAGCTGTCCCTCTATAAAAGTGACACAGGGGCATGTTAAAAGTTCTATTTGGAGGTTCCATGAAACTGATATATAAGGTACTTAACGCAACTCGGTAATCCCTCGAAAAACACGCTCACATTCACATACGCATACACTCAAGAAACACGCCCCACACACAGCGCTCACTACCATCTGTTTATTGTGCGTGACTGATCATCATATATGCCCACAGGATGATGCGCAAAAGCAATTATCAACAGTGATGCGCATGTGCAATGATTCGCCAAGGAATGCAAGATTCAGCCACCACACAACAAAATAACAAAGAACAAAGAAAACAGATTAACCAGCTAGCAGCACTTTAAACTTTTCTCTCGAGAAGAAAACAGATTTCCTTCTGAAACAAAAACACGGACGGCTCGCTAATACCACGATCCTTATTTTTTCTGTGAACTGTGCTTCCAACGATAGACGTGCAGATGATTTCGCGCTTCTTCCGAGAACCTGGGTGTTCGTAAACAGTGTCTCACACCCACATGTTGCAGCATGCGCCAGAAGGTGCGCGTATTTATCCGCCTTTTTATTGCGATAGCAATTATATGGACACTCTCAGCGGAATTTTGCCATCGCTGTCGCCGTCAACGTCGCCGTCATGTCTCGAATATGTATATGTATGTGGATATATAAAAAAGGCACAAAGAAAAATAAATATGAAGAAAAACATTCCGAAGTACCCGACCAGGGATTCGAACCAGCGACCCCTCGCTCCACAGCGCACCGCCTCAGACAACTGTACCACGCGCCATGATTGTGCCAGCATATTAACGGCGAGCTATTTATCAAGGTGCGTGTTTGGGCTAGTTGGTACTCCAGTTGAACAGCTAAATAGCGCTAAACTTCAGGGACAAAAGACAAGAGTGCGACACACACAAGCGCTGACTTCCAACTGAATTTTAATAGGGAAACACATTTGTTTACTGTCATAGGACATTGATGTTGCTGCAAAAAAAGTATTGCTATACTATCTTAAAAATTTCTTTGCTGAGTTCTGTTGGTTTTGAAACTGTGTTATGTTGCATTATTCATGGTTTCGTCCCCCCCTATGTAATGCCTTCGGGCCTTTAGGGTACTTGAATAAATATAAAGGTTGACCCGCGCCTGCGCAGCTTCGCATCTCCGGAACCACAAACCACCCCTGAGCGCAGCTTCGCATCTCCGGAACCACAAACCAACCGATACTCGCTGTCCTCATCAAATCCCACCTCCTTCCATCTGACCAATCATTCTCTTTCGTGTGCATGCAATCCCTATTTCATAGATACCGCCGTCCTTTCACTACAGCATGATAAAACAACACGAGAATTAGTGGAAGCGTTTCACATCACCAGATTAAAAGGCAGATGTGTCAGCCAGGCCTCTGTAACCCTCTCCCCTAAAGAATATGACTACCTCATCCACACGTGTATAGCATAGTGATATCACGTCTCGTTCTTATTGTTGCATTTGTCTTTCCAGGAGTATCTTGATATTGTTCGCTTTGCACTTTCTGTGACGATTTGTGTGACGATGCTGGCTGCATATAAGGGACGTTTTTCAATAAAAACTTCAGTTGTGAGTACAGCGCATGTCTTGTCTTCTCGTCCGTGTATTCGTTCCAGCGTTGCCTCCATTTTCACTTCATTATGAACCCAAACCAGTTCGCCCACCTTTCTGTGATTATTAGTACCTTTTATGACAGGCAGGTAGTTATAATGGAAAGGGCAATTGACAATGACCCGATTGTACAACGAAGCCACAAGGAAATCCATAGGATCGGATTTCTTACAAGCAAAGCGTCTTTGTTGCCGAAAGTTCATCCTGGTCCTGGGATTGAACCCAGACCAACGCGTTTCCGGGGTGGTCGCCCTACCATATCAGGTAAACAGGAAGCCAGTAAGTGGCTGCGTGTGGGCCAATTCATCGACACATCAAAGCTCACGGACACAGATTATTGCAAATCGGTTCTGCGTTCTACATTCTACAATCGGGTGGTTGTCAGTGTCCCTTTCTTAATTCCTTCCGCCATCTTGCGGGATTCCGCACAACCGATTTGCAGGTACTTAAATATTCATAGGCACCAAAAACGCGGTAACATTATTACCATATTCAACTAAGTCTATGCCAAAGAACATCCATATATCATGACCGCCATCGTCTTCGTTATTCTAAAATGTTGTTTTTGTTCCAACATTCAATGCGCGCATAACTGTGCAAGTGCATGGAAATTTAATACAGGTTTCTGAACAGGACAGAGAGACCCTGGAGAGTACAGCGGAAAATGTCAATATTTGCTGACGGAGGAGCTTGGTTTGGGAAAGCTGGTTCATGGTCGTACTTTTGGGAAGGCAGCTCCAATAGACCCAGATATAGCTGTCTACATAATTGGCCACGTGAGCGTATCTAAACCACGTGCAAGTGAGCACCGCGTTGACAACTCTTTTTAACAGAGGATTTCTGGGTGCTGCTATATTCTCCTCTGAAACTTTGTAAATATACGTCACCACCTGAAAATGCCTTCTCAAAAAAAGCCCTGTGTCAGCCCTCCCCCCCCTCCCTCCTCCCTCCAGTGCCTCTAACCTGTGTTGGAACCGGCCACTCAACCCCATTCGTAACAAAATCTTCGCGCAGCAAAGCGTGCATATTTCTTGTGTGGTAGCCCGACAATTTGTCTAAATTCTTCCAATTTATTGCGGTTAGAAAACCGATTAAACAAACGATTAGGATCCCTGAAGACAAATTAAAAGTATTTACGCTGTTCTAGGCTCTTGTGCTAATAACAACTACGAAAAACAAAAGAGTCAAGACGCCCCCCCTCTCCTGTTTTACTACAAGCGAGCACCCCCCCTCCCCCCCCTTAATTGAGTGGCTGGATCCGTCCCGGCGCTGATATGGCACGAGCGGTTGGCTAATGCGAAATTGGGGAGAGCCGTCAGGGGAGAGTGAAGAGCAAAAGAAGAAAGAAAAATGAGATGTGGACGCGGCGTTTTTTATTTCTTTTTTCAGTATGTAATTCATTTTTAAGGTGTTCGCCGCCAGGGGAGAAATTGGCACCACGGTGAGTCGACCCGGCCAATAGGAAGAATCGCTTCCTTCTGGTCTTTTAGCGGCTTGGACGTCTACACCTGCTCTACCCTTCTCACTCATGCCGGAAAGAAAGGCACAGAGGAGTGTGTTCATTCGACACTGGACACTTGGACTCCCTTTGCTACAGAATAACCGGACAGACCGTGTTCTGCAAAGCGTGCATGACAAAGGACAATTGCAGGGCTACGTTCAACTTTTGGTGCCTGTGTACCACCTTAAACAATAACATTTTTGTTTTCCTGGGGTATATTAAGCCCGCGCACGTCTTCTTTTGAAATTATTTGCATTTATGTGAAAATTTATTGTGCCTATATTTACGATATTGGAGGCCTAAAACAATGTTTCGCTTACCTATTTTTGGTGCTACAAGGCGGCTTTTTTAATGCCTAAAGATCCGGTCTCAAGTGATTATAAGTGTATATAAGCAATCGTAAGAGTATTTTTTGAATAAGTTATAGTCAAGGTTTCATTTTTAAGGGAGCCCTGCGGTAGTTTTGAGAATGGTCGGTAGTCGAGGCTCCTGAGTACACGTGCGCCATACATTACGCGGCCAGCACGCGGCCTGGCACTTAAGATTATTTGGTTGAAATGCCTCCCTCTTCACTCGACAAATGTTGCCTTAACCAAAACGACCGCACCATAAACCCAAAGTCTAGGGCTGATTTGAGCATCGTGAGATGCACAGTTACTGCAGCCGCCGCGGGATTGCGCCACGTGTGCGCTCCCACGATCACGTTCGAAGAAAAGATGGAAATGCGCGCTGACGAACGGAGGCAGCTTTTCGCCCTCTTGTCATCTCCCCCCATTGCGCAGTTTCAGCGCGCCCGCTGAGAAAAGGAGCTTAAAGCACACCGCAAGTTCCTGCAACTCAGCTCGTACGTGACGGATTCTAAAAATTTTTGTGGCAGTTGATTCGTTAGGCGATGAGCTTCTTTAAAGTAGCTATCAAATGGCTACTCGAAAAAGTGTAGCAGGGCTATTTTAAATTTTGCGCCGATATCTCCCCACATCAATATGCGCGTGAGACATTTCAAGTTCTCTTTTGTATTTCAGTCACATGAGCTCAACGGTGTTTTGAAGCTTGGAAGTGACTTTGCACACTTACGCTGCATGCCAGCTGTGCGCGGCCATTGCAGACTTGAATTACATTGCAGGTACATCGCTCCGGCTGAGCTGGCGGTGGTGCGTTTCCTGGGAATCCTGCTGTTCTCTGCGCCACTGGTGATGGCCAGTGGCGAGAATCCGTTCGGAACAACGGGCGTACGGACACTGCTCGTCCTGCGGGGTCTATTGGGTGCCTCAAGCCTGTTCCTGCGGTTCTACGCCATCCACTACATGCCCATTGCTGATGCGTCCGTCATCATCTTCAGCGTGCCTGTGTTCGTGTCCGCGCTGGCGAGGATCTTTCTCAAGGAACCGTGCAGTATCTTTCATCTGGCTGCTGTGTTGGTCACCGTGGTCGGTCTGGTGCTCATTACAAAGTTACCAATACTGTTCGGCGGACTGGTCGAAGGAGGATACCCTGTTGATATCCGTGGACTGGCGGCTGCTCTCTCTTCGACTGTCTTTGGCGCGAGCGTCTACATTGTGTTGCGAAGGCTCCGAGAGGTTCACCTCTCCGTAATAATGTTCAACTTCGCCTGGGTCGCTATCCTGGAGACGGGAGCCATCTCGTTACTGACTGCTGAGCTGTTGCTTCCAAGAACTGTATTCGACGGCTCGCTCCTCTTTGCTTTGGGCGCTTTCAGTTTTGGCGGACAATTGCTTCTGACGCGTGCCCTGCAGCTGGAACAGGCTGGCCCTGTGTCCATGGTTCGATCTGGCGCTGACATAATCTTAGTGTTCGCGTGGCAGGTGGCGTTTTTCGGCGAGTTGCCCGATTCCTATACCATTTCTGGCGCCGTACTTGTCACCGCTTGCGTGCTTTTTACGGGATTACGAAAATGGATCGACACCCTTCCGGAGAACTCAGTCACGCGAGCCAGGATGGCGTGGCTACTCTTCTAAAGATTTCCAACCGGCTCACTTGTCATGTCTCCTTGTGCAAACGGCTGTGGCAGTTAGAAACATCCATGTTTCACGTGTTCCGCAAAATAAATAAATAAATAAATAAATAAATAAATAAATAAATAAATAAATAAATAAAAGTGATTTAGCTTCTGCAGTATTCCGTTTTAAGCATATGATTTGGCGTGTAGCATAATGCAGGGTGTGAACTGCGAATGCGCGCGCTTTACCTGAAGCGCCCAATATGCCCAGAAAACATTGATGCATCGTTCAAAGCGGTTGCCATCCTCCTAAAACCTATAAGTGGTCACCGTGCGCTCTGTAACCCGTTAGCTCCGAACTGCCAACCTGTATTTTAAGAATCAAGATTAAGATTTACGTTATGAAGCTTCGACAATAAAGCATCCGTGATGATTAGGCACTGTTTCCGGAATATATACTCAAATGATAAATAACGTGGGCCTAAATTAGGGCGCGTAAACAACCCGCAGCATTGAAAGAACTTTCAAAAGCAAGCGAACAAAACCACACAATGCTATTCCAGTGGCTACCTGGCTACTGCAATATATCTGGCCATGTTGCAGCGGATAAAGCAGCTGGACAAACACTTAGTAAACTAATAGATCGGGAACACTTGTAACAAAAAGCGAATGACAGCACATACTGCGACAGATGTCAGCTCGTTATTCCAGAGCGAAATGGTTCGATTGAAATTCAAGATATTCAGACTTATCCTCCGTTGATCCTACTCTTGAATTCCGAATTGTTTTAACGCCAAAAGTTAGCAGGGCCTTTTAAATACTGGTGCACCGCTTCCGGCTGGGTACCGCGTACAAAAAAAATTTTACGCAAAATTTGACAAGCAGAGTCCAGTATGCGCATGTGGACGTGTGGGTGAAGATGTACCACATATACATTTTTATGTGCGCAATATCAGTACGAATGACAGCTCCTAATAAAAAAATTCATGGCACTGGGGCCTAGACCCTTCAGTCTCCAAAAAATCCTAGGTACATGCCTTACGAAAACGCGCATTACTAGCAGTCAACGAATTCCTAAAAGAAAGTGGTATACTTGGAAATAATTGAGGAAACCTGTTCAGACTGATTTTATATAGATATGATTTCACCTATCCGTAAAGCACTTTGTGTCGCTTCAAATGCGAACTCATTTTGCGTCCCTACGACAGGACTTTCCCAATTTGAGTGCTGCTATGCGACTCGACGTGTGTAGTGTTCTGCCGACCCATTTCAATAACCAGCGTACCATGCAAGGTCATAGAACACGTAATCCACTCTCACATTATGAATTTTCTAGACTCAATCCATTTCTTTAACCCCTCACAGGATGGTTTCCGTAGAGGTATATTATGCGAAACACAACTCGCCATCTTCCTTCACGATTTACACGCTAACCTCGACCACAACGGACAGAAGTACGCTATGTTTTTAAATTTTGCCAAGGCATTTGATAAAATAGCACATAAAAGATTAATACTAAAGCTTAGCCATTAAAACATACATCCCAATGGTCTCGAATGGATAAAATCATTCCTAGCAAACCGCTCTCAAACTGTTGTTATTAATAACAAAACGTCTAGCCCGCTCCCAGTAACCTCAGGTGTGCCACAAGGATCCGTCCTTGGGCCCCTTTTGTTCTTAACATATATTAATGATTTGTCTTCAACAATATCAGCCAAATCAGAATGTTTGCGGACGACTGCGCCATTTATAGAACTATAGATAACCCTATTGACCAACATGTTTTACAGACTGATCTTATGGGGCGTCCATCATAACATCAGTACGCAATGCATGGCAGAAATCACGGCCATAGTAGAGGCAGATACCATATCCATCCCAAATGCCCGTTGTTTACTGATGAGCACAGATAGCCAAGCAGCCTGTCGAGCCTTCGCGACAGGTGACATTCCAGACGCGCATTACAGCGCACTAACGAAGCACTTAGATGCCCACCCTTCGTTACGTGTTCGAATACAGTGGATACCTGGTCACTCGGGGATCAGATGGAATGAAGTCGCACACGCCGTGTAAATCTCCCGGGCCCTCCCCAGTTGTGGCCGGATTTCCTGAAGCGAACCGAATGACTTGCTATGGCGCATTTAGACAGGCGCGAATGATTAGACGAGATGCGCAACAAGCGTAGGGTTTATCCCGACCCACCTTACTCCATGACGAGACGCGAGGCAGCCCAGGTGAGGCGTGCCCAAACGCACTCTTTAATGACACCCCACATTCAGCACTACATACAAGGCAAGGACGGGTCTCCTGCCTGCGTGGCATGCGGTGGCTACCAGGATAACGCTCACGTTCTGTGGGATTGTCCGGGTGGCCATGCAGCCATGGGCGAGAGTCTTAAACGCATACCTACCAATCTAAGACCTGCGACCCTGGAGGACTGGCTGGCGGACTCCTCCCCAGACATCATGAAGGCACTACTCGGACATTTGAAACTTTTAGGCCTGTCTTATGGCTAAGTCTTGCCTTTCTTTATTAGTGGACCCGGACTGGGGTTCGTTTATTTTTAATAAAATTGTTCTCTCTCTCTCTCCGGCCAAGTTAATCGATGACGCGGTGATGCGCGCCGAAGCACTAGATCGCACAACAATCTGCAATACCAAGGAAAATGCTAGGATTCGTTCACAGATTAACTTGGTTTTAACACATAATGCTCCTAATGTCGCATAATGCATCCGGCTCCTAATGTCGCACTCATGATATTGTGGTGTTTTCGAAGAACTTATTCACCGAAAACACCACAATATTCTTCAGCAGAGTGAACGCCTCACAAGAGCCTTTCCCCAACCACCACGTGTTGTATACAGACGAGGCAAAAATCTACGCGGTTTGATAACTTCGTCTCAAACCAAATGTAATGACAACATTCACGTGGTTGGTTGCCAATCCTGTAAAAAAACCTCTCTGCAAAGTGTGCGCTCACATGGCAACGACAACCCTAGCAAACAGCACAGCGACTAACTTCAAGATAAATATCAGAGGCAATTTCAATCGTGATACAGAGAATGTCGTTTATTCGCTAGAATGCTCAATCTGTCATTTGCAATGCATAGGTCAAACTGAAACTGCTTTTAGGTACCGCTTTTACAACCATAAGGCTCCTGCGCATGCACTTCCTTCCTTACCGATTTCAAGGCATGTCACCGATGCAGGTCATTCCTTCAATGACATCCGAGCCACAATACTAGAATCAGATTTTAAATCACATCGTGAACGAGAGGTTAGAGAATCATTCCTTATTCATAAATTCAAAACTCTGTCTAACGGAATGAACGAAAGCGCGGGAGCACTTGCTTGCATGTTGCTTTAGTTAATCACTACTTCATAGTTATGGCTGGTGTATGCTGGTTGAGCTAGTTTAACTAAGTGCCTATTATTGCGTGCATAACCCCTGTCGCCTGCGTCACTCATGATTTTAACGTACAGGCTTTGAGCACTTCTTGTATTGTATCCTTTGTTTACTTATGTTTCTTTCTTTTTTTATCGTTTGACAGCATATCCTGATATCTTTCTGTACACATGAGCGACTGTGCGTAGATTGCTGTTCTGTTTGGTTTTGCGCAGTTTGTGGTTTTATTTTGTTCTATCTTGCTGTCTTACCGACCTGGTTCAATGCAAACAAGTTACCTTGCATCTAAGATGTACCATCTCACTATTGCGCAATGTCACGTGTATTGTATCTAGCCACGTGTACTTATTGATTTGCAATTGTTGATCTGCAATCATGTGTCAAGATGTGTAAAATCACTCATTCTGGCGATACCGAAGCCAGCCGCTTATATATGCGCCCTGCGTGGCCTCTTATCATTTACTCTGACGAAGGCAGGTCCTCCTGCCGAAACGTTAGTAAAATTTGCGATTCGTAAGTTTGTCGTCCTCTCTTTCGACTATATATATATATATATATATATATATATATATATATATATATATATATATATATATATATATATATATATATATACACGAAGAAGAAGGGTGTCCTTGGATCCAGCAAATGCAATACTTCGAAGTAGAGGACGTGCAAAACGAAAGCTTCGTTTATTTTTCAAACGTTTCAGCCGGGGCCCGGCCTTCATCAGGGAAGGCCGGGCCCCGGCTCCTGATGAAGGCCGGGCCCCGGCTGAAACGTTGGAAAAATAAACGAAGTTTTCGTGTTGCACGTCCTCTACTTCGAAGTATTATATATATATATATATATATATATATATATATATATATATATATATATATATATATATATATATATATATATATATATTGTGATGAAGAAGAACGACAAGGACTCCGTCGCGCGGGCAGCATGCGCGAAGGAGAGAAAGACGAAGTCAGATAAAGAACAACCGGTCTAGCGTACGGGCGTTGTCTCTTGTCTCTTCTTGACAATGGCGCAGCCGTCGAAAGGCTCTGGCGAACTCCAGCTGCTAGCTTGAGGAACACCGCTCACTTTTCCTCGACCATGGAACCCGCCTACCTGCCACCGCACCAAGCACCGCTCAGGGACGGTGTTTATGCCTCCTCAGTGCCCCATAACCTCCTGGCGCTGCGAACGCCGTCCGGGGATGGCGTCCAGGCCTCCTCGGTGGCTCAAGGGCAGGCTTTCCCAACGCCGCCAAGACTGTGCACGGCTTACCGTCGCCCGGGAATGCCGTTCACGCTTCCCGCTGCGATAACGCCTCGTTCAGTACTCAATCGGCACCTGAGCCGCTTAAGGGTGCTGTTCAAGCTACCACGGCCAAGGATACCGCCGCAGTGAGTACACGGATCGAGGAGTACTCCTCGGACGTCACTACTGGCTCCGCGTGCGAATAGCCCGAAAGCGCCGCCCAGCTTTCCGCCACCATCGCGCGACTCCACGTCACGATCAATGCCTTGAAGCTGTCGGGATCTGTTCTGTTCCCTGCCGCCTTGCCAGCACTATGCTCGCTCAGTGCCGCGTTGACCGCAGCCGCCTCGCAAGACCACGAACAGACCTCACCAGAGAGCCGCAGAAATCTCCGGTATACCCTACAGAGCTTTCGCGCCAACTCGGCTGCTTGGCGTCGACATGCTCCGGAGCTTCGGCAGCCGTATCACCATCGCTGGCTGCCATCGAACTACCGCAGTTTCGCGGCTTCCAAGACGACGCCGACAATTGGGTGGCCACCGTCGACGCCCTTGGAGCTCGCAAGGCATGGACGGAAGAACAGAAGTGGTGCGTAGCCATAGACCGTCTTCAAAATGCTGCCGCGGCGTGGCACAGATACGAAGGCGTGCGGCAGCAATCCTGGGCAGAATGGAGCGCAAGGCTGATTGCTGCTTTCGGACGGAAACACTTCCACCACACTGCTACCGTCCAGTCCAACCCGAGTATTTCCGAGAATGGAGCTCTGGAGGGGCAACCCCTCGAGGCTGCAACTTTGCATTGCAGCTCACCTTCAGATGGTGTCTCAATCTGTCCTGAGACGAACACACCGGTGAGACCAGGCTCACCACTTCTGCTCTCAGACTCGGCGTCTGTAACCAACATCATACCATCCCTGATACACGTCGAGGCCATATCTCATTCGCAGCCAATGGGAAAACGATCACAAGCCTCACTATCGCATGAGCACGTCAGTGCGACCTCTTTCCACCAGCGACAGTCGGAGAAGGGGACGTCACTTCACGAGCAACCGCACCAGAAGCCTGGTCTGTCCGCGAATTCCGGGAAAGAGCTCCTTGTTGCGTCAAAGCATGGTTCTCCGCTTTCAACGCAGTCATTGGCCGAGTGCAGTGACGCTCACCTACTGGTCAGCGAGGTATCGCTTCAAGAGGTCAAACAGAAGTAGCTAACGTGGTGGCTTGGGCGAGTTGGTAAGACATAATTCACTTAAAAACAGCGCTAAAGACGGAGGACAAGTAAAAGCCGTCTGTGTCCTTCTTTTACTTGTCCTCCGTCTTTAGCGCTGTTTTTAAGTGAAGAGATCAAAGCGATGGATAATGCCACATTCATCGAGGGTCAGTCCGGTTCGTCAAGCGGAGACCCGAGCATGACTGAGCCTACACCGCAGCCAGAGGAAGGCGATCTTCATATATATATATATATATATATATATATATATATATATATATATATATATATATATATATATATACAGGGTGTTTCAAGAAATGTGTCCACTATTTTTAAAAAATCAGGAAAATGCGGTATTTGCTCGCTGCCTTCACAGTTGCTTTTTCTATAGCGGCAGGCATCTTAAGATGGTTGAAGACATGATTTGCAACGGTAATTAAGAAAGTTAAATTAATTAACTTTTTAATTAGCAGAGTTAGGTGGTTAAGTCCAATGGGAGAATTAAAGTCCTTCATGCGAAAAACCCATTTCAGCTTTGAGATTTCGAAAAAAGCGGCCTCTATTAATTATTGTGGCGTAATGAAATTCAGGCAAACTCAGCGGCCAAACCGAAACCGAAACGCGTAAGAGCGCAACTGCCACATTCGTCTGAGACGTCCACAATGAGTGAACGTCATTATATCAACCATCAATTGAGTTCTTGTTGTGAGTGTGTGGGCTGCGCTTGCAGTAGTAGCGCGCATGACGCACATACGTTAACGAACGGGGAAGCACTGCACCTCTGTAACCGTTGTCTTGAACAGTGACGTCATTCTAGTTGTCTGCTTGTTGCGCTCATCGGTGCTTGGGTTTCGGTTTGGCCGCTGAATTTGCCTGAACTTTATTATGCCACAATAATTAATCGAGGCCGCTTTTTCGAAATCTAAAAGCTGAAATGGGTTCTTCGCATGAAGGACTTCAATTCTCCCATTGGACTTAACCACCTAACTCCGCTAATTAAAAAGTTAATTAATTTAACTTTCTTATTTACTGTCCCAAATCATGTCTTCAACCATCTTAAGATGCCTGCCGCTACAGAAAAAGCAACTGCGAAAACAGCGAGCAAATATTGCATTTTTCTGATTTTTAAAAAATAGTGGACACATTTCTTGAAAGACCCTGTATATATATATATATATATATATATATATATATATATATATATATATATATATATATATATATATATATATATTGGAAAGGAAGGGAAACAGAGACAATGCCCGTACGTTGGGCCGGCTATTCTATTTCTCCCTCGTCTTTCTCGTCTACGTGCTAGCCGAGCGCGCGTCCGTGCCAGAGCGCCACTCCGTCCACATTACACTATATATATATATATATATATATATATATATATATATATATATATATATATATATATATATATATATATATATATATATATATATATATATATATATAAGGAACAAAGGCTGAGAAAGGTTGACAAAGGCTGGTCCACCAGCTGAAACGTCAGAAAATATACCGTGCAAAACGAACGTGCGTCGTACTCTCTTTTGTTCCTTATTCTACCAGGGGCCAGCGTTATTTCATTGCTGCAACTGTATATATATATATATATATAGTGGCTTGATAACAAATTCAGTTGTTTGCGCCTGCCCGTGTCTTTCTCGCCATTCTTCGAAAAAATATTTGGGAAAGAAGTAGTCAAGTTCGATCATTGTTGTACGGAACGGCGTTCCAAGGAACGACGTTCCAGGAACTATACTCCATCTCACAAATACCTTGCAGCACTGCCGAAGCTACGAGGAGTACACAGGTAGTGTCCTTGCGCAGCACATAATATAGTTCCGGGCTTAACTCTCATTATAAACGAGGTGCAAGGGCTCTAGCTGTGCTTTTCGCATGACGTGTTACAGGGATACGTGGCACGTTATGCCCTTCACGGATCCACTTCTAAATTTCTGAAATAATGAAGAGATTACCGGCTGAGATTACAACCGTAATAACCACCCTAACCGCGATGACGTACAGCAACATGGCAGCCCCCCATACACCCCAGACCACACGCTTCCATCCGAATTCGTGCTTCTTACTGGCTCTCTGCCCAGACAACAAAGAAAAAGTGGCATAGTCTGTCATCGCTAAGTCTAATCTAACGCTGAGGGCAAATCATCGTGTATATTCTTTCGCTATTATTTATATCGCTCGTTTGTTTTGAAGCTGCTAGGACTACCGAGGCGGTGGCGAGCCGTAAAAGTGGTTTGATGTTAACTGAGAAGATGTCGCCGCAACATTAGCGTCGGTGATGCGTTGACGATGCGAAACACCCTGAATGTCTATATTGTTTTCTGTACCAATAATTTGCTCTTCCACCCAAGAATGGTGCGCGATTGCTGCTGGAAGTGCGTCGACCGTTCTGCCAAAAAAGAACTCGGTGTAAACGCCAGTATAAACGCTGTTATAAAAAGAACCACGTTCCTCACAAACGCCAGCGAACACGTCCTGCACAAATGGTTCCTCAACATAAATAAACGGCGAGGTGGCGTTTCCGCAGAGGTTTTTGCGTTTTGTATTAACTCGAGCGAGCAAGTATCGACAAGGTAGGCGAGTCGACGCCAAAGAGACGGCGAGCAGACGACGCGACGCGGATGAACACGCCTTGAGGGGGCTTTCGCCTTTCCTATTGGCTAACAAGCCCTGCAGCTTCCACAGTGCTGCAAGGTACTTCTGAGATGGAGTATAGTTCCTTTTGGGAGGAACGGAAGAACGCTACCGTTCCATTCGGGATCGGTGGAACTGTAACGGTAACGCGTTACGCCTACGACGGAACGGCAGGGGGGAACAGCGTTCCTTCTGTAAACGTTCCACGGCATTCAATAGGCGCGCGCACGCACACAGAACATCATGCAGAATTGGGCGGATGGCCGACCGCGTCAGGCACGTGACTACGCTGCATGCTGGTTTCCACTTCAAGCGGACCACCGAAGGCGCAGGGAAGTGCGCGACGCCGAGACCAATTAACCGCATGCGGGAAGGGACAGTTGATTTCTTCCTCCAGAGCTGCTATACTCGAGGTTTGCCGTCTGTCGTAGAAAAACAATTATCATCGTCATGAACCAGCACAGGCCATCCTCATCCTCTTCCTGTTCTGCTTCCGCTCTCTGAACACGTTCCCTGATTTGTACGGCGTGGGATGCAATAACTCAAATGGGCGAGAGAACGAGTAAAGATAAAACGAAAGAATGAGATATAAAGAAAGAGAAAGAAAGAAATTCTTGGCTGAAGAGAGAGAGAGAGTGGAACTTTATTGAAGGGAAAAGGGAAAGGGGGGATCTTGGAGCTAGTATGGTTGGGTCCCTACGACCAGGGCTCCACTGGCCTTAGCCGCCCGCCGGACTTGATGCAGGAGCGCGAGCTGTACTCCCGGGTCCGAGCTGGCGAGTTGTGCCTCCCACTGCTCCATACTAGGTATTAAAGGTTTGCCGAGAAAATTGGCTAAGTCGCTTGGCTTGCGATCGGACCCCCACGAGATGTGGTAGAGAGTCGGCCTACCGCCGCACCACGGACACACGGCCGGGTAAAGCGTTGGATGTATCGCGTGTAATTTCAATAAATGCGGAAATACGTCCGTCTGAAATTCTTGGCGAGGCGAGTTTCAGAACCGCCAGTCCACTATCCATCGTAACCACTCGGATGTCCAGTTAATTTTAGGGGCGAAGCTCCTTAAAGGACCCCTGACAGCGAAAGCTTTGTTTGCGACTTTTTACAATAGTTTGTAGCTTTTCGTCTGGTAATGCCAAAATTTAATCTTAAATGCTCAAACGCATCGTATAATTAATGCTAGCGTCGTTATTTCAGAACGATTTTGCTTCACTTCGAAGCACCCGCCTAAACACCACAAGAAACTAGCGCCCCACAGCGAGGCAGCGCCTGAGACTACATGCGCTCAAGCTTCGGTGACGCTCAACGCGCCGTTTTCAAATAGGGGGACCCGCAGGCGGCGTAGAATTAAACGATTTGGGTGCTTTGAGCGTGTGCCCCTCAGGAAAAAGAACAGTATTCCTGGCGTAAGCAGCCAAAACCACCTTGAGCGCAGCCCGACAACAAAGCGAGACGGGTGAGGAACAATAGTCCTCGCTGGGTGCCAGTCCGGGTATTGTGCGTACCCCGAAAACGTTCTCTGACGTCGACAATACTTGCTTGACATCCGCAACGTCACGTGGGGAGCCTCTGTCTACGTGAAACCACAGAAAATGCCGATTGCACCTGAATACTCGGATGAGCACTGACCTTTATTTTAAAGCCAAATTAAAATATCTTACCGGCAACGCTCGTCCCTAATAATCGGTCATAAGTGCCCCCCGCATGCAGGAGTCTCAATCAACACAAGCATCTCGAGTTTCCAAAGCTGGGGTCAGGGGTACCTTAATGGCTTGTACATGACTCCCCCGGTGTCCCCCGGTGTAGCCACGCTAGCGCGATGACGATGACGCTGCCATCACGACAGAGCACATGCAAGGTAACCATTATACGCACTGACGATGACGATGACGCTGACGACGATGAACAATAAGCCCGTTCCAGAACACACATTCTCTTTCTGCCATAACGGCACAGCACATGGAATGTACCCACTACACGTCATAACGATGACGATGATGCTGATAACGATGAAAAATAAGCGCTTTCCAGACCACACATTCTCTTTCTGCCATGGATGAAAACGATCGTGAACGCGCTCTCGCCCGCGAAAAGCAAAACGGCAACGCCGACACGCTGTCATGTGGTAAAACGTGCATTAAGGCCAGATTTGTTTTCTATTTATTCTGTTCTCATGCGCAGATTACGAGCAAGTAAGAATACTTTTTGACGACAATTTTGCATTCGGCACTTTGCCCGTCTCCTACACAAAAAGTTAAATTGCATATCAAGGCGCATTGACATCATGAGCTTGTATACATTTAGCTAGAAAGAATAAGTCATCTTAATGACACATTATGATGGCCATATTGTAGCGTATTGCAAGAGGGAACACACAAAAACAGTTTTATTCCTATTCCGCGCAACATTCATCCGGTGCACCACGCAGGCCGTCGTGAGGCTCGAGATCGGGGTATTCTTCGAAGTATAGGTAGTGATGCTAAAGCGGCGTTTTTTGTGGACGCTGCGGAGTACAGTACTCGGCGGGCCTTTGGGGTGTCGGTTGTCGATGAAAGAGGGCAGCTGGTGGCCCGGGCCTCAGTCTGTACAGATCAGGTCACAGTTGCGGAGGAGGTGGCCATTGCGTTAGCTCTTCAGGCAGCTGAGGTGTCTTGTGTGGTCTACTCAGAGTCAAGATCGGCCGTTTGGGCCTTCTCTGGGGGTTTGATTTCGCAGCAGGCGGCACAGCTCATTCGGAGTGGTCGCCGACAGGCAAGATGGGTTGGTGGTCAGCATATCTCCTGGTTTCCAGCGCACGTTGAGGGCATTGATGGGGTTAATCCTAATGCCAGCGCTCACACCCTTGCGCGTGAATGCACGAACCGTGCGGGGGGATGGTGAGGCGTCTGGGGGGGGGGGACATTGACCTCAGAAAGGATCCTTTGACAACGTTCCATGAGATTACGTCTAGTTACAAGCTGGGTAGGAGGCGTTTTCCCCTTCCTAATGCTAGGCTCAACAGAGCCCAGGGAATCACTTTTAGACTCCTACAGACGGGTACATATCTCTGCCCGCGAACGTATCCCAGGATAGAGCCGGACTTCCAAGAAGAGTGTCTTCGTTGTGGCCTCGAGAGTTGCTCGCTACCTCATATGCTCTGGCAGTGCCCCGCGAATGCGGGGGCGGATTTATGTGACGAGGACTCGTGGCGGCGGAGTTTACACAGCCCGGACCTGGGTCTGCAACTACTGGCTGTCCAGAGGGCCCGGGCCATCGCGGAGGGTCTTCACCTTCCAGTGCCGACCTGGGTGGAGCCGCCGACTGGTTGAGGGCGTCTTTGTATGTATGTATTATGGGCGAGCTTGTGCCCTGGAAAGTAGGTATTAAAAAAATGAAAAAAGTCCACTCAAGCGTTCCACACAAGTGTCGCTTCTCGAACACCTCGCAGGTCAGTCCAGTGTCTCGCGCTCGTGCACGAGAGGCATGCGCCCCGCTGCCACAACAAGCGCGAGCACGCGCAAGGCACTGTAGACGCCCACACAGCGGCTCGCTGGTTTTCTTGGTCAAGAGGTTATTTGAAGCAGTCTCTGCGGCATTACTGCCCCTCCGAAATGCGCATCATCCCGATGCGCTATTGATGGAGGTAACCAAGGGGCGAAGACTTTAATTATCTGGCGTGTAAGGGCTTCATGCGGACAACGTGTACGACTTCCGCATGGTTTTGCCGATTCGAGCGCTCTTGTCTATCAGGGATTACTTGATAAGTTACGTCACTTAGTCGGCGAGGAACCTTATAAGGACCAAAGTACCGCCGAAGAAGTTTTTCTGACAGTCCGCGGCGTCGTACTGGTGTCCATATCCATACTTGATCACCTGGCTCGTACTTGACTTCTCTGCGGCGCAGGTTGTAGTAGCTCGCGTCTTTGCATTGTTGGTTACGTATTCGGTACCGTGCCAACTGGCGCGCTTCTTCAGCTCTTTGTAGGAATTCGTCAACGTCGGATGGCTCGACGTTGTCGTTGTCGACTGGTAGCATGGCTTCTATAGTTGTAGTGAATGTGCGGCCGTAGACAAGCTGAAATGGAGTGACGCGGGTGGTCTCCTGAATGGCCGTATTGTAGGCGAATGCTGCGTACGGCAGGATTTCGTCCCACGTCCTATGCTCCATGTCCACGTACATTGACAACATGTCAGCAATGGTGCGGTTTAGGCGTTCCGTTAACCCATTTGTTTGTGGATGGTACGCAGTGCTTTTCCTAGGATTGGTGTTAGTCATCGTCATCAAGCACTGCATCAACTCAGATGTGAAGGCTGCTTCTCGATCGGTGATCACTACCTTTGGGGCGCCATGTCGAAGGACTATGTTGTGAACGAAAAACTTGGCAACTTCAGCTGCCGTTCCTCACTCAAGGCAGCCGGTTTCAGCATACCGCGTTAAATAGTCGGTGGCGACGACGATCCACCTCTTCCCCGACGATGACATTGGAAAGGGCCCAAGAAGACCCATTCCAACTTGTTCAAATGGCGTTGCAGGTGGGTCTATTGGCTGGAGAAGGCCGGCTGTCTTTAGAGGTGGTGTCTTGCGCCTTTGACATTCGCGGCATGTCCTTACATAATGCTTCACGGACGCTAACAGCTTGGGCCAGTAATACTTCAAATGAATTCTGGCAACTGTCCGGCTGACGCCCAAGTGACCCGACGATGGTTCATCATGGCAAGCTTCTAGGATTTCAGGCCTCATGGCTGACGGTACGACGAGCAAGAACTTCACCTTGTTGTGTCCGAAGTTCCTCTTGTAGAGCACATTCCCACGGAGGCAGAATGAGGATAATGCTCTCTTAAATACACGTGGAACTTGGACGCCATGCCCTTCGAGGTGCTTTATCAATAAGAGCAGTTCTGTGTCAGCTCGTTGATGCTGCGCGATATCCAAGGCTGCCATCACACAAATAAATGTCGAGTCGTCTTCTTCTGAAGAAGTAGAGTCGAGTGGCGAGCGTGACAAGGAATCAGTATCGTTGTGTTTCCTCCCAGAGCTATATACAACGGTAATATCGTATTCTTGAAGCCTGAGGCTCCATCTGGCAAGGCGTCCCGACGGGTCTTTTAAGCTCGCCAGCCAGCAAAGTGAGTGGTGGTCGCTGACGGCACGAAACGGCCTTCCGTAGAGGTATGGCCTGAACTTGCTGATGGTCCATATAACTGCCAAACACTCTTTTTCTGTGGCGGAGTAGTTTTTTTCAGCTTTTGATAGGGTGCGGCTGGCATAAGCTATGACTTTCTCTTCTCCATTTTGCCATTGCACCAGCACTGCGCCGAGACCAAGATTGCTTGCATCTGTATGGACTTCCGTGTCCGTGGTTTCGTCAAAGTGGGCAAGAATCGGCGGGGCTTGCAGACGTTTCTTTAATTCGTTAAAGGCTACCTCTTGTTCCGCATGCCAAACGAATGATTCCTCCTTCTTTGTGAGTTTGGTTAGTGGTTCGGCAATTTTCGAGAAATTTTCTACGAATCGCCTGTAGTAAGCGCATAAGCCCAAAAATCGACCCACCTCTTTCTTGTCTCTCGGCTTGGGAAATCCTGCTACGGCTGCAGTCTTGTCGGGGTCCGGGCCAACACCCTCGGCGCTGATTACGTGTCCCAGGAAGCGAAGCTTTTCAAATCCAAACTGGCACTTTTCTGGTTTAATTGTCAAGCCGGCCGCCTGGATGGCCTGAAGCACTAACCGCAGTCTCTCTAGGTGCTGGTCAAACGTTGTAGAAAATACCACAACGTCGTCCAAATAGACTAAGCATGACTGCCATTTCAGCCCCGCGAGGACACTGTCCATCATGCGCTGGAATGTCGCTGGCGCACAACAGAGGCCGAATGGGAGTGCTTTAAACGCATACAGGCCGTCCGGGGTTACGAAAGCTGTCTTTTCACGGTCCCTTTCATCCACTTCAATTTGCCAATAGCCGCTTTTTAAATCCTATGACGAGAAATATCTGGCTTGCCGTAGCCGATCCAATGTGTCATCGATACGCGGCAAGGGGTATACATCCCGCTTGGTCACGCTGTTCAGTTTCCGGTAGTCAACACAGAATCTCAAAGTGTTGTCCTTTTTCTTCACAAGAACTACCGGCGATGCCCACGGGCTGTTAGATGGCTGAATGACATCGTCCTCCAGCATCTCTTGCACTTGACGCCTTATTACTTCTCGTTCTTTCGGTGAAACTCTGTACGGATGTTGATTCACTGGCCTTGTTGCTTCGTCTGTTATTATTCGGTGTTTAACAATCTGGGTGCGACGTACTTTTGATGAGGTAGCGAAACATTCTGCGAAATTTCATATGAGGTCTTGTATGACTTTCCTTTCGGCTGGCGATAGATCTCGGCTGATTGAAACTGTTGCTCCAACGTCACGCGTAGTTTCCGAATCAGCTGGTGGCCGTGACGTCAGACCGCATAAATTTGGCACTGCAGTAAAACTGTGTAGAAAGGCGATGGCAGTGTCTTTTGCAACGTGCTGAATTTCATTTCCGAAATTGGTGAGCAATACGTTGGCACGCCCACCACGTAAGCGAATAATTCCCCGAGCTATGCAAATGCCTTTCTTCAGCAGTAGCTCGACGTCGCCATCCGCTATGCCTTCAGAGTCGACGAATGCGTCATTCCTTACGCCAACCAGCACGCTGCATCGTGGTAGCACGGTTACGTCCCCATCGATAATACGCAATGCAGTGCTCTCTACCTCCTTGTCTATGGCCAGCTTTGTCGAGAAAGAAACACTAGAATTCTGCAGGTTGATTATGGCACCGTTAGCTTGCAGGAAATCCATCCCGAGTATAACGTTTCTCGACCATTCTGGAAGTACGAGGAAATTAGCGACGTAAGTAGCACCCTGAATGCCGATTATCGTGGTGCATCTTCCCAAAGGTGTTACGAGGTGGCAACCAGCCGTACATATTTGTGGTCCACTCCACGGCGTCAAAACTTTCTTCAGATCCTTTGCGATCGCATAGCTCACGACTGAATAATCAGCAGCCATGTCTACCAAGACGTTTAATTCACACCCGTCCACCGTAACGCGCAAATCTGAAATCTTCTCTCTACTTATCCGTAGTTCTCTGCTCGTCGCTGCTGCGCTGGGGCTTTCACGGAGGATTGTCGTTTTCCCGAACATCAGCGGCCTTGCCTCCCCAGGTCGCTGGCTTCAGTTTTCCTGGCGCGGGCTCATTGAGCGACCCCCTGGTGACCTTGAAGAAGGAGAACTTGAACGCCGTGGGCTTGGTGATCGATAACGAGCAGGTGCTGATGACCTCGGCTGGTGCTGGGAGCTAGCGGTTGGGAATTGTCTTGAAAGGTACTCTTCTATCTCTGCAGGCCTTTCACCATTACGGGGGGCATGGCGCATTCACCGAAAACCCGCGCAGACCGACTCTTCGATATGGGCACGTTGGGTAAAGATGTCCAGCTTCACCGCCATGAAAACAGAGCGGCGTACTGTCTGGTGTGCGCCACACGTCGCTTTTTCGTGGTCTCAGCTCTCAAAAAAAAAGGTGAGCTGTGCGAAGCCGATGGGCGGCCACCGGGGCCCGCGAACGAAGCATTGTGCACGGCGGGTTGGCGTAAAGCGTCCGCGTACGCTGGTACACGACGTTCCTGCAGCGGTCGCTCGAGTCGGACAGGTTGCACCTCAGGTTCGGGTTGAAAAATGGCGTGCCGAACTTCACAAAGGACGGTGGCGAGGGATGAAACTGTTGGCGTCACTTGCGGTTGCAGAACCTTCTGAAGCTCTTCCTTTACGATAGATCGGACCAGCTCCCCTCAGAGCTTCGCTGCTGCTGCCTTGGCTTACGGAAAGGACGTCCGCAGGTGCACTTGTAGCTTCGCAGTTGTACTGACGGGCACGCTGCTGCAGTGCCCTCTCTATGGTCGTGGATTCAGTGCGGAATTCAGCAACTGTACGTGTGGGGTTGCGAACCAACCCTGCAAACAGTTCCTGTTTGACACCACGCATCAGATGGCGCAGTTTCCTCTCTTCCGTCATGTTTGGATCGGCGCGCTTGAAGAGGCGGGACATATCCTCAATATACATGCTGACGCTCTCGTTCGTGCGCTGGTTCCTCGATTGAAGAGCATTTTCCGCCTTCTCCCGGCGATCGCTGCTGGCATAGGCAGCGAGCAAATGGCGTCGAGTCTTCCCATGTCGCTATCACGCCTTCATGGTTCTCAAACCATATCCTCGCTGCATCCTCCAACGCGAAGTACACGCGGCCCAGTTTACTTGCCTCATCCCAGGTGTTGGTTTTGGCGACCCGCTCGAAATGCTCCAACCAGTCTTCTACATCTTCGAACGCGTCACAGTGGAAGGGCACAGGCATGCATGGTGGCGACACGATGAATTCGGATGTTGGGACCGGGTTGGCCATCGCTCTGGAGTTGGAGGTAAACGCTACCTGTGTTGCTGGAACAGTGGGGAGCGGTCCGAATTCAGGCGGGTCTCCTCGGAGGCGGCGGCTTGAACGCTGGTGTACTAGAGTCAGTTCGCCAGGTTCCAATCACTGAGGATCAGGGCTCCGCTCTCTTGCGCCAAGGGGACTTCCAATCATACCCCGCACCTCTACCAGAATGTAGCGTATTGCAAGAGGGAACACACAAAAACAGTTTTATTATGGGCGAACTTGTACCCTGGAAAGTAGGTATTAAAAGAATGAAAAAAGTTCACTCAAGCGTTCCACACAAGTGTCGCTTCTCGAACACCTCGCAGGTAAGTCCAGTGTCTCACGCCCGTGCACGAGAGGCATGCGCCGCGCTGCCACAACAAGCGCGAGCACGCGCAAGGCACTGTAGACGCTCACATAGCGGCTCGCTGGTTTTCTTGGTCAAGAGGTTATTTGGAGCAGTCTCTGCGGCAATATGATGTGTAAGACATGTGCTTAGTTACAGTGTGTTTGCTGAAGCACATGTATTTTATGGTATGGTCACTTCATTAGTCACATATCAGCACTAGAACTTGCCAAGGTTACATGTGCATATTTATGGAATTTAGGAGATGTGTCACTTGTGCAAGGTTAATTTAATCACATTGATATAAGTCAGTTGAATCTGTTGAACCTCGTTGTTGAATCACCTTGTTCTTTCCCTCTGGTTATTTTGTTTTACTTTTTGTTGCCGTAGTGTTTATGATCAGCACACAGTATTCTGACTGTTGACACAATTTCTGACAAGGTAAACAGGCTGGTACTTTGTCCACGTCTTCTATTGTCGTCATTACAAGTGCACTGTTTAATTTTGCCATGAATCAATACCAAGTCACCCAATTTTCAGTCATAAACAGAACAGCTGTGGTTGATGAAGAAGCTAGTGTTCCATGTGTTGTAAGTGATAATAACTGTTGGTGCGTAACGTCCCAAAACCACCATACGATTATGAGAGACCCCGCCGTAGGGGAGGGATTCGGAAAGTTAGACCTCCTGGGGCTCTTTAACACGCACCTAAAGCTAAGTACGTGGGCCTCAAGCAGTTACGCCTCCATTGAAATGCGTTTAACTCCAAGGTTAATCGTACTAAAATTTGCACCCCTTTACACTACAATGCTAACTTCACTGACAGCTAAAACTACTCGAATGATGGTACACAGGACAAAAGTACACTTCTGGTGCTGTTTCGCATTACATTACAGTTGTGTACTTTTTGCCCTCTGTACTTTAAGTGAAAACTTCACAAGAAACTACTTAGCAGCATCTCACTATTGCATTTGTTTCGCGTTCTGTTTAAAGGTCTGCAATAGTATAGTCAAGTGTCAGTCTTTGCCAAGACATGTACTTTTCGTGTACTTGTCACGTGGTTGAATAAACTCAAACTCAAACTCAAACATTCATATTTCTGGATATGGAAAGCTTAATGGACTTCTTTTCTATTATTTTCAGGAAGACATTTCTGGCAAAGCTGCAAGAGTTGCTCACCCACTTGTTTGTGTACAAGACACTGTATTGTGGGAACACTCCCCTGTGCCTCACTCTACACTAACGAGGACCTGAAGTGTAATGCAAACCACAGAAATATATAAACACTTAGTGCGAAAAAAATTACAAAAATAAAGAACCATGCACTCACAGAATGAGTATGAACGTGACTAAAAACGCCATACACGTGTTAAATTTCAGTTCCTAGTACTACGTTGTCCTGTTCCCTTCATTTCTATTTCTATGTGTGTTGCTGTTTTGTTTTCACACTTTAACTATGAACTAAATTCCTGGCTGCTTTACAGGCTCTATAGATTCGTGGTCAAATTCTATTCAACCACATGGCATAGCAAGCCCTAGGATGCCAATATGCCAAGCCACCAGCCACTACTTGTAGGAAATTTTTAATTTTAGGCATGTGATTGCCTAATTTCAAGTTGACTTTGCAGCCATGGTAGTGGTATTAACTTTCAATGTGGTAATTATGCGCAAGCCATGAAGTGAGCAATTAAAGATGAAAACTTTTTAGGTTGCAGATGACAGTGGCTGGCATGGGAATATTGTAAACATAGCTGTAGTAATTATGTATAATTAGAAGTATTGCTATATTGAAGTTGTGTGATAATGGCGACAAATTCCCTAGTACATTTCTAGAAAACTGCGTTCATTTTCAGATATTTGTGAGTAAGTATGTGCAGCCATATATGAATGCAATGTTGTCATTTTGCTGGCATGGCTGAACGCCTTTACAAATTGTGATAAGTGGATCTACAATCAACACCACAGTTCTATTTTGGACTTTTCTGCAGAAAACATAACTGTATGATGATGTGTGACATGTTTTGATGCCATAGGGCGAAACTAATTCAATTAAAATCTACAACATGCCTCCCTGCATGGTTGTATATTTCTTAAAAGTAATGCTAGCCTTATTGTAATAACTTAGTTGCCTTCATGTGCAGGCTGACACTAAGTTCCTTGTAGGTCCCATTTCTCTGGATTGTGTTTACATACTAGCACTGTGAAGTGCACATGTCAGTGTGCATTATGATGAGATTTGCCACACTACTTTCATGTTGCTTTACTGTTGTGAATTATATATAGTGCTTGGGCTGTACTGTATACGTTCTTAGTGTTTTGTATTGGGTGTAGGTTCTGTTCAAGAAGATGGAAATATACATATGCTTACACTGACATCAGAACTGTTACTGTTTTGATTCCAATAAAAAATTGCGAACACTGTTTTTCTTATCATTCTTATCACAGCTGTTTCGTTGAAGAAGACGGCAATACTACATTTTTTTTATTCTTGCTACATCATCTGTGCAAGAGGAGTGCCACATACACATGGACTTTCACAAGGGCGAAGTGCATGTGCATTAACTTTTTTATTTAACGGGAGACCTGTCACCGCTAATTTGTGGTGGTTGTACTTGACATTGGGGCATGCTTACGCATTCGCTTTAATGCATTTGTGTGATGTTTAACAATGAAGGTAGGTAGTCTCCGAGTGTGAAAGCGACTGAATAGTGAATTTGAGTTAGAGAATCACTGTGTGCCCCGCGAAAGTGCGAGTTGCGAATAAGTGCTAATTGTGGAGGTAGATTATTGTTCAGCTACTCTGAAGGCGCTGCTGCACCTCCGTTTGGCTCGCGAGAGTGCGCGCGCAATAAATGCACTTAGTGTAGGCGCGTTACAATGTCCTTGTAACTCGGGCATCTGCATAGGCGTGCACACGGGAGGGGGGGGGGAGAGTCTGCCCCGTGCATTGACAGGGCGCAGCGACGAGCCTTCGTCCCTCGCCCCCCTTCCACCTGAAGAGGCACCCTGCGCAAGCTTGTGTGCATCTGCGTGAGTAACTTTTATATGCTATGGGAGTCGTAGCGGTGAGCGCGCCGGTGGATGACAAGAACGATGGACACAGGCACACTCGCGGCTCGCGCTTAGGGGCCGCTGACAGTCAGTCACGGCAGAGTTTTGAAATGATAAAGATGTGTCGCTCAGTGTTTCGTCCTCGTCTCTGAGAGCTTCCGTGCGGCGGGAGGCACAGACCCCATCAATGAAAACACAGGCGGTCTCGTACAGCTCCGAACACGCCGCTGCCATGGGACGCGTGCAGCTCGCGGCAGAAACAACGAAAATAGCTCCACATCATACGCCCATGGAATGCACATATGTTCGGCCATCTGAAGATACCTTTTGTATGGGTGTAGCAACAGTTTCGCCGTGCATTCAGTCATGCTGGGATTCTTCGGCATCAGGCTGATGGAGCTCTTGGAATCTCTCGAATCGAGTGTCTGACGGCACGCACGATGCCAAGTGGGGAACATCTATGTCAGAAATAACTACATGAGGTCAATGCGAGAGGCATTATTGTCGATAAGCTCTTCTATGACAGACCGCTCTATTTTCATCACCATCGACGAGTCGCCGAAACTTCGCGGACGACCGGCAGTAACGGTGCTTGCAACCTCCTTCGACGATGAGCTTTCATGGACGTAGGACCATCATGATATACTCACAAGTAGTTCAGCAGTGCAGCGAAATATCATTTGGTATGTTGGTACAACCCCTCTTGAGAGGCCGAGAATCATCACTCGAAAGGAGTGCGCCTCCATCAGTGACAACAACCTCGTAAAGTATTCTTGTGTCGATTACAAGTATACGCTTGCGTATAATAACGAAAGCTTTAAGATTGTAATACGGCAAACGTATATGTTCTGTATTGAAGTATATTAACTTAACTGTATATGTGTTTGTGCGCTAGAACCTTCCAGAAAATTAAATTACGCTGCGTGTGTTCTGATTGTCTCGCATTTAGATATCATTGCATTTAAGATCTTGGATCACTGAGAAAAATGGAAAATTATACAACCATTTTCGGAGATTTGGGATTAGGGTTAAATAAACCGCGATAAACTCCGAATTTCCTCCAACAATAATAATAAACTCCGAAAAACACCCTCTGAGTTTAACGACAAATAAACTTAAGGAAAATAAATTTAAGGAAAAATGCACCCCGACCAATCAAATTTTGGTATCCCCGATAAGGGCTTTTCTCATTCATAAAAAGCCATTAGTCCTCTTGAGGGGGCTCAATGCCGGATAGCTCGGAGTTGGAGTCGCTCTTTCCAGTTTAACCTTAAACCCAGTTGGATAACGATGGGCTGAATGTAATCGCTTTCAGACGTGTCAAGTCTCAACTTTGCTTCAAGATCCATTACGTGCCTAAGATTGTTCTTTCAGTCTTCTGCTGTAACGTTGCTGATTTGGTCCCTTAACATGTTTTCGACCGCGTTTTCGACATTGGAAGACGCCCACAGCGCTGAGCTTACAACTGGCTATATTTTCGGGCTTAAGTTACAGTAATATATATATATATTGTCATGACCAAGAACGATTCTGGGGTTTGGGTGCTCGGGGAGCTAGTTCGAAGTAGAGGAAGAAGAAGGGCAGATAAAGAACAGCCGGCCCGTAGCAAGGGCGTTGTCTCTTGTCTGATTCCTTACAATGGCGCAGCCTACAACGAGACCCGAACCTTGAAGCCGAAGCCTCATTGTGTCTTCGTCGGTCGTCAGCGTTGCGCATCTCTTCATCGAAGGAACGCCGTCCACGCTTCCTTGGCGATGGAGCCACCAACTCGATCGGTGCTGCAGTTACCCATCATACCATCCGCGGACGGCGTCCATGCCTCCTCGGTGGTCCCAGGGCACAACTTGGCAGGCACCAGGCTACCACCTTCCTCTGAGTATGCGCACAGGCTGCTCTCGTCTGAAAACGTCCCGCATGCTTCCCGTGGCGTGCATCCCGTGCCCACAACTTTTTCACTGTGTGAGCATCCAAGGGACGCTGTTCAGGCTTCCTTGGACGTGCATGCCGCCGCAGTGAGTATTGCCACCACCGCACACTCTGCTGACGTCAACCATCTCTGTTCAGGCGCCTCATCCTACAGCGCCATGGAGCTGTTACGCACCATGACGCAGCTCCGCGTCGAGATTAATGCATTGACAGCGTCGATCTCCGAGCTCGCCCCTGACATGTTGCCAGCATTGTCCGCCATCAACGCCTTGTTAAATGTAGCCGCCTCACACGACCTTGAGGCCAGCCCACCCGAGCAACGCAGAGAGTTCCGTAGTACCCTCATGCAGCTCTCTCACCAGCTGGGCTGCTTCGGATCGGCACTCTTTGGATTGTCGCCTGCCATGCGACTATCGCGAGCCACCCGCGAAATACCAGAGTACCATGGCTTCCAGAACGACGCCGACAACTGGGTAGCGACCGTGAATGCTATCGGGGCTCGGGAGGTTTTGACGGAACCGCAGAAATGGTGCGTGGCCGTAGAGCGGCTTCGGGACGGTGCCGGGGCGTGGCAGAAATACGAAGGCGTGAAGCAGCAGTCCTGGGCGGAATGGAGTGCAGCCCTGATTGCCGCTTTCGGCCGAATTCCCCGGGCCTCCAGTGAGACCAACTCGACCCCTACCGAGGACGGAGCTCATGAGAGGCACCACCTCGAGGCTGCAACTGTGAACTGCAGCTCACTGGCAAACAGCTGTGCAGCTGGACGTCGCACAAACACCGTACTCAAGCTGTGCTGTGACTCTGCCTCGGCAACCGACGCCAAAGCATCCCTGCCAGCGGTCGAGAGCATCTCCCATCCACATCCATCGGAAAACCTGCCCTCATACTCATCATCGCTTGGGCACTTATCTTCACCAGCACGTGTCGTACTGGATGCCCTAGCAGAGCATCCATACCGGTCTACCGATGCCGGTAATACGATGGATGCCCTACTACTCCACTACCCAGGCCTGTCTGGTTATGCTGAAAAGATGGGCCTTGACCAGGCGGACACATATCCCTGGACGTCACGGCAGTTGTTGGAATGCGAACGCGTGGACATTTGCCACAAGCAAAGTGCTCTAAGTGCTACCTCCATGCAAGAAGCCGATGTGCCTGAGACGGTTGTGGTCAGTGCCGTCGAGGAAGTCATGGGGAAGCCCGAGTCCACTGCAGTTGACATGAATTGTGACCGGTACTGCTCCAGTGTTTGCGGCACTTTGTCGAGCACCGCCACCTCGAGCACCTCAGCGGACACGACGCCGGCACGTCCGCAAGAGGATAAGGTGCATCGAAAATCAGCTCGGAGACTCACCTCAACTTTGTCACACACGGGTGGGAGAGCACACCGAAGCAGCTCGACGCTCCGCGAACAGCGTGGTCAACCTAACACATTGCGACAGTCACCATTTGCGAAGGCGCACTGTCTTGCCCTGTTTTTAGAACTGCGGCGGGACAAGCGTCAACTGTACCGGCGACAATCCAGTAGTCAGGTTCGCCCACTAGAGATATCGCCTGCAAGTTTTCACAAGACGGCGCACTATGGAAGAGACCGACCTCAGCGACAAAGCCAATTCCGCCCACCAGAAAGCACACAGGCAGACACCGAACCAGAGTCGCAGCGTGGCCGCGATCGACCACTGCGATGCAGCCAGTGCCGCCCACCAGAGGCATTGTCGGCAGCTTCGCGCGCTCGCAGTCGTGGCCGAGTGTCATGACCAAGAACGATTCTGGGGTTTGGGTGCTCGGGGAGCTAGTTCGAAGTAGAGGAAGAAGAAGGGCAGATAAAGAACAGCCGGCCCGGAGCAAGGGCGTTGTCTCTTGTCTGATTCCTTACAATATATATATATATATATATATATATATATATATATATATATATATAGTCAAGAAATGAAGGAGCACACTTACGAAAATTGCATGCATATTTTTTTTACTGGTTTACGTTTCGGCCGTGGCACGGCCTTCGTCAGAATGAAAAGAATTACAGGCATGTGGCCGCTTTTATGGGCATGAACACGTGGGTACAAAACACGTGGGATCAACACGTGAATGTTTAAAAGGATCAAACCAACCATGATAACAACACCAAAACAAGGGGAAAATAAATAAATAAAGGAAAAAAATTCATAAATTTAATAAAGCAGGTTGGATCACAGGCTTGAAAAGGCATTTACAACGATGAGCCATTGACCGCAGTAGTCACAATGACCGTACATGAATGAACAAAAAATGATGGCGATTGTTATATAATGAAAACTTCCGGCACGTTTCGTTAAATATATAGCAAAAATGATATCAGGGCATCACAGAAAGACACGACACTTTTCCAACGCTCTCATTGATGCCGGCCGACACAGTGTTGAACTTATGGATTAAAAAAGATTCTCTAATTTCGCGATCATGGTGCGATTTGAAGCCTGATTGTAAGAGCGTCACCATGATCTTGTCAAACGAATGACCTGGCAGATGAACATGTTTAGACAATGGGAGATGTGGCAAACTGTTAGCATGTGCTCTGTGATTGTTGAAACGGATACGAAATGATGTTTCGGTCTGACCGATGTATTGCATATGACATACTGAGCATTCTAGTAAGTAGATGACGTTGGTGCTGTCGCAGCTGAAGTCCCCTTTAATCTTAAGTGAAAAATTAGATGCCGTGCTTTTAGCAGTTGTCGCAGTGGTCATATGCGCACAAACTTTACATCGTGGTTTGTTACAGGGATGACAACCAGCAGGAGCAACAAGTTTAGTTTTAGAAGACGTCACAATATCGCGCAGGTTCCTTGATCTCCGATAAACTACTCGTGGTGATTCCGTGAAAATGTGCTTAAGCCGATCGCTCTGTGTCAATAAGTTGTAATGTTTACTGAGAATGCGTGACACGTTAGGAATAGATGCAGAATGCGTTAAAATGAGGTTAGTTCGTGAGGTTGGCGCCAATCGCTTGTCATTACTGATGAGATCTTTACGATCGAGACAGTTGGCCCGCTGGAGAGCGTCGTCAATTATACGTGAAGGATATTGTTGATCAGTTAGCGCTTTACGGAGCTGGTCACAGTTGCGAGCGAATTCACTGTCGTCCGAACAAATTCTTTTAAAACGGATAGCTTGGCTATAGGGGATACTTGTTTTGCAATGTTTGACATGGCTTCTTTTAAAATGGAGATATCGCTGTCGGTCAGTGGGCTTCCTGTAAAGGTTCGTCATTAGTTTACCATTGCACAAAGATACAGTGACGTCGAGGAAGTTTATGCTGACAGGTGAATAAGAGTGGGAAAAGGAAATTGATGGTTCTGCGTTATTAAAGTCAGCAATGAAAGAAAGTAACGCAGCTTCACCGTGGTGCCAAATTAAGAAAATGTCGTCGATGAAGCGTTTGTAATAAAGTGGCTTAAGGTTACAAGTGGCGAGGAAATTATTTTCTAACATTCCCATGCAGATGTTCGCATAATTGGGACCTATTTTCGTGCCCATCGAGGTACCGCTGGTCTGAACGTAATGTTCACCGTTAAATTCAAAGTTGTTAGGTTCGAGGATTGGTGCTAAAATAATGCCTAAGGTGGAACCGTCAATAGGTTTGTCATCTAACGAGTCGTTATATGCATGGATTACAGACCGAATCCCGTCCGCATGGGGAATGTTCGTGTACAACGACGCCACGTCTAGTGTGACCAAAAGAGCATCACTTGGAACACGCATGTCAACTATATCACGCAGGAAGTGGTTAGTGTCCTTGATATATAAAGGAAAGTTAGGAGGAATAGAACTGATTAGGCTGTCTACATAGCGAGACAGGCTTTCAGTAATGGTTCCTATTCCTGATACTATTGGTCGGCCTGGATTGTTCTGTTTATGAATTTTAGGGAGCAGATAAAATCTGCCAGCTACCGGAGTCAGGGGGGACTAACGATTTAAGCGCAGATGCTGGAATTTTATTTTCTTTCGCTAGGTCTTCTAAAGTTTCTTTTACTTTGGTCTTGAATTCTTCGGTCGGGTCGTAGCTCAAATGCCTGTAAAATGCGTGGTCATTCAATTGTCTGTAGGCCTCACGAAGGTAATCACCTTTATCCATCACAACAACTGCACCACCTTTATCAGCCGGTTTAATGACGATGTTGTGACGGCTAGCCAGGGTTTTCATTGCTTCCCTTTCTTTGGCGCTAAGGTTACGGTGGAATGGCGATTGGCTTTTGTATGCTTCGAGTACATCGCGCTGCACTGCTCGGATATAAATATCCAGACACTTATCCCTCTGTGAGGGAGGAGTCCAGTGCTTAGTAGAAAAAAACGTTGTTTTATTAGATGCAGGGCGATCATGGAAGTATTCACGTAACCGCATGTTTCTTTCAAAATTGTGTAAGTCACTGATTAGCTGGAATTCGTTATAGCCGCCAGTGGCAGGACAAAAGTTTAAACCACGGGAAAGAACACTCAACTCTTCCGTCGATAACGTGGTACTAGAAATATTTACTATATTGTCAGTATCTGCGGACGACAAATGCGCCGAAGACGTTGCATCGTTGGGAGTACTGACGCTAGTGCAAATGTTATCGCGCATCAGTTTTTTACATTTTTTGTCGCTGAGGTCGCGAATCTTTTCTTGCCTGTAGTTGTCAAGCAACGCTCTTTCTTGAACAGTGAAATTATGAGTGGCGAAGAGTTGATTCTCTTTGTTTGTTAGCTGTTTTGCGGATGACTCATAATGGTTAGTGACAATACGCGTGAGCTCCAGAGAAGCTTGTTTGAGTACATTCTCCCACCTCGACAAGTTATTGCTAGACATTTCACACGTGGCAGGCCTTAAGTTAAGGCGCAAACCTTTAGGCACTGTAGATGCAGCAATATATGTTTTTAAGGTGGTAGCATGCAGGTCACAACGGGTACGCTTTTCAATTACTTTCCTAATTTTCAAAAAATGCGCAGAGGCGTAACCAAAGGTAGTCTTACCCCGGCTAGATGGTAGTCAGTCGGTTCCTTTGGTAGGATCGCACCGCTTGTTTCTAAATTGGTACCTTGGTTGAGGCGACGTGGCACAGCGAGCCGGAGAAGCTGCCGGTGACCTGGCTGTTGCCTTGCTATTCACTCGATTGTTCGTCACATCATTACATGTCGCTGCTTTGTCCGTCGTCGTCGTCGTCCTTGCCGATGCCGTGTTTCTCGTTGGTGGGTTGGTCGTTGCGTTGGGTGGAGGCGATGTCCTTTTTGTTTGTATCAACTTAGCCGTTGCATCGCTCGTCGATGCCTTGTTCTCAGACGCCATGCTTGTCGATGGCTGGCTTGTCATTGCCTTGCTTGTAGCTGCCCTTCTCGCTGATGAGTTACTTGCCGTTGCCGTGGTTGTGCGGCTCGTCGTCGAGTGAGTTGTATTCATTTGGTTTCCACTTATTGGCATTCTCGCAGTAGGCGCTGCCACTTTGTCAGATGACGGAATACTGTCGTGATGAAGTTGAGTTTTCGTGCTGCGAGTCACATTACAATGCATTATGCTGGTTGCGTGGTCTTCCCAAGAAGTTGATGACGCATCATGTGGATTCTTGAAGCACAACTGCCTAAGGTGGCAGGCAAGTAGCGCAAAGCCCTCGAAGCTCAGGTGGAGGCCATCGCTTGCGAACACGCGAGACGGTGGCAGCCATTCAAATCCATGATCAACGTGGAATACCAGCTTTGAATGTTGGCAAAAATTCCGAAGTAGCTGATTAAAAAATCTTGCAGACTTATTGCAACGTTGCACAAAGGCTTGGTTTCTGCTGCCGTGACGACGGTTGCAGGATCGTGGCAGGACCAGACTTGCATATATTCGACGTATCCCGGGGCGCTGTTTCGTTATGACGTTCAGCAGAAACCAAGCCTTTGTGCAACGTTGCAATAAGTCTGCAAGATTTTTGCATATTGCAAGAAAATTGCATATTTTTTTTACTGGTTTACGTTTCGGCCGTGGCACGGCCTTCGTCAGAATGAAAAGAATTACAGGCATGTGGCCGCTTTTATGGGCATGAACACGTGGGTACAAAACACGTGGGATCAACACGTGAATGTTTAAAAGGATCAAACCAACCATGATAACAACACCAAAACAAGGGGAAAATAAATAAATGAAGGAAAAAAAACAATTCATAAATTTAATAAAGCAGGTTGGATCACAGGCATGAAAAGGCATTTACAACGATGAGCCATTGACCACAGTAGTCACGATGACCGTACATGAATGAACAAAAAATGATGGCGATTGTTATATAAGGAAAACTTTCGGCACGTTTCGTTAAATATATAGCAAAAATGGGCAAAAGGGCAAAAGAAAATAAAAAGGGCAAAAGGGCAAAAGAAAATAAAATTCCAGCATCTGCGCTTAAATCATTAGTCCCCCCTGACTCCGGTAGCTGGCAGATTTTATCTGCTCCCTAAAATTCATAAACAGAACAATCCAGGCCGACCAATAGTATCAGGAATAGGAACCAATACTGAAAGCCTGTCTCGCTATGTAGACAGCCTAATCAGTTCTATTCCTCCTAACTTTCCTTCATTTATCAAGGACACTAACCACTTTCTGCGTGATATAGTTGACATGCGTGTTCCAAGTGATGCTATTTTGGTCACACTAGACGTGGCGTCGTTGTACACGAACATTCCCCATGCGGACGGGATTCGGTCTGTAATCCATGCATATAACGACTCGGTAGATGACAAACCTATTGACTAATGGTAAACTAATGACGAACCTTTACAGGAAGCCCACTGACCGACAGCGATATCTCCATTTTAAAAGCAGCCATGTCAAACATTGCAAAACAAGTATCCCCTATAGCCAAGCTATCCGTTTTAAAAGAATTTGTTCGGACGACAGTGAATTCGCTCGCAACTGTGACCAGCTCCGTAAAGCGCTAACTGATCAACAATATCCTTCACGTATAATTGACGACGCTCTCCAGCGGGCCAACTGTCTCGATCGTAAAGATCTCATCAGTAATGACAAGCGATTGGCGCCAACCTCACGAACTAACCTCATTTTAACGCATTCTGCATCTATTCCTAACGTGTCACGCATTCTCAGTAAACATTACAACTTATTGACAAAGAGCGATCGGCTTAAGCACATTTTCACGGAATCACCACGAGTAGTTTATCGGAGATCAAGGAACCTGCGCGATATTGTGACGTCTTCTAAAACTAAACTTGTTGCTCCTGCTGGTTGTCATCCCTGTAACAAACCACGATGTAAAGTTTGTGCGCATATGACCACTGCGACAACTGCTAAAAGCACGGCATCTAATTTTTCACTTAAGATTAAAGGGGACTTCAGCTGCGACAGCACCAACGTCATCTACTTACTAGAATGCTCAGTATGTCATATGCAATACATCGGTCAGACCGAAACATCATTTCGTATCCGTTTCAACAATCACAGAGCACACGCTAACAGTTTGCCACATCTCCCATTGTCTAAACATGTTCATCTGCCAGGTCATTCGTTTGACAAGATCATGGTGACGCTATTACAAGCAGGCTTCAAATCGAACCATGATCGCGAAATTAGAGAATCTTTTTTAATCCATAAGTTCAACACTGTGTCGGCCGGCATCAATGAGAGCGTTGGAAAAGTGTCGTGTCTTTCTGTGATGCCCTGATATCATTTTTGCTATATATTTAACGAAACGTGCCGAAAGTTTTCCTTATATAACAATCGCCATCATTTTTTGTTCATTCATGTACGGTCATCGTGACTACTGTGGTCAATGGCTCATCGTTGTAAATTCCTTTTCATGCCTGTGATCCAACCTGCTTTATTAAATTTATGAATTGTTTTTTTTTCCTTCATTTATTTATTTTCCCCTTGTTTTGGTGTTGTTATCATGGTTGGTTTGATCCTTTTAAACATTCACGTGTTGATCCCACGTGTTTTGTACCCACGTGTTCATGCCCATAAAAGCGGCCACATGCCTGTAATTCTTTTCATTCTGACGAAGGCCGTGCCACGGCCGAAACGTAAACCAGTAAAAAAATATGCGATTTTCGTAAGTGTGTACCTTCATTTCTTGACTATATTGCCACGCGCGTTTTGTATTATACTTGTGCTGTATTCGGTTTACGCCCACAAAGACTGTAAGCAATGCTCAGCGCAAACCGCGCCTCATTTTTCTAGAAGCTTCGCGTTTATTGTAGATCGTTGTGTTAAGATTGCGCGCAAGACGCGAACACGCGAGCTTATTCCAGAGCTTTCGCGACAACCAGTGATAAGACTGGAATATTCGATGACACGCTTATAAATGCCGACGCGCTTCACCGCTTGTCAGTTGATCGACGGCCGACGCTCTGTTCGCCGCTATCAGTGCATACCGTGTGTATTGCTGTATTCTTACTTTCCGTTTCTCGGCCACAAGTTCGGCCCAAATAAACAGCTTCATCTTGGACACGTCGCCTGCTGCCTTCGTCGACGTCACGACCACGTGACATCTGGTGGAGGTGCTGCTCCTTTCATGTACCGAACGCCCCCGTCAAGCCGTGAACCCAGCCCAAGTCGCCAGGAAGAAACCGACACCATCCAGGAGAGTCGAGCTAGCCGGAGACTACAAGGACTGGCACCACAATACGGACTCCTACCGGACAAGCGAAAAGGCACGGTGACGAAGACGACAGGCACGATGACGGCCGCTGCGTCCCCTGCAACGATCGTGATCCAGCCACCGAGAGAGCCACCGACTTTCCATGGATCGCCAAGCGAGGACCCCGAGACCTGGCTGGAGACGTACGAACGAGTTGCGGCTTTCAACAACTGGGACTCCGAGGAAAAACTGCGCCGGGCGTACTTCTACCTAGAAGACGCCGCGAGGACGTGGTTCGAGAACCGAGAATCCACGTTACAAACCTGGGATCTCTTTCGGACGACGTTCCTAAGCACGTTTACCAGCGTGGTCCGCAAGGAACGGGCCGCAGCTATGTTGGAGACCCGTGTGCAGCTGCCCAACGAAAGCATCTCTATCTACACGGAGGAGATGAATCGCCTGTTTCGACACGCCGACCCAAGTATGCCCGAAGAGAAGAAAGTCAGGTTCCTAATGCGTGGTGTGAAACAAGAACTCTTCGCTGGCTTGATAAGAAACCCGCCGAAGACGGTCGCCGAATTCGCCTCCGAAGCCTCGACAATTGAGAAGACGCTCGAGATGCGGACACGGCAATACAACCGCAGCTTCTCCGCTACATGCTATGCCGACATCCAATCGCTGGGAACCGCCGACTTGCGTGAGACGATCCGAGCGATCGTGCAAGAGGAGCTGCGGAAAATTCTACCTTCAGCGCAGCCTCAGGTGGATTCCATCGCTGACGTCGTACGCCAGGAGATCCAGCAATCCCTGGGCGTTCCGCAGCCTCCAGAGCCGCAGCTGCAAGCCATGAGCTACGCTGCTGCAGCCCGACGCAGTGCACCCCCTCCACGCCCCCGTCAGGACGGCGCACAGCAGCACTACCGTCGCGAGACGCCGCCGCCGCCACCACCGCCGCCATCTCACCCGCCTGTCAGCCAGCGCTACACGCGCAGGAAGACCGACATCTGGCGCGCCCCCCGACCACCGCCCACTATGCTACCACTGCGGAGAAGCCGGCCACACTTACCGCCGATGCCAGTACCGCCAGATGGGACTGCGTGGTTTCGCCATCGACGCGCCGTGTCCACAGCGGGGGAAAGACCCCGTGACATCGCTGACTACCTTGCAGGAGCGCAGTGGACACCCCGACGACCTTCCCGATCGCCTTCCCCAGGCCGCTACATCTCACCGCATCGCAGTCAGTATGCCGGCCCTGCTCGGGGCCGATCTTCGAGCCCTTACCCGGAAAACTAAGGGCAGCAACCGATGGAGGTGCGGTTGCTGAACGACGAAATGCCGAACATCCTCCGCCGACGACGACGACGGCTCAGCGAAGTCTTAAGAACGCGCAGCAAGCCGAACGGAGCCTGGATGACGAAACTTCACGACCGGAAGAACAGACGACGCAACGCCGAAGCAGTGTAACAAACCATCGTAGCCGCGACCCGACGCCTCGACCCAACCGCAACGCCAGGCGACGAACTAGCGACCTCGACGTTCTCATCGACGGCCGCAGCGTCACAGCTCTCGTCGACACCGGGGCCGACTATTCCGTCGTCAGTGGGCCGTTCGCCGCGAAGTTGAGGAAAGTTAAGACTGCCTGGGAAGGAGCCGAAATTCGGACCGCTGGAGGCCATTTAATAACACCCGCTGGGGTCTGTACAGCAAGAGTCACTATCAATAATCGGACTTACCCTGCGAGCTTTGTAATCCTACAGCACTGCTCCAGGGACGTAATACTTGGGATGGACTTCCTAAGTAAACACGGCGCCGTCATCGACCTAAGGTCTGAGTCGATAACACTAACCTCAGAAAAAGCACTGCCTACCGAGACGACGCCAGGGAGCCATGCATTGAACGTGATAGAAGAGCACGTCACCGTTCCGCCTCTCTCCAGCGTCATCATTTGTGTCGGCACCGAACAACCCGCAGACTTCGAAGGCGTCATCGAGGGTGATCAGCACCTGCTTGTAAACCGTCAGATTTGCGTCGCACGAGGCATCGCCGAGTAGCGTGAAGGGAAAGCAACAGTGATGCTTACGAACTTCAGCAACGAATACAAGCACGTGAGCAAAGGCACGACGGTCGCCTACATCGAAGACATTGTGGAAACCAGCGACGCCCTCGCCCTCGCCGAGTTTACCGAACATGCTACGACGAACCAAGCTCATCAACTAACTTTCGACGTCAATCCGAGCCTTCCGACGCATAAACAAGATCAGCTCAAAACCCTGCTCCTGCAATACAAGGATTGCTTTTCGTCGTCGTCCAGAGTTCGACAGACACCAGTCGCACAACACCGCATCATAACAGAGGAAAGTTCCAGGCCACTACGTCAGAGCCCGTACAGAGTTTCAACGAGGGAACGCGAGGCAATAAAGAAACAAGTCGACGAAATGCTCCGCGACGACATCATCCAGCCTTCAAAGAGTCCGTGGGCGTCACCCGTGGTGTTAGTGAAGAAAAAGGACGGAACCCTACGCTTCTGCGTCGATTATCGCCGCCTGAACAAAATAACGAAGAAGGACGTGTACCCTCTCCCACGGATAGACGACACCCTCGATCGGCTCCACAACGCGAGGTACTTTTCGTCGATGGACCTCAAGACCGGCTATTGGCAAATTGAAGTCGACGAGAGAGACCTAGAAAAGACCGCGTTTATAACACCAGACGGCCTCTTCGAGTTCAAGGTCATGCCCTTTGGTCTTTGCTCGGCGCCTGCGACTTTCCAACGGGTTATGGACACAGTACTGGCAGGATTGAAGTGGCAGACTTGCCTGGTGTACCTGGACGACGTCATTGTGTTTGCTTCAAACTTCGATGAACACCTCCGGCGACTTGACGCAGTACTTCAAGCAATCAAGACCTCCGGCCTCACCTTGAAGCCTGAAAAGTGCCGCTTCGCATACGAGGAGCTCTTGTTCTTGGGTCACGTGATCAGCAAGTCCGGAGTACGCCCCGATCCTCAAAAGACAGCCGCCATCGCTACATTCCCGCCACCCGCCGACAAGAAGGCCGTCCGTCGATTTCTCGGCCTGTGCGCCTATTACAGGCGGTTTGTCAAAAATTTTGCCCGCATCGCCGAGCCACTCACTAACCTTACCAGAACCGACGTCGAGTTCAAGTGGGAATCACCGCAAGAGGAAGCATTTCAAGAACTAAAACGACGCCTGCAAATGCCTCCGTTACTTGCGCATTTCGACGAACACGGCGAAACAGAAGTGCACACCGACGCAAGCAGCGTGGGACTCGGCGCCGTCCTTGTGCAGAAGACGGACGGACTGGAAAGGGTTATCAGTTATGCTAGCCGGTCGCTATCCAAGGCAGAGGCCAACTATTCAACAACAGAAAAAGAGTGCCTCGCCATCATCTGGGCTACGTCGAAGTTTCTCCCCTACCTCTACGGCAGGCCCTTCAAAGTTGTGAGCGACCACCACGCCTTGTGTTGGCTAGCTAACTTGAAAGACCCTTCAGGTCGCCTCGCAAGATGGAGTCTCAGACTTCAAGAATTCGACGTTACCGTCGTTTACAAGTCCGGACGAAAGCATTCTGACGCCGACTGCTTGTCTCGCGCCCCCGTCGACCCGCCGCCACAGGACGACCTTAATGATGACTGCTTCTTGGGAACCATAAGCGCCGATGACTTCGCTGAACGACAACGAGCCGATCCGGAACTCAAGGTCCTTATAGAATACCTCGAGGGCAAGGCCACCATGGCTCCAAAGGTATTCAGACGAGGACTGGAGTCGTTTTTCTTGCGCAACGGCATTCTCCTAAAGAAAAACTTCTCGCCACTCCGGGCCGACTCCCTCCTCGTAGTACCTTCAGCGTTACGTCCCGAAGTTCTGGACGCTCTGCATGACGACCCGACAGCTGGACACCTTGGATTTTCCCGTACGCTCGCGAGGATACAAGAAAAGTACTACTGGCCTCGCCTCACTGCCGACGTCACCCACTACGTGAAGACCTGCCGAGATTGTCAACGACGGAAGAGACCACACACTAGGCCAGCCGGACTTCTGCAACCCATCGAGCCACCTCGCCGACCGTTCCAGCAAATCGGCATGGACTTACTGGGACCGTTCCCGACGTCGAACTCCGGAAACAAATGGATCGTCGTAGCAACGGACTACCTCACCCGCTACGCCGAGACAAGGGCGCTGCCCAAGGGCAGTGCAGCCGAGGTAGCAAAGTTCTTCGTCGAGAACATCGTACTGCGTCATGGCGCCCCAGAGGTCCTCATTACCGACAGAGGTACGGCCTTTACAGCGGACCTAACGCAGGCGATCCTGAGGTACAGCCAAACAAGTCACCGCCGGACCACCGCCTACCACCCGCAGACCAATGGCCTCACCGAACGTCTAAATAAGACCATCGCCGATATGCTGGCCATGTACGTCGACGTCGAGCACAAGACGTGGGATGCCATCCTTCCGTATGTAACCTTTGCATACAACACGGCGGTACAAGAAACGACGCAGATGACGCCGTATGGATTGGTCTACGGAAGGACCCCGGCAACGACGCTCGACGCCATGTTGCCCAATGTCTGCGACGAGGAAAACGTCGACGTCACCGTGTACCTTCAGCGCGCCGAAGAAGCCAGACAACTCGCCCGTCTGCGCATCCAGAGCCAGCAAAAGACCGACAGCCGTCGCTACAACCTTCGAAGACGCCACATGGAATACCAACCCGGTGACCGTGTATGGGTCTGGACGCCAGTTCGCCGACGGGGACTTAGCGAGAAGCTCCTTCGACGATACTTCGGTCCGTACAGGGTACTTCGACGTCTCGGCGCACTCGACTACGAGGTTGTCCCTGACGGCATTACGAACTCTCAGCGGCGCCGTGCGCGACCTGAAGTCGTCCATGTCGTGCGCCTCAAGCCGTATTACGCGCGTTAGTGAACCTGAAGACTGTAATTTTGCTTTATTATTGTACTTTCGTGCTTGTGCTTATTGTTTATTGTACTTTCTTGCTTTATTATTGTTATTTATTATTGCATGAATCCCCCCCCCCCCCCCGTGTTCTGTTTTAAGCATCGGGACGATGCTTTTTCAGAGGGGGGGCATTGCCACGCGCGTTTTGTATTATACTTGTGCTGTATTCGGTTTACGCCCACAAAGACTGTAAGCAATGCTCAGCGCAAACCGCGCCTCATTTTTCTAGAAGCTTCGCGTTTATTGTAGATCGTTGTGTTAAGATTGCGCGCAAGACGCGAACACGCGAGCTTATTCCAGAGCTTTCGCGACAACCAGTGATAAGACTGGAATATTCGATGACACGCTTATAAATGCCGACGCGCTTCACCGCTTGTCAGTTGATCGACGGCCGACGCTCTGTTCGCCGCTATCAGTGCATACCGTGTGTATTGCTGTATTCTTACTTTCCGTTTCTCGGCCACAAGTTCGGCCCAAATAAACAGCTTCATCTTGGACACGTCGCCTGCTGCCTTCGTCGACGTCACGACCACGTGACAATATGTGCACCGGACCCACAGAACTTTCTTTTGAATCATATATATATATATATATATATATATATATATATATATATATATATATATATATATATATATAAGCTTTTGACCAGAAAAAATAAAAAAAGGATTAGAGCAAATGACGCATACAAAAATTGCAGAAAACACTCTTAAAGCCCAAAACATTTTGAAACGTGGTAACAAGCGCGTGAGTGCAGCTCCGCTTGCTCTTTCGAGCTACGACAGTGAATTTCTCGTAAATATGTGATATCGATGATGGGGTTGTTTCCTGTGACTGCAGTTTTTTGTATGCCAGGCCTGGATTGTCACGTGATTAAAATCACGTAACCTCACGCAACATCTAGTTACGTTACTACAATGACGTAACAAGTAGTCACGTGAATAAAAAAGTCACAGTTTCACCGCAAGGGTGAAGCAATGAATGCGATAGCAAAAAAAATTGTAATGTTATACGAAGTGAGGCAGGCAGCTAACTCTTTTTGGATCCGATCTCACGCAACTCTAGAAAACGCTTGTTTAAGAGAATTCGCGTCGAGAGCGCAGCACGTAGAAGGGTACACCGGCCCCCGCTGTCGGCCGCCGAGAAGGGGAGATAACGCGCGCGCCCGCGCCCGCGCTCGTAAAATCGAACGTCGCCCCCCCCCCTCCCGCTGTCGGCCGCCGAGAAGGGGAGATAACGCGCGCGCCCCCCGCTCGTAAAATCGAAGGTCGCTCGAGGGACCCCCCCCCCCCCCCTCGCGTCTTTTCACGCTCACGAACGACGGGTGGGGCCGGTTATATATATACATATACATATACGGCAAATGACGCCGACGCGGACGCCGACGCCGACGGCGAAAACCAGCCGCGAGTGTCCATATAATTGCTATCGCAATAAAATCCCGTAACATCACGTAACAGTTGACGTGACATTTTTCCGCTACGAACTTCGGAACAACCGGATGGCACGGAGCAACCTCAGCGTCTGCACTGGACTCTAATAAGGTTGTACTTTCTCTCTCACGTGGCTAAAAATCACATGACGTAACTGCTAGTGAGGTGACATTTTCCCTCCAGAACCACGTAACACGTGCCTAGTGTGGGGAACCGACCGAAACCTCAGAAGAATATCCAAGCCTAGCCATATTCTAGTATTACTAGCAAGAACGTTGCGCCTCTAGCAAAAGCTTGGTATTACTATCAAAAACTTAGAAGAAGCTATAGGTCGGGCGTAGCGTTTCCGCTCTGCTTGAGCAATGAGCATTCGATGACACGCTTCGCACGCGGGGGGATGTTAATGCATGCGCCCTCCGATCGACGGAGATAGGCCGGCATGCTTGTTGTCTGCTTCAGCCATGTTCGTCACCCCGCTCGCGTGCTTTTACCCGCGGGTAGATCATGCGATACACGGAAGAATGTTGTCGATGGGGACTTTATACGGAACATGACGGTGACGCCGACAGCGAGAACCAATCGGCAGTGTTCATATAATTTCTATCGCAATAACACACGGTTGAGATAAAAGACAACATTCAAGATTTATTGGAATGCTAGTTTTTTAGCCGTCCGACGAAGCCCTAGCTTTAAAGTACGTTCAGATCCCATTGTCAAAAGGAGTGATCTTTTTTGAAGTTTGGGCGAACTTATTACACTGCTGTTGAAAAAACAACAAATAATGTTTCCTCTTGTTTGCTTGGCTTAATTAACTGTTGGTTTCATTAGTTGCGTCTAACAAAGAAAATAACCTCTCGAAGAATTCGCCTTCTTTCGTTAAGATTGCGTTCACCCTAAAGTAAAAAGCTACAGCAAAAACATCCCACTTTGCCATTAAATTACTATGCCTCGCTTCTCTGAGCTTAGTTCGTTTTCTTTACGTCGCTGAATTTTAGAGACCTCAAAAGACCATAACGAAATCATGAGAACGGGAAAATAAGTTTCCACCACAATACGAGTACCAAAGGACGCAAGAGCTTCGTTAACCATAACTTGATCGGGCGTTCTTTTCCTAAGGATGTCTAAAAGAATAAAGTAAGAATTACAAATGTACTTCTGGACGCTCTGATACTCGAGGAGTGGTTAAACATGCACTAAAAAAGTCATAAAATGGAGAGAAAAAGAAACGACAGCTCAGGGTTACTGCAAAAAACCAAACCGAAACGAAAATTCTTTTCTTTTGTTTCGGCGGCGATATCTTGTGGGATGCTGTGGAACTAAGTCATGGGCGGAAGAAAAAAAAACTTCCCCATTTCCCGCTAGAGGGAACTATGTGTGGATGCTAAGCAGTGGGGGAGATAATTAGCTGGAGCGGGAGGAATGTCGCCGCTCTCGTTTCACGGCAGTGGTGCGGGCGCTGCACAGGAGAGAGAATGAGGCACGCGCGCTCCGTCATTTTCATACCGCGGAACTACCGTGGCGCCCCCCAGCGGGGTATGCAGCTGTCGAACCACCTGTCGTTCGCGCCGCTGCGTAGAGGATTCCTATAGGAGAGGACGGGGGGGGAGGAAACGTGCATGCGCTGTGGGGGGTGTGGGACGCGGAAGCCGCTCCGTAGAGTAGATAATTGCTAGAGGGGAGAAAGGGGGTGAGTGTAGGAGAGGGGACGCGCATGCGCTGTGGGGGTGTAGGACGCGGGCGCCGCTCCGTAGAGTACTCCTAGAGGAGAGAAAGGGGGTGAGCGTAAGAGAGGAGAGAGGGGGAGGAGACGCTCTGTTGTGGTGTGGGACGCGGGAAGGAGCGACGGACTAACCCCCCTCCCCCCAAACACATGCAAGCAAGATCAAGGAATGGAGTCAACCTGGGCGACACACACCACCTGCCTAGCCATTGCTCAGCAGCCTCTTTGTGCTCTCGGCCATGACTCTGGTGACTGTAGTGGTGGTTGACGGCCTTATATTGTACTACGGTGTTCTGGTTCGCATAGTCGGTGCCAGTGTTGCGAAGTTGCCACTCCGGAATTGGAATGACTCCGGATTCATTCCACATTTTTGCGACCCCGGAATGGAATGGGAATGGAATGGGGACAAAGTTTGGAGGAATGGAATGGGAATGGAATTAAACGCCTTTTGCACGGAATGGAATGGGAATGGAATTACGTATTTTGGCAAAATATAGCACCTCTTCGTCGACGCGCTGTTTTTCAAACTGGAAACATTAGTAAGTCAGAGCTTCGAATTTAGCAATGAAGCAGTATTTTTAAAATGGCTTGGCTCATTACAAGCATGGTAGAGAGAGAGAGCGAATTTATTAGAAGGCCGAGAGGTCGGCCTGAGATTGTGCGCTCTGGCCTGCTAATCAGCACAGGGCAAAAGTGAGGAGGAGGAATAGAGGGATAAAAATGATGATGGGGACAGGAAGAGGTGATGCGTATGTACAATGACCACGTAACACACAGTGGTCTTCTTAAAGTCTAGTGTCAAGTCCAGTATTCTTCAGAAAATCTACAAATGCCCTTGTAGCAGTCGTTGATGCTGTCTGGTCGGACAAGCACGGTACGTTTATAAGCGACGCGCCTACTTCAATTCTGTCCTTATATAGACTGTGTTGCTCCGAAGCTAACCGTGGTTCTATGCTGTTGGTATCCGTCATGCGAAACTACGGCGGCGGCATATCCCCCCCCCCCCCTTACGATTTGTGATTTTTTTCCCTTCGGCGGCGCCCTAGCCGCCTGCTGTCTCACAACCCTTCACTTTTTCGTTTTTACTTCTGTCGCCGTCGGCGACAGAAGTAAAAACGCACATTCGAAAAAGGGACGCACATTCGAAAAAAATTGGCAGCGTATCTGCGTGCTTCGCTGCAAATGTCATCGAAAGACGATAGTCTTCTGCCGGTCTCATCCGCGGCCACCTGTGATGCTGTTCTCGACCATTTCCGTCCTGGCATGACCAAGCGTCTTCTCGCCGCAAGCGCGGTGTTTTTGGCAGCGTGTAAAAAGCTGAGAAGGCGCGCAGAGCGACCACGAAAAGAGATTCTCTTGTTTGCAGCGACGAGGGCAGACTGCGCCAGCTATCGCGCGGCGGATGAAACACGCGGCATTTCGCGCGACCTCGGAGATAGACGACGGCTCTTCGCTTTTGCAAAGCAGCCCGCATTTTCAGCGCAGCCTAAGAAACACTAGGGTCTTCAGAATTAAGTATCTATGTATTTTCTATAAAAGAACACACCACTTAATACTTCCGTAATGTTGTTGAGCCTCAGATATGCGTAATATTTGCTTTTTGATCGACAATGTTCACAAGTATGCACAAAAACGACTGATCAAGTTGGCTGGGCGTTCAGAAAGCAGTCAAACATTGGCCAGCCGCTGAATCGTGCGACGTGCCGACAAACAGACAAACAGACAGACAGACAGACAGACAGACGGACAGACAGACAGACAGACAGACAGACCAAAATTTCTCGATTTAGGTATCCCAAGAAAGACTATCGTCTTTAAAAGCGCTTCTCTAAGTCCTATACCTGACATTGCATACCTGCGCACAGGCGAACACAGAAAGTTCTCCTCACCCCATCCATGCTTGCGAGGCGCGCTTGACAAGCGTTAGTGCTGACGAGCAGTGCGGCCCAGTGTTCCGTATTCGACGCAAAGACACAAGGTGCCCGAGCGGTGCACTGTTCCAAGTAATACCAGCAGATATGGAGAGTTTTCTTCCCCATTGAACAAATCTTAGTTTTCTCCATATTCACCATCGCTCCAGACGCGTGGCAAAACTGCTTAGTCTTCTTGAACAGTATACTTTTATCTCCATGAAAATACGCTATGTCGTCATTTTAGCATCAGCACATTTAAGCTTAAACAATATTAAAACACTGCCCTTCGTTCAAACATGCTGACCATGCAAATACTATAGGTAGCGGGAGAACTGCCCCTATGGGAATTTATAGGGTGGTTGTAATGCACGAGTTATGTCACCGAGCCACTATCCCTCGACCTTAATTGGTAACGTGTTTTGCGTACTTTTGCAGTTCTTAATGCATCTGATGGCATCAGCTTCATGGGGCAGTCAGTTTTAACTCGATAAAACTATCAAGATGCCTTCCTACGTTGAGGAATTAAAGGAATGGAATGTAACTGCCCGGCCATTCCCGGAGTGGGAATGGGCTAAGTTTTTTCATTCCGAGGAATTGAAAGGAATGGAATTGCGGCAAGTTCTAATTCCTCGGAATGGAATTGGAATGGAATGGAGGCGTCCATTCCGCAACACTGGCCGGTGCTTCCCTACTTCATGAAAGTGGCCGGACGCGGGACGCCGGACGCGGGACGCGGGAGGGACGCGGGACGGACATAGCCCCGAGCATAAGATGCTTCGCCTCTAAAAAAACTGGGGCGCCGACCCTAGGAATCGAACCGATGACGGCGCGGTGATACCGTGCTCCGAACGTGAGCGATTAGCCCACTCGATGATAAACTACTTTTTGCGCAAAACTTTGGAAGTTTGCGCCCGTCCTGTTTGTTTCGTCCTTTGTCCTGAAAATTTTTGCGCAAAAAGTAGTTTATCATGGAATACCAACTAGCTCGGACCCACACCTTGTTAAGTAGCTCACTCGGCCACGGATAACGCCTTGTCGCCGATGATAAGCAAGGGTTTATCAATATATCACAAGCATTTGAAGAACCGCGTTTCAAAAAACGCGTTAGAGAACAATGTTACGCCAATTACGACAAGTTAAAAATGGCTTCAATCGAAAGCTGAGTATCAGGACTGCATGTGATTTGCTGACCATTAATATACCTTCCTTAGTTTTACCACAGTGAGTGTTTTTGTCTCGAAAAATAGGCCACATTTTGTGCCGTTTCCATAGACTCCCATTGTACGAGCTTTAGCTGCTCCGGGAACAAAATTTGAGTTTAGTACAACGTGATCGCTGCATTCTTCTCGTGCATTTCGGTTCCCAGAAGCGCTCTGTGGCCTCCGTTTTTCAGCATTCGCCCTCTACCCTTGATTATTCACGAAAAACTCGCTCGTTCCACTGAAAACACGCTAGCTTCGCGCCGCCGCCACCAGGGGCGCTGGTTGTTATGTATCCGCAAAAGCTGCATATTTTCACACAACTTATTAGGTCACACAACTTGTTAACGTTGGGTGACCTTTTGTTTGCGTAAAAGTCCCCAAAGAAAAGAGAAAAATAGAATGTTTTGGCATCTATCTTTATTCATACGAAAAACAGCAAATAACCCCATCAATAGAGAAGTCATAATTTAGTTGGTGTAGCGCTTGTTTCTAAACATAACTACGACCTGCGAAACTACAACCTGCGAAAAATAAGAGAAAAGAGAATTTTGTTATATGAATTATTACCTTATAGACGCCAGCGTGAAAAGGCGAAAACTCGGTAACACTGTACGGCGACAGAGAGAGAACTTTTCAATTCTGCTGTGAGGTGCAGGGTTTAATGAGAAAGGAGGAGATCAACAGAGAAGGGAAAATATCAGCCACAAGATCCAACACGCGCGTCGAGACAGTCAAGGCAAAGTGTCATCACAACACTGAGAAAAGATACCGAACTCCTCCCCTTGAAACGCGCCTTTGACTATCATGCCCTGAGAAATTCGCAACTAATAAAAAAAGCCCATCCAGGCCTTCGTCATGTGCATATATGTGCGAGAAACGACGAACTAGTACATTGTCGTTATGAAGGTTATCTTATCTCCTCAAATTTGTTGCAGTGACACGAGAAAGCACGTGACACATATATGTAACTTCAAATTTCTTACGTGGCACACGCAGCTAAAGCAAATTTATATCTTGAAACTAGCTCCATCAAGCGGCCAATAAAGATTATATGCTCTCAGTGTACTGAAATCAGGTCAAGTAATAAAAACAGTTTCGTTCATGTGCGCTCAAACATGAACGAAAATTATAGCCTACATTTATGTTTGAACAGGTAAATAATTGATTCTGCATGAATGAAGCAGTTACGCGCTGCTGAAGAATGTCGCACAAGCAATTCGTAACACAACGCAAAACATTTAGTTTTCATTATTATTACAATATTTTTTGGTGAATTGAATACAGAGTGCAACGTAACGAAAATCAACTTACCTTCAGATATGACAATAGCCTGCGGTTATACCGAATCCTTAAATCCAAAGAAAAGTAATCACACATCAAGGTGTGTCCATCTCTTGATACAAAAGAAAGGAAGTTCTGAGAGCAGTCCACTTGCAAGGCCAGGCATGCATCTCTCCGTAGGGAATCTAACGGCACTAGGCCTAACCATCAGTCAGCCTAACTGTCACTCCACAGAAACATACTTGCATTCGATCGGGCCCATAAAGTGTACATGCAGTGAAGTACAACTTCTTCAAAGACGCGTCCATAGTCTTAAGAATCACGACACAAGTACAAAATAACGCAAAACAAGACATGACTGACGCGTGCGACCGCACATGCTAAATCGACGATCTTAACTGACATTGCAGAAGTCGAAGCAGCCGCTCGGATGGATACAAGATCAACGCTGAAGAACTCGGGAGGAATCATGTTGGACGGTTATCGCTGCCAGTGTATTACGTAAAGTTTTGGAAGCCCTCATGATTGCTGACACCACCACACGCCTTTATCATTTCGCGCGTTACTTTCTTTATCGCAATGAGAGATGGTGCGCGCAGGCTCGAGTTCAAATTTCATTTCACGGTGGTCAATGCATGTTCGTGCATGCATTGACCAAATGACGCGCGATCTGCTGCTTGGCGAAAAGACAGGTCTTTAAAAATCCTACTTAAAGCGGTATTTCAAGTTCCAGTTCTTACTGGAGTCCACTTATATCCGTATTGCTCACGGCTAAGAAGATGTATTCGTAAACACAAATTATCAAGAAGACGACGCTTGTAAGCATCTTTAAAAGTCCGTCTTATAGCATGGTTTTTTGTCTTGATTATATCCGTCCCGAAGTTGACTTCTTTAATCCTGCGTGCAGACAGTTTAGACGGTATAACCATTAATAAGACGGGTTATATCTCTTTTGAGCTAGCTGGGGAGTTCTGCCGTTCGGCGTCGCGGGAAGGTTTAACTCACAACTTCGACACGGGGAGGGCACGATCGTACGAACGCCCGAACAGCAGATCAGTGAAAGAACTCGTGTACGCCGGGCCGATGCTGCAGTCGAGAGCAGGTCCGGGTGGCCAAGCGCAAGCAGCAATTGCATGCAGCCTTCTGTAAAATCTGCTGGATCCGAAGCTCAGCCGTGAAATGGAAGCAATTTGTTTCTAACAGAGTAATCGAAATACAAAAAATAACTAATCCAGAACAGTGGAATCATTGCCCTGGTGTTCAAAACCCGGCTGATCTGTTGACCCCTGGACTTCCACTAAAAGATGCTTTAAATAACCGATTGTGGTGGAAGGGCCCTGACTGGCTGTCCAAATCATCAGATTTTTGGCCAAAGATGGACAACTTTACGCCCTCTATGCCGTCAGATGAACTGCTCAATTGTGAGTTGAAGACGGTTGTTCCGGCCCTGGTCATTGTGACAAAGGAAGCTTTATTCAGCCCAGAGAAATACAGCTCCTGGATCAAAATGGTGAGGGTCATGGCATGGATCAGACGCTTTGTGAACAACTGTCGCTTAGGAAGCCACCGCCGAGATGGGGTATTATCTACTCAAGAAGTTCAAGAAGCGGAATACCTTTGGTTTAGGCAAGCCCAAATAGATACATATGGGAAAGAGATAGCTCAACTCACAGCGGGACACAGTTTGGAGAAGAGTTCATCGATAGGCGAACTGCACCCATTCGTCGACGACAAGAGTATACGAAAACGCCTCGACAACGCTGATCTCACCTGCTGCGAGAAGACACCGGTGCTACTCCCCAACAATCATCCTGTGACTCACCTGATCGTTATGCGGGCTCACAAAACAGTGCTTCACGGTGGTGTCGGTGCAACGTTAGCCGAGATTCGTGCTAGGTTTTGCGTGGTGAGAGCCAGACAAGCCGTGAAACGTGCGATTGGAAAGTATCTGACGTGTGCGCGATTTCGAGCGAAAGCGGCAAGTGTCCCAGTGGCCCCTCTTACGCATGATCGAGTGTGTAACTCTAGGCCTTTTGAAATAACGGGAGTGGATTTAGCAGGACCCATGTTCGTGAAGGACTATGGTGGTCATAAGAAAGTGTATATCGTGCTTTTTTCTTGTGCAGTGGTGAGAGCCATTCATATAGAGCATGTACTAGATCTTACTGCAAGTTCTTTTCTTATGGCGTTTAAGAGATTTTGTGCTATACCGCGAATTGTGTACTCCGACAATGCCACAACTCTTAAGAAGGCAGCAAGAGAATTAGATTATATGCACAATTTGCTAAGAGAAGACGAAGTTACCAACTATTGTGCGAGCAATAAGGTGACTTGGAAGTTCTCGGCAGAAAAGGCTCCTTGGTGGGGTGGTTTTTGGGAGAGACTCATTAGAATCGTAAAAGACTGTCTTCGGAAATCGATTGGTAGACGCATTTAAACCTACAGGAACTCATAACGTTGCTAGCACAAACGGAATAAATTCCAGGCCGATGACTTTCACGTACTCGAGCCCAACGTTCTAACGCCATCTCATTTTTTGTTGGGATGTCGGTTGATGTCAACCACTAGAAGTCCAGAAGAGCCCAGGGCAGAGACAACATTTCTGAATTTGTGGGTTCACAGACAACGTGTGCGGCAACAATTATGGAAGCAGTGGCTACGAGAATATTTACTTCTACTTCGCAGTGCGCATTCGAGAAAGGTACATAGTAATCACGGGATTCAAGAGGGTGACGTAGTATTTGTTCAAGAGGACAACGTTTCCAGAACGTTTTGGAAAACGGCTATTATCAGTGAATGTATGAAGGGTAAAGATGGAGTGGTGCGCGCATGTAAAATAAGGTTGCCACGGGGATCCCAAGTTGTACGACCAGTGCAAAAATTGTATCCCCTCGAACTCTTCACCTCAGGCCCCGGAGTGTGTTGAATATTGTTGAATGCGCATTTGAAGAAAGAAAAGAACGAAGCGTGGGCACGAGAGGAGAGCTCGCGCATGGTGTGAAGAAACGAACGTTTGGCTAGCATGGATGCGTGTTGTTTTCTGTGTCATTAAACATTTGTTATTTTCCACTATACCGGCGAAGACACCTTTATTCAACACCTTCCAAGCCGCGCTAAATCGCGAAGCGGTACGCAATTCCCAATGGCGGGCGGCTGCTGCTAATCATGAAGCCGAGAGAGCTAAATCGAGATATTGAATGCATGTGACAACGGCGAGACGAGAAGACGGCGTTATAGGCAGAGCAGCGTCAACGAGGCAATGACGCAAACGCGCTTTCGGTGGGAGTTTCTCGAGCGGCGTCGGCTGCGACGACTGCCTGCGGCCGCATTTTTTCTCAATTTCACGTTGAACATGGCGTGCAGCTCTTTTAAAGACGATAGTCTTTCTTGGGATACTTCTTCGCAGAAATTTTGGTCTGTCTGTCTGTCTGTCTGTCCGTGACCCGATTCACCTACTCAGCCAAAGTTTAACCACTTTCTCAGCGCCCAGCCATCTTGCACAAGTATTTTTGTTCATACTTGTGAACATTGTCGATCAAAAAGCAAATGTTACGCATGTCTGAGGAGCAACGTCAATACATAAGTAGTCTCTGGTATGTTTCTTTATAAGAAAATACATAGATACGTAATTATGAAGACCCCAGCGTTTCTTAGGCTGCGCTCAAAAAGCGACGCTATGCACGAAAAAGCCCTCGGCCGACGATATGTTACTGCTGGGTTCTGCACAAGGTGATGTTTCTCGACAGCACTGCCAGATGGCGTCCATGTCTCACGCAGCGCCTCCTCTATTTTATCAAGGCCAGCCAGATGCGGCCGATTCAACATAGAGAAAGCGCTGTCTGAGTCAAGGCAAAATATTGTAGTACACATTCGCTGCAAATGTCGTCTTTCGACGACATTTGCAGCGAAGCACGCAGATACGCGGCCAATTTTTTCTTTAAGCTCATTATTACATATTACAGCAAACATGTTGCGTCCCCCCCCCCCCTCCGAGCTTTCTGACGGGGAGGGCCGCAGTTAGGAAGAGTGGGTCAGGTTGATCAGAGGAACGAATACCACAAACACCTCAGGTCGTTTATATCACGAAAAGGTAATACGTACATGAACGAAGGGCGTTCATAAAGTTCGTCAGTGTAAGAAAGCGGAAATTGAATGGCTTGGTTTTGTTTGCTAGAGGAGGAGGAGGGAAGGAATGAAAGACAGGGAGGTCAACCAGACACGCGTCCGGTTTGCTACCCTGCACTGGGGGGAAGGGGTGAAGGGATTGAAAGAAAGGAGAGGGAAGAAAACATTGTCACGGTACGTGGGCGCCTGTCCATTGCACGCCTACAATCGGTCGCTTAACCCGGTCGATTTTAAAAAAAAACGTATCAGTGCTCGCGTCGCTTTGATGGCCTGCGACGCGTAGAGCCACGATCCGAGGATCTTCTCTTCGGTAAAAGGTCTGTCGTGTAACTTAGAGACAACATTATTTACCACTAATTAGAACAAAGTTAGTTCTCATTAATATTGTGTCTTGCAAGCAAAAACGAGCCCTTAAATTTCCCCTTTCGTTCACTCATAGCGAGGGTCTCGTTCTGGCAGGCCTTAGTAGTATGCGAAGTATTATTGGTCAGCTGGCACCTCGTAAGAATCACGTACTTCATGAGGCCAACAGGCAGAAAAAAAGTATTTCACACTCGCCGTCGTGCCTATACCAGCGGCGCTGACTAACACTCCAAGGTTTAAATGCACATATGTACTCCATGAAGAAGAACGGCTATTTGGGCTTGTTGGTTAAAGTGAATATTAAAAGGGTTTGCAGCGCTGTGGCGTATTATACTACGAAATTTGATGATGAATGCGCGAGTCAGCCTTCGGTGGTATTGCATGAAAAAGAATTCGCACTCTTGGATCAGTGTTAGTCGGTTAATCGTTATCAATGTACCTTCGTTTTATCAGTCCCAGATGAAAATGACAACAGAACTTGCCTTGAGCACAATAGAAATTTCAATTGTACAAAGGATTTTTCTGTTGTTACTACACATTCTTGTTGAGACAACACACTTTTCAATTGTGCATCGAATCTTTTATTGTGACAATAGAAGTTTGTGCAACACACTTCTGTTGTGCCACAACAGAAAGTTGAAGTGCTACGATAAATCTTTATAGTATTGTAAAAAAATGTGTCTTCACAACAAGCACCCGGCTGCTACTATAGAAATATCCATATACTGTACGATAAATTTTTGTTGTACGAAAGAAACGTGTTGTGCCACAACAGAGACTTGTTGTCTTAGCGTATAGTCAATTGTGACACAGGGGTCTTCCGTAAGTAATGCAACAAAAATCTGTCGTACAACAGAAATTTGTTGTCTAAGCGTGCATCCAATTGTGGCAGCAGAAGTGTCTATAGAGTAATGCAACAAAATTGTGTAGTAGGACAGAAAGCTTCGATACAAAAGAACAACTGTTATGATGACATCACTGTGTGCCAGGCAACATATGTGAGAAAAGCTACGCTACAACTACTAGCTTGTAATATTGTTGAGCAACTGATGAGCATGAGACGAGCTTAAGATTAAAAGAATTTGGATTTGTTGCAGGAGGTACAAAAGCAAAAGCCCAGTTTTTGCAATATAGAGCAACATTACTGTTACTACTAAATGAACCCCCCTCTCTGGCAAACTGAGAGACACATTTTTTATCTTTATGGCCTTTTAACATAATACTTTTGGATTCATGGAATACACAGCACTGTCACAGCGTGACAAGGAAGGGCATTCAAAAAATCCTTGCTCTAGTACAATAGACACATTTCCCTATCATCATGACAGTGCGCTGCACATGAAAGTTGCAAGCCAAGCTGTCAAAGTGGGTTGTGCCACTACCACTTGTTCAACAAATTTTTCATGTTAATTACTTCTTCAGGTTGTATGAAGCAGCACGGTAGAGCACATCCATGTTGAGACAATCTGGCCTTATCGCTGTACACAGATGCTTCAAGCTAATACTATTACTTGTAAACACAGCTTGTTGCAAGATGCACCACATTTTCAACTGGCAGTCAGTTTCCACAATGTAACTTTTCGTTTTCAAGTCTGCCTACTCTTATGAAGTGACTGCATGCTTGTTTGCTGCTTCTGCTGCAGCATTCAGAGGGCACACAAGTGTCCTTTTGCAAGTCGCAGTCTGGAAAGGCCACCAGCATGTCGATTTGCCAATTGCCTGCTGATGGGGGACTACGCGCAAAATGGCAGAAGAAAATGTGCCGCAAAGATTTGGTGGTTTGTGACAAGTCTCTCTCCACTGATGTATGCAGCAGGAACTTTCTTTTGAGCCACTATGTTAGAGAAAAAAGCGGGTTCCTGGTGCAAGGTGAAAAGTATTTGAGGGATGTCTGCACCCCACAAGTACATCTGCCTTCTGCAAACTATGTAAAGATTGAAAAGCTTGAGATGTTACTGTTTCGAGCTGCATAAAGGAATGCCCAAAAGAGAAGGCTGAGAAGATCATTGCATAAACGAATAACAATGTACAGCGAGCCAGTTGACACATTTCACTGATAGCGAGGCTTCGGTCACAGGTTACGCAACATCACTCCTCTAGGTGAAATGCCCATAGTAGCTAGATGCTGAGAGAAAGGTGTAACATTTACGGTAACGGCAGGCACTACACTTCAGTGGCGTAGCCAGGGGGTGGCACACCCGGCGCGTGCACCCCCCCCCCCCCCGAATTTTTTTTTCACCATGGCATACAGAGCGAGAAATGACCATTTCAAGGAGGTCCCCCCCCCCCCCCAAAAAAAAAAAGAAATTTCTGCCTATGCCCCTGCTACACTTCGCTCCCATAAATTTTCATAGATGTTCAAAATGAGAAATAAAGCTGCTTTTCAGCCTCATGCAATAAAAGCTACTTAACGTTGCAATCTTACCCTGAAAAAATCCACAGAGTGGATCATACGGTGCTCTATTTTCCTCAACTGCCATTATCGTGCCTGAACCAAGCTGCTAACACCACCACAGCTCACTGCATAGGTACGCCAGTCCTAGCTCATCATTATAGAAAATTAGTGGTTGAATTAAAGAAAGCCTGGTTTGACAAAGCTCCTCGCCTAAGCGGCACCAGCGCAAGCCTTCATTATTACTCGTTGAGCTTTCAGTAAAGCCATAGTGCATATCTGATCGGACGTCTGACGTGGAATTTGGCATCAAAGACCGGCCAGAAAACAACAGCCAAGCGGCACAAATGAAACTCTTCCTTACAGTGAATGAAAGTAGAGGAACTTTAAGGGCTCGTTTTACTTTGTTAGACAATATATTAATGAGAATGAACAGACACTAATGCGAAGGAAAGTATGGGAAATGTTCTTTGTAGTCATTGTGATGATATAAATGTGAAGAAAGTAAATTGAAGAAAAAGACAGCTTGCCACTGGCAGGGACTGAACCAACCTGCGACCTTCGAATAACGTGTCGGAAGCTCTAAAAAAGCTGCTTTTCAATCTTCACTGAGTTACGGCGGTGGTCATCCCCCCCATCCACTTTATGGGGTATACGTGTACCACATGCGACAGGCTTCAAGGAGTAACCGTTTCAAAGAAGGTGCCATGTTTTGTTACTTCAGAAAAAATCCATTCGGAAGAGGCTTGTTTTTCTGGATGAAACGTAACCACTGCAATTGTTGAGGAATGTTGTTATAATTTGGAGCACAGACCTGGCCATCAAGTGGGCCGGATGTTAGTGGCACCTGATGACGAAATTGTAGTAGTGTGGCTTCTTGAAGTGATTTCACCAGGTAAACAGCAATACTACAGCTTATGGCTCTTGGCAAAAGCTATGCTGGCTCAGAAATACTCAACCGGTAGATTTGCTTGCATAGAACATCAGCAATTGAAGTTTCGTGAGGATGCAACAAGGATTGCAAGTTTTGCAGTTCCTCCCACACATTTGCTCTGATGGTATTGCACAGGTTCTCAGAGCAGAGGGCTTGCCGGAATGGAGCATTGAATACACTGTTGGGTGCACCCTTCTAATGTCTTCACAACTGTCATCACCTCAGAAAGAAATTTATGGATGATCCTGGGTGGGTCTGCATTAATCAACCGACGAGCTCCTGCTCTGCTGTTTTCTTCTCCTCAGACACGGTGGCATAACGGAAAAGGCTGGTCATCTCTTCCGATAAGATTGGGATGTTTTTCGTTTTGGTACAGCATATATGCTTAAAAAAAGTTTTCACCCTTTCCTTACAAACAATGCTATGGAGACGGCTGATGCGGAAAGCGCCCAACGTCTCATTTTTTATGCGCTCAAATAAGAAAAATATCAATTATGTCTTGGGCCTGTAGCGGCCACCAATGCAGCAAGGGGGGAACGCTTTGATCAGCCTTCTCAGACGGTAAGGGTACCAATATGAGACGGCGCCTTGGTACTGCCTGCGAAAGACGAACAAAAATAAATATGTGCGGTGTGTGCTCAAAGCACAAGTACGGTACCAGTAGTGCAGTCCGAAATATTTTTCGGATAGGAGCTGGCTTCAATCATACTTTATTTATGTTCGTGCATGCGTTTGTATGAGTCCCCTCGTACGCGCCAGCGCACGAGGGAGCTGGGGCGGGGCGGCCGCCCCCCCTAGTCACGTAAGGGGGGGGGGGGGGGAGGGCGCAAAGTCAGCCCCGTACATTCAAATAAAAGGGAGGGGGGGGGCGCTGCGACGAACTGCGCCCCCCCCCCCCCCTGAAGGGGAACCCTGCGCACGCCTGTGTGTATATGCACATGCAAAATCGAAAAATTTCGGGGGGTTGAGTATAACCCCCCCTCCCCCCATTCCGAGTAGCTTTGGTACTACTCAGTGATCCATCATTTGGTGCTACGGCGAATCGCCAAACACAAACTTCCACTGCCCCCCCCTTCGAAGAGGGGTTGCTCACAAATGAACTCATTTTTTTCGAGCTGTGAACCACAGCCTAGTGGAATGTTTTTACGCTTTACGAGATAGTCGCAGAGAACATCAACACACGTCATGACACACGTTCACAACACATATTTCACGATGGACGAAACAGGCTGTCGCAATGGTCGATGATCACAAATCAAATCATTTTCCATTTTCTGTATCCACACACAAACACGCATGACATTTGCGGCTTCGCAGACGTGGGCTTTTCTTTTGATGTATGTGCGGTATGGGAAATCACGCGCCTCATACACACACAGACGCGCGCACACACCACTCGCTAAACTGCTGGAACACCACAACACAAACACGCATCACATTTGCTGCTTCGCAGACGTGGGCTATGGGAAATTAAGCTCTTCCCACACACACACACACACACACACACACACACACACACACACACACACACACACACACACACACACACACACACACACACACACACACACACACACACACACACACACACACACACACACACACACACACACACACACACACACACACACACACACACACACACACACACACACGCACGCACGCACGCACGCGCACGCACGCACGCACACACACACACACACACACACACACACACACACACACAGACGTGCACACACACACATACATACAACTCGTTCATAACTTCGGGTTAAACTGATCGAACCCGACAACACAAACACGCATCACATTTGCGGCTTCGCAGACGTTGGATATTGGACTGAAGTTTGCAGCTGCGTTCAATTTAGGAATGCAGGTAGTAGCAAGTAGTGCTACTACCTGCATGCGCTGTGGCTGTAAGCCCATTTTTAACGAAACCAAAGTGATTGCAAGAAGTTCAGACCAGATGACCAGGGAGATTGTAGAGGCTTTCGAAATTAACAAAAGCAAAGATTGTGTAAGCTGCCCATCTGTTTCGTTGTCTCAAAAAGAGATAGCATTCCTGTCGTGGTAGCGGTGGCGCTGTGGCCGTTAAGCAATGTGTTGGTGCGAAGGTGATGTTGACACCCTTTCCCTCTTTCTTGTACATCGGTATTTATACTATTATCGTGTGCAATAAACGTCAGTTGTTAGTAGCGCCGTGTCCTCGTGCCTTCTCTCTCGTGTTCGTGTCTCCTTGCGCTGAAACATAAGAAATGCCGTACCAACTAGCCCACCAGTCGGTTTTATTCAAGTAGTGCTCTTGGGGAATTCCGTGCAACATACACAGTCACCATTCTTCCGTAACTTCGGGCTTAGCACGGGGATTATTCTGCACGAACACGACAATATCGCACCGCACGAAAACAGCTGTAACAAACGTCGTACTATCGCCCTATCGCGTAGTACACATAGTGTTACCAAGCCTTCTTAGTTCACGAGCCCGTCGAGCGGCGATAGCTTAGCGGCATAATGCGCTCAGTTTTGTTTGAAAGGTGCTGTAACGTCGTAGGTTTGATTCTCGATGGTGCGCAACTTTTTTTTTCAATGTTTTTTTTTAATTAACGTTACTTCTCTGATGGAGCCGTAACTTCTAATTTTTATTATGCAAGAATCATGGTGCCAGCGGCGGGCGCGGGCGCGCTTGCGCCCGTCGCTCACTGGCTCTGTGACGCGAGCAATATAGTGAGCGGCGAAGGCGCACCGTAAAGAGTGACCTGTTTAGTGAGCCTCCTCCTAGTGACACAGGCCAATTATTGACGCTGCCGAAGTAATAAGAATCAAATGGGCACTGCGAACAACACGCGGATAACCTTTGAGACACTGGATACAAACAGCGCCAACAGCTGTTGCCCCGTCAATATAGCGCTAGCGTTAAAGTGACGGTCTTCCTCATAATTTTATGACCATCTATGCCTATTTAGTGCGTATAAATTACAAAACAGTCGTGCTATTCGCTCCCGTTGATGAAAAGTTAACATATAATGGCAACGCAAACAGCAATATTAATGACAGTTTGTCACGTTTGTGACTGTTACTCTTAACACTTTTAATAAGCAGTAGGTGGCGCTGCGCTTCCTCCTTTTGGGTGAACCCAAACTTGGGTGAACCGGGTGTACCGGCTGGAAAAGAAGTACGTAACCTTCACAGAGCCGGTACAGGCCGAAACTGCAAGGCTATATACCAAGACGGTGCGTGAGCGGGTACGCGACAAGGAAGAGGAGCTGTGGCAACACGCAATGAGTGGAAAAGCTACCCTCGAACTATATCGCAGCAGTAAAAGTACCATAGGCTCAGTTCGCATGTACGACAACAGCACCGGGAGCTCGCTTCTGTTCGAGGCTCGAGCTGGCGCGCTTCAAACCCTTACGTACAAGAGAACGATCGACAAGGAGATGGCTTCGGAGCTGTGTCGCGCCTGTGGAAGTGCGGACGAGACAATTGCACATCTTGTGATTGAGTGCGGACAGATAGGCCTCCCGCGCACGGAGTCATTGCGCACCGCGCTGGGCTTTGCGGGGGAAGATGGACAGACTGATCTACAGGCAGCGAGAGTGTCAATGCGGCGCCTTGAACGCTGGAGGGCAGTAGTTGCTGCGCAGCGGTCGAGAACACAGGGTGGCGCAGTGTAGTGACAACATAGTGGAAGTGCTGTGTCAAAGGGCGGTTGTGTTGGCAAGCGCGAACCGAGCGTGCCCTTGTGCTTTCTCGTTCCCTACCTTTTCTGGTTGTTCGGTTTTCTTCCCCCCCCCCTTGCTGGGCCCGTCCATTGGGATGTTTTTTTTTTTCATATCTGTGTGCTAGGGTGTCATTACAACCTTAATTACACCCGCCCGTTAAAAAGGGAATAGCAGCAAATCATCATCATCATCATCATTGTTTTTTTCTTTTCCCGCTCCACGCTCTTGTGTTTCCTCACGCTCAACTTGACTGGTGTTATGGTGTGATTTCGACGCTCAGCTAGATCAACTGTGCAGTGTTAACTTCTCAAATGTTTTCCTCATCGTCTGCAGCAGTGAATTCTCTTGCGCGCTACTTTGTTTCCGTCCGCTGGATATCGTCAATTTTGACAAAGAAGAGCACTACGAAGTCTTCTTGGCTGGCGAGGAAAACACCCGCGGCACCCACTTACTGCACATGAGCCGTGAGTATTGCAGCATTGTTTGATTGGTTGCTAACGCCCCGTTAAGACATTGTCTACTGACTGCAGAAGCTGTGGAAGGGATGGAGGAGGCGTGAGTCGAACAACAGTCGATGTGCCGCGGAAGCTCGGCGATGCTGAACTGGGACTGGGACCACGAAAAAGTGAGCTACGCCTGTATGCTTCCTTCTTTAATGTAACGGAAAGTCATTGTGCGAAGAAAAAAGGTGCCGTCCTTCTTGGGTGCAGTTTTCGACCCGATTCTCGAGTGGAATGAGACTTGTCAATAGGCGACACGCATAATGAAATAAAGTAAAATGGTCTCCTCAAGAGGTTGTGAGCATTCAGCAACCTTGCGAAATGCTTTCCCAATCAACCCCGCATTTTTATTATTATTTGTTTTTGTCTCGTAATGCTCGACAGCAGCATGTTTTCGTATTTTGCGTTTGGCACCACAGCCATCAGAACAGCTGTCATTCACGCCAGCCTTGACGGGTCTCTTTCCTCTTTGTGTTCATAATGCTTGAGCATTGCCATCTTGACAACAATGCTGTGGGGTTTCAAAACTTGCCGAGATTTTACATCAATTAGAGGGGAGAGGTACCCCCCTTAAAAAAGCGTTCAATCCTGCACTTTATATCTGTTACTTGTCCAGCAGCTATTTGGACTACTACCTTGTTTACAAGAGTTTCATTGACAGTGACTTTCGAAGAAAACCCAGTGTTGCAACAATACAGCTCAAAGCAGGGAAGTTTGAAGTAGAAACTGCATAGGCATGAATTTGGACACAAAAGCGATGAGTGATGTGATGGAGATTCCTGTCTCGTTGCCTGCAAATCCAGTTTTCTTAGTTTGAATGGAGCTACGGTTTAACAAAACTGGCTCCATTCATGCAGTTGTATTTTGCTGCATGCAAAGATATTCAAAACTGAGTGATCTACCATGCAGCAACTACTTTTATAGTTTTCACCATTTGCAGCTCATGCGCACAATATAGAATGCTTGCGGTGTGGGCTTGGTAGCTCATCGTCAAGAAAATTTCAACAGCATGGAAAAACACAAATCGATGAAAAGGGAGCTGACAAGGACGGCGCTTGCCCGTGTCGGCTCCCTTTCCGTGCTCGTGTTTTTTCCGCGCTGTTGAAATTTTCTTGACGATTTATCTCGCTCAAACACTCATGTTAATCGTTTTGTAGCTGTGATTGGTGACTGTTTTTAAGTAGCCAATGGGAGGCAACTGCAGTGAGATATTTGAAACAGAGCCACACAAGAATAGTTTTTTTTATGCACATATTAGAAGTAGTGGCTTTCTAGGGATCACCTTTTCTCACAATTTGAGGCTGAGTGAGTCTACTCATGTTAGCATAAAATTAGTTTTTTCAATTTTGGGGTCAATGCCAATACCTCACATAATTAGCGCTTTATGATGCGCCTTTATATCTTGTACCTTCAAATACGTGTTATCGGTGCTTTCAATACGGTAAGGACAGTTTTATAAAATATGCGACTCGCACGACATATCTGTATCAAGAAGGTCCCCTGAAAGAGTTTGCGGGGGAAAACCATGGCACCCCCCATCCCTCCCCAGACTCTCACCTCGGAAAAAAAATGATAGTGCATTATTGAGATATTTGTGAAAAGACTTGAGTATAAGTTTAAGTGGATATAACGCTGATAGTAAAGCTGAAGATGAGTAGATAGGACCATAGGTGGGCAATTAAAGGTGGAGCTCACTCAGATGAAATAGATCTTGCGCTTAGGGCTCACTCGAAATCGGAATCACCAATATGTACCTCAACCGGACTGACTCGGACTCAGACTCGCCAAAATTTTCCTCACCCGGTCTCAAACTCGCCAAAATGTTACCCACTCAGAATCACGGCCTGATCTGGGTTGGAGTGAATCGAGTCATGAGTGAGTTTGCCAATCTATGCTCGCACATATAATTGCAATTGTTCTACATAGCTCCAACGAAAAAGCGAGCTAAGGATGCTACTAGGGAAGCTGTTGAAGCCTCCAGAGGAGGAATGAAATGAGTCCAGTACTTATTAGGCATCAAGATAAAATCACTCATCAGCAAGGCATTATCAAGGGCCTTAAAGAAGAAAATGAAGAACTGATACTTATGAGCATTAAGCTTCTTGAAAGTGTCGGAAGGTTTTTGACACTGGTATATACGCTGCGCTGCCATGCTATATTACATCCTTGAAACACTGTCAATTGTCAGGGTCTGTTTTTAAAAACACTAGCGACCATAGGTCGGCACAACATGTGGAGCTCACTCAGACTCACTCATGAAATATGCTTTGCCTTTGGGACTCATTCGGACTCAGATTCACCAAACTTTTTCTCAACCGGATTCACTCGGACTCAGATTCACTAAAAGTTTTCACAGCTGGACTCACTCGGACTCAGACTCACGGTTCCATCTGAGTATGAGTGAGCCGACTCATGAGTCCATTAGCGTACAATTCACTTCTTCGAACTTGGTGTAAAGGCTCTTTAACACTAATATCTTGCGTAATCGGGGCTGTACTTGGGGCCTTTTGATCGCGTACCTTATCAGTGGTTGCAATCCAGTAAGGACTTTTTTTTTTGAAAGAGATAACTCACATGAAATATTTTTATCAAGCATTTCCGTGAAACAGTTTTCGGGGGGCGGGGGGGGGGAAGTTACGGCACCCCCCTTCCTCCAAAAGTCACGCCTCTGATCGTTAAATATTGAATTGGTGTATGAACTCTGGTGCTTTGAAGTATGCGTGAGTTGGCGTGAGTATAAACATGAACCTTCGTAAGAATGATAGTAGAGCTAAGTTGCTAAGTAGAACCGTAGATCGGCAAAAAAGTGTAGAGCTCACTCAGGCTCGCTCAAGAAATACATTTTGAGCTTAGGGCTCACTCGGACTCAGACTCACTAAAATTTTCCTCAACCGGACTCACTCGGACTCATACTCACTAAAATTTTTCTCAACCGGACTCACTCGGACTCAAACTCACCAAAATATTACTCAACCGGACTCACCCAGACTCAGACTCACGGCTCGATCTGAGTCTGAGTGAGTCGACTCATGAGTGAGTTTGCCGACCTATGCTAGCGACAGGTAACCTTGACAAAATCACGTTTTATGTCTGTGTTTACTATGCTGTTTACTAGGAAATTTTAAAATGAAATACTGGCAAGCTTGTGTGGTAACAAGTAACTGGCACAAACTATTTTTCATTTATGTCATCTTCGGTCTTATACCCCTGTCACACGGCAAATCTAATGTCATTTACACCCGAATGACATTAAGCGGACCTAATGTCTTTTTTACCTGCGTGCTGTCACACGATGAAAACAAATGTCATTATAAAATGATGACCATGACCCTAGCCCTCCTCAGCCGTGGCTTTGGGAGAAATAAAAGTCTATTAAAACTTGCATGTAACGTGTGTATGCTCAAAAATAATTTTTTATCACTAAAAAGGTGCTCCTAGAATATAAACGCAGCCGTTTTACACAAGTTGCCACAGCTGCACGGCACAAACGAAATGGAGCGAAGAGCCACTCGTAAACCAACATGGCTGATGGTTTGACCGGGCGTGAGTATACAGTGAACTGAAGCGTGGGCGCACGACTGACTCCCCGGCTGCAGAAATGAGACGGCGGCAGCAATTTCGCGTAGTCACCACCTTGATCACCACAACACGTGCAATCGCATGATCAACACCCGCGATACAGGCAATGACAACAGAGCACAAATGAAACAAAGCCGGCGTCCAGGTGCTGTAGCTGAGAGTAGCTTTCTTTAAGAAAATTTCATGCATGCTATTATGCCATCAAACCAGTAATAAGCTAATCTAGTAAAGAATAAGATATTTACAAATTACAAAAGTTACGTTTACATAAGTTAACAGCCATCTTCCTAAAAGTCCCTGGCATCGAGACTACTCATTCGTTCCGAAATTGAATGCGAATGTGTTTCGGGTACTCATTCGACGGGAAATGTCATTTTCATTGAATGGCATTTAGTTTCCCTATGTGACAGCAAACAAATGACGTTACAAACTAATGACAATCGTTGTAAATGACATTACACTTCCCGTGTGACAGGGGTATTACTTAGACATTTTCTGATGGTAACAGTGGTCTTTATGCTGTTGTACAAGGATTATTCATACACAGAAGCTATTGTTTTCCACTTCAGTGTCCCTTGTAATTAAGGTCAGGCTCACTTTCAAAATGCATCAATCAAATTTTTAGCTTAAGAGCACTGTGGTTAATTTTCCACAACAGTTGTGGCATGGTGATGCCACTGTAATTTTACACCTTTAGACCTGCGTTTAATCACAGTTGTTGTAATTTAACCCTTTGCGGTCCGAAACCTTTACCCACCTTCCACCTCTTACGGTGTGAAACTCAAGTGAAGGAAGTTTGCTCACTCATTTAGAGGTAACGCATAATGCAATGAGAAAATGTTCACATGAGTAAACCGGGAAAACAATTTGTTGAGTAGTGCCCGACTACAGGCCACTGTGGTCGTGTTGCATTGTCAGTAGTGGCCCAACGACGTACCGCAAAGGATTAATTGTGCATTGAGGTTATAGGAGCGCAAGAAACACGGACGAAGATGTAGGCACAACGAGCACTCACTCGCAACTGAAAGGTTTATTAGATGAAACATAAAAAGAAGGGAGCTCAAAGGAACTGCGCAGTCACCTCAATTTAGGAAACATGCTAACTTCCAAAAGGCGCGAAAAAAAAATTTCAATAAACAAATTTAATATCTTAACATTGGAAAGGTGGCAAATAGGCATGACAGTATATCTTCCAAAAAGCATTCAAAAGGCAAAAAATCCAAAGTGTCTATGTAACCCACCTCCAAAAACTGAGTTCGCTTCACGATAAGAGCACTGAAGGAGAGCTCACACAACTTTCACCAGCCTTCTTAATGTAGAGGGCTTCCATAATTTTGTGTGCAGTGTGTCTATACATAACTGTCGTCTTATGGAAAAGAGGCATGCACTTACCGTCCGTGCAGTGTACGGCTGAATGTGAACCATAATTAGCATTCGAATTATTCTTACGCTTCCTGAGGTGTGTGTTTAGGCAACGTGCCGTCTGCCCAATGTGTACAAACCCACAGGTCCCAGGGATTTTACAAGCAGTGTAGGAGGCGCATGGCACAAAGTGATTGTTGTTTCGGGCTACATTCACTTTTCTGTGAAGTAAGACTGCTGTCAAGTTTCTTGTGAACAGCAGCACAAATCTTTCCAAGTTTGTGAGGCGCACTGAAGACCGCCTGTGCGCCATAGCGGGCATTAACTTTTTTTAGACTGTGGGAAATGTTGTGAGCACAGGAATGGCAGCAATGGTGTTATCGTGAAGCAAACCCACTTTTTGGAGGCGGGTTACATAGACACTTTGGCTTTTTGCCTTTTGAATGTTTTTTGGAAGATATGCTGTCATGCCTATTTGTTACCGTTCCAATGTTAAGATTTTAAATGTGTTTTTCGAACTTCTTTATCGTGCCTTTTTTCATGTTAGCATGTTTTCTATATGGCGGCGACAGCACAGTTTTTTTGTGTTCCCTTCTTTTTTATATTTCATCTAATAAACCTTTCAGTTGCGAGTGAGCGCTCGTTGTGCTCTTCTTTGTCTGTGTTTGTTGCGCTCCTATAACCTAAATGGAACCTCAACAACTAGCCCTGTTGTTGACCTTTTAAGGGGACCTTGAAACGGTTATTTGAAGCTTTGTCAACGTTTAGGCTAGAGCATCATCAAACCATTGGCACCGCAAATTTAGCGACATGCCGTGTACCAAGGCAGCTACGGACAATTATATCATACCCTCCTTCTCACCCCTGCCTTGCCTCCTCAACTCATGAGACACGCTGGCATCGCCGGCGATTGCAGAGCTCTCATGAGCGCACTCGACAATTTGAGCTTCGCCCAGTCATGACCTCAGAGATAGCACGCCGACAGGTTGCGCGCAATCTCGGAGACCATAGCCCAGTGCGCCCGGCAGCACGCACACCGTCTGGCAACTGAGATGGAGTGGTTTATGTCTGCTCCGACAGGTGCCGCCACCCTACCAGCCGATCATTCCTACGCGCACACCACAGCCAATCAGATCAGCAGCCAGGGTGACGTCAGATGACGTCGTGCGCCCACTGCATGTCGTACTGTAAATGGGCGGTTGAAAACGCGTTTGGCTGATCCGCAGCTTTAAAGCGCTGCAATAAATTACACAGTTTATGCTGAGAGCATAAATCAGTCTGTAAATTGACCCTTAGGACTTGGTCTACCTGCCCAATGTGTTTGTACAAAATCGTCAAAACTGTTTCAGGGTCCCTTTAACTGTGCTTGAGTGCAAATTGTTATTCAAGCTTTGCTTAGCAGCCACCAAGGCATACTGATGAACCAGTGAGGACCAAGGCAAATTGGCCAGACACAGCTGGGCATAGCCGTATAGTTATGTTGTTTGTCAAGCCCTAAACATGCATATAAATATGGCACCTAGAATGAGTATAAAGTTTTCATGAATGTTACTTACAAATTCAGTGCAAATTAAAATTACTAGGAATTTACTAAATTCATAATTACTTCAGTTTGTATATTGCAATGCATGACATAAACTAAGCTACTTATGGGTACAATCACTTGGCATGATTCTTAAAAATAACATGAGTTATTGTTAAACTTGACTTAACCCATTAGGGCCCACTGTACTTTAAAAAGTACACTTCTTTTTTCGGGAATAGAAAATACAAAACAGAATATTCTGATCTTGCTGATTACAATTTTTGATGCCGAAGGTTGCAGCAAGATAATCCTAATTTGGAATATTGACGCGGTGATATTTTTTCTGTTTTATGAGTCGTCAAACTTTAGGAAAATGAGAGCCTGTTAAACGCACGTGGTCAGTACTACTTTTTCTGAACGAATTTGAAGTTTTATATTTTATATGTTGAAAAAACGGATTGCTTCTGCTTCAGCAAGAGCAATTCGAATCCCAGGAAAGCGCGAGAAGCCTATAGAGTGCATAGTTTTGCTGTGAGGAGTAATCAAATGTTGCTGTACTTTATTTAGTACACTGGGACTTCGTGGGAGCATACATGAAACTCTTGTTGGGCGTTGCATCATAAATTGCACAGGCTTTTTTTTTGTTCTGAATGCCGTTTTTTCGGTTACCTCAGACTCGTGAGACTGCGAAAGATGTCGCTGTGGATACACGAGAGCATCTTCATGTTTTAATTGTCGATTCTGACCCTAACATGAGAACTTAGGAGGAGGAGGGGAATAACGACGGTACGAATGGATGCTCTCTGCTAACGATAAAAAAAGTAGAACGAAAGGAACGTGGGTAAGATAACTTCTGTTTTGACTCAGGAAAGCAGCTTTGTTTCGAAAATGGCAAAGAGAACGGCATAGATGCTATGCTGATGAAAGACTACACAGTTGAGTCACTATGCTCTCTATCGTGGTGGCCATACACTGAAAAGAAAAGAAAAAACGTAGTGCCACTGTCCTCCTTCATCCGCAGTAACAATGCCATGAGGGGGGTTTGAGCTCTACGATCAAGCTGCGATTGACTAGAAAATTTTCATCCCTCAGAAAAAGTGGTGCTAGCCCCTATTTACCCAGATGATCAAAATAGCCGCAGACAACGCCTAAGGGTCTGCTACCACACTGGAGGTTTTAGCAGACCCTCTACGCGTTGACTATAGTCATTTAGTCACACAATAGCAAAACACTGACTGCGCCTTGTTGTACCCAACAGAAGTATCAAAGATCTCCAGCGTCCACTGTGCTTGCTATTACCCTCTATCCATTCGGACATTTTCACAAGAAGCTGGCAAAACAGTTGAAGTCTGCCACAATACACCAAAATGGTGTCTCCAAAAGCATGACGTTACGCTTTTCATGAAGCACTGGTCCTTGACTAAATTGCATGGGCCAAGATAACTTTGTTATTCGTTTGGCAAGGGCTTAGCGTACTCGCCATTCTTGCATCAAGTCAGCTTGCAGATTGCTATCTCGAAGACCCAGCGTACTTTTTATAGTACAGTATCATAACTCCTGAAGAAATACACGTAACTCTATGAAAATTTGCACGTGTGGTTGTCCTATTGTGGTTAATTAAATATGCAAAATGTCAATAAAATCGGACCAGTAGTTCTTCCGTGGGCCTTAATGGGTTAAAGAATCACTGGTACTCGACGCAGCTTTTCTTTAAGCCCTCATGCATTGAAACTGAAGCTCAAGAATTACTGTAAGAGCAGTGCATTTTATTGTAAACATTGGGAACCTTTCAACTGTCATCATTCAATATGTTATCCAAGCAGCTGGCACTTTCAAAGTAAGCACCAGTAATTCCCAAATGTATGTAAAGTAATTTGGTAGCACTGTCACTCAACATGTAATGCCGGATGACTGTTATGCACTTATAAGGGAGGAGTAAGGATACACATTTCTTGCCAAACTTCACCGGGCCAACTGAAAGACCCAGTATTCAGAGGTCCAGCTTGCTTTTGTGTGTAATTTTTTGTTTTGAAACATTAATTAATGTGCTTCTATTTACTGTGTTACCGGCCAGGCTGTCTCTAAATGTGACTAGATTTTTCTTGCATTTTGCTTTGCAGTGGTTGCTAGTGCTGGGACCAGGTGTGCGGTGTTCATGACACAACCATGACTCGGGTAATTACCAATTGTCCAAATATATTACCAGCGTTTGTTGAAATATTAAACCCAATGATGCAACGAAAAATACAGAACAGTTGGTGATCTTAGTCAGTTCTCATTCACTTAGAAATGTAAATAGGAAGAGCAGGCCCGTTGCCAGAAAGGAGCCTATGCCCCGGTACTTTAGATGGAAAGGGGGGTTTTACCAGAAATAATAAAGTTAAGTGTTTTTCTAAAATAGTCCAGGCTTCCTGCAAGTGCCCCCCCCCCCCCCCACCTTCTGGAAAAAAAATTCTTGTCTAAGGGCCTGAGGAAGAGTTATTTTGGTTTTCTGTGCATGAGCTATGTTTCTGGATGTACAGGCACATTTTTGTTGTACTTCATTTAACCCTTTCAGATTCTGCTCTAGAATATTGTGGGAAATCATTTTAGTGCACTATTTTCCCTCCCACAGTACTTTTACGAGAAAATTTTTTTCCGTCCCTAGCATTGATTGGAATGTCGCCGAGGTGGTTGAAACATAGGTTGCTGAGAAATCGCTTTACAATACTGCACAGATCGCCTTAAATCTCTGCTTGTTTTTCCTTATGCACTCCCAATAGTATGCGCTACTTTTTCTCACGATGTGCTTTGTGGTGAAGCAGTACGGCAATTCAATGTCTATTGTGACAAGTCGACTCATATTAGAAAAAAAAAAGAAAACAAAGCCAGTCCCGTGTACCTTGTCTGTCTTTGTGTTGGTTTTGTGCTACAATTTTTCCTTCACATGTCTCTTATTTTATCTGATAATCTTTTCTTTGAAAGTGCCAGAAATGGATCACATTTCACAAAATCAAATCGCTTAGCCCAGCATTCACTCATGACATCTTTGTTGTGCATAAGCCTTTGGAGCTTGGTTAAACATGACACCTTTCGGGCATATGAATACAACCTTGCTGCCATCTGAATGTTATGTCAATTGCCCACCTGCCATCAGGGCTCGTGTTTCATGGGCATGACACCACTTACTGACGAGCCTCTGCAGTTTGTCATTGACAGCGAGTTCAAGGAATTTCATGCATTCGGCAACAGCTATTTGTTTTGGGTACACATATTTCCTGCTGACTATACATGGTATCACCTCAGTTTCCATACGAGAGGCACCTTACTGCTACCTTACTGCTAGAATGTTCTACAATATTTGTATCATTCTGTACTTTTGAAACATCTCTACACTTTTATACCTCTGTCACACGGACAGCTTTAACTGCGGTTATGCTTAACCGTGGTTTACAGGATTAACCGAAGTTAACGCGAATGCGGTTTGCCAGTGCTCCACGAGCTCAGTTTTTAGCGAACCAATGCAATCACGTGAGCGAAATTTTGCACGCAATTTTCGTGGACAACGAACAAATAATATACTAAAAGAATGCACACATATGTCGCGCCAAGTTGTGCAATAACTGTTCGACTACTTTAAGCCTTCAATTGAGGTGTAAAGACTATAGAGAACTTCAGCCGTTTTTAAAGAGAGTCTTTCAAACATGGCAACGTAGCCATCGTGAGACCCAAGACTAGTCAGGACAATCCATGTCGTACAAACTGGACGGGGGTTGTGCTGACAATTCGTTGTGTCGTGTTGTAGGTGCTTTATTTATGTTTAGCGTGTGTGATCGATGAGTTAGTGTGCGTGTATGCCCGTGAGTTGAGCAAGGACCCGAGAGGCTTTGTTGCGCTGAGAACTCTGCACGTGGTTTTGTGTGTTTCTCTTTTTGTAATCGAGTCTGCGTGCATGTACGTTCATGATTTGTGTGACCCGAGAGGCTTGCATCTGCTGAGAATTCTTGTCGTGTCGTTTGTGTGTGTGTGTGTATGTATGCACGTGCGCGTGCCTGCACACACATACACAGGAATTCCACGTGTTCGAGCGCAGTGCTGCTAGATTGTCCTCCCACAAGCGTATTAGTGCTCGTGTTGTGGCGTCTGGCCAGTTGATGCACCTTTGAGTTGTCATTCTCACTGACGCTGATGCACATGCCGCTGCAGTGGTGTCCGCCATCTTGCCTAGCTCGGTTTGCGAGCATAAACCGTGATTGCCTAGCTCTGTTTGCGATAACCAAATTTAGGAGACCAACCGCACTTACGTCCGCTGTGTAGCTAGCAGTAACCGCGGTTAAGGCTGTCCGTGTGACAGGGGTATTAGAGACATTTTGAGGAGCACTCCAACATCATTGGATGCTTCTTTAATGGCATGATGCCCCGCATACATACGTACACATTGGAATTTAGCAAATGACTCTGGCTGAAGTGTGGAGATTTTGTGAAGTACTAGTTATTTCGTGCGCATGGCGCACGCCTTTGCTTTGGATTGCTCAACTAAACTGTGCCGAAGTGCATAGTTCCACCAGCTGCGCCTTGGAAGGATGAAAGAAGTGATAGTGCAAGGACCCTATACTTGTGGGAGTGAAGAAAGTTGGGCACTGTAGTGCACGCACAATGGGTCCATAGGCCACACCAGCACTGCATTTCCACAGTGACTCTCCTCAGGCGTCCTCTGAACATTCCTCCACTTTGCTTATCTTGGTTTTTGCCCTTTCACTTTTATTTAATCTTGGCTGCATTATGTATTCAGCCTCTTTCATCCTCCCCCCATGCCAGTTATTCACTCATTTCTTATGAGCACAATACAGAAGCCACAAAAGGCCATTTGGTGGGACTCTGACACGATTTGGCCGATTTTGTCCAAATATATTGAGATGGTGGAGCAGGTCTTTAAGATTATTAGAAGACCTATATAACGTGTCTGCATGAAGGGTACTATCTGTTATGTAGCTTTAAATCTGCAATTCACTGTAGGTCATAGCAGTGCTGCACAGTTTTTAGCCATCCATAACCCATTGCATGTAACATGGGTGAGTGGTATCACAAAAGTGAGTGGTTGGATTAGACACCTCACTAAAGTTTCAGGTGATCCGAGTGGCAAGCTGGGGGGTATTGATGCGGCACATTGTGCATGTAGAGCTTTCAAGGTGCGTGTGACAGTTGCGGGAGGTGGATGAGGTTGACTCTGACAGCCACTTATGGTTGGTGAACCAGGCCCGCTCAGTGAAGTTGAGGAGGAAAAGCAGTGCAGTGTGGAAGGGTAACAGATAATTATTCGTAGCCGCCTCGGTACAAGGCGCCTTGTTTCATTTATGGTGCTAGCGATTTTATGACGTTGTAGCCTAAACCAGTACACAATGCAGACAACCGTTTCAGGTACCCTTATAAATGCTAGGATGTTATTGAATGGCTTATGCTTATAGCTGTTTTTGGTAGCCGCTTGAGCATAGCTTTCTCCCTCACCCTCAGCTACACAGTTGCACGTACATATGGCTGGGTTGAGAAAAAAATTTCACACAGTACCTTATATTCGAGTTATCTGAATGACGTGTAAGGTATGTGTTTTGTGTAGTGACAAGAAATGTTGCAAAAGAATTACAAAACAGTTAAGCATGGTTGCAACACCAAAATGGTAAATGAGACCAGCATGACACGGTGGAGAGGCAAGCAGTGCATTTTTCGTTCCGTATGACTTCTGGAATCACGTACTTGTACTTCTCACGTTCGTTCCCAATTTTCGTTGTTCTGTAGCATCAGCGTGGCATCTTTTTCTCTCTTGCATTGATCAGCACGTGGAAGGTGCTTCCCAGGACCACTGAAGGTCTGTGCGGTTATGTCATGTGTGGAATTACATGGTGCCCGGAGGCAGGGTTGCCGTTGGTGGCTACTTTGCGCTAAATTGGCTACTTTTGGACCCTGCTGGCGACAAAAATTTCCAGTTCGCGCCATGGCTCTTTTTTAAACTTGTGGTTTTACTTATTCAGAATGGTTTTATTTATTCATCAATAGTAAAGACTCTGTTGATAATACCGCTTCTGTTCTATTTGGCTAGAAATTTGGTGATAATATCAAATGGCATGGCTACTTCTGGCGCGAGTTCTGGCGCCTTTTCATGTCCACCCAACGGCAACGGCAACCCTGCCCGGAGGGGGGGCTATCATTCCGCCATCACCAAAACGTTCAGTAAAGTGTGCACAGAAAATGCTCCTTTACATTTATCCTGTGCTGGTGCAATACAATTACATACAGAATGTTTCACAAGAACCAACAATTTTAAAGAAAAGTGCTTAACTGCAACTCCAGGAAACCTACGACATATATTTACCGTCATCTGGTGTTTGATTGCATGTGTGTGCAACCAGTTATATAGTCTGTTTTATAGCGATACTCAGAAGCATGAGCAAGGCTTGTGCCACCTGTTCGCAATGGTGAATGCTAATGCATTAAGTGGTAGGTCTACAGTGCTGGTCAGTTCAGCGGAAATATTGCTTGACTGCCGTAATAGGCACGTGCTGCAGCTTGTTGGTAATGTTCAGCTTTTATTCTTTTTTTCATTTAGCAGTGCACATTGTTTTCATCTTAGGTTCGTTGGGAGTCATTGCGCTGACCAATCCCGGTTAGGCATTCCATAATGCACAGCACCAACTGCAGCAAGCCTATCATGTTTGATTCCAAGTTCTATGGTGTGCCTTGGCCAGTGATCGGTGTACATACTACCTGTTTCTTGGAATTATTGCACGGCATTGAACCTTTTTTTACTAATGAAACCGTGCACTGCTGTGTACTTCTGCATTCCAGCCGGCAGCGCTGAACTGCAGTAGCATGCGCACTTTCTGTGTGGAGACACCATGAAGGAAACAGAATGCCACTTGAGTGACCTATATGATTTCCTGATTTACATTTTTATATTTATTGGAAATTCCACTGAGCAAGGACAGAGTGCAGTGGTGGGAAAATTAGGGAATGTTGCCTGTAATGTAATATAATTTGAGATTATTTGCCTTCTGACACCCATGCCCACCCACTCAAGTGGTATGATGTACCTTATATGTGCGTTTTTTTTCTTCGAAGATTACACTTATCCTTGCTCCTTATAATCGCAGGCTCTCTTATCCACTACCTTGAGGCGAAGAAGTGTTCCCTGCAGGACCTCCAAAAGAGGCACAAGTCCCTGCAACAGTGCCTTACACAAAAGTGTGTCGACCTGCACTATTAATCCAGCTAGGTTTTCACATACATTTTCATTAATTTGATTTCTCTTGAAAGTTATTAAAATGCTAATTTTTATAAAAATGAGTACGTGTCAACTTCACTTGGAACCATGTAAATGCACATGGAAAAGTGTGCCAATGTCTGCACTTTAAAAATCCAGTCACTGCATAAACATGTGTACTAGTGAAGCTGCAATAAATTTCCTTTCATTTATTTGCACTGCTATGTGCAAACGCAGTACAAGTTCTTGATCCTGTGGGCGTTGACTACCTCAGAGTAGAATGAGGCATGAAGTGTCTCTTGCAAAATAGCAATCTTTTCAATCAACTTTTTTTGGTAAATGATCCTTATCTGTCAGCTGCAGGGCTCTCACTCGAGATTTCTCAGTATGCAGTGTCATTTATTTATAAGGTTTGGAAAGCTCGTACTTGCGTTGCCTACCACAAAGGAATAAATTATTTGTTGCTCAAAAGTATGACAGCAGACTTGCAACGCTTCCGCTTGCCTTGCCAAGAAACTGAATTTCATTACTGCAGACTACACAAACAGGTTACGGTCCTAAAGTAGTGTTGGAGCACAAGGCTGTAGCACCATGACAAACGACCGGACCATGCAACAGACTACTGGATGGCGTGACACACAACAGGATAATGTGACATACTGGACCACGCGATTGACAATAGACTACAAAACGGACAATAGACTACAAAACAGACAACAGACTATACGGCAGACAACAGACCATACGAAAGACAATAGACCATACGGCAGACAACAGACAATACAACAAACAATAGACCATACGACGGACAATAGACCATACGACCGACAATAGACTATAGGATAGACAATAGACAACAAGACAGACAATAGACAACAGTGCAACAGACAACAGCGTCCCAAAATACGAAAGACTACAGAATTTCTGTTGTAGTATCCTGTTGTGATTTTCAACTGGGGTCATTCAACCGAAATGTGTCACGTTACTGACGTCTGCTTGATAAAAGATTTTACCTGTCTGTATATACATGTACATGTGTGACGTGAACAATAAATCACTTGGCAGTGCTCGTGTAAGTCCCTCTTTGCCTTCCGTTTGCAGCTGTAACGTCTTTCCTTCAGCACTTCCCTGTTTGCGCTGCAAACCCTTTCAATATACTCCATGAAGTGGACGGGGGGGATGACCGCCGCTGTAGTCACTTGGTAGAGCATCGGACGCGTTATTCGAAGGTCACAGACTCGCTCTCTGCCAGCGGCAACTTATGTTTTCATTCACTTTACTTCCTTCACATTTACATCATTCACAATTACTACAAATATCATCCCCTATACTTTCCTTGGTTTTCTTGCCTGTTAGTTACTAGTATAATCTGTGTGACAGATTTATAAAAAGCATTCACGATAGTCCTCAAAATGAGTCGGCATCTATCTAGTTTTAGGGCAATATAAAACTTCTCTTCTTTAAACATCACGCAACGCCATTAGGACACCAAAACAAAAATGACAGCAGCCATAAAGGCACCCAAAGTCCCGGTTTCTCAGCACAGATGACGGTGACGCGTGCAGCCTCCTTAGGCTACGAAATTTTGACTCACCCCCCATATTCACTTTACCTCACAGCAAGGCACTTCCTTTATCCTCGCATTAAGAGCGCATTGCGCGGGAAACGTTTTCGGGACGACGCAGAAGTGAACTTCAGTCGAGCTCTCTCTGAACTCTCAAAACGGAGAGTTGTACGTTCTACTGCAATGGCATGCGGCATACTCATGCAAGAAAAGTGTCAGAAACTTTTACTAACGAAATTTTTCAGAGGTGCGGCCCGTTTAAGTCCATTTAAGCGTTTAATGTCTGTACTAAGCATCCTTTCGAATAATCAGAACCGTGGCCAGTAAGATTAGCTCCTGTCGAGCGCCCTACAACACCGCGACCGGAGCTGATCGCCGAGGCCACGCGTATAATCCAGCCTGTACATTCTAGCGCGTTTGCTTCTTCATCGTGTGCTCGCTGCCCGAGCACTTGCGTCCGGCTGATTAGCTAATTGGTTGGGCGGTTCACCTAACTAAAGAAGTGAAGAGATGCTATCACAAAGCTGATTAAGCTAAGTTATGCTAAGACTGAGCTAATTGAGCCACACCTTACTAAGACCATGCTAATGAAGCCGTGTAGAGCTGATAACCGAGTTTTCGTGGCACATGTCCCTACTTCTTCAGAAGCTATCTGACTAAAAGACAAAAAAAAAGTACGATTGTTTTATGCTGAATGCGATTTTTCTTAGGTTCAAACGGGAGTCCCCCCAAGATCAGTGTTGGGGACCCATACTATTTTCGTTATATATGAATGACCTGCCGTTAATAGTGAGTAATTTTTGTCCTATCATGTCGCTGAAGACACCGTACTTATTTGCGCACATGAGTCCACGACCGAAGCTTGTCGTTTAGCTAACGAAAAGATGAAGCTTATCAGCGACTGGTTTCACGCCAATAAGCTGCTTCAGATCCAGCTTTCCCGGACATCAGCGTTTAGTTCGCGTGCCTTCCACAACGTGCTGACTGGCTTTTATCTTTTTGAATCTCGCGCGAAGTCGACAGTTGCATCAAGGCAAGAAAAAATGGAAAGAAACAAAACAAAAATAGTCCAGAACAGAGAGTTTCGCGACTTAGCTTGGTCTGCCGCCGTTCATTGTTATCGGCGACAAAGATAAGACCACCGGCGAGTTGGAACGTTAAAGCGCCTAGTCATTTCCCGATTCTTCGGCATAGACTCCACTCTTAGAACAAAGGGAGTGCCATTACGCCCTTTGCGGGAGTTTTGGCTTGTCCCGCTGGGCACTCCTTTTTCCAGGGTGAAACTACTCTCTGCAGAGAGAGAGTGATCCAACGCCCTCCAATTGAGTACAGTACTCCGTCTGCGATAGAGTGAAGGCACTCCCCCCCCGATGGAGTAAAGCTAGAACATTGAAATAGCGTTGGTATATAAAATTATTCAAGCGGAAAAAAAAAAGACAAAGAAAGAGACAAATTCATACACGCACACATCCACGCAACCAAAACACGTAGAACGCTCGGAACTAAAACACTTAGATTAAAACAGAACCTTCCCGCTGTCTCGAGGGGAGATGTTAATGCAGGTGTTATGTTTGGAAGCGTTTCGCTACACTGCCAGTCGAATACTCGCACGAATCCACACCTGCAGGCAGAAAATCTGTTCAAAATACGGCCACTGCTAGTCAATTCGAGATGTGACTCCGCAGCGGGCTCCCAGAGAAAGCAACACAATAGCCTTGACGTGGCTTTTGCAAGATTCTAGGTAATACAGCCTGCAGCGCTTACGCGTGGCGTGCTGTGAATAGGCGGCCCCAAAGCGGCTGCAAAAAAAAAAAATTCGGCAATGTAACAGCGTTCCACGGATTAATTTCATTGATACTTCACTCTGAGGATAACTAGAAGATGTGCATCAATGCATAGATACACATACAAATCACACTGGAATCGAACCACTGACCACACGCACCGAAAGCAAACACGTTAATAGAGGTGTGCGCCGCCGCGCCACGCCGCCACCGCCGCCTGTTTTTCCTCACGCCGCTCGCACCGCCGCCAAAGTCCCCAGTGTGACCACGCCGCCGCCGCCGCCGCGCAAAAATTGCGGCACGCCGCCGTTAGTCTGTTATTTTTTTACTCGAACAGGGAATCTGGACATAAAATACATCACTTCACCGGGGCAGCTCTTCTCGATGAGTCTATGTAATGGACTCTCCATTTCAGCCGCCGCTGATTGGCGGGAGCTCAGCAAGCAGCGCGCCATCTCTTTACGGCTCTCCCTCTTCAACGTCATTTTGAGGTCACGAAGTCTTACACAACTCTCGACTCAAATGAGAGGAACGGAATGCGCTTAAACTATGGGAGGGGGGGGGGGGGGGGGGGGATAGGAGAGAGCGCGCCGAGCATCGATAAGCCAACCTCCTCTGAAGCCCCTACATCCTAGGGCTCGTGTTACGATTCCCACCATGCTCTTGTTTATTTTCCTTTTTCTAGGTGAGCTCATGAGGAAAAAAACTCACGAGTGCGCGCCTAGCGTCCATAAAGCAACCTCCTCCGACGCCGCCCTCCCCTTGTGTTCTATGCTCTGGTCACAGTTCCCAGCATGCTCCTGTTTCATTTTTTGTGGCTGGGGAGTTATTCTCGACGTGTCCCCCCTAGTGGACTGCCTGTCCTGTTTTGGCCGCAATTGATTGGCTGGAGTTCAGCTACCAGCGCGCCGCCTGTTTCCGCTTCTTCTTCCGCAACGTCATTTTAATCTCACGAAGCTTTCACATCTCTCGACACTAATGAGGTAGACGGAATGCGCTTCAACGCAACGAAAGCAGCTCCCAGACATCCGCTTTTGTGCGTACATGTCGGATGCCGTGCATAAATTCTGATCGCGTTAAGCCAGGGGTCGGCAACTTTTTTAGGCGGATGGCCTAGTTGCTTGAAGCCGACAAAGGGGGGGGCCGCATAGGCAAATTAGGGGAATGGGGAAGAGGCTTTGCAGGCAAACAGAAATGGGGTGAATTGAGAATAATTTACACAACTGGGTTGGAAATCATGTTTATTTGCAGCGCGCATGTCACAAGGTCGAAATTCATGAAACATGGCTTACAAGCGAAAATCTCGTTTTAGGTCAAACCTGCCATGTCGGCCTTTGGATAGGAAGTCTAGTAGCACACGTTTAGGGGTGCTACCTGGTGCATTCTTGCAGAAAGTGAGGATTGCGCAAAAAACACAGCACACGAAAGACAGAGACGACGACACCTGCGCAATGTCGTCGACACCTGCGCAGGTGTCGTCGTCTCTGTCTTTCGGGTGCTGTGTTTTTAGATGTGAAGCATCTTATGGCGAAGCTTAATCCGGTGGTGGTGGTGGTGGTGGTGTGCCGGCGTGACCACCCTTACTGCGCATGCGCAAACCCTTTCAAAAAAATAAAAATAAAAAACCTCCTCTCCCCCCTCTCTCTCTCCTCTAGGCATCCCTCCCCGCGGCAACCACACCCTCACTGCGCATGCGCCTCCCCTCCCCTCTTGCGCTCCCCCCCCTCTTTCCTCTAGGCATCCCTGCCCGCGGCGCCCACACTCCCACTGCACATGCGCGTCCCCCCCCTCTCCCCTCTCCTACGCTCCCCCCCCCTCTCTCGCCTCGCGACGCCGACGCCGGCAGCGTCTGCGAGCGAGTTTCTTCGTTGAAAAAACCGACTGCTCGCGCTGCACAACCGTTCACTGGCCACCCCGTATATATGGCAATGGAATCTTCACCTCCAAGGTGGTGCCGGTGAGAGATTTCTCCTGTGCGTTATTGAAAAATAAAAATTCGCATCGTGCGCGTTAACTAAAAGCGGAGTGCGGGTCCCTGTGTCCAGTCGGAGTATTCTGTCTCTCATTGCCCATTAGCAGCGATTGGCATGTTGCAGTAGGAAACACTGCTCCATCACTGCCTGCTTTGCGCCTCCCCAGTTTTCTCTCCTGCGCAACGCTGCGATGAGCACCAGCGTCAACGCCACCGCCAGTGTAAGCGTTAGCGCCCGCTGTTTCACATCTACACATGGTTCCCTTTAGCGGGAGATGGTGTAATTTCTTGCGCAATCCTGAGTTTATTAAAGAGGGGAAGTGATAAAAAAAGGGGGGGGGGGGGGTAGTTGACGAGTCGGGGCGCGTAATACTGCCCCACGGGCCGCATGTGACGCGCGGACCGCAGGTTGCCGACCCCAGACGCAAGCCATCGTATTAGGTTTAATGCGTCCGCCTGTCTAACGCACCTTGAAGGTCAATACGCATTCCCTGCATCGTTCTCAAATATCACGGACACATTCATATGCAAGTTCAGACTTGACAAGTTCCTGTTTCTGTAAATTTCTTCCAGTGTCTTCTTACGCTGGTAATGTGCTGGCGGGTTCGGTTCATCGACGTGGTCATGAGCAAACATCACGGCTCACCCCTTTTTCGAGTAACTGAATGCGCTCTACCAAAATGGACTGTGGACATCTTTTATAGATGAAGCAAAACTGCTAGCCGGCCTAGTTCTTTAGATGGCCACATCGAGAATAGTTCCGCGGAAGTTGTATCTTTCTCTCCTCCAGAAGTCTCAAGAGTATTGCCTGACCTGAATGCTGCGGCATCCTCCAGCTTTAAAGGGCGCCAACCGAACTCGCTGGATAACATATTCATGGAGTCTTCGATGAACTACATTGTGCATAGATAAGTGAAATAGATAAGTAATAGTTATCTATGGGTTAATGCACTTTTTTCCTTTCATTTTTACTCGAATAAGTCTATAAATAGAGAAGTAAAGGCAATGAAAAACTTAGAGTAACCTATAGCTGAGCTAGCTGGTAGGAATTCATGTTAAAACGACACGACGTGAAAACATGGACACAAGAGTGAAGTCAAGAGAGTGAGCAGTTATTTTTCACGTAGACCATCACGGGCAACTGAGTGATAGGTATCGCCTTTTGCCTGGGAATGCACAGATAAGTATTTTAAGTGCTGAGCACTTCGGGGGCCCGGGCTGTCGTATGCTGTCATCGTATGCCGTCATCGTACGCTGTAATCGTATGCTGTCGTAGCTTGGCGTAACGCAGGCAAAACCACGATGAGCATAGCCGTCTCATATTGAGCGCGCGATCGCGTCAAGGAGAACTCTTCTTCCTATTGTTTTTCGAGCGCCTTAATGATATTAAGTGCGGATCACTTTAGTGGCCCGGATTGTCGCATGTTGTATGACATCGCCGCTTGGCGTAGAACAGGCAAAACCACGTATAAAAATATGAAAAAGAAGAGTAAGCAAGCAAAAAACAGAAAAGGAGAGAAAGAAAGGAAGAAAATGGGAAGGAAATTAGAAAGAGCAAGAAATAGAAAAAAGCTATATAAAGAGAGAGGACGAAATCAGTAGAAATAAAGAGAGAAAAAAGGCAGAAAAAAAACGGAAAGACAGAAAAAAAGAAAGAGCGGAGGAAAGAAAATGAAAACCGAAGAGAAACAAGGAGGGCTGCCCAGCTCTGCACTACCTTCAGGTTTGGCACCACTAGTGCGAAGCTACCTTAATTTTTTATTTTTTTTTTTGTCTACAGTCTTTTCCCCCGCTGTATGATTTTTCAGTTAGCTGTGTTTGTGGTGTCTTGACCACTCTCTTGTTTCCGTGTTTGCACACCCCGTCTTTTTATAAGGGCCCCAAAACAGCCTCTAAAAATACAAAATCGAGCGCATTATTCTCTTTTCGCGTTTCTCGTTTTTTTGGCGCTCTTCATGACGCCAGAACGTTGCATCACGTGACATGATTAGGACAAATACTCTCGATTGGTCCATATACGAGAAATATCAATTGTGAATTGTCTCCTACCCTGTTTTGCATGGTATTCGCCCAGCCGTTCTTCTTCACCTCACATGATTATCGTGCGCGATGAATTGATTTCGCTCCATTTTGGGAGTTTCCGATTGCGCAAGCGAAAATAACAGCGTGTAGCCGACTAGCTCGAAATCCCGATAGACTCAACGCTTAGCGCTAACATTGTGCACGTGCTTTCTGAAGAATAAGTGTCGAGAAGGTATCGCCTGTAAGAATTGTAGTGAAAGTGAGAAGGAAACCAATGGAACAGGCGCCGGATTATTTCATTCGTCGAACGGACGAACTCTTTACAGAGAAGACGATGCAGCTCTCCATAAAAAAAGGCCAGCCCACATCCACGGTTTTTGCATATTTTTTACTTCGATGACGATTGTATGGACACTGTGTACAGGTTTTCGTCGTCGCCGTCATGTTCCGTATAAAGTCCAAGTCCATAACTTTTGTGCGCGCATCGTATGCTGTACTCGGGTGTAAAACCTCGCGAGCGCTAGCGAGGAACGCGGCTGAAGCATACATGAAACAAGCTGCCCATCTCCGTCGCACGGAGGGCGCAGGCGATAACAGGGCCCGCATGCGATACCATCACTCCGCGTGCGAGGCCTGCCGTCGATTGCTCCTCAACCAGAATGCAAACGCCTTGTCCGTCTTTCGCTGGGCGAAGGAGTATGAACGGACACCGGGCTAGAGGGACTGTGTGGCTGGAGCCGCCACTGTGAACTTTGACTATAAAAGCGTGGTCCCATCATCAAACGGCTCCTAGACCCTTCTACTTTCGAGCTACTGATACAAAAAAGCTGCACGAAAACCACTTCAGATCCAGATTGGATGATCAGCGCTCCTAGCGTCCACTGCTGGAAGCTCTCACGTTTTCAATGGGACTGGGTCATTTTTCGACGATAAAAAATCGTACAGGCGCAATTTCCAAAACTTCTTAAAGGGGCACCTTCTAGGAGGTGTACCGCACTTAACAAATGCACCATCGTTAACATCGGGGCTTCACATTCTGTTCCCACGACGACTAAAGTTTAAACAATGGGGTCCTATGGAAGCGGCCGAAATTACGCCTCGTTTTTCGGGACAAAAACGGGCCGTCTGAAAAAACTAGACGGAATCCTGCAAATTTCTCGGAGATCTGAGTAGTACGGAGACGAAGCTTTCATTTGAGGCCGCAATCATGTTTCTGTGTGAAGAAAAACACGTTCCAAAATGAAGTTTTCTACAACACAGTCGCGTCTTCGACTCGCGTCTTTTTCAATTGTATCTTCATAACATCCATTTTACCGCCCCGCGACCGGTGTGCGTCGTGGCCTATATGGTTGAGCGCCTGTTCTGGCGACTCACGTACGGTGAATGGGGCACGGGTTCGAATCGCGAAAAATTTTTGTCGTGTTTTTTTTCTTTTCTTTCTTTTTTTTTTTTTTGCAGAATTGCTGTCAGTGGTTACGGTGCTCGCCTGCCGACCCGGAGGGCACCGGTTTGATCGTGGCCGCGGCTCTAGCATTTTCGAACGAGGCGAAAATCCACTAGTACTTGGATTTTGATGCTGTACGATATGTAAATTCACGGTTAAAGAACCCCAGGTGGTCGAAATTTCCGGCACACTCTTCTGCCGCGACAGGGAATGGGAGACGCCCGCTAAGAGCTAAGCGCGTGCTGTAGGACATCGTTTTTCCAGTCCAGACCTCCTCTACGGCGCGCCTCATAAACATATCGTAGTTTTGGCGTGTAAAGTTCCAGCAATTAATATTACTAGTGCGTGATTGCTGAAGATTCAGTTTCTTGTGTTTTTCGCTAAAGCGTTGCACCCAGAATCTTTGCTACAGAGCCGGTTTCGCTTCTAGATATGGAAGCAAGTAAAGTTCTCATGTTTTAGTATTTCTTATTACGCAACCCATTATCTAAACAACAAAGGAAGGGGACTAAGGTTGCACGGCGGGCTTGTTGGTTATCCATAGTATTTGAGGTATAGCGCATCCAGGACGGGACAGAGAAGAAGACGTGTGTATGTGTCATGCGTCTTCTTCTCTGTCTCGTCCTGGATGCGCTATACCTCAAATACAAAGGAAGGGGAACCAAGGGCCTAGTTCAGTTAACCACAGCCTCAATAAGGCAACACATATTGAATCCAAGGAAAGCATGATAGAAGCTATTGATGGTGTAATGAAGCGTTTTAAATAAGCACTATACTATTGGAGACTGACCACCAATGGCAAAACCAGCGCAAAGCTTGCGCTGCCAAATCGTCTTCTTTTCTTTCTACATCAGCAGCGTTCTCTGCTTCTGCAAGCAGTGCCGCTTTTAGAGAGTTTTAGAACAGCGTACGCGAAGCTTTGCGCTTGCGTTGCGCATGCGTCGTACGCTAGCCTCTTGCGGGCTCCCGTTAAGTGACGAACGCTAACGCTACGCCCGCAATGCCGGCAAGCTTTGCGTGCGGTGTTCTAACACTCTCTGTTTACTTCCCTTCCGAAACAGAGCCATCCTGGCGAATTACAGGCAGAATACCACGGCACTGAGATAGTAAGGCTTTAGCAGGTCCATTGCGCAATCTCATGCCTCGACATTGTTGATTACTAGATTAGAAGAAAGCTCAAGTGGCTTGACGCTGGACATCAAGTACGCGGCTCGTTAGACCATACGGGACGGGCCGCGGTACTTCGAAAGAAGTTTCGTTTACCGACCGGGGCTAGCTCAAGGAATCCAGAGCCACACAAGTTGATGATAACCTTGGCCGTTGATCCACACAAGTCAGTCCCGGGAATACGACGCTAAAAGGCTTCGAGACATCTCGATGGTGTATTTGGCGCTGCTTGCCAGCAGTGGCGTGAGATCGGGCTCTCTGGCGACCCTCTTCAGCGCTTAGCAGCTTGGAAACTGCCGTCGACTCACTCACATAAGCGTGGCAAGGAGGTATTGCGCATAACGTGCAGGAGGGCTCGAGTCCTTATAGGTAGAAGACTGGAGAGAGTCCATTCGTGGTCTGCGTAGCAGTGTTTTTGGCGTACGTCACGAAGATAATGACACGGTTCCAGTCTTAGTAACCGGAAGTGACGTACATTGTTAGCATATCACCTTAGGTTCAAATAAATATTTCTGTTAAACCATTCGTTTTATGATTGTAAGATGTTGTGGTGTGGTGAAAGACCTTGCATTCCTCTAAAATTGCTTGACGACGTCCGACAGAAATACACGTCCTTCGGACGATGCCCGGCTCACGTAGTGCGCCGTTCTGTAGAATGAAGTGGTGTGAAATGAGAGGCAACATTGCTAGCCGATGCAGATGGCAATAGTGAAGTCTCTGCTTAGCGTGTAATCGATGGCAACAATTATCTTTCGGTTGGCAGCAGGAGTGATGGAAAGAAGTCCATACAAATCAACAGCGGCTTAGTCCAAGGAGAGGGCAAGTCAGTGCTTGTTACGGAGCAGGGAAATGGAAAGGGGGGATTCGTGTGGCGCTGCGCGACGCAACAAATGTAACGGTGTAAGAATTAAGCGGTACATTCTGCGTTTATAGTAGCAGAGCTGGAGGAAAGTGCAAGTCTTCAACCCTTCGGCATGTGCACACTGTGAGTCAGCGTTGAAGGTGGCGCATATGTCTTAACGTAGATGGCGCGGAATAAGAGCGATTTCCGTCCATCATAGAGGTATATAGTTGTGATGGTCGATCAACTGTCACGAAGAATGAAAGGGTGTGTTTGATGACTTATTTATTTAGGGATGGTAGGTGACGTTGCTTCACGCAACAAGTCCATAGGGGAAGCAACGCAGGGGTTTTTGCGCCACTGCACAGGCATGTCGGTGACGGCTACAGCGGGAACGCGTTGTAGATGGACAAGAAGACCACCGCTAGAATGTGTATTGATCGGTGTATGCAGGGGGGGGGGGGGGGGGGAGGAGGGGTTACGGGGTTCAACCGGACTAGAGTGTACTAGAACAGGGGAGTGCCCGGAACGAGCTTCGAAAAGTGAAGCCCAAACAGGGTCAATCCACTCGGGGCGCTGCGGTCGCTAGTCTGCAATGTGTCGTCGTTTTAAGAGTTGCGCGCGGCTCCACCAAAGTGGTTCAGGGGTAGAATGCGCGCTTCCCACTCAAAAGGCCCTGGTTCGATTCGCAGCTGTAGATGGTCGATTTTAATTCTTAGTGTCATTTGTTACAGCTGTATTTGTTTGCCTTTGTTTCTTAAATCTAGATTCAGTTGCTTCGTATTGGTACAAAAAATAACGCAAAATGTGAAGAAAAGAAGAAGAAATTTGACAGCCAGCGGCCGGCGACCGGAAGCAGCGTATCTAGCACACGCAGGCCGGATCTCGTATTCGCTAAAATCTCGGAGGGCATACTTTACGTTTTTGTTGAATCCCGTGCGGTGGCATTGCCAAATAAATACGCTGGCCTGTCAAATTTCTTCTTCTTTACTTCACATTTTGCGTTACTTTTTGTATCAATACGAAGCAGCTGAAGCTAGATTTAAGAAAAAAAGGGAAACCAATACAGCTGTAGCAAGTGGTACTAAGAATAAAAATCGACCATCTACAGCTGCGATTCGAACCCGGGCCTTTTGAGTGGGAAGCGGACATTCTACCCCTGAACCACTTTGGCGGAGCCGCGCGCAACTCTTATAGACCTATTCCATGTTTGTAAACAGGGGTAGGCGCCGTCGACATTATGGGAAAATTATAGCGACGTCCGGCTTGTAAGCTCCGCCCACCGTGTCCGGCGGGAAAGCCTGACTCCGTGCCTCCGCACCGCCATAACCGCTGGCGCAGCAGGTGCAAAAGCTGCCTCCGAGCACCGCGCGTCGGGGCGCCTCTCGCTTGTTTACAAGCGGCGGCTGCAACCGAGGAAGTTGCAGCGGCTGTAAAGGGGACTCTGAAATGAACATATGAGCCATATTGACGTGGAGCTCTAGCTCTGAGAACCTCATCAGAACGTTAGGTACATTCACGGCGCGAATGCGACTCATTTGCGAAATGTCGCCGTTGCGGCAGTCTAGGTCGCACGTGTACGTTTTAATTTGTCAACTGATGCTAGAACGACCGACCCAGTTCAGCGATTTAAGAGGCTCTTGGGTACGATATGCAAATGCACGGAGTAAAATGCATAGTTACGCGAACCGTTACGGTAAATTCTCGCATATAAGAAATGTGCCGCGAATGTTATTCATGCAAACGAATTGGGTGATCTCGGCGACACTGTCATCCGGGTGACGCTTGCGATAATGCTTCAACTACATGCTATGGATAATGCGGTTACGTACCTGTCAGGTTTGCGGCTCCCTTCGTAGGCTCTATTCGAGACCGCGAAATGCGTACATCTTGTAAACAGACTCGGCAAGTTTCCCGGTCGGGTGCTGTTTTTCTGTGAATTCCGACAGACGTCAAAATCTCGTGAAGCCACCGCAGCCAGAACAGCCCTGCCTGATATATTTGTGTCATCGCAGCCGCATACAATCAGGAAAGGCATAGTAGAAGTCATCCTTTCGTTCGCTGCCGCTTTAATGAAACGCAGAAAAAAACATGCTCTGTGACCGAGTGATACCTTTAGTTCACGCGAGTATAACGAAATCCTTTAGACGCGCGTAAGAGTTCTGCAGGTGTACCAACAATGGAACACGTGAAGTATTTCCCGCATATGACAATGCTATCCACAACGATAACATGCTTTCAGGTAAACGTGCTATGCCTCCACAGAAGGCTTATTCTAAAAAATGCGGTGCGGCACATTACAATGACAAACGCTTGACACAGCTAATCGTTTTTGCTGAGTAAGTCGTTCCAAAACATAACCGATGAGCCGGCGTCGAAGACAAGTTCTCGATCGCGTTTTGACAGCTAAAACTGAAAAAAAAATCACAGCATATCCACGAGGTGAATGATGGTGAGGTGGGCGAAGCTTGAGAGGTTATGGTTGATGCCGTTAACCCTCCGAGAAGTTCGCCCGATGAAAATCATCATGCAAACACGTGAGGTACGGTGAAGAAAACTTTTATTGAGATTACAAGTTACCTTTATATATTACGCACTTGTGGTCGGAGAAGTGCACAGCTAGCGGCGCCAACGTGCCCTCCGAGCAGCGAGAGCAGCGGACACCGAAAGGCGAGCCCGAGAAGCGGTGGCCCTCCGCGCCCGCTGCTTCGCTTCGTCCATGCCCCACCAACCATTCGACACGTACGGCGACGATCCAGGAGACTGAGAGAGGCACTCGATCGCCGCGCACTCAGGCAAAGCGCGCGCAGCAGCCAATCGGAGAGTAGCGGCAATTCGGAGAGTAGCGGCAGAGTAACGCCATCTAGGAAATGAGACGAGAGATGGTCATCTCTTATCATGGCCTCCGAGATGGCAGGCGATACTGGGGGTTACGCGTTACGCCTGACAAGGTTAGACTAAGAGGAGCTTCGCCCCTAAAAAAGACTTATTCCATCTTTCCTGTGCTTTCCCGCGTAAATCACCGTGACAGCTCGTCGTTACACCGTTTTTTCTTCTTTACACGACGACAAACAGCCCACGCACCAGCGAAAACACAGCAGCAACTGCGGTAGGCGCAGCGACTTTTGCCTACCACGCGAAACTAAACGCCCGACGACAGCGGCCACCAGACCCTATTCCACCGGACATACGTCACGAAGATGCGGTGGCGCTGTCGTCGGGCGTTTACTTTCGCGTGGTAGGCAAAAGCCGCAACGCCTACCGTAGTTGCTGCTGTGTTTTCGCTAGTGCTCTTTGTCGTCGTGCAAAGAAGAAGAAACGGTGTAACGACGAGCTGTCTCGGTGATTTGCGCGGGAAGGCACAGGAAAATGGAATAAGTCTCCTTTTTTTTTTCAGTTTTCTGTTAACGAAGACCGTCGCAAGAAATTAGCCGCAGCTGTAAAACGCGATCGAGAAGTTGTCTTCGACGCCGGTTCATCGGTTATGTTTTGGAGCGACTTACTCAGCAAAAACGATTAGCTCTGTCAAGCGTTTGTCATTGTAATGTGCCGCACCGCATTTTTTGGAATAAGCCTTCTGTGGAGGCACAGCACGTTTACCTCAAAGCACGTTATCGTTGGGGATAGCATTGTCATATATGCGGAGAATTCTTCGCGGTTTCTATTGTTGTATAACTGCAGAAGTCTTAGACGCGTCAAAAGGATTTCGTTATACTCGCGTGAGCTAAAGGCGTCACTCGGTCACGGAGCATGTTTCTTACTGCGTTTGATTAAAGCGGCAGCGAACGAAAGGATGACTTCGACTATGCCTTTCCTGATTCTATGCGGCTGCGATGACACAAGTATATGAGGCAGGGCTGTTCTGGCTGAGGGGCGCTTCACGAGGTTTTCACATCTGTCAGAATTCACAGAAAAACAGCACCCTACCGGCAAACTTGCCGAGTCTGTTTACAAGATGTACGCATTCCGCGGTCTCCAATTGAGCCTACGAAGGGAGCCGCAAACCTGACAGGTACGTAACCGCATTATCCATAGCATGTAGTTGAAGCATTATCGCAAGCGTCACCCGGATGAAAGTGTCGCCGAGATCGCCCAATTCGTTTGCATGAATAACATTCCCGGCACATTTCTTATATGCGAGGATTTACCGTAACGGTTCGCGTAACTATGCATTTTACTCCGTGCATTTGCATATCGTACCCAAGAGCCTCTTAAATCGCTGAACTGGATCGGTCGTTCTAGCATCAGTTGAGAAATTAAAATGTACACGTGCGACCTAGGCTGCCGCAACGGCGACAACATTTCGCAAATGAGTCGAATTCGCGCCGTGAATATACTTAACGTTCTGATGAGGTTCTCAGAGCTAGAGCTCCACGTCAACATGGCTCATATGTTCATTTCAGAGTCCCCTTTACAGCCGCTGCAACTTCCTCGGTTGCAGCCGCCGCTTGTAAACAAGAGAGAGGCGCCCCGACGCGCGGTGCTCGGAGGCAGCTTTTGCACCTGCTGCGCCAGCGCTTATGGCGGCGCGGAGGCACGGAGTCAGGCTTTCCCGCCGGACACGGTGGGCGGAGCTTACAAGCCGGACGTCGCTATAATTTTCCCATAATGTCGACGGCGCCTACCCCTGTTTACAAACATGGAATAGGTCTATAACGACGACACATTGCAGACTACCGACCGCAGCGCCACGAGCGGATTGACCCTGTTTGGGCTTCACTTTCTGTACATTGGTGCTGCGGCCGTTCCGAGCACTCCCCTGTTCTAGTACACTCTAACCGGACTTCATGTATGTTCATGCGTGCTTTGGTAGGTGCATGGCTGGCATAAGCAACCAGGGTTGCCGTTGTGTGGCCGTTCCGAGCACTCCCCTATTCCTAGTACACTCTAACCGGACTTCATGTATGTTCATGCGTGCTTTGGTAGGTGCATGGCTGGCATAAGCAACCAGGGTTGCCGTTGTGTGGACATGAAAAGGCGCCAGAACTCACGCCAAAAGTAGCCAAAGTAGCCATGTCATTTGATCTTATCGCCGAATTTCTCGCCAAATAGAACAGAAGCGGTATTATCAACAGAGTCTTTACTATTGATGAATAAATAAAACTATTTTGAATAAGTAAAACCGCAAGTTTAAAAAAGAGCCATGGCGCCAACTGGAAATTTTCGTCCCCAACGGGTCCAAAAGTAGCCAATTTGGCGCAAAGTAGCCACCAACGGCAACCCTGTAAGCAACAACTAACTCGTCAAATCCGCGTTTACGCTGGGCAAGCACAGCGCCGAACACAACGCCGCTAGTGTCCTTGTGAATTTCCATTTTGGGTGCTATCAGCTTTTCTGTCATAATAAACTTCACTCTCTCTCTCTCTCTCATATGGGTGGAGCAAATCAAAATGTCGCAAAATTGGAGGCGAAGTAAGAACTCATCGGAGTTTTCTGGATGCATCGCCACATGTGACTTCGCTCAAAGGTCGCAGCCGCTGCGGAGGTCAGTCAAAGGCGCTATAATTGCGGGGAAGCTGCGAATGAAACGTCTAATATAAAATCAAAGGCATAGAAAGCTGCAAAGGGTATTTTATTGTCAGTTTAGGAAACGTAGCAACAGCACGAAGTGTCGTGGGATCCGGAAGGACGCCATCTCGGAAGAAGACGGCCCAGAATAAGCGGCTTTCGTACTCCAAAACAACACTTCTTTAAGTTTATCTGAAGGCCATTAGAGCTGAGGCTAGTGATGACAGCTTCGACCTTTTGTAGATGTGTCGCAAAGCCGTCTGAAAAGATCAGAGTACCATCCAGGTAGTAGAGATTCGTCTGCCACTTGAAGCCGCGAAGGATGCCGATCATGCGTTCGAATGTTGCAAGCGCGTTGCACAGCCCGAATCGCGTCACAATAAATTCATATAAGCCATCGGATCTAACGAAGGCTGGTTTGCGGTGGTCAAGTTCAGCCATCGGGGCTGCAAGCAGCCAGAGCGTAGGTCCGACGAATAGAGAGAGTGAGAGAAAAAAAAAAAACTATGCTCCATGCCTGCAGTCGCGGCGTCGTCTATAAGTGGCTAGGGATAGATGTCCCTACGTGTGATCTTGTTCAGCAAGCCACAGTCTACGCAAAAACTAGGCAATTGAGCCGTCCTTTTCTTTTTCTTCTTCTTTTTTTTTTACAATATCGACCGGTGAGACCCATCGGCTGTTCCAGATCTGTATGACGCCGTGTTGAGCCGTGTCACTTGTGCGATGTTGCGACGCACTGTGGCTGGCACACGATATGCGCACTTAGGCTAAGGAGCGTGGAGATCAGTGTCGAAGAAATACATCGTGTTAGACTTAATGTTGGGCTTCAATACATGAAAGGATGTTTTGTTAAGAATACAATTCGAATGGCAATGCGTTTCTCTGTAATATTCAGGAATTAGGTAATATCTCGAAACTAGTGGCATCATAGGAATTCATTCCAGGTTGCCTTAAGAACTCCACGGCGAAACATTGCGAATTGAAATGTGGGCGATAATTCAATTGGTTAGGATCACAGTTAGAAAATTTTCGTTAGTTAGTGGACTAAGCCTCTCAATTTTTTTGTGTAATAATTTCAGCCTCTTTTCGTAGACGAGCTGACGAGCTAGAATTGTACAATATCTAAGAGCCAACCTTTAAATTTTTTTTGAAAGTGTTCGCTGAAACATCGGTATTCTCCTTATTGTTGTACACACGTACCGTACTCCCCTCTAGAATGCCCTAGCGCTTGAGTGCATTTGAGATAAATAAATAAATAAATAAATAAATAAATAAATAAATAAATAAATAAATAAAACCTAAGGACGTTTTACACTCACTAAAAACGCTAAGGCGAATAACGGAAATGTGGGCTAGTTGGTTAGGTTTCGTAGTGCCGTATATGGGGCAGCGCGAGAACGAATACAAGGACGAGAAAATACAGGACATGCGCTGTCTGTGTCCTGTCAGCGCGTGTCCTGTCTTTTCTCGTCCTTGTATTCGTGCTAGCGCTGCCCCATATACTTCGCTAAGGCGAAACCTGATTGGCCTCTTGACACACCCTTTGTCATTGTAAAAATACATTATATATATATATATATATATATATATATATATATATATATATATATATATATATATATATATATATATATATATATATATATATATATATATATATATATTATATGTAAATATTTGCGACTGTGTACGAATCGTGAAATGATACTTTCGCATTCACGATTCACAAGTGTGTGATCATCAACATGACTACGCAACATGACTACGCTAATTGTACGGTATATGCCACTCCCATGTTTCTCCAATCAACCCGGTCCTGTGCAGGCTGCGCCCACGTTAGCGCCGGCAGCTTCTGAATCTCATTGAAATACACTGAGTGTGTGCAGCGCAAAGAAACGGGGACAACAGAAGGCACATGAACGACGTAGACTGGCGCTGTGTCTTCTGTTGTCCCCGTTTCTTTGCGCTGCACACACTCAGTGTATTTCAAGACATGTACCAACTAGCCCACCAACGGATCCTTCTTGAATCTCATATGCCCATTTAACTTTATGCCTCCCGTTCGCGCGCTTGCCCTTCTGTTAGAATGCACGCTGTTACTTTCAACTGCCACCAGTTATCTTGTCTTCTCGCTGCATTCCCTTGAGAGATAGTGGTAAACTACCATTCGCTTTTCTCTTGAGAGATAGTGGTAAACTGCCAGTCATTATCTCAGAATACGTACCAAATGCACACTACAACATTCTTATACTTTTGGTTACTTCATTCTCATGGTTCGTATCTGCGGTCACTACCTTCCCTAAACAGACGTATTCCTTTACCACTTCCAGTGTTTTGATAGGCATCGCGAACCACTCTTCTCTTCGGAGACTGCTGAACATTGCTTTATTTGTCTGCTCATTAATTTTCTTACCCACCGCTCTGCTTTCCCTGTCTAATTCAGTAATCATGATTTGCAATAGTTTTCCCGAGTTACTAAACATGGCAATATCACAAGCGAATCGCATGTTACTGAGCTAATCTCCTTTAACTGATATCGCATGCTGTCCGCAATCCAACGCTCTGAAAACCTCCTGTTAACACGCGGTGAATAGCATTGGAAAGATGGTAGGTCCCTGCCTTAGACTCTCTATTAGAATTTGATTCCATGCTTTTTTTTTTTTCATGGGGGGACAAGGGTGGCTGTGGAGACACTGCAGATATGCCGCCGCGACGGCATAGCGGCTATGGAGGTCGGCTGGTGACCTGAAAGGCGCAGGTTCTATCCCGGCCGCGGTGGTCGCATTTCGATGGAGGCGAAATGGTAGACGACCGCATGTACTGTGCGATGTCAAAGCACCTTAAAGAACGCCAGATGATCAAAATTTCCAGAGTTCTCCTATTATTATTATTATTAATTTTAGTTCATTAAAAAAATCATACCAGAGGGCGTTCGAATGATGATATTTAAGTAGTGTTTTTGCAGCCGGTGACCGGCAAATCTGTAGCGCTAGCACACGTGCGTCATCATGTGTGCTATGCGCCGATTTGTGTGTACCGCGAGCCAAGACCTTCTAGAACGATTACTTTGTGCTTTAATAGTCACAATAATTGTTGGGGTCTAACGTCCCAAAACGACCGTATGATGAGAGACGCCGCAGTGGAGGGCTCTCAAAATTTCGACCACCGGGGGTTCTTTAATGTGCACCTACATCTAAGCACATGGGCATCAAGCATTTTCGCCTCCATCGAAAATACGCCGCCGCGGCCGTACTTTGTAGTTTGAACCACACCTTTGGTAGCACCATGTTAGTTCGCGGAGGCTGCATTTCGATGGACGCAATATGCAAGAAGCCCATGTGCTCATATTTAGGTGCACGTTAAAGAACCCCACGTGGTCTAACTATCGGGGGGGCCGCCCACTATGGCATCTCTCACATTCATATCGCGTTCTTTCGACGCTAAACCCCAACAATTATTATAAGAAGTATAACCGCTTTCTGTGTATCCAGAGAAGCCCAAGCAGTAGAAAAAAGCTCGGAAAACACGGGGACGAAAAGTAAGCAGACGCAAGCTAAGTAACCTAGAACTAAACATTGCGAAATGCTATCATTCGACTGTCAAGTCATTAAATGTGCGCCAACTCCTTCAAGATCTGCTATCGGCCGAGCCTTTCGACACGGTAGAAAATTTGCGCAGCTTGCGCCGAGTCGCGCAAGGCTGGTGCAGTGCAGAGCTGGTCGGTACTCGGCTGGCCCTGGCTTGAGTAGGCACAGGCTCATTCACACGCCCATGCACGAATTCTTCACGCGATCACATTGCGATTCACGAGTATCGGCTAGGTATCGATCGGGTTCCATTGGGATTCGCTTGGCAAAAACAGCACCAAGTACCTTACTTACCTTAATTAGACAAATTGGCCTAACTTGCAAATTCGAGGCTTGGTCTCCATTAGCTTCCATCCCATGTCAAGGTAAGCTTAATTAGCTAATTAGTCAAGCTACCACTAGTTATATTCAGTCTTAATTAATATTAGGCTAAGCTCGGCGCATCTTACATAGTTCGGCATTACTATAGGCACACGAGAATCTCAGCTCGGCTAAATTAGGGCTTTTTGAGGTATGATTTCATTAGCTTAGTTATGCGTAGTTAATTAGGTTTTACAATGCGCAACATGGCATAATAAGGCTTGTCTATGGTTACACTGGTTTAACTAGGCACAGCTGTTCTTAATTTTGCTTGACGTGGCCGCGCCGGCAGGATCATGGTTTCCTCTCTACATCGCGAACCGGACAAACGGCGGACATAACATACTTAAAAAAATGCGAAGGGAATGAATGAATACGTTTGGCTGCCCTTCCGAATTCCCGGTGCAGTCGGGTACCGTTTTCTTTTTCTGATGCGTAAAACGAGTCGTTGCTATAGGATCGGGGAATGACTAGCCATTTTAACGTTGCAGCTCGCCGGTCTTATCTTTGTCGCCGTTAGCAATGAACGCGGCAGGCCACGCCAAGACGTGAAGCTATGTGTTCTGAACTTTTTTCTTTTGTTTCTTTCCTTTTCTTTCTTGCCTTGACGCACGCAACTCTTGACTTCGCGCGAGATTCAAAAGATAAAAGTCATGCGGCACGTGGTGGAAGACACGCGAACTAAACGCCGATGTCCGTTAAAGCTGGATCTGCTTTCCCGGAGGCGGCCGCATTCCCTTACACCAGCGTTTTGCAGTTTAGGTAGATCGGATGAAAAAGTTTCTTTTATATCTGGGGCTTTACGCCCCAAAACCACGATATGATTATGAGGGACGTCGTGTTTAGGGCTCCGGAAATTTCGACCATCTGGTGTTCGTGCACTGACATCGCACAGTACGCGGGCCTCTACCATTTCGCCTCCATCGAAATGCGACCGCCATGGCCGGGATAGAACCAGCGACCTTCGGGTCAGCAGCCGAGTACCCTAGCCTGATCCACCGAGGCGGACCCGGATGAAAAAGAGTTAGCCGATTGCCTTAGTTATTTTTAACATTACGACATGTCGTTATCGCATTCACTGCTTCGCCCGTTCGGGGAAACAGATTTTTTATTTCAAAGGGCAAATTTTTTTTCAAGGGACACATTTCTCGCCCCGAAAAGTCTTGAATATGGACTCTACCCCTCCCGCACAGCTCTACACGCTAACCACTACACCGCAGAGCCACCGCATGCTGCGACGGGTTTTCTCAAGCTTATGAATTCACAAAGTGATTTGGAAAAAGGGGGCGAAGCCTGCAACTTGTGTTCTTGCATCGTCAGAGTGTATTGTGCGTGCATTAAGCTAGTAAATAGATTGCGCGGCGTCATGAACTCGCGGACACCACCGTTAGCACCTTAAGCTCCGACTTCGGTTCGTCGTCTGTCGCGCCGCAAGCAAAATGATAAACGTGTATCCTTTGGAGTGTTCACCATCAGTTGTGGATGTCTTGCTCGCCCAAAATTCGCAGATACCAGCGTGACAAGTACCTCCAGGTAGCGAAACTCACGTAAGTGTATTCTACGAGCGTGTGCTGTTGAGTGCTTTTGATTAGTCTTGCCGCGAGCCGCAAGTGTTTGCAGTGGTACCAGTGTGTTCTCAGCTCTTCGTAGACCATGTGCTATCGCATCTCATTGTTACATATGTCAAGGCCTGAGTTACAAGGGTATTTTAGCGTGCACATATACAAGCATGTGCACTTATTGCGCGCGTACTTACTGTTGCGAGGTGCACGCCGGGTCAGCGCTACCTTCCCAACAGTTAAGACGAATATTTCCACCATGAGCACTTACGCGCGCTGAGGCGTTACATACAGTGCTTGTCAATTAGTCATAGCCAGTATTTAATAGCTTTTATACTCGGAGACTAGCTACCCCTTCATTAAATAATCTTTACTCTTTAGTGTCGCCCCGCTTTTATAACGAATGTCGTAGGCATGCACCAAGCTCCACTAATTCGCGAGTAACATGCTTCCCTAAAAATGAATATAAAATACTGTTGCACTTCTCTGTTGCGAACGTCCGCGTGTACTTGGCGGTCCTCCTGACGAAATTGTGCAGTATTTGCTAGAAAAATGGCGTAATTCTATGCCTCAGTGACACATCTGTTCTTCTCAAAATAAGGTTTATTTTTATATCGTGCGATATCTTTTGTCGCAGCAGGTCACAAGTGGGTGCCACGAGCATTCGTACTGCCTCGTGTACCTTTAGGTGCGTCCAAACTAATTATAAAAATTACGCTACCGTTCATAAATGATCAGCCCATCCATGTTCGATGAATGTTGGTCTGTTTCCGTTCACTGCCGGTCGCTTATTTGCATGTTTTTCAAGAATCACCAGTTCACGTCAACTGGTAGAACACAAGCATTACCTACAGTGGTTCTGAAGTAGGGGTCCACGATACCTATCCTCGAACAAAAGATAAAACCGCCTCTTTTCAAGGCACACTGTCCAAGGGCCCCGCCTGATTTTTTGGTATGCTTCACCGCATAACCGATTTCCATATCGGCGGGGCTGACTTACGTTCTTCCTTCTCCGTGAGATGGCTGCAAATCTTATGTTGCAGCTTTGATGCGACATATGCAGTTCCCAGGCTTGCATATTTGAGGAGCAAGCACAGCTGGAAACAGGTGGAATGTGGCTGGAGACTGTTCAACGTATTGACAAGCTGTTGAGATCGAACTGGCATGACACTTCAGTTTCACCATTCCTTCACACGGTGAAATAAAGGGCACCTATTTCACAATACATGTGTTAATTTATGACACCCACCTTCATCACGTCCACCGTTCCACAAGAGGTTTTCGAAACATACGCGGCTGAGAACCACTGATCTATACGTCAGTGTTTGAGCGATTTCTTTTGCATATACAAGCTCTGTTTTTGCTTCAATGCATTAGAAATGATACAAAAAGTGTGGATTGTAGTAATTTACTGGAATCAAAACAATAACATCCATAATGTCAATGTAAAAATACACATTTTCATCTACCATGCAGAATGTATGCTCATTATTGAACACAGGGAACAATATACACAGCACAAACGAAAGTGCGGTAAAAAAAAACCATCACAAAGCACGACATGTACTGTCGGCCGCAAAAGTTTACGGGATCTGCAGCGCGTGGCTGAGCGACGAAAAACTGCATCGCTGCGTCACCTACCGTGACACGGCGGGTGTTGAGGATATCGGCGGCGGTCTCCGTGATAAGATCCGGCAACGGCGCTTTGCCTAAACGGGCCATCGCTAATCGCTGAGGCCGATAGCCTCAACACCCGCCGCGTCACGGTAGGTGACGCAGCGATGCAGTTTTTCGTCGCTCAGCCACGCGCTGCAGATCCCGTAAACATTTGCGGCCGACAGTACACATGGCAATGCCAGCATGCAATTACAATCCAAAGAGACTGCAAGCACAAGGAACTTGGTGTCTACTTACAAATCAAGGCAATTCGATAAGTCAATGAAGGCTTACAACACTATTGAGAAACATGTGACTGTGCAATAAGCATGGTAGTGCACCATTTCTTTATATTGCATTAGGTGCCCCCAGGCGTGCAACATGGAACAAATGACATTGCAGTTAACTCTGTTGTATAAATACCTGTGGGATCGAGCATAGATCCACCTGCCAAAATTTCTAAACACGCTTGCCTTTGTTCACATATTTTCATATAATACTGCAAATTTCTAAAATTAAGCTTGGGAACTAGGCACTTTCTCACAACCATAATTCACATGTACTATAATGCTTAAGTAGTACACCTACAGTTATATTTTCATGCCAGCTAGTGCGGTGCCATCATCTGCTACCGGTAAAATAGCACACCACATTTAATAGCTGAATTTAGGCTCATGTGAAAGTACCCCATGTAAAATGAATCCGAATACCATGACTGGGAAGTTACACTAGGCAATAACAAGTTTTAAATTAAAAATTGCCTATCAATACTGATTGTGGCTTGACACGTTAGAGCCAAGGACTGGATATGCCATGGGGTTGAATAAAAATTGAACAGGCTATAAATACAGGTTGTAAAACAGCCAGGAATTAAGTTTATCCCATTAAATGAGTTTACATCATTTTTCAAGACATGTAGAATTTTCAAAATGCATACTTTTATTGGAAAGTTTGGACACAGCACCGTGCATAACACAGTGCAGCAGTCCAAGTGCTGACAATCCTAAATGCTGAGTGATGTACAAGGTCGTCATTATAGTGTACTGTAAGGCCCAAGAGTGTACGCAGAACAGGCTGTCGTGTAGATGAACAGGTATGCCAGAACTCTTGCTGCTTCGCCAGAAGTGTCTAGTCTTCCTGAAAAATATGTTAAATAAAGAAGTGTATTAGGCTTTCTGCATCCATACAAATGAATGTCCTACAAAAGACTAACTTGACATCTGTTACTGCAGACTTTTTGAAAAAAACATCACAAGAATATAAAATGTAGATGCTGCCTTGAGAGATCTCCAACGAGTGCAGCATGCTTTTCTTCTAAAATCTAGAAAGATGTAGCAATACGATACAGAAAGACGGAGCTCACTGCTTTTCCATGTATTTCTGCCATGTTTTGATACGTATAGCAACAGAACAAGGTACGATGGCTAGTGTGCAGTGTTGCTTGTTTCGTAGAGACAACTCCTACAAGAAAAATAATTTATTCATCCTCAAAATTTTCTGCAAGATAACAAAATAAATTATTTTAAAACTTGAGCTAGGTGGGACAAGATATAGATATATCTTTATGAGGCATGCCACAGTGCACACCCCTGATTCTTTAATATACATCTAAATCTAAAACCATGCTAATGCCAGAGCAGCACCTAGACAACGTTGTTAGTACTGCACACGTACCTGACTAAACCAACAGTGTATACAGCGCCTGCCTATAAGTCATGCACCATCCTGCTGCGGCCAATGGCGAAATGCGTGTTTTCTGAAAATTTTCCATGCTGCTTACTGCTTGAAATTAAATTAAATGTCAACTAGCCAGCACACACTAGGCATGCAATAAACATAACTATCAAGTGTAAACGAATGCAGAAATTTTCCTAACCGTGATAACATAAATCACGAAGTGCATGCAGCCAATCCTTTTAACCGTTCACCTCTGTTCAGCTTATTTACTTGTGTGGAAAGTCTAAGCAACCTCCACAAGCTGGATCAACCTTCTGATTTCAAGATAGCATTTCAGAGCATAGAGGTAGCGCGTTACCTTTACAACTTACTAATTCACTTTAAGTAATTAAGGCCAATGCAAGAACTATCGGTTATATTTCATTGAAAGTTTGTACGTTTATCAAACTACAGTAGACAACAACCGCTGCAAATTTTCATAGAGTTACATTTATTTCTTCAGAAGTTAGGATTCTGTACTTTAAAGAGTACGCCGGGCTCTTGCCATAGCAATGGGCATGCTGTCTCGGTACAAGAATAGCAAGCAAGCTAGGCCCTTGCCAAACTAATACCAAAGTTAACTTGGCATATAAAACTTATTGAAGCACCGACGCTTCTTGCAAAGCGTAACGCCACACTATACGCAGCACCATATCTTTCTTTTATGACAGACAGTACACCTCAGCCGTCTTTCGAGCTTCTTGTGCAAATATCCGTACGGATAGAGGAAAACAGCAGGCACAATGGGCCCTGGCGACCACTTGATAGTTCTGTTGGATGCAACAAGGCGCAGGTAGTGTCTTGCTATTATGCGGGTGAATGGCAACAGTCTATGCATGGTGGGTCTGCTAATCTCCAGTAGGTTAGCAGATCCTCTATGCGTTGAGTGCAGCAATGTTGATCATCTCTAAATAGGGGCCTCCACCACTTTTTCCAACAAATGAAAATTCTGAACTTATACACAGTATGATCATGGAGGTTAATTCCTGCTATGCCATTGCTGGAGCTGCTGACGAGGTATGGTGGTGGCACCACAGGTCGGCAAAATCACTCATGAGTGGACTCACTCAGTTACTCAGACACAGATCGGGCTGTGGGTAGGAGTCTGAGTGAGTTCGGGTGAGAAATATTTTGGCGAGTTTGAGTCCGAGTGAACCCAGCTGAAGAAAATTTTAGCGAGTCTGAGTCCAAGTGAGTCCGGTTGAGGGAAGTATTGGTGAATCTGAGTACGAGTGATCCATAAGCTCAAAATATATTTCATGAGTGAGTGTGAGTGAGCACCACCTTTTATCGCCGATTTATGGTCCTATACACTCATCTTCAGCATTACTATCAGCATTACACCAGCTTACGTTTATACTAGTCTATTCACACATACCTCAACGCACTATCGTTCATGCACCACCTCAATATTTATTCATACGAGGCATGAGTCAAGGGGAGGGAGGTGCCATGAGCTCCCCCTGCAAACTCCTTCACAGGAAGTTCTTCATAAAAATATCTCGTGTGAGTTGCGTACTTCATCAAAATGTTCTTCAAGGAGTGAAACCACTGATAGCTCCTATTTGAAGGTACAAGATCAAAAGGCGTATCGTACAAGCACCGATTATGTGAGATATTGGTGTTCAAGAGCATTAAAACCAGGATCGAAAATGCAGATTTTACACTAACGGACTCATGAGTCGACTTAATCAGGGTCATTCAGACTCACGTCAAGCTCTGCGTCTGAGTGAGTCCAGCTGACTAACATGTCGGTGAGTGAGTCCGAGCGAGTCCACTTGAGAAAAAGTTTAGCAAGTCTGCGTATGAGTAAGTAAGGTAGAGAAACATTTTGGCAAGTCTGAGTCCGACTGAGCCCTGAGAGCAAAATATATTTCTTGAATGAGCCTGAGTGGGTTCTAATTGTTTTGCCGACCTATGGATGCCACAACATTCTTTTTTCAGTAGATGACGATCTGTTCCCTCAGCATAGTGGCTCGACTAGGTCGTGGTTCTTTGCCAGAGCAACTATGCTATTGTCCTTGCCCTTTATGAAAAGATCCCTGTTTCGTGGATCAAAACAGAAGCAGTATTCTGCGAGTTTTTCGTGACAAAGCGTAGCGCGAGGAAGACGAGACCAACTCGCCCAGTACGCTACCTTACGCGAGTTTTTTATTGCGATAGCAATTATATGGACACTCGCGGCTGGTTCTCGCCGTCGGCGTCGGCGTCATTTGCCGTATATGTATATATATAACCGGCCCCCCGCCCGTCGTTTGTGAGCGTGAAAAGACGCGAGGGGGGGGGGGGTCCCTCGAGCGACCTTCGATTTTACGAGCGGGGGGCGCGCGCGTTATCTTCCCTTCTCGGCGGCCGACAACAAGCGGGGGGGGGGGGGGGGCGACGTTCGATTTTAGGAGCGCGGGCGCGGGCGCACGCGTTATCTCCCCTTCTCGGCGGCCGACGGCGGGGGGGCCGGTGTACCGTTCTACGTGCTGCGCTCTCAACGCGAAGAGAATTCTCTTAAACAAGCGTTTTCTAGAGTTGCGTGAGATCGGATCCAAAAAGAGTTAGCTGCCAGCCTCACTTCGTATAACATTACAATTTTTTGCTATCGCATTCATTGCTTCACCCTTGCGGTGAAACTGTGACTTTTTTCGTTCCATCTTGTTTAACGCTGGCAGAGGGCATCTATTCGTATATACTGTCGTCATCCCCTTCCTCCTCATCAGTATCCGTGTTAGGGTCAGGAGTCGCAATGACAACAAAAACGGGCTCTCATATATCCACACCGACATCTGTTGCAGCCTCGCGAGCCTCAGACAACTGTACAAACAGCATTCTTCTGAAGAAAATATCTGGTTCCATCTCTGATGCAATCTACAACAAAATGTCCATGTAAGCACCCACAAAGGCCCAGTGTACTACGAAAAAAACACCAATATTTCATTACTGTTTAGATCAAAACAATGTACTTCAGTTGATTCTTGCGCTTTGCAGTGATTATTTAGTTCCTTCTGAAGCACGATCATTTCGTGTTTTTTTTTTCGATACATTAACAGTGAAACTTCAAATTATTTTAGAAAATGAGCCACGCATCACGTCAACATTTACATTACAATTACTTGTAATAAAATCCCGTATACTTTCCTTGGCGTCATTGTCTCTTAGTTCTCATTAATATTGTGTCTAACACAGAAAAATGAGCCCTTAAATTTGCACTTTTTTTTTCATAGCGAGGGTCTCGTTCTGGCCGGCTTGATACCTTCAGGTAGTATGCGATAATTGGTTAGCTGCCAACCAGTGATGTTCCGTCCTGGACAGAGGAATTCCCTTTCCGAGGCCCGAAAATTCCCTATTTCCGGCATTTTTCCCCGCATACATCGTCAAAAATCCCCGCATATTTCCCTGCACAAAAAAAGTTTCTATATATATAGTGTTCGACGTGTTTCAGGCTCTTCCCATCGCTTTCTCTTCTTTCCTGCCCAACTCAAAGCATCGCCTCTGAGATCGGCTTTTAATACTACGAAGGAGCTACCTTAGAGCTCGCTTTAAGCGGTATGCGATGCGGAAGGAATGCTGTACATGCTCATGCATACAGCCACTGCATAAGAAGAAAAGTTTATTATTGTTGTTTTTTTTGGTACTGAGATACGTGGCGTACATTAATGTGCCTAGCAGACGCTCTGTATCTATATGCACCACATTTTGCACAAAAAGCACGTCAACTTTTCAATAATGGTGACTAAATATTGCGAAATAAAACAAGCTTTTGTGGTGGTATTTAACATTTTATTGACTTGATTGGGAACGGTTCTGCAAACTACCGTAAAGAAAAAAAATATTTGACTGGGAAACCTTTCAATTGACCGCAGAACTTTTGTGTGCCTCGAACATAAAAAAAACCAAGGTATTTAAAATATATAAAGCTAGGATCACAGAACAATGACTAGAACATGTCAGCCCTCTTGGGCAAACCGAAAGATGGGCGGGCTTTGAGCACGGGCTTAAACATTTGCCGAGCAGCTGAATCGCTGGCCACACAAACCAGCAGTCAGTCAAATCAATGTCATCAATGCTTCTGCGTTGAATTATCCCAAGAAAGACTATGGGCTTTAAAAACGAACCTTAGAGGCTGTGGTTTGGCGCGCTACATGCGCCAGAAACGATTGCGACATGCGAAAGCCTCATGTCCAGTCTTTTCATCGTTATAAAAAAAAATTTCGCCGCCCCTCAATATTCCCTGCAATATCGCGAAGATTCCCTTTTTCCCTTTCGTCCAAAATGACTGTCGAAAATTCCCTGAAAAAGGGAAAATTCCCTGCAGGGAACATCACTGCTGCCAACTCGTATTAACCCATTAGGGACCGGTTCCTTATTTTATGAGTTTTGGGAAAGCAGATGTGATTTTTTCCTACATCTACATTTCTACATCTGTATATATCACACTGAAAATTTTTTTCGTGAACGAGCTCTTAGTCTACCAAATATGGCCCGCGACCATATGGTCACGCAAGGCCCTTAGGCTACAGTAAAAATCACAAAGTGACGAATTTTGTTTCAGGCCTTGACACATCGCGAAAAAAAAATTAGGGATTTGTTGGGCACTCATTGTAAAATGACTTGAAGCACGCAATGCATTTGCCGACGCGGCATTTATTGCATTGTGTGGTCACCGTGCTGTTGCAGTTGTCTCTAGCGCACCTGCACCTTTTGCCGTTAGGCACAACTTCAACGAAGTGGACGGTTTGGTCAATCAAAATGTGGACCACAAGGCGCGCTGTCAACAAGCGTCGACGTTCTTCGACGGCCAGTTCCTTTTGGCTTGGCGAGAAGGGGGGGGCGCAAAGCCAGCGCCAGACATTGACATAATAGGGAGGGAGTGACGGGGGGGGCAGTGCAAAGTCAGCCTCATAGATTGACGTAATGGGGAGGGGGTGCGCTGCGATGAGCCTTCGCCCCCCCCCCCCCCCCCCCCGGAAGGGGAACCCCGCGCACGCTTATGCATACAATAAATTGGCACGCGAGTGTAGTGGAATCACCCTTCAAGGAGCGTAAAACGAAGGAACGAACTTAACCAAAATAGGGAGCCTAAATGCCTAGCATGACCATATGGTAACACGCAAAATAACACGCTTGTTCTCGAGCAAGGCTTTGGTTAATCTACTTCAAATTTTCACCGGAGATGGCGCAGTGCACCTACTTTACCGGAACATGTGCATCACCCTATTGGAAGAAATAATACTACAAAAAAATCTGTTTACCCGAAGGACGTTGCATGCCGACGTGCCGAAGTGTAGAACCACTATTTCGCGCCTGTTTTAGCAGTTCCGCAATAAACAAAAAAGTTCTGCCATATGGTGTCTGTAAGGAGCAGTCTGAGCTATCACAAGGCATATTGCCGTGATTTAGGTGGGGTTTTTAAAACTGGTATCAACTGAAAGACTTCGTCGGGATTTGCGTGACCATATGGTCACGCTGGTACGTAACGGGTTAAGGTCACGTGCTACGCGACACCAACAAGCAAGAAATGCCCCCCACCTCCCCGATAGGAATCGTGAGGAAATGCGAATGCCTTTCGCGCGCGCTTCACTCCATTTATATATGATGGTTGTGGTTCGAAGAAGGAAAAGGCGCCTAATTTCTGCAGCCCGGTCGGGAGCACGGCGCAGCGCCTTTTTTTTTGTTTTTTTTTTTGCTGTTTTTGTTTTTTATTTTTTATTTTTTTTTATTTTTTTTCATATATAGCTCCGCCGAGCTCCCGCGATGCGAGCGCCCTCACGCGTCAGAGCGCGCTCCTCCTTTCCACTCACTCTCTTTTTTTTTAATTTTTTTTCATACATAGCTCCGCCGAGCTCCCGCGATGCCAGCGCCCCCCACGCGTCAGAGCGCGCTCCTCCTCTCCACTCTGAGCGGAGAGAAAACACCTGCCGTGGACAACGCCAACGCCGCACAACGGCGGATGCCTGACATAGCCCGACTATGAAATGCATTCGCATTTAAAAAAAATACGGTAGATCCCTCCGTCATAGGAATCGGTATAACACGAAAGTAAAACATGTCCTTACAGAAGTAGTTCAATATTTACTGTACATTGATGCAGGAGACTTTGCACAGCGTATAACGTTTATGCACCCATATTGACGCTTGGCACTACATCTCCATCCCACGACTAACGTCCATGACCAACGATTAAACAAACCATTGTGGTAGCTGTAGATGTTAACGGCGAGAGCGTAATCAGAGAAAGAGGCGTGAAGCCAGAAGAGCGTCGATATTGGGACACAGAACTTCGGCTAAGGTCGCCATCCCGCGGCATGTCAAAGTGTGATTGAACGGTACGGTCGGACTAGAGGTAAAACGTGATAAAACGGATGCTTGGGCTAGTTGGTGACCTGGAATCAACATTTTTGCACAGCGCAAGAAGAACAAGGACGTAGGGAGGACACAACACGGGCGCTGACTTCAACTAAATTTTATTAGCGAAAACGCTGAAATATATACACATAACAAGCAGCACACCACAGCACAAACGCGCAACCAATTGCATTACAGCCAGATACTCGATATCTTGTTAAGTGGGTGCAGCAGCACACCTCAGCACAAACTCACCACTTATTGCGTCAGAGCCAGATACTCGATTTCTTTTTTAGTGAGCGCAACGGAAGGCATGCTGACACAGAGGTCACCCAGCAATTGCATTTGATTAGCCTCGATGATTTCGCGTGTTAGCTGCGGACGATGTTTCGCGACAACGGTGCACTTTTCAAATTCCGGGTTGCAACCACAATCTCTACAGTGAATACCTAGATGGCCTTGAACAGCTGCGTTTACATGATAGTGATGCTCCTTTAAACGCTCATTCAAGCACCTGCCCGTCTGTCCAACATACTTCTTGCCGCAAGACAACGGGATCAAGTAAACCACAGCCACAGCACATGCTACGAATTGCCTCCTATGTTTGGTTGTGCAGCCGCTCCTTTGTGCGGTTTGAGCATTCACAAGTTTACAGAGCACTGAAAGCTTTTCTGGAGCAGAAAAAACAACCTTGACATCAACCTTATCACCTATCTTTTTCAAATTGTGTGAAATCTTGTGTAGATAGGGGAGCACCGCGACACGCTTAGTGTCACTGGCTGCACAGTTTGCTGGTGCTTCACATCCCTGCTTAATTGTCCTAAGCATTTTTTCCGCCACCGAAACCAACACATGATCAGGGAAACCAGCGCTTGTCAGACGGGAAGCCTGCTCAGCAAAGCTGCTGTCTAACGAGTGACCGCAAGACTTCCGAAGAGCATTGCTGAAACAATGATTAGCAATTCCTCTCTTTACGAGCTTCGAATGAGCTGACAAGTACGGTAGAAGCGGTTTGCTTCCCCCTAGGCTCGTATTTCCAGAAAAAGTGATCGCATGAAATGTTTAATCTCAAATCTAAAAACCTTAACTAGGAATCCTGCGGCAGCTCATGCGTCAGAATTAGTGGTGCCATACACTTTTCGAAATGACATAATGAGGTTGAAACGGCAGTTTCCAAGCCCCTGTCATCGCAGTCAAAAAGCACTAGAAAATCGTCCACAAAACGAAAAACCTTTACAACAGCCGTTTGGTCGAGGCGGCTAGCCAAGAGTCGGTCATGGTAAGCGAGAAAAATGTCACTTAGAACAGGCGCTATGCATGAACCGATGCACACTCCTCTTTTTTGAATAAAGATACCTTCAATCCATGAGGCAGAAGTTGTCTTTAAGTAAAACCCAAGGAGCTCAAGAAAGCCGCTAACTGATAAAACCGCCGCGTTCTGAAACGCCACTGAGCCAAAGTTGTCAATACAGTCCTCAACGCACCGTAGCAGCGTGTCATGTGGTAAAGAGTAGTACAGGTCTTTGATGTCTACGGAGCAGGCACTCAGACCCTTGTTGTTACGTGAAAGAAATGCAATGATGTCATTAGAGTCTTTCACCAGAAAGGGGTCGTCGATAGTGAGCAAGTTTAGCTTCTCTTGTAAAAACAAGGCCACTTCCTTCTGCCACGTCCCATTCTCAGAAACAATGACCCGAAGCGGCCAGTCGACTTTGTGAGTCTTGACTGTGAAAAACAAATCCAAGCTAAGCTTCTTGCTCTTGTCAGTGGATCTTGCTAACCGATTTAACTCTAGTGCGTTACACAACTTTTTGGCTTCAGTCCTTACTTTTTTCAGCGTTACGTCGCTTCGGCGTTCAAACACGGAACTTATAACATTGCTAGCTTTTGAGCGAAACACTTCATTCGGCAATACAGCGAAGCCCCCCATCCTTGTCAGCGGCCAACAAGGCTAGTGAATGCTCTTTGAAGAACGCGACAACACGGTGAATGGGCAGGTTTTGACGGTCTGGTTTAAACTGTGACAAAACCTGAATGCCTTCAGCTACACATCGATCTGTTTCGGCCTCGGGAGCCCGTTTGGCTACTTGCCTTACAAGGGTCAGCAATTCCGGTGGTGCCAGCTGTGGCGAACTTGGGACCCAAGCTTAACACACGCTGTACACTGTCCGGGATAGGCACGTCACACGCTGTGTGGATTGGGTTGCTCGGTGGGGGGTCTCTTCCTGGGAGTGATGGCCCGAAGGTCCGCCAGCACATGCTGCCAGATGAACTCGGTCGTTCTGCCCGTGCAGACGCAAAACTCCAGCCACTTCCTCTTGGCCTGGCGAGGGGTCTCGGTGCTGTTCAGTTGAAAGAACAAAACATCCCGAAGCATGCGTGCCCGACGTTTCCATTCCGATCGAAGAACTTTGCAAATTCGTTTGCCGTGTCCAGTCGAAGGGGTGAGGCCTCCGAACAACAGCTTGACTGCGGGTGGGAGGATCTTGAGGCGTATGCAATAAACCGAGTGTGCGCGCCTGGCACTCAGCAATGGCAATGAGGTTGGCGAGGTGATACGGATCAGCAGGAAAACACGAAAAAGAGCCCGACGTACTAGAAATGTAAAGTTCTTCGCTCGGAATGGAAACGTCGGGCACGCATGCTTCGGGATGTTTTGTTCTTTCAACTGAACAGCACCGAGACCCCTCGCCAGGCCAAGAGGAAGTGGCTGGAGTTTTGCGTCTGCACGGGCAGAACGACCGAGTTCATCTGGCAGCATGTGCTGGCGGACCTTCGGGCCATCACTCCCAGGAAGAGACCCCCACCGAGCAACCCAATCCACACATCGTGTGACGTGCCTATCCCGGACAGTGTACAGCGTGTGTTAAGCTTGGGTCCCAAGTTCGCCACAGCTGGCACCACCGGAATTGCTGACCCTTGTAAGGCAAGTAGCCAAACGGGCTCCCGAGGCCGAAACGGATCGATGTGTAGCTGAAGGCATTCAGGTTTTGCCACAGTCTAAACCAGACCGTCAAAACCTGCCCATTCACCGTGTTGTCGCGTTCTTCAAAGAGCATTCACTAGCCTTGTTGGCCGCTGACAAGGATGGGGGGCTTCGCTGTATTGCCGAATGAAGTGTTTCGCTCAAAAGCTAGCAATGCTATAAGTTCCGTGTTTGAACGCCGAAGCGACGTAACGCTGAAAAAAGTAAGGACTGAAGCCAAAAAGTTGTGTAACGCACTAGAGTTAAATCGGTTAGCAAGATCCACTGACAAGAGCAAGAAGCTTAGCTTGGATTTGTTTTTCACAGTCAAGACTCACAAAGTCGACTGGCCGCTTCGGGTCATTGTTTCTGAGAATGGGACGTGGCAGAAGGAAGTGGCCTTGTTTTTACAAGAGAAGCTAAACTTGCTCACTATCGACGACCCTTTTCTGGTGAAAGACTCTAATGACATCATTGCATTTCTTTCACGTAACAACAAGGGTCTGAGTGCCTGCTCCGTAGACATCAAAGACCTGTACTACTCTTTACCACATGACACGCTGCTACGGTGCGTTGAGGACTGTATTGGACAACTTTGGCTCAGTGGCGTTTCAGAACGCGGCGGTTTTATCAGTTAGCGGCTTTCTTGAGCTCCTTGGGTTTTACTTAAAGACAACTTTTGCCTCATGGATTGAAGGTATCTTTATTCAAAAAAGAGGAGTGTGCATCGGTTCATGCATAGCGCCTGTTCTAAGTGACATTTTTCTCGCTTACCATGACCGACTCTTGGCTAGCCGCCTCGACCAAACGGCTGTTGTAAAGGTTTTTCGTTTTGTGGACGATTTTCTAGTGCTTTTTGACTGCGATGACAGGGGCTTGGAAACTGCCGTTTCAACCACATTATGTCATTTCGAAAAGTGTATGGCACCACTAATTCTGGACGCATGAGCTGCCGCAGGATTCCTAGTTAAGGTTTTTAGATTTGAGATTAAACATTTCATGCGATTACTTTTTCTGGAAATACGAGCCTAGGGGAAGCAAACCGCTTCTACCGTACTTGTCAGCTCATTCGAAGCTCGTAAAGAGAGGAATTGCTAATCATTGTTTCAGCAATGCTCTTCGGAAGTCTTGCGGTCACTCGTTAGACAGCAGCTTTGCTGAGCAGGCTTCCCGTCTGACAAGCGCTGGTTTCCCTGATCATGTGTTGGTTTCGGTGGCGGAAAAAATGCTTAGGACAATTAAGCAGGGATGTGAAGCACCAGCAAACTGTGCAGCCAGTGACACTAAGCGTGTCGCGGTGCTCCCCTATCTACACAAGATTTCACACAATTTGAAAAAGATAGGTGATAAGGTTGATGTCAAGGTTGTTTTTTCTGCCCCAGAAAAGCTTTCAGTGCTCTGTAAACTTGTGAATGCTCAAACCGCACAAAGGAGCGGCTGCACAACCAAACATAGGAGGCAATTCGTAGCATGTGCTGTGGCTGTGGTTTACTTGATCCCGTTGTCTTGCGGCAAGAAGTATGTTGGACAGACGGGCAGGTGCTTGAATGAGCGTTTAAAGGAGCATCATTATCATGTAAACGCAGCTGTTCAAGGCCATCTAGGTATTCACTGTAGAGATTGTGGTTGCAACCCGGAATTTGAAAAGTGCACCGTTGTCGCGAAACATCGTCAGCAGCTAACACGCGAAATCATCGAGGCTAATCAAATGCAATTGCTGGGTGACCTCTGTGTCAGCATGCCTTCCGTTGCGCTCACTAAAAAAGAAATCGAGTATCTGGCTGTGACGCAATAAGTGGTGAGTTTGTGCTGAGGTGTGCTGCTGCACCCACTTAACAAGATATCGAGTATCTGGCTGTAATGCAATTGGTTGCGCGTTTGTGCTGTGGTGTGCTGCTTGTTATGTGTATATATTTCAGCGTTTTCGCTAATAAAATTTAGTTGAAGTCAGCGCCCGTGTTGTGTGCTCCCTACGTCCTTGTTTTTCTTGCGCTGTGCAAAAATGTTGATTCCGGACTAGAGGGAAACGCTGAGCGCGTCGTGTCGCCCTAGTTGCCCGGCCGCGATTTTTCTCGGGGAGAGCGTAAGCGAGGAACGCGGTCAGCAGGGTTGCCGTTGGGTAGACTTGAAGAGGAGCGAAAACTCAAGCTAAAAGTAGCCAAAGTAGCCAGGCTATTTACTTTTCGCGCCAAATTTGTAGCCAAAGAAAAAGAAGTAATATTATTTATAGGGTTTTTAGTGTTCAACAGTAAGTAATATGATTTTGAATTAGCAAAAACGGAGTATAACGAGCATAATATTTTCCCCTCTTCATTGGTCTCTAAGCCGCAGGTACGTTGCAGATAAATTAATAAATTATGATACTTTCAGTGCGCCCGAATACAGTTTGTCTACAATAGATAGAGTTCTTGCGAAAGTAATTTTGGGCCAACAACTGAGCAGGAACATGAAACGTTGACGCTGTTTTTTCTTGAAGCCGTAGACTTAGATTGGTACAAAGTTACATTATGACCTGCCCAGCTTCAAGAAGCGATATCGGATCGAAGATGAACATTCAGCTCCATTTTATTGCGAGCATCTCTTTGACGGACTGCGTTTCAGCATAATTAGAATCTGTCGTCAGCACTGTTTACAGTGGAACCCCGGTGATACGATCACGGCTCGTACGAATTTCGGGGTGATACGAATTTTTCAGTGGTCCCAGCCAAGGCCCATTAGCTTTCAATGTAATGGATTGCGGTTGTTGCGAACCGATTTTCACCACGCGACGTTTGATACGAACGTATGCGCGGGCACGGGAACCCTAGCGCTGGCATGCACGCGCACCTGCCCACACTCCGATTTACACGGGAGGCTCCAGAATTTCGAGCAAACCTACCAATTGTGCAGGAACGGATCTCCCGAAAAACATCGCCAACAGCATCGCGATAAGAAAATAACAAGAAATTTCAGTGCTTCTAAAATGTTATGGATTTCATTAATCGCATGCCAAGCGTTCCTTAGGTCACTTTCGCTGTACTGCTCTGGTGTCACGTTAAAAAGCGTACTATGACTTGGAAGGGGCTACTGGCTGTCACGGGTCACAACACATCTGGTTCGCTAATTACGCACGCGAGCACGAGCCTTATATTTCCAAGTACGTACGATCGTTGACATCTAAAACATTTATTGGCAATCATTCAGAGTAGGTCATGACGTTGCTGCGGCCCCGAGAAACAATAAACAAAAACGTGCGCCAGCTTTCTTTTGCCACGCGTGTTAGTTTGAAGTGCTTTGTTTAACCCCGCAAAGACTGTGAGCAACGCTTGGCGCAGATCGCGCCTCAGTGTTCGAGAAGCTTCACGTTTATAGTAGATCGCTTTCTTAACATTGCGCACAGCACGCGAACACTCAAGATTATTCCAGAGCTTGTGCGACGACCAGTGATAAGCCTAGAATGTTCGACGCGTGATGTATAAAAGCCCGCGCGCTCCAACGATGATCAGTTAATGGACGGCCGACGCTCTGTTCGCCGCTATCAGTGCCAGCGTGTATTGTTGTAATCTTACTCTCCCTTTACCGGCCACAAGTTCGGCCTAATAAACAGTTTCATCTCGGACACGTCGCCTGCTGCCTTCGTCGACGTCACACCCACGTGACATCTGGTGGAGGTGCTGCTTCTTTCATGTACCGGACGCCCCCGTCAAGCCGTGAACCCAGCGCCAGTCGTGAAGAAGACGTCGACGACAACCCCGAGCAGCGAACAAGCCGCTGGCAACTAGGTCTACCGCCAGAGTACGGGCTTCTACCTGAAAAGACCCGGCAGACCAAGACCCTGACCTCGACCGCAGCGACGATGACAGCCCCTGTGCCGTCCGCGCCCATCCTGCTGCGGCCACCCAAGGAACCACCGACCTTCCGTGGTTCAGCACTTGAAGACCAGGAAAGCTGACTAGAGGCATACGACCGAGTCGCCGCTTTCAATGCCTGGACCAGCGAAGACAAGCTTAGACATGTGGACTTCGCCTTGCAAGACGCCGCTCGTACCTGGTTCGAGAACCAAGAGCGAACCCTGACAACGTGGGACATATTTCGCACCAGGTTCCTTGGTACTTTCACGAGCGTCATCCGCAAGGAGAGGGCCGAAGCGCTGCTTGAAACCCGCTCACAGCTCCCAAATGAAAACGTGGTGCTCTTCACAGAAGAGATGACCAGACTCTTCCGCCACGCCGACCCCGAAATGCCGGAAGACAAGAAAGTTCGCTTCCTCATGCGAGGAGTAAAGCAGGAGCTGTTCGCGGGTCTGATGCGGAACCCACCGAGCACTGTCCAGGAATTCATCTCCGAAGCGACGACAATTGAAAAGACGCTGGAGATGCGCACCCGACAATTCAATCACCGCTCGACGCCAGCGTACGCAGACGTTCAATCGCTCTGCTCCGACGACCTACGCGAAACGATCCGAGCGATCGTTCGGGAGGAACTGCGCAAGCTCTTACCCTCGCCGCAGCCTCAAGTGGACTCAATCGCTGACATTGTTCGTGACGAAGTCCAGCAAGCGTTGGGAATTCCCGAACAACCACAGCCCCAGCCGCAGGCCTTGAGTTACGCTGCTGCAGCCCGACGCTACGCACCCTCTCCACGCCCCCGTCAGGACGCCGCACAGCAGCACTACCGTCGCCAGACGCCGCCGCCGCCACCACCATCTCGCCCGCCTGCCGGCCAGCGGTACACGCCGAGGAAGACCGACATCTGGCGAGCCCCCGACCACCGTCCACTCTGCTACCATTGCGGAGAAGCCGGCCACACGTACCGCCGATGCCAGTACAGACAGATGGGCTACGCGGATTCGCCGTCAATGCGCCGCATCCGCAGCCAGGCGAACGACCTCGCGACATCGACGACTACCTCGCCGGAGCACAGTGGCGAGAACGACGACCTTCCCGCTCGCCGTCGCCCGGCCGCTACATGTCACCGCACCGCCGGCAGTACACTGGCCCAAACCGGGGCCGGTCGCCTAGCCCGTATCCGGGAAACTAAGGGCAGCAACCGATGGAGGTGCGGTTGCTGTACGACGAAATGGCGAAGATCCTCCGCGGCCGCCGACGACGACAACGCGACGAGACCTGCAGAACACGACGCGACGCAGACGAAGCCCTGCCGACGAAACTTCGCGGACCGAACAAGACCTGACGACGCAGCATGGAAGTACCGCAACAAAACGACGCAGCCGTGATCCGACGCCGCGACCTAACCGCAACGCAAGGCGACGGACTAGCGACCTCGACGTTCTCATCGACAGCCACAACGTCACCGCTCTCGTCGACACTGGGGCCGACTATTCCGTCGTCAGTGGGCCATTCGCCGCCAAGCTGAAGAAAGTAAGGACCGCATGGAGTGGACCCGAAATCCGGACAGCTGGAGGCCACCTGATAACGCCGATTGGAGTCTGCACGGCGAGAGTCACCATTAATAACCGGACGTATCCTACAAGCTTTGTAATCCTACAACACTGCTCCAGGGATGCGATACTTGGAATGGACTTCCTAAGTGACCACGGCGCCGTCATCGACCTGAGGTCTGAGTCGATAACACTAACCTCAGAAAAAGCGCTCCCGCCCCACGCGACGCCAGGGAACCCTGCACTGAACGTGATGAAAGAGCACGTCACCGTTCCGCCTCTCTCCAGCGTCATCATTTCCGTCGGCACCGAAAAACCCACAGACTTCAAAGGCGTCATCGAGGGCGATCAGCACCTGCTTGTAAACCGTCAGATTTGCGTCGCAAGAGGCATCGCCGAGTTGCGTGAAGGAAAAGCAACAGTGACGCTCACGAACTTCAGCAACGAATGCAAGCATGTGAGCAAAGGCACGACGGTCGCCTACATCGAAGAAATTGTGGAAGCCAGCGACCCCCTCGCTCTCGCCGAGTTTCCCGAACATGCTACGACGAACCAAGCTCACCAACTAACTTTCGACGTCAATCCGAGCCTTCCGACGCATAAACAAGAACAGCCGAAAACCCTGCTCCTGCAATACAAGGACTGCTTTTCGTCGTCATCAAGAGTTCGACAGACCCCAGTCGCACAGCACCGCATCAAAACAGACGAAAGTGCCAGGCCACTACGGCAGAGCCCGTACAGAGTTTCAACGCGGGAACGCGAGGCCATAAAGAACCAAGTCGACGAAATGCTACGCGACGACATGATCCAGCCTTCGAAGAGCCCGTGGGCGTCACCCGTGGTGTTAGTGAAGAAAAAGGACGGAACCCTACGCTTCTGCGTCGATTATCGCCGCCTGAACAAAATAACGAAGAAGGACGTGTACCCTCTCCCACGGATTGACGACACCCTGGATCGACTCCACAACGCGAGGTACTTTTCGTCGATGGACCTCAAGACCGGCTATTGGCAAACTGAAGTCGACGAGAGAGACCGAGAGAAGACCGCGTTTATAACACTAGACGGCCTCTTCGAGTTAAAGGTCATGCCCTTCGGTCTTTGCTCGGCGCCTGCGACTTTCCAACGGGTTATGGATACAGTACTGGCAGGATTGAAGTGGCAGACTTGCCTGGTGTACCTAGACGACGTCATTGTGCTTGCTTCAAACTTCGACGAACACCTCCGGCGACTTGCCGCAGTACTTGAAGCAATCAAGACCTCCGGCCTCACCTTGAAGCCTGAAAAGTGCCGCTTCGCATACGAGGAGCTCTTGTTCTTGGGTCACGTCATCAGCAAGTCCGGAGTACGCCCCGACCCTCAGAAGACAGCCGCCATCGCTACGTTCCCGCCACCCGCCGACAAGAAGGCCGTCCGTCGATTTCTTGGCCTGTGCGCCTATTACAGGCGGTTCGTCAAAAATTTTGCCCGCATCGCCGAGCCACTCACTAACCTGACCAGAACTGACGTCGACTTCAAGTGGGAAATGCCACAAGACGAAGCATTTCAAGAACTAAAACGACGCCTGCAAACGCCTCCGTTACTTGCGCATTTCGACGAACACGCCGAAACAGAAGTGCACACCGACGCAAGCAGCGTGGGACTCGGCGCCGTCCTTGTGCAGAGGACGGACGGACTGGAAAGGGTCATCAGTTATGCTAGCCGGTCGCTATCCGAAGGCAGAGGCCAACTATTCCACAACAGAAAAGGAGTGCCTCGCTATCATCTGGGCTACGTCAAAGTTCCGCCCCTATCTCTACGGGAGGCCCTTCAAAGTTGTGAGCGACCACCACGCCTTGTGTTGGCTAGCTAACTTGAAGGACCCTTCAGGTCGTCTCGCAAGATGGAGTCTAAGACTTCAAGAATTCGACATTACCGTCGTTTACAAGTCCGGACGAAAGCACTCTGACGCCGACTGCCTGTCTCGCGCCCCCGTCGAGCCGCCACCCCAGGAAGACCAGGACGACGACTACTTCTTGGGAGCCTTAAGCGCCGATGACTTCGCCGAACGACAGCGAGCCGATCCGGAACTCAAGGGCCTTGTGGAATACCTCGAGGGCAAGGCCACCGTTGTTCCAAAGGTGTTCAAGACGAGGACTGGAGTCGTTTTTCTTGCGGAACGGCGTTCTCCTAAAGAAAAACTTCTCGCCACTTCGGGCCAACTACCTCCTCGTAGTACCTTCCGCGTTACGTCCAGAAGTTCTGGACGCTCTCCATGACGACCCGACTGCTGGACACCTTGGACTTGCCCGTACGCTAGCGAGGGTACAAGAAAGGTATTACTGGCCTCGCCTCACTGCCGACGTCAGCCACTACGTAAAGACTTGCCAAGATTGTCAGCGAACGGAAGACACCTCCGACTAGGCCAGCTGGACTTCTGCAGCCCATCCAGCCACCTCGCCGGCCGTTCCAACAAATCGGCATGGACTTACTGGGGCCCTTCCCGACGTCGAATTCCGGAAACAAATGGATTGTCGTAGCTACTGACTACCTCACCCGCTACGCCGAGACGAGGGCCCTGCACAAAGGCAGCGCCGCCGAGGTAGCAAAGTTCTTCGTCGAGAACATCGTCCTGCGTCATGGCGCCCCAGAGGTCCTCATTACTGACAGAGGTAATGCCGCGGACCTAACTTTACCGCGGACCTAACTCAGGCGATCTTGGGATACAGCCACACAAGCCACCGCCGGACCACCGCGTACCACCCACAGACCAACGACTTCACCGAGCGTCTAAATAAGACCATTGCCGACATGCTGGCCATGTACGTCGACGTCGAACACAAGACGTGGGACGCCATCCTTCCGTACGTGACCTTCGCGTACAACACGGCCGTACAAGAAACGACGCAGTTGACGCCATACAAGTTGGTCTACGGACGGAGCCCGGCAACGACGCTCGACGCCATGTTACCAAACGTGACCGACGAGGAAAACATCGACGTGACCACCTACCTACAGCGCGCCGAAGAAGCACGACAGCTCGCCCGCCTACGGATCAAAAACCAGCAGAGGACTGACAGTCGCCGCTACAACCTTCGACGACGCCACACGGAATACCAACCCGGTGACCGTGTATGGATGTGGACGCCAATACACCCACGGGGACTCAGTGAGAAGCTTCTTCGACGATACTTCGGACCGTACAGGGTACTTCGACGCCTCGGCGCACTCGACTACGAGATTGTCGCTGACGGCATTACGAACTCTCAGCGGCGCCGTGCGCGACCTGAAGTCCTTCATGTCGTGCGCCTCAAGCCATATTACGCGCGTTAGTGAATGCGAGGACTGTACTTTTGCTTCATTATTGTACTTTTTCTGCTTGTGCTTATTGTTTATTGTACTATCTCGCTTGTGCTTATTGTTTATTGTACTTTCTTTATTGCTGTTATTTATTGTTGCATGCATTGCGCCCCCCCACCCGTGTTCTGTTTTAAGCATCGGGACGATGCTTTTTCAGAGGGGGGGGCATTGCCACGCGTGTTAGTTTGAAGTGCTTTGTTTAACCCCGCAAGGACTGTGAGCAACGCTTGGCGCAGGTCGCGCCTCAGTGTTCGAGAAGCTTCACGTTTGTAGTAGATCGTTTTCTTAACATTGCGCACAGCACGCGAACACTCAAGATTATTCCAGAGCTTGTGCGACGACCAGTGATAAGCCTAGAATGTTAGACGCGTGATGTATAAAAGCCGGCGCGCTCCAACGATGATCAGTTAATCGACGGCCGACGCTCTGTTCGCCGCTATCAGTGCCAGCGTGTATTGTTGTAATCTTACTCTCCCTTTACCGGCCACAAGTTCGGCCTAATAAACAGTTTCATCTCGGACACGTCGCCTGCTGCCTTCATCGACGTCACACCCACGTGACACTTTTGTCGCATACTAATTTTCCATGTTTTCTGGTGATACGAATTTCGGATGATACGAATATTTTTGGTGACCCCGCGAGATTCGTATCACCGACGTTTCACTGTACATATATCCGTGCGTTTCCTTAAATGCGCGCGTCCCTCCGTCTTCTCAGACGGAGGGACGCTCGTTGGGTGCCTCAGTGCTCACTGGCGCGCGCTGGTGGGGCAAGGACATGTGCGCGCGTAGGCCAACATGACAGAAAAGTTTGCAAGTAATGGTTATTCTTTAGACTTGCTTGCTGTTTTATCGTCAAAAATCTAGAAAAATTGCCAGTATATGCGCCAAAATACAACTTCAAGGAAACCAGAAAGTAGCCATGGCGCCAACCTGAAATTTTTGTCGCCAGACAGGGTTGGAAAGTAGCCAATTTGGCGCAAAGTAGCCACCAACGGCAACCATGGCGGTCAGTCACTGAAGAGAGGCGCGCGTCACATTTTTGGTTTGGATGGACGCTATGAACGAGGCCGACGCATGCGCTAAGGTCGCCACTTCGCGGTGCGTTAAAGCGTTGACAAAATTAGACTTCTACTGAAAACGTGCCGACTGGGACGGACGCGTAGCAACACGCTAATGATGAATTACTTTACTGCTCCAAGAGGGCGACACCACCCCGCTGACCAGGAGCACTGTGATGAAAGTGGTAGATATATAAGACGCGTTCGTAAGCCAGTCAGAGTCTGTGGCCCTGGCGCAGTGGATAGCGTGCTCGGCACCTGTTGTTGCGGATCGGAAGGTCGTAGGTTCGATGCCCGTTGACGGGACTTTTTTTCTTTGACTTCTGATGTGTACATTTTTTCAACGTCATTTCCATGACGGAAATACGTCGCTGAAGTTTTGGTGGGCCCCGGCATAAAACGCTTTCGTGTTAAAAAGTGTTCGAGACTCGCCATAGTGGCTACTGGCGGCGCCGACCGACGCTTCTACGTTTAAATGCACATATGGGCACCGCGAATCTGTTAAGATGAAGCCACCTAAACTGCCTCTCCTGTATTTCGAGATTTTGCTATGCTGTGCAACTGAATTCATGGATACCCAGGACGCGAGTCTGCACATGAAAGCATCTGACTATCGTCGCTTGCAACATGCTGTGCGGATTTCTACGAACGTCATCGATTATGCATCAGCGCATGCGTATGGAACGGCGACGGCCTCCACCCCCACAATGAAAACGGAGCGCGCAGGCTACTTAAAGGGGTCGTGAAACGTTTTCCGAAAATTTTCAACTACGTTTGTATTCAGAATCCTGGCCGTCCATTCAATACTGTACGTTGACTCGTTTCATGATCCGAGTTCATTTAATAGCTATGAAAACACAGTTTCGATTCCCCGCTCACGTTGCCCTCAACTGTACAGCTGACGTCACTATAAGTCAGCCAATGAAAAGTCTCTGTCGTCGACAAAACATGGCGACGCATCGATGTTTGCTGAGCCATAGTTGACCGAGGTTCGTAGCATCGTACCGTCTCAATTGCGGCGCCGTAAAGCGGTAAAGCCGTCACGAACGTTGTTTCCACTCTAAGTTGTGCGGCCCTGTCTGACGACGCAAACGGTAGGCACAGCAAGGACCAAGCCACCCTAAACACGCCGTAAAACACAACCTAACGCAACCAGTAAGAAAAACACTGAGACAGCCCCGAGTGAGCGAAGGCAACACGTGACGGAGCCCGGATGTACTTGAAAGTGAAACCAAGGAGATCACTCGCTGTACTTCCACAGTATACACAGCTCAGAGCGCAAAAATTGCTGTTATTTTTTATTTCCTAGGTTCCAACAAATGTATCATTTTGGAGCAAAATAAAGCTAACGCTCTGTTTATAAGTTCTCTTACCATGAACGTTTCACTGACCTCACATGTTAGTGCCTATGGCGGCCGGTAGGGCCGCATGGTCGTTTAGTTGCCCGAGAAAACTTCGATTTCGAACGGGCGTCATTAATTATAGACTGGATATTGCGCCGAAATATTTCAGAATCGGCATGTCTAATCCTTATTGAAGCCGGGAAGATTACAACCGGGCAGCTTCATTTTTGTTTCACGACCCCTTTAAGGGCAGTCGGCACCGAGCACTTTCGAGGGCACGGCGAATCTGTTAAGATAAAGCCACCTAAACTGCCTCTCCTGTATTTCGAGATTTTGCTATGCTGTGCAACTGAATTCATGGATAGCCAGGACCCGAGTCTGCACATGAAAGCATCTGACCATCGTCACTTGCAACATGCTGTGCTGCTTTCTACGAACGTCATCGACTATGCACAAGCGTATGCGTATGGAACGGCGACAGCCTCCGCCCCCCACCATGAAAACATAGCGCACAGGCTACTTAAGGGCAGTCGGCACCGAGGACTTTCGTGGGCATGGCGAGTCTGTTAAGATGAAGCCACCTAAACTGCCTCCCCTGTATTTCGAGATTTTGCTATGCTGTGCAACTGAATTCATGGATAGCCAGGACGCGAGACTGCACATGAAAGCATCTCACCATCGTCACTTGCAACATGCTGTGCGGCTTTCTACGAACGTCATCGACTATGCACAAGCGTATGCGTATGGAACGGCGACAGCCTCCGGCCCCCACCATGAAAACATAGCGCACAGGCTACTTAAGGGCAGTCGGCACCGAGGACTTTCGTGGGCATGGCGAGTCTGTTAAGATGAAGCCACCTAAACTGCCTCCCCTGTATTTCGAGATTTTGCTATGCTGTGCAACTGAATTCATGGATAGCCAGGACGCGAGTCTGCACATGAAAGCATCTGACCATCGTCACTTGCAACAAGCTGTGCGGCTTTCTACGAACGTCATCGACTATGCACCAGCGCATGCGTATGGAACGGCGACGGCCTCCACCCCCACAATGAAAACAGAGCGCACAGGCTACTTAAGGGCAGTCGGCGCCGAGGACTTTCGTGGGCATGGCGAGTCTGTTAAGATGAAGCCACCTAAACTGCCTCCCCTGTATTTCGAGATTTTGCTATGCTGTGCAACTGAATTCATGGATAGCCACGACGCGAGTCTGCACATGAAAGCATCTGACCATCGTCACTTGCAACATGCTGTGCGGCTTTCTACGAACGTCATCGACTATGCACCAGCGCATGCGTATGGAACGGCGACGGCCTCCACCCCCACAATGAAAACAGAGCGCGCAGGCTACTTAAGGGCAGTCGGCGCCGAGGACTTTCGTGGGCACGGCGAATCTGTTAAGATGAAGCCACCTAAACTGCCTCTCGTGTATTTCCAGGTTAGTAGCTTTGAGAAATGCTTCGAAATCAACAATAGGTTTATTGTAGTTGTGCCGTGGTTCAAAACGTGTGTTGATCTTGCCATTTCATGCCTGTCAATGTTATTGCTGCTCTGTGGTGATGTAGAACAAAATACTGGTCCTAAGGTAGAGGATATGGTACAAAAACTTTAATAAGGGCAGAAAGAAATCAAGGAAGACATAAAAGTATAAGGCTGACCAATCATCCTTCTTTTCTGATCTAAATAAACTTAATCAGAGAATGTCTGAAGTAGAGAAGACACTGAAAATCGTAGGGAAGCACGAGGAAAAGCTCACTCGCCTCTAGACAACCTCCGGCGACGATGTGTGCTTGATTGTGCCTCTTCTTTCGTCCTTGTCCTAAGTTTTCGCTGGTTTGTTTTCGCATTTGACTATGAACCAACCGGCCCAGCTTTTCACGCTTCTGAAAGACAACCTTGAAGGATATGGCAAACGCCATAGAGGTACAACAAGAAAAAAATGGCTGATCTCGAAGACCCCACTCATAGAAACAATCTTATAGTGTTTGGTATTCCGGAAAGTGATAATGAAACTGTCGAACAGATTGAAAAGAAAGTGCTAACTGATGTTTTCCGAGAACGGCGAAAGTTAACATAACCACAGCAGAACGCATACATAGGCTTGACAGAAAACAGGAAGGAAAAGTACGCCCAGTTATCATAAGGGTTTTCGACTACATAAAAAATTGCGGTGTTCAAATACTGCAGGAAGTTGAAAGGAACCGGCATTTCGGTCTGAGATGACTTTTGTTGAAACACGCTACGAAAGCGGAAAAAGTTATGGGAAAGCACAAAAGCTGAAAGAGACCAGGGCTTGAAGGTTCGGCTTCTGAATGACAAGATTGTTATTGATAACGAGTGGCACGCGTGGAATAATGCGCAGTCCTGTGGAATAAAAATAGGGAAGAAAAGTACAAATTCAAGCGAGTCTGATTGACAATGTAGAAACCAAGCTCGAGATTTCATGCTCATAAACATTAATGTTCGCAGCCTAGTCAACAAATCCCCTGGATTCGAGCAGCTTCTTTTTTTTGTATACAACGGACGTTGTCATTGTGACTGAAACCTGGTTACGCAAGGACATAGCCGAGAGCGAAATAATACCTCATCCTATCAAATTGTTCGTAAATATCGTGGAACTCTTGGTGGTGGAGTAGCAATTGTCTACAAAAAGATGTTGAGCTCGTGATATTACCCGAATGTCCCGATAATGAAAGTACTTGGTGTAGATCAACGCTTCATGGCTCTGCTTGCGTAATTGGTGCTGTTTATAGACCTCCTAATGCCCCTCTTGCTTTTCTAAAATCTATTCACGACTTTTTGATTGAAAATGCGCCAGAAAACACACGCTTAATTATAGCAGGTGATTTTAAACTACCGGATATTCGGTGGGACGTACGGCAGATTAATTCTACGGACCTCAATCACTGTGATGTTTTACTTGACATGGTATTCAGCAAGGACCTAACGCAGGTTGTTAACGAAGCAACTAGAATTGGGGCTACCACTCATTCAGTCCTTGACCTTGTATTTAGAGATAGCAGAATTACTGATTATGCCGTTTCTGTTAATGATGGACTATCCGACCACAAGCTTTTCCCAGTGTGTATAAAAAATGTTTTGCCAGTCAAGTCTCCCATAGAAACAATACATCTAAGAAATTTTGCGGCAGCAGATGACGTCAGCATCCTAGACTATCTGGATAGGCAACTGGAGGCGTTTGATGGAGCGAGTGAGGTCAATACATTGTGGGATAAGTTTAAAGGTATCGTCAATTTCTCTATGCATAAATACATCCCGATGAAGATAAAAAAACGTGAAAAGGCGAAATCCTTGGGTTAATCGAGAAATGATACAGTTAAAGGGGAAAATAAAGCGTAGGAGGAAAAGATCTGTAATCTTTCAATTACTCTCAAGGAAAAATTATTTATATCGCAAAAGAACATTACCATTCCCACACCCTATCAAAGTTTATGAAAGAATCACCACAGCGTTTTTGGCGTCACCTTGCTCCATCTCGTGAGAATGTGACGTATATTTTGAGTAATGGATGCATAATTGGAGAGTCCGCGCAAATTGCTGATCAAGACAATGAATATTTCAACTCTGTTTTTGACCCTTCTATGTTTTGCCGGCAGCAAGAAAAGATAAAATGGATAATACACATTCAGATCATGCAAGACGTTACGTTATCTGAAAAAGGCGTACATTCACTTCTGTTAAAACTAGATAAGAAAAAAGTAACCTAGCCCGGAAGGCATCCCTAATGAATTCCTACGAAACTATTCGGAATGGACTAAGTATTTACTGATAATTTTCCATGCGTCTCTTGAGCAGCATAAATTACCACGTGATTGGCTAATGGCGTGAGTCGTACCAGTACACAGAACAGGTGATAAACATAAAGTCCAAAATTATAGACCAATATTTATTACATGTGCCTCCTGTAAAATATTCGAGCATATACTACGATCAAAAAGCATGTCTAGTTATCTCGAAAGCTCAGACAAGTTTAATTCTAACCAGCATGGATTTAGGAGCCACTTGTCCACAATCCTCCAACTTGCAGAAACAGTGCACGATTTTGCTGAGATCATTAATGAAAGAGGTCGGATAGACGGAATTGGCTTAGACTTATCGAAAGCTTTCGATCGCGTCTCGTCTCGCACTCATACTTACTTGGTAAACTACTTGATCTCGGAGTTAATTTAAATATAGTTAAGTGGATTCAATCATATCTAACTAATAGGACGCAATACGTGGGGGTCAAAGGGAAGAAATCGAAAACTTTAAATGTAACATCTGGCGTCCCTCAGGGGTCTGTATTGGGACCTGTTTTATTTCTTTGTTATATTAATGACATTACAAATGACCTTAGTAGCAAAATTACTGTTCGCCTATTTGCACACGATTGCCTAATATATTCTAAAATGTCTTGTCATGAGGATCAATTAGAGTTAGCTTCAGCACTACAATCAATTACTGATTGGTGCACACGATGGAAAATGAAAATAAGCCAGGAGAAAACAGTATACACGCGCATAACTAGGAAAACAAAAAAAAATGTGTTAGTTTTTTATTATAGGCTACGTATTGCGTCCTATTAGTTAGATATGATTGAATCCACTTAACTATATTTAAATTAACTCCGAGATCAAGTAGTTTACCAAGTAAGTATGAGTGCGAGACGAGACGCGATCGAAAGCTTTCGATAAGTCTAAGCCAATTCCGTCTATCCGACCTGTTTCATTAATTAAAGCAAGTGAGGCACTTTAAGTATTTAGGTAGTACGATATCGGATGATTTCTCTTCGAAAAAGCAAACTGTCACGTCGCTTTAGGGGTCCAGGCTCACTCAACTAAATGTGCCTGAGCTTTTAATGCGGCGAAAAGTGGCTAGATTAAAATTCATTCACTTAATCAAACACAGCTGCTTTAACTTTAACCCTCACAGATGCATACAAAACAGAATGTCACGTATTTCACGGTCTGTCAGATTGAGCCATCAGGACCAACTTGTGCCCATACCTACAAAGGTTGACACCTTTAAATACTCCCTCTTACCGAAAACGATTGAAGAGTGGAACGCACTGCCGCGTAGCATAACTAAAATTGACTCCTCAGAGGAATATGAAAAAATAGTACTGGCCTACTATTCTTCCATGTAGCCATATATAAGCGTTATTACCTTCCTTTTTTCCAGTGATAAGTGGCATGTATGCTTTGACATGAGTTCAAATAATTATACGTGATGTTGAAAAGCTCCTGACTATGATGATGAAAATTTTGATGCATGTAGAACAGCGTTCGTTGAGTGTAGTGTTTACAATTGTGTTGCTCTATGCTCATCGTTGGTCACTACTGTGTAAAACATGAATTAATTTGCGCGTTGTACTTTTGGTTAGATTGGTCTTTAGTTTGAACTACTACTCGTATGGTCTGTATGGTGTAGGTTTGTTTAAACCTGCCAGATGCGTTGTCTGTCCTGATTTCATTGTGTAGTGCTTATGTCTTGAATGATGAGTGAAGTGTATTTTATTACTCCACCCTGTATCGGCCTTTGGCTAACAGTATATATAAATAAATAGATAAATAAATAAATAAATAACCTAGAAAGTGGACAGAGGGGTGACCGCTGCCGTGGATCAGTGGTAGAGCATCGGACGCGTTATTCGAAGGTCGCAGGTTCGGTCCCTGTTGGCGACATGTTATCTTTTCGTCCACTTTTCTTTCTTAACGTTTACATCGCAATTACTCCTAAAATTTACACCATCTTCCCAAAGCAGCAGCGTTGCGCATGGGAGCGGTGGAGAGGGTGGAGCGAGAGAGAGGTGACACGTACAGACATGTTTCAACGCGTACGTTAAGCGCGCGTCAGGCGGCAGCTGCAGGCGCTGCGGCGAGTGCGCGGCAGGCGAGCGAGAGAGTGACGTCAGCGCGCACTGCGAGGGGAGCGTGACGTCAACGCGCAGCTGCGGCGTGACCTACTTGGCACCGCTCCAACACCTGTGGCGATGGGAGCGCGTTGCGGCACGTTCGTACGGACGCACGGACGGAGGGACAGCGTTACACAGCCTTGTCAAAGAGCTGCTTCGCATCTAATAACAACCCCTATACTTTCCTTGGCATCACTGTCTGTTTCAATTAATACTGACCCTAGTCAATGTGTGAGATTAGGAGTATCTTACTGCAACCTCCGACTTCTAAAGTGCTAATTAGCGAAATCAGAATATTGGATTGTGTATTTGCTATTCGCGAAAAATGAAGTGTACTTTGTAGTACACTGGGTGCTAACGGGTTAAGACAACGTTTTGAATAAGCCCGATAGCCAAAAACATCTGTCACCATGAATTAAAACGTACACCTAAGTTTCACAGTGCAGGGCTCAAGCCTAATTTCAAGCAGTCGCAGCAGGACAAATATTCGTGTAACAAAATTGTGAACAGTTTTGCAACAACCAAACACAAAAATAAAGTTAAACACCATAATAGCTATGTGCTAGGGAGCTTCGAAGTACTTCGACGCACATGCCACTTCATTGTAAAGGTAATGATTCGAAATGCCGACAATTTGTCTAAGAACACTGCAAATATTTCGCAATAGAGTCCATTGCATGCATGAGGTGTTTGTTATCGAGGCACTCCGCTGTGAAATCAATATAGTGTTATGGGTGCGTATGCATAGCAGAATTCAGAAATGCATTCTGTTTGATCATGACATGGCTGCTACCAACCCGGGTTCTCTGAAGCTTCCAGATGAGCTTCACGAGTTGTGAGGAAGCTGCTGGTGCCCATAGATGCATAGCGTTGTATGTACTATCTTGAGCGCCACCTGCGAAGTAAAAAAAATTGTGTTTTGTAGTGACTCAGTATTTCATGACGCACTGATCAGCTGTAAAGAACATCAGTACCCAATTCAGATAACTGGCATAAATTCACTTTGACGTCCATGCATGAAACACTTATTTAACTCTTAAATTTATTATCCTTGTTACGTCTGTACAGCCGCTTGTGGCTGCCGATGTTTTATTTAACTAAAGGAAAGAATAACAAGTTAGCAGGCGTAGCTCAGGCGTTGGAGTTACTTCTAGTCAGCGTTCCACGCCAGACTCGCGCTCGTGCCACAGCGCCAGTGCATTCGCGCGCGCACTTTGTCGTTGTCGTCTTCTAAGGCGACATGTGAATTCTTCCTCCCTTAGACGATGTCTCCATAGCGGTCTGGAGGTCACCTAACCTCTGGCGGTCGCAGTTGCCTTTGACGTCGAGGTCGACGGTTGCGAGGGAGTGTTCTCGTACATATCGAGCGAGTCAGGTGGTTGAGCAGCAGAACTCGACGGCGTCTCTTCTGGCGTTGTGTCCAAGAGATCGTCTGCTGCGCTCCAATCTGTCGGCGATTGGGTTGCTTGTCCGGACTGGCTCGTTTTCCTCATGTGGTTGAGGTGACGCCGAACCTTTCCGTGGTCACTTTTTACAAGGCAGGATCGAGGTCCGACGCGGCGCAGTATTTGGCCTTCAATACAATCTGGCTTTTTCAAAAAC